>JAEHOE010000059.1:0-717655 GCA_016858145.1 Edaphochlamys debaryana
CCCTTCACCCTTCCCCTTCCCCGTCCCCTTCCCCTTCCCCTTCCCCTTCCCCTATCCCCTTGCCGGAACGCTGTGCGTGCAGGCTTCACTGGCGACGGCGGACCCTGAATCAGCCGCACCGGGGTCGGGGTCCGCGTCTGGAGCCGCAGCTGCAGCTGTCCCCACGCAGGTGAGGCGGGGGAGCGAGCAGAGCATTCACCACCGCGCCGCATGCGCTACCCAGTTTCTGGGCTACTAGCGGTTGGGTTGGGCCTTGCAAGGGTCGAGGAGGGGTTTCCCTCAGCCGTTGCTGTGGGTCTGGCCGGCTATGGCCAGGCCGAGGCGGCTAGACACCTGACGAGTGCATCACCTCATGTAGTGCGGGGTTAAAACGGATTAATGGCCGGTTGTGAGCCTGCATGCCGTGGTGCGGGCTGTTAGTGGAGAGGGGTTGAGGGCTCCACAGAGCCAGACTCGAACACTGGGCCCCCTGGGGGGGGGGCACGGGTCTCAGCCCTTTTCCTGCCTTCAGGCAGCCACCCTTGTCAACCAACTGTCACCGCTGATCCCTTGCCCCCTTTGCCCTCTACCGCTATTCTTCTCATTATCCGTGCTATCAAAGGCGCGCAACCCCAACGAAGCGGCGGACGTGCTGCCCTCACCGGTGCGTGCACCTGGCCGTGGCAACAGCTGTTTGAGCGTGGACCTCGTTTGCGGACCCACTTCAGGCTGCATGCTGTCCGTTGTGCAGGGGGCGGGCGAGTTCTTCTTCTCCATCGACCGGGGCAACCTGAAGATGCGCATGTCCCAGGTCAACCACGTGAACTGCGCGTTCGTGGCCTCCAATGAGAGCCCACATGACTTCCTCAAGGTACGGGAGTCTTCAGGCTCTTTGTTTCCCCACCCGCCTCCCCGTCAAGCCCAATGCCCTGAGCGTCATACGGTGCAGGCCATGTCCCTGTGCGCCGCTGCAACCGTGCTGCGACTCTAGTACTGGGTCCGACTGTCCTTCACAGGTGATGCCCCGCCTCTACACCGCCCTCTACCCCGGGGCGAGTCTCGAGGAGCTCCCGCAGCGCATCGCGGAAGGGAACCGCAAAGCGCGCGAGGAGGCCACCGCCTGGGTGCGCACGCTGGTTGCCAACTACATGGAGCCGGCGCAGGCGGAGGCGGGGGCGGAGGCGGCGGAGGCGAGGGCGAGGGAGGCGGAGGAGAGTGCGGAGGCGGCAAGGGCGCAGGCGGAGGCGAGGGCGAGGGAGGCGGAGGAGAGGGCGGAGGCGGCAAAGGCGCAGGCGGAGGCAAGGGCGAGGGAGGCGGAGGCGAGGGCGAGGGAGGCGGAGGCGGAGGTACAGCGGCTGAAGGCTTTGTTGGAGGCGCAGGCGGCGAACCGTCAATAGGGGGCGCATCGCGGGGACACAGCCACAGGTGCGGCGGCAGAATTTGAGGTTGAGGGGCATGGGAGCATGTTAGGCGGGCCTCGTCCGGCAACGGCCCGTGCAGAGCGTGGTGGTGGTGGTGGTGGTGTGGTGGTGGTGGTGGTGGAGCGTAGGGGCGCAGCACGGTGGATCGACAGAAGCTAGGGTTTGGTGGGCATGGCCCCCGTATAGCACACAAGCAACAAGGCTTTCTAGCACCACACGGAGCGGTATGCGCGGACGATGTAGTTGGGGGATGCAGCTGAGCAGCGGCGGCCAGGAACAGCAGACTTGGAGGTAGGCTATGGGAAGCGCGCGACGGTTCTTACTGGAAGCTTACTTTCCTGAGCCGTTGGTCGTGTCGAGGTCCCCGGCGGAGGGCGTGCAAACGGCCGCGCTCCCGATGCCAGCAAAGCGAATCATGTGACGAAGAGGAAGCTGTGTCAGCCGTAGTGGCAGTCGCGGCTAGCAGCAGTGCGGTGTGTGAGTGTGCTATGCTGGGGGAAAGAGTTAGTGCGGTGTCGAGTGGCTGTTGAGGTGACCCGGCTGTACGACACGGCACTAAGCACCATCCCACATCCCGAGCCCATGCCCGCGTGCAGCTAAATAACTCGACACCAGGCGGCAACCGGAAGAAGGTTTTGGGGGGTTGGGGCTTCGGCCCAGAGGACAGCATGGGCGATTGTTAGACCGCAGAAAGGATAAAAAACCCCCACCGAACCCCGGCTGGTGTAGGACGGCTGGCCGTAGTCCGCTGGACAGACGTGCCACAAGCACGCACGTACGCAACCGCAGCTGACGCGACAGATGCTGCGGGGGGCTGGGAGGGGCTGGGGAGGGCTGAGTGCAAGGGCGAGGTGGGGCACGGGCTGGGAAGGGGCAAGTGCTCGTGCAGCTGGAGGCTGGGGAGCTGCGTTGCTGCAATATTTGGGGACGGCGGACAAAGGCGAGCAGGGTTAAGCAACGGCCAGGGTGGGCTGAATGGCGCGGCGCAGGATCGCCAGAAGCTGGGGGCAAGAAGTGTTCTGCTTGGCAGGGGCAGACAGGAGCTGAAAGTGTAGGGAGAGGATGGGCTGTTGGATAGACACTCGAACGCGGATCAGGCTGGTGGGTTGGCGGGCAAGGTGCGCTGTTGGCAGGGGTAGGTCCCACGTGGTTCTGACACAGCAGGTGCGTCAGGTCTTGGGGTTGCGGATGGGTCACAGGCCCTGTGTAGCACAACAGCGGCAAAGCTATCTAGTGCTGCACGGAGCGGAGGCAGTAGGTGGAGGTACCACCTACCGGTAGGGATCCCTCAGGCCTAACAGCAGCGGCGGAAGGTGCGTGAAGGGCTGCTGTGTAGCAGACACGCTCCCCGTCCCAAGGATACGGAGGCGATGACACACGTGAGTGGGGTTCCTGTCAAGTCTAGACCTGCCTTCTAAGACGCATCTACTACAGGCTGCTCGTAAAAGCCGGGAAAACGTAGGCGCGGTGACTACTGACTAGCCGGCCGGCCTTCGATACGGCACCGAAAGCCCGAGAGCCCGAAGCCAGCGTTGCTATCTTCCTGTGGTCAGAGTGCGAAGGCCCCTGCACTTCCGGGCCCTAGCCGGTGGCAGAAGTGCGAAAGCGGGCTGCACTTTGCAGCCACTGGCAGCCCTGAAAGTGCCGGTGCAGTTCCCCGGCCGGCCCAGTTAGCCGTTAACTGCTGATCTCTTAGGATCCGTGGTTTTTGGCTGCAACCAGCCCCCACGCCCTAGAGCTAACGGAGAGAAGGCGATTGGAGCGCAAATGGAATGAAATGGAGCAGGTTTTGGCCTTGTACGGCAGTGTGTGCAGTGTACGGCAAGCGGGGGGTCGGGGGTCCGGAACATTTGTGGGGTGGTGTGCATAAGTAATGTTTCCGGCCTCGCTGCTCTCAGCGCAGGGTTTCACCGCTCCAAGCCCACCGCCGCAGCGTGCCAGACCGTTCTACCATACAGGCAGACGGTCCCGGGCGTGGCTGCGCGTGCGTCTTGGTCCCGGAGTCGGGGCCCCTAACGGCCTTGCTCCCCTGTGGGTGCAGCACTCGCCAACCCCGCCTTCCGGTCCGCGAGACAGCCCCGTCGTGAGTAAGGGCGCGTCAGAGTATGCAGCTTCTCCGGTTGCCGTATGGCTACTGCGGGGGAGTGGGCACTTCTTACGCCTCACAGCCCTTGCCTCCCCTGTGCCTCCTCGCCGTCGCCCTCCAGCGCAACCTCCGCACCTGCTATCGTGCACCGTAGACTGGAGCCACGACTACCCTGCAGCCTGATACCGGTGAGAACCCTTGTGGTTGTCGGGCTGGGAACGGGCCAGGCAGGCTGAGGACGCCACGCAGCCGGGTTGGAAGGATACCCCTGGCTAGCTGCGCGTACCATGCCTGACGTCCCCGCACGCCACGTTCATCATCCTGTTCCAAATTTCCAATACCCTGGGACGAGCAGCTTTAGCCGCGCTTTAGCCCCGCGCGCTCTGCCCCGCCCCAACGAGTACAGTGCGACAGGCCCCACTCGTTTGCACCGGGGCCAGGGACTCGCCCGAGCCCGACGGGCGCGACGGGCGCGGTAGCATGCCGCGACTTTAGGGCCCTTCCGGTCACGCAGTCCACCGAAATGCGGCCGCTTAAAGTGCGGCAGTCTAAGCAGCCTGATTCCTGGACCTGGGGCACGCGCTGCGATGGCGCGAGAGGGGCAATGCCCTCGCAAGCGCCCGAGGCGGACGCGCCTTTCTGCACCGCCGGCGTAGGCACTCGGGGCCGCCAGTGAACCACGGAGAACCACAACGCTCGGCGCGTCCCCGGCGGCCGCAGCAGAAGAGCGAGTCCGGGTCTGGCCTGGCCCAGGGCATCCTGGGCAGGACATCCCCGCTTTTGGACCGGCGCCCGACCGGCCAGCCGGCTTGCCCCGCCAGGTGCAGCCAGGTGAGCTCGCTGTAAAATAACTCCCGAGGGCTGTCAAGAGCACTGCGCGAGGGCGAGAGAGCCCCTGGGGGGCGGGGGAGTTGGGCCGCGTGCTACATGGGAGGTAGGATGAGGAGGATGTCCTGGCAGGATATCCTGGCAGACTTCAGGACTTCAGGAAGAAAATGCGAGATCCGCGCCCGGCCGCCAAGCGCGCGTGCCGTGAGGGCTTTGGCACGGGCGTGGGGGGGCGAGTGTTGCGCCCGTGAGCGGGGGGAGGGGAGGGTTGAGAGGCCCGGATGTGTTTGCACGCCACGGCATGTGTGCCGAGCGCGGTTGCACGGCCGCACTGTGAAGCCTGAAATGCCACGAGTTATAGCGTGTAGCTCAGCGGTGCACACGAGCGAGCAAGCGAGAGAGCAGAATCGAATGCTTGCAGCGCGTTCCGGCCCAGACAGGCCCCAGCCCCGGTTTCGCCGAGCAGTGCAAAGCCACGCTCGACCTCTTTGCACCGGGCCGCGGGGAGCGGTTCGACTGAGGCGCCGCGGCCCCAGGTGCCACGCAGAATGCCAGCACGGACCGCATCACAGAGGGGGCTGCGGCACGCGACACTGGTCGCAACGTGCAGCTCGTCGTGAACGCACAAGAAACAGCTTCTCAATGCGCTCATCAAAGCGGGGTCTAGGCCGAAGTCACACAAAGCGAGCTGCCGCGCCGCTTCAAGAAGGGCGACATGCAGCGCGTGGTCTTCACGCCCAAGACGCCCGAGGAGCTGGCGGCACTGCGGCTGCCGCCGCGATTCCTGGCGCTGCGGCACGAGGTGCGCGCGGCGCTGGGGGTCGACGCCACCGAGTGGATCAGCGACGACGTCGGCAAGGCGGCCGCCAACTTTGAGCGCACGATGGACTTCAATTACTGGATGCAGGAGCAGCTCGCGGAGCTGGGCGCGCACCAGATGCGGCTGACGCCGGTCACGAACGTACGCGCCCAGAACCTGCGGTTCGATCGGTGGTCGCTGCTGCGGCTGTCCAAGCGCGTGCGGCCCGACTCGCGCCTCCTGGCGCAGCTGGACCGCGCACGGAAGAGTCCGCACCTCGAGCGCTCGGCCGTCAGCGCGCTGCCCAAGGCGGCGCGCAAGCTGGCGTGCAAGATCTCGGGCCTGCGTGTGCGCCTGTGCCGCGAGCTGGACGATGCGACCAAGGATGAGCTCATGGTGCAGCGAGAGCAGGCGGAGCAGCGCGGCCGCGCGGACGCGCGGCTCGCGCCATTCATCGACGCGCTTGACGCAGTGCGGCAAGCCGAGGACGCGGTGCTGCGCGAGCTGTTCGCGGGCGTCCGCGGCGTGGCGGCGGCCGCGCCCTCCTCGGCGGCTGGAGCAGGCTCAGGGTGTGTGAGCGGCGGCGGCGGCCGAGGAGGGCGCGGTCGCCCCCGCGGCGACCGCGCGCAGACATCGCCAGCCTCGCGTGGATGCCGTCGCGCGGTGCCTCAGTTCGACTTCAGCATCATGACGAACGGCGTCAGCGCGTCGCTGCAGTTCTCGCGGTACATCATCAAGTACCCGGAGCCCCTGGTGTTCCCCAGGGCGCCGGCGCCACGCGCTGCCAAGCCGCCACCGCCGCCTGCGTCGGCGCCCGCGCCGTCGACAAAGAAGAAGCAGCCGAAGAAGAAGTGCGGCGGCACCAAGCGCCCGGGTGGCGCGGACGCTCCGGAACCGAGCGCTGACGACGGGGCGGTCGCCTCGGCGACCGCCGTCGCGGCGCCCGCGCCCGCGGCGCCCAAGCGCCGCCGCTGCGTTGCGGCGGATGATGCAGCGGCAGCCCCGGAGGCGACGGGAGCAGCAGCGGCCGCAGCGGCGGCGGCCGCCGCCGTGGAGGCATCAGAGGCAGCAGCGGCCGCAGTGGCGGCGGCCGCGGAGGCAGCGGCGGCTGCAGAGGCGCAGAGGGCGAAGCGGCGCTCGGAGATTGAGGAGCAGGTCCGGGGCGCGCAAGAGCGCGCCGCGATGACGTCGCTGGTGGAGGAGGCGGGCATCGCCCCCATGGCGCTGGACCTGGGGCACAAGAACCTCTACGTCGGCGCGCTGATTGACGGCAACGGCAAGCTGCACTCGTGGCGCCTGACACGCGGCGAGTACCACCACCGCTCCGGCGTGCTGCGCCACAAGCGCGAGTGTGAGCGGCGGCTGGCGCCGTTCCGCTCTACGTTCGACGCGATGGGCAACGACGGCGCGGCGCTGCGCACGACGGACCCCGCCAACATCGACAAGTACGTGCGGGCGTACCTGGTGGACGCGCCGCGGTGGTGGGCGGAGATGCTGTCGCGGCGCGAGCGCCACGCGGACTTTGGCATCCAGATGCGCAAGCGCCGCGTGCTGGACGCCGCCATGTCCAAGATGATCGTCGAGGCGCGCGTGGCGCTGGATGCGTCGGGCGGCGCTCACCTGCGCCTGCAGGTCAGTCACCTGCGCGCGCAGTGTCGTTCAGTATTAGTACTGATACTACTACTACGGTACACAGTACAATCACCTTTCTATCTTTTTCCCGCCTTGCGCAGGTCGCGGTCGGGTCCTCGCGTCCCACCATGAAGCCGACGGGGCGCGGCGAGCTGGCGGTGCCAACGACCGGCACGTACCAGGCGGTCGTGCGCGGCGTCAAGGCCATGCAGGGCGACGCGTGCCTGAACTGCCACCCCGACGTGCCGCTGGTCGACGAGCACTGCAGCACCCTGGTGGACCCGATCACACAGCTGCCCAAGCGCAGCTGCATGCACGTGCTGTCATGGGGCCTCATTCAAGCGCGCGTGGAAAGCCACGAAGGGTGGGTAGGCGATGACGATGACGTTGTAGAAGACCATGACTTGACCCAATTTTGACAACGGGAGCATGTCGGGTGAACACGAACAAACTGTGGACACGAGAAAGCTATTTTTTTGTTGGGCTGTATGGCAAAGCCAGGGCCTTGGCCAAGCCAGCAACGCGGGGGGACAGTACTGTATGTATATCCGTCTGGGCGTTTTAGTCGCGCTCGCGTGGGGGCGGGACGCGCTGCACGCTGTAGGTGTGTCATGGCGCGCATCGATTTTCTAGCCATCCCTTCACAGCGTGCGTGATATTGGGACGCTGTGAGAACCCGAGCTGCTGGGCCCACTGCCGCGGGTTAATTGGAAATTTGGAAGAGAGCATAGAGAGAGAGGGCGCCGAACTTATGAATAGAGTGTATTTAGAGAGGCCGCGCGGGTGTGCAGCAGCTGTGTAATATTTCTTCTGGTGTATGTAGCAGACGCGCTAAACCTGATGAGTCAGCAAGCAATGGAGTCTTGTACTATACTGTGTAGCCTGAGAAATAATTTTCCCAGGCTATAGGTATTGAGCTCATAACGCGAGCGCATAGAAGACACACGCAACATGTCCAGCAGCGGCCCCGGCTGGCTCTACATCGTGCAGACGCAGTCCGACATCGATGCGAGGAACGGCGTGACCACCAGCGAGCTCGAGGCCTCCCGGCTGGCCTACGGCGCGGGGGCCGTGCCCATCTTCATGATGGCCGTCACCAACGCGGAGGCGGCGCGCGCCTCGATGGTGTCGGACATGAAGTCGGGCAATTTCGCCGCGCAGTTTGTGTACCACGAAGAGAACACGGGGGAGTTCGTGAGCGGCAGCAACGATCGGCGCATCGCCACCACGAAGGGGACGTGGTCGCGCTGTGGGGGTTTGCGTGAGACTTGGGGGCTCTGGGGGCGAGGACACTGAGCATTCTGGCGTCCTGTGGCGCGGAGCAGGCGAGCAGGCAAACGACGCGATGACGCGATGAGCAACGAGCGTGCAAAGCGCGCTCCTTTTGCCCCATTTCCGGCGCGTTGTTGTAGTTTGTAGCCAACTGAATTCCACGGCGCTGCCCGGGCGCTAGTTTGGGCGCATTTCGAGAGCGTTGATCGGCGAAACTTTGGCCGTTGGGACGAGCATGTACACGGCCGAGGGCGAACTTGCGCCATGGGCTGCGGGGCGCCGCGAGAAGGACTCGCACGAGTTCCCAGGGCTCGCGGGGAGGCCCCGCATGCTTGTAAACGCCGCGCCGAGGGGCCGGATGCCAAGCGCCTCGCCCGCCACTCGGGTGAGACGCCGAGTAGGCCGCTCTGCGGCCGCGAGGGGCGCCGCGCGCCCGCTGTTATTGCACGCGGCGCGGTGAACCGTTGGGGCCAAGTCGCGGGCGTCCGCGCGGCTCGGCCGAGGCCTTCGCCAAGCCTCGCCCCCCGCGATGCTACCGGCTCGGCTCGCTTGGGCATGCCAGTGCACGGCTGCCGGTCGCGTGCGCTCAGCGACAAAGAGCGTAGTGCCTTGTACGTGCACGGGCTGTTGGCACCGGAGCCAACGCCGTGTTGGCTTAAGCGGTGGCATGGATCCAACCGGTGCGGCTTATTTGAGCCACGCGGACCGCCACCGGCACGGCGACGTAGCGCAAGTCAAATGCAGTCGATTCGGCGTGCTCGGCCCGCGTGCAATTCAATTGAGTGAGCTGCAAACATCCTCCCTATATCTGGCAGCAGCGCAGGCGCTGATGTGCTGGTTGAGGTCCAAGGGCTTCGTCGTCAGGACTGGCCCCGACGGAGGCCTCGCACTCTCAGCCTCGCAGTATGCAGACGACCACAGCCAATTCCTACGCCCGGAGGCAGCCGCAGCATTTGCAGCCGCCATGGACACGTTCGCGGAAGCCAGCGGCCAGCGCCTCAACAAGTCGAAATCGGAGCTCCTGATGGCGGGCAAGCCCCTGCCGGCCCCGGCCCAACCAGCCCTGCCGGCCCCGGCCCAACCAGCGCCAGCCCAGCCAGCGCCAGCCCAGCCAACGCCAGCCCCGGCACAGCCAGTGCCAACCCCGGCCCAGCCAGCGCCAGTTCAGCCAGTGCCAGCCCAGCCGGCGCCAACCCCGGCACAGCCAGCGCCAGCCCCGGCACAGCCAGCGCCAGCCCCGGCGCAGCCAGCTCCAGCTCCGCCGGCGCCAGCCCCAGCCCAGCCTACGCCAGCCCCGGTCACGCCAACGCCAGAGCCAGCCCCGGCCCCGGCCCAGCCAGCACCGCAAGGATGCGATGGTTACAGTAGGAACCGCCTCCGAGCACCAGCTGAGAGGGGTTAAGCGTAAAGCGCCACCTACCGGGTATGGGCCTCCATACCAGCACCGCCCCCAGCTGCAGCCAACTGTTGGTCGTTGACCCACAACGAGGGGGTCGCCGAGGGGAGACCCCTCAAAACTTCTTTTCTGGCGCTTGGCCTACCAAGCGCAAATTTCTGGGAAGCGGTCTAGGCCCGCGAGCGGGCCGGTGTTCTTTGAAGGGCCAAGGCACGTCCAGGCACGTCGAGGGCCACCACTGACTCACACCACCAGGCACAGCGTCCCAACATCCCACCAAAATGCCCCTAGCGTCGCACGGGCAACCAGAGGGCCACCAAGACATCCAGCAGAGCACCACTCGCAGCATGTATGACATCGAACGCAACATCACACCTTTCCGCAAAGCCATTCGTCCGGACAGCCCCGCAGATGCCGCACCATGCTAGCTCTGCGTGCGAACGGTTGGGACTTTTATGCGGCGGCACGAGGGCTGCCGATCGTGGCCTGACGCGGTACAAGGCCCGCCTACCAGCCAACTTAGCTGACACCCTATGGCTCAGATGAGCGTAGTAGTGCGACCACGACCGGACGTGCGAGGAGACATAGTACGCCGCCTTCAAGCTTGAGTCCCAGAGCTCGCCCTTACATGCAGTCTCTCCGCTAGCCGTCCATAGCATCCAACAAGCGAGAATGAAGATCATCTGGCCGACGGAGGTGTCAGTCCGCGGTCGCTCCTCGATGCGTGCGACTTTCTGGCTGCGGCCCCGCCGAGGCGGGGCCGCAGATATGTTCTGTGTGTGTTCTGTGTGTTCTGTAAGGACCACTGGCCCCGGACCAGCAGCTAGGCGGCATCAGGGTGGTGACCAAAGCCAAGACGCTGGGCGTGCTGTTCTGGACCACGCCCCCAGCCCCGAACTCCCCCGACACAGCCATCTCCTTTGACGACGTATACACGGCGCTGAGCCGCATCGCCGGCATGGGGCTCTCAGCCTTCGGCCGAGCGTCAGCAGCCTCAGGCTACGCCCTCAGCAAGGTACTCTACCACCTCGAATTTGTCGACCGACTCCCGACAGCACAACTTACCCAGCTCCGCAGCACCGCAGCAGCCCTCGTGGACAGGTGCCTCAGCCCAACAGCGTACCGCTCCAGCTCCTTGGCACGCCCACCCGGAATGGGCTACGAGGCTATGTGTCTGCCAGTCGCCTCCGGAGGCTTCGGCCTCCTGCCCGTAACAGAACACACTAGGGCCCGCCAGGCAGTGCTCGCAATCCGCTGGATCAAAGGAGCGTGCGGCCTACTCCCATTCAGCCCAGCCTGGCCAAAGGTTGCACTGGAGGCAGGGTGGGCCATCGATGTGGCGGCCCACCCTCTAGCGCTGCTAACGGCCCAGCCACCCACGGCCAGTGGCAGGACATCGCTACTCGGCAAGGTTATCCCCCCAGCCTGCCCCACCCTCAACATGCTCGCAGGCGCCCTGGCTGTCCTACCGCAGGCAGTGATGCTTGCGGAACCGACACCGGGCGCCTGGTGCACCGCCGCGCCCCTCTGGGGCAACCCAGCTCTCAGCAGGGCGCGGCCGGCGAACGGAACCGGAAACCCGCCGCCCCGTGGCGGCCTGGAGGAGGACTTCAACGACTTAGCGAGCCTAGGAATGCCCCTCACCACGGTGGGAGCTCTAGCGGCGACCCTCAGGGTGGCACGGGGGGCCAGGGATGCACTAGAGGACCCGGCCACCAGCCGGCCAGCTGCCAGGGCAGAGTGCAGGCGGAAAATAGAAGCAGACGTTGTGCAGGGGCTCTGGGGGAAAGCAGGGATGACGGCGCTGCCGACAGCAATTAGGGGGGGCAGCCAGCTACTTGCTCGGCTGGATAGGCTAACTGAGCGGATACCGAACGCATGGATGGTAGCGGCGTGCACCGCCTTGGATAGCAACATGGCGCTGCCGCCGCCAGTCACTGCCTGGAAAGTCATTGTCAATCTTATTGGATGGAAGCAGGAGAACGCCCCGGGGGCACCGGCAATCCCCTTGAGCAAGATGTCGGTCAAGGTGGCCACGCGCTTGCAGATGGGGGCCATGTTTGAAGCAATGAAATTGAAGCACCTGGTGTTTGTGAGAGAGGCGTCAGATATTGCCATGTCCGACGCGGCCGCAGAAACCGCCGCAACCAGCTTTCTTTCCCTATTGAAGCGCGCACGTAAGCTGAAGTGGGAGAACGAGTACAAGGAGCCGCTCTGGCGGCTGGCAGCCAATGGTTTTACAGCGTTTTCAATGCACGCCGAGAGGGGGAGGGCAGCGGCTAGGTGCCCGTGTGGCCAACGGATGTGCAAGGGCGACCGCTTCCACCACTTTTGGGAATGCCCCGTGGCCTCCAGCTTACGCACGCTTCTGTGGGAGGGCCCACAGAGACCAGATCTCGCGCCCCCGAGCCGGGAACAGCTCTGGCTGGGCCGGCCCCCGGACGACGGCTTTAAATCGAGGGTATGGGAAGTGATCTGCCTAGCAGCGCTGTGGGCCATGGACCAGGGTCGTAAATTCTTGTACGGCACGGTTCTAACTGACTTGGCTGCTAGGAGAAATAAGGGACGTGTGACGGTTATTGCGGCCTTTTGGGCGGCCCTTAAGTCGTTTGCGACGACAGGCACTCCTAAGCACTGGAACAGGATAGGCTCGGCGCACCCGTTCATATGCTATCGAAATGGCCGCCTTGAGGTGGATGTGCCCGAGGACATCCTAATAGATGGGATGGAGGAGGATGAGGACGTTCTGCACTTTGCGTGAGGCTGTCGTGTCTGCTCCCGCGCAGCGGGGGGGAGGCGACCGCCGCTCCCTTTTACAACCGGTCTAGCCCGTTTTGCAAAGCCAGTGTAGCGGCTTAGCAGCGGGCAGCCCCCCAAACCCGCAAAGAGTGGAGGGGGTGCTTGGCACAGTGTGTGCTCGTCCGCCACACACGCAGTGTAGCAACAGGTACCAGCGTTTCGCTTGACCTGCCCGGGCCTGCCCGGGCGGAGTCTCCCTCTGTAAGCCATGATTTCTCCCCACGCCTCCCCTCCCCTCCCCTCCCACGGCCCCGGGCAGTGCCCTGAGGCCCAGGCGTGCACCGAGGGGTTGTGGCCCACCACGATGAGGCGCAGGGGCGCGTCGCCCAGCTTCTCGGGCACACCCGGCGCCTTGGTGGTGGGCGAGGCAAACGGCGCCACGGCAGCTGGCGCCGCGGGCTGGGAGGCGGCCGGACGGGGGAAGGCAGAGTCGGATGGCGGCAAACAGGGCCACAGATGACCGTAATAATCATCGTTGCACTCGCCATCTTGGCAGCCCAAAGCACCTGGGCCCGCCTGCACCTACAAGGTGCGACCAACATGCTCACCCCGCAATCCTGGGAAAGACGTCACCCGGGACTGGACTCCAAACCCCCCAGAACCCAGACAAACGCCACAGGACGTCATCCAGGAAATGTGTACCCGCCGCAGTAATGGCTACCCCGGGGCGCGTCCCGCCGTCGGGGACCTCTGTGTATTGGTCGGAGTGTGTGCCTAGGGCGTGGCTCGCGTGCCTGCGTTTTGGGCCGGGCGAGCGGGGCGGGGCCAGAGTCGAGGGACGTCTGGTCGTCGGGGACCGGCTTTTTGGGGCGGAGGCCGGCTTGACGGGCGGTGGCGTTGCCCCATGGGAGTCACCAGAGAGAGGTCCTCATCAAGCTCCGGGTGACGCCCAGATCCTGGCACAGTGCGGCGCCCGTGAGTGAGCGCAACGGCGGTCAAGGCACCACGTAGATGGGGATGTTGACATGCCATTTTGCCGGGGTGTTGTTCTATTACCCGTTCAACGCGCCAAGGGTCCGCCCAGATCCGTTCCTGGAACAGTGCGGCGCCCGTGCACTAGCACAACGGCGGTAACGGGCGCCAGGTACCGTAGAATGGGTACGATGACAACGATGCGACAGCTGTCCGGGTTTAGCGTGCCGCAAAGGGCGCTGTAAGTAACGTATGAGAGATGTGGGCTTGTCTTAAGCTTGGCCTCGGCACTTCGGCGGGCGCCCGGCCCCACGGCCTTTCGCGAGGAACGCTGCTCGCGCCAGGCTCCACTGCGAGCACGGCGTGCTTTGCGGCCTGGACGCGCTCCGCGCCTACGTCTCGCTCAAACTGCTCAAACGGCACAGGCTGGCGTCGGAAAAGGCTTGGGGTGGACCAAGGCAAACTCGCAGCTGCCTGCGCAGCTCGCTGCAGGAGTCCAGCCATGGCTGCTCACGTGTCAAGTGCGCCCTCTGGATAGCAAATGCAACGCCCGAGCGCTGGCTCGGGCGCCGTGGGCGTCGCCCCCGTCCGCCGTACAGTTGTAGTGCCGTCCGGTATGTTGGTAACAAGGTAACAAGTGCGCCGACGCACACCGACTTACAGCGCTTCCCCTGCTTTCCTCCCGGTCCCCCCTTGACGTTCACGCCCTCCCCCACCCCTTGGACGTCCTCCCCACCCCCACCCATCCTTGCACCAGTCGCACTGTACCCCACGTTCGGCACACCCCGCACCGCCGATTCACCCCCCCCACATCGCTCTTCTCCCCCCGCCCGTACGCTCATCGGTAACGAACGACCTGCGAACTTGCGCAGACCCCCCCCCTTGACGTTCGTGACGCTGTCAGAGTCGTTTTGCGGCCTTACCCTTCGCACCCAAGTCCAACAACGGTAGCCCTCATTCTCTATGTACCGCGACGGCTGCGTGCACAGATAGCGACTGAAATTGCGCATCGTTTAGCGATGGATGGGCGGGCCGAAACGTTCGGCGGGCGACGCAATAGCTATAGCCCTTTCACACTAGCTGTGCTGCTCTCGTTTGGCAAGCACGGCGCCTTGAAGGATGGGCAGAGCGCCACGCAGTCGGCTTTTTTTCCTTTCCTCCTCCTTTCGCCGCCCCCTCCCCCGGCCCCCCCCAGGTCACTGTCAGCCGGCTGCGCTGCCCAGCGCGCTAGCCTGGGGATGTGTGGGGGGTGCAGTGAGTGCACTGGTCCAAGGATGGCCTGATTCGGCCACCGGAAGGGCCGCCCACACGCTGACAAGGGGGGTGGGGGTGGGGGGGGCCGGTTTCGTCCGTGCACCCCCTGCCCCCCCTCCTACCACAAGCCGCCGCCCTGGCAGCCCTGCCCCCAGCCCATAACTGCGGCAACCATGACCAGGCATGGTGGGGAGGGGCTGGGGCCAGAGCCGCCGGCTCCCAGCCCTCCCCCAGCCTGACACCCAGCCCACCTCCGCTCCTGCCCCCCAAGGGGGGCCTGCCGGGGAGGAGCATGCCGCCCCAAAGGCAGCACAGCTTGCGACAACCGTGCGGCAACATCTTCCCAGAGCGCAGTATGCCCTGTGGATGCCTCGCGGGCGTCGTTTGTCTCCATTTGAAGCAGTTCGAGCGGTTTGCGCGCGGAAAGGCTGAAGTCACGCTAAAGGCTCAACGGGAAACAGGCTGGACTTTAGCGAGACTTTAGCGCTCGAAGGGACTTTAGCGAGGCCGCTAAAGGGCGGACGCTAAAGGCACTGGAATGAGGCCCAATGGGGGCACGGCAATGGGCAAGTTATGTCGGGAGGTGCAAATTTGCATCACCTCTCCCACTTTCCACTATATTAATGGCCAGTGGGCTGACCAACAGGAGCAAGGTCGTTCCGCAACGTGTCCGCACTGATGACGTTCGAAGTGATTCGGCAACTGGCGCTTCTGCGGCCTATGAAGCATTTCGTGCAACATACGATACGATACCGCCTAAAGCGATTCAGAAACTTGTGGAAGAGCAGCGGCGCGACATGCAGACGATCAGGGATGGAGCGCTGAGCAGCGTCCGCTCATTCCAGATGATGCTCGCCGTCGGGCTTACCCCAAGCGAGATGCGGGCCAGGCTGATAACCGAATTCACCGCCGTGGTGAGCGCCGTGGGTCCGTCGCATTGTCGCATGGTCCCCCCCTGCTGTGGCTGCGACCCTCACCCCCTCGCAGGGCGTGGTGTGCGCGCTGCTGGCAGGTTTGGGTATCACTGTCCTGATGACGCCACCGGCGGATGTCCTCGGAAATACGGCGGTGAGCGTGGGACTTGCTAAGGCTGTGCCACCCGTCGTCTAGAGAGCGCAGGCCCTGGCCGGCTCCTCCTCCTCCTCGCTGCAGCTCCTCCTCGCCTGGGTCCCACGGGGCACGAGCGAGCCCTGTAAGGTGCTTGACGCTTGTCACCCCCTCCCGCCGATGCCGCATGCACGTGCACGCCAAGCAGGCGTCCGCCGCGTTCTGCTTCGTCGCACTCATGAGCGTCATCTGCAACCTGGCCTGCGTCGGCTTCAGCACCTTCATGGTGAGTCGCAGATGACTGCGGTCCGGACGCAAGGAACTCGCCTGAGTAAGACCTCACGCTGTGGCCTGGTTGCTTTCCGGGTACCCTGCCGCCCAGATCAGCTGCGTTAACCTGCTCACCGACGACATGACGGCATGGTTCATCGGCACCTACGGAACCACTATCACAAGCGTCAACCTCCAATTCTTTAACCTGGGTGCGTGGGCTTGCTTGCACACGCGTAAATGCGCACCGCAGCTGACACGTGCTCCCACGTGCGCAGGCTTCGGGCTGTTGCTGGTTGCGCTGGTGATGGCTGCGGTTTACATCTACCCGCCGTACATGGCCTACGTCTGCGGCGGGTTGACGCTGGTCGCTGCGGCGATCGTGGTATGGGTGTACCTCAAGGTGGACTATGCTCGGTACTACAAGCTCCAAGACATCACCCGTGTGGTCCTGGGGAAGGACGGGGCCGGCGAGAGCGCCACCACGGGAAAGCTTGGTGGAGCTGATGGTGGCGGCAATGTTGGCGGTGGCGGCAATGTTGGCGGTGACGGCGGTGGCCGTGATGGCTCAGCGGCCTCGGTGCCAGGGGGGGGCGGGCTGCGGGCGGCCGACGTGGGTGGGCGGCCGACATGGGTGGGCGTCACAAGCAGTTCGGGGCGAATGGAAGCGGCGCTGGCTAACTAGCGGAACCTCTCGCTCGCTCTCCGAGGCAACATTGACTTGACCAGAGGCGGCGTGAGGGCCAGGGCGGGGCCCGGCCCTTGCGCCAGAAGGGACGCTGGACATGACAGATTGGGGGTCGGGGGGCATAGCCTCCATACAGTGCACTAGCAACAGGGCTATCTAGCACTACACGGAGCGTAATGCGCAGCAGATGTAGTCGGGGATGCGGCTGAGAACGGCTATGCTAGAGTAACCGGCATGCTGTTGCTGGTGACGGTGTAGAGCTGTGCCGGGTACGTCTAGCAGGCTGATACAGGTCCTATGGGAGACAGGCGCGAATAGCACTTTCCTGAGCCGCTTGAAGAAGCCCCCAGCCGTGAAGCGTGCCGGTCGTCTATGGTCATCATGCGCGAGTGCTCACCTGCAGGCGGTAGAGACGAAGTCGACGTGTCAGCTGCCGAACTAAACGACCGTAGAGTGCGGTGTGTGCAAGTGCGAGCTGGGGGAAAGAGGCCGGCTGCGGCGCGCCGCCTGAAGGCTGCGAGCTCCGTGCTGCCGTACGTGGTGGGCGGAAGATGCTTCTACGAAGATACCCCGTCCCGAAACCCGGCCCGTGCGTCGAGGAGCTACGTGAAGCGGCGGGAGAAAGGTTGGTTTTGGGACCTAGGGCAATACGAGGGCCCGGAAGGAGGCCAGCGGGAGCGGGGAGCCGGGAGCGGGGAGGCGATACGTGGGTGTGCAAGGGAAGTAGTAGCGTAGTCGGAGGCAGCTGCGCTCGTAGACGCTGGCCGCACCGACCGGTCGCAGCTGTGGTTACGGAGCTGCGCATGGCTGGACGCGCTGGCTGGGCAGCTCGAGCTGGTGGGCGGCGAAGTCGAGGAGCCGTGCGAGCGTGCCGAGGCGATTGGGACGTGCGAGGCGTGTGCCGCTGAGGGTCGGGCCTGAGGCGTTTGGCTGAGCGCGGCGGTCGGGGGAGGGCGGCATAGCCGCAGGCACAGTCACGGAGGCGGGAGGGCTGGGGCCCGAGGGGTGGCCGGGTGGGGACGACGGGCTGGGCGCCAGGCACGGAGGCGAGGGCCGGGGCTGCCGGTGGTGGGGCGGCGAGGGCGAAGCGTCATGCCTGTTTGCTACATGTCCGGGCTCCGCTGAGCTCCCCAGTGATGACAGCCGGCCAAGAGATAAAGCGCGATAAACCAAACTACCAACTGTCCTGCAGCGAACAAAAGGGGACAGCAACCGTAAAGACCAACAACGAAGGAGCAAGTCACAAGGCGGGCTGGGGTCGACGGAGCCCTGCTGCACCCGCTGATCCCCGGCTGCCCGCAACACGGGCCCCGCCCTACACGCGTACAACTGCCCGGCCACGCTCCCACGTAGCCTGTGGCCTGACAGGCCGGTCTCCCCCGCAGCACAGAACTCCAGAGACGACACAGGACTGGGCACCCGCGCCCGGCAAGGCGTCCAGGGGTGCGCCACGGCTCCGACAGATTGGGGGTGGGGGTGGGCATGCTGCATGGCAAAGCAAGGCGAAGTTTGAGGCCCTTGAATGTAAGTGTGTGGAAGGGCCCCACCTCTGCACACCCGCGCCCCCACCTCTGCACACCTCCCCGCTCGGGACCAGCCCCTGCCGCTCCGCCCCCACCTTCACGCTCTTGACCCGGCCCCTGCCGCTCCACCCCAGGTTGAGCAGCTCTAGGTACTGGTGCTTGCCACTGAAGGCCAGCAGGCAGGGAGCACCGCAGGAACCCCCAGGGCAGGTGCAGCCTGCGCCGGAGTCGGGCGAAGCGGAGAGGAGGGCGGCACAGGAGGAAAAAGGGTTACGCGGCAAGGGGGAGGCAAGGCGGCACCCGCACTGTGGGGCGGCTGCGTCAGCCACACACGAGGCCCTGTGCGCTGCACGCTCCGTCGCGCATGTTCTGCCCCCAGCCTCCGGCACCCCCCTGGGATTGCGCCACCGGCGAAGCCGCCCACTTCAGAAGTGGTGCCCCCTGCCCACCGCCCCTCACCCCTGCGCACCCCCCATGGCCCGTGTTGTGTTGTGTGCATAGCCGAGTCCGATACTGATGAGGCAGCGAAAGCTACCGAGGCTGTACGGCACGGTACGGCCAGCCAGCCGGCCAGCAGGCCAGCAGGCCACCTGGCAACAGTAGCATCCCGCGTCCAGACAGGTCCGTTGCCGTGGCACAATGCACGTGCGCCCTAAGTCGGGCGTTTAGTCGGGCGAGTAGTCCGTCGGCCCGCCCATGTTCGCCCACGTACACCCCGCCCTTGCCGACGCCCTTCCCGTGGCCCTCTCCCCAAGACCCCAACCCATCCCCGCACGACCGCTTTCCTCGTCCCCGCACAAGGCCACAGACTGGAGCTGCCCTCCCCAGCCTTCTCCGCCACTCCCCAGGCGCTACTCGTCAGCCTTCGCCCCAGCCCTGGCAGCGGTGTTCACAGCAATGGCCGCCGAGGCATCAGCGCCTCGCGGCTTCCTGGACGGCGTTATCTCCTGCTTCCATAAGGCCGGCGACCCCACGCAGCCAGCTAACTACAGACCAATATCCCTACTCGACACCGACTACCGCACATTGGCCCGTGTGCTGGCCAACCGCCTCCAGCCAGCTTTCGCAGAGACGATCGGCCCAGAGCAGACAGCGTTCCTGTGCGGGCGTCGTATTGCAGACAACGTGCTGCTGCTTAAGCTGGCACCGGAGCTGCTGCGCCTATCGGGCAGCGATCCAGCGCTCATTGCCTCCCTTGATTTCCACAAAGCGTACGACACGTTGGACCGCGGCTTCCTGCTCGAGTGCCTGGAGGCGCTTGGCGTTGGCCCCGGCTTCCTGGCCTGGGCCCGCCTTCTCCATCAGAACACGCGGGCGAGCGCTATGGTCAACGGCAGCATCTCAGAGAAGGTCAGCATCGAGTCTGGTGTACGGCAGGGGTGCCCGCTGGCCCCCCTCGCCGTACCTGCGCCTCCTCCCCTCCCTTCCTCAGGGCACCGACAACAGCTACACAAGCACACCGTCGATGTGCCGGCGAGCTCAACCCCTTCAAGATATCGTGAGTCAGTCGTGACTGGGTAGGGATACTGGCGGTTAAGCCCGGTGAACCTCTGCCAGCCGCCGCGCCCACCTTGACGGCACTACAGTTTCGGCTCGTCACTATCAGCTGACCCACGTGACGCCAGCATGACTCCGCCACCGTACCCCCAGGTTGGGTGGCTCTAGTCTGGCTCTCTGCCGTCACTTCTAAGGTAGGAAGGCTAGCCCACCAGCCTGCCCACCTGAAAGTCCGTGGAAAGGGCTCAACGCTGTGAGCGGCCCTTATTGTTCCCACGGCGGGCGTTCCGTAACATGGCGTTCGGCCCGTACCCTCTCCGTCCCACAGACGTTCAAGGCCGGTCCGTCGTCGTGTATCAAGGACCAGGGCGGACGGGAAAGCCTTGGCCATAGGGCTGGTGTGATTGCGGGCGGCCTGTGGTCTACCGCCGTAAGCCAGCCCCGGCCCATGCTCCCGCGCCCCGCCTTTCTTCCCCTCACGCCCAGGCTGACCAAGCGACAGCAGCATCCAAGACGGCGCATGACTACTCTTGCCCTACCGGCAAGCATCGGCCCTCAAGTCCTGCCGTGTCCGCGCCGCTGGACCCAGTCGCCAGCCGCGAGTCGGCAACACCGCCAAACCCTTCGTACTTCGGCCCGGCCAGCTAGGCCACACCGCGGCACCGCCGCCGGGGGGCCGTACCACTCGAGGGCTGGCTGCCTCCCGCCTCGCCTATCAAGACCTTGAACGACGCTACTGCTCCAGTTGCACTGCTCCGCACCGACGTCATCTTCGGCTCCGCACCGCACCTGAGTCTTCCGGCAGATCGGAGTTCCCTCTCATGTGCATAACTAGCTAGGAATTATGTGTTCCGTGGGGCACGTTGTTGTCGTGAGTTATAACCCACGTGTCCCAGAGGTTTCCTGGTGAACCTTGCCTTCCGTTTCCTTTCCTTCTGGCACAGACCAGCAGAGCGTGTACGTAGGTCAAGCACTTTCTCTTTTCTTCAGGGTGCATTTGCAGCCCCAAGCAAGCCAACCGCTGAGGACGGTTACCGTTGGCTCTGGCTCGGGTTTATGCGAGGACGCCCCTTCGCCGTAGCTTTGGTTAGGCATGGTAGGATCGCCTTGAGGTTTTAGCTACCGGTCTCCGTAGTCCAGGTTCTTACAAATGGGGCTATTTGCTCCCTGGTAGGGATCGGGCACAGCTATGGCACGCGGGTGTCGGACGACCCCGAGTGGGTATGCTACCCACTTGCGTGGCGACGCTTTGTATCTGCGGACGGCGTTGCGTGATTTCGCCACGAGGTACTTGACCTAGTTGCGTGTGGACAGGCGCAGCCGTGTATCGACCCAGTTGCGTGGTTGGAGGGTGCCAAGCGGGTTAGTGCCTGGGCCGGTAGGCCGGCACGCGCAAGGCGCTAACCCGGTCCTCTATTGCGCTGTTTTACGATTGTGGTGAGAGCGCGAGGAAGAGAAGCAACCCGCGCAGTTTGGGGTATTCCCTTACGTCTCGGGTTCCTCTCTGCGACCCTCTCTCGAACCGGTTCTCAGTGGCCGGCTCGTTGCAGTCTAACGGAAGGGCGCGTGAGGGCCAAGTGGGTCAGCCAGGGAACAGAACCGAACGGTGATGGGTTCGTCGGGAATGGCAAAGCAGTCCCAACGCTAAGCGCAGCGCGCGAATTGCGAGCAGCAGAGCTAGGTTTAAATACCCTCGAGCTCCTCGAACTCCTCTTGGTGCTCCTCAACGAGCTCGGTCTGATCGTGCTCCAATTTGCACGCAACCAGCGTCCCGGCTACCACTTGAGGTGCGCAGCGGAAGTGTGAGCCCGACAAGAAGATAGGTCCAGGCGCACAGATGCTGATCTCCTGGACGTCGCACAACACGTTACTGCCCTTGTTTGGGGGTGTTTCTGTGATGTCGCCCGCGGTGTATGCTGGTGCGGAGCAGGGGTAGGGTCCGGCGCGGCGCAATGGGCGCGCCGGATTGTGGGCCGTACTTTCGGGGCCCAAACCTGCCTCCGTAACCAGGAGTTGGACACCGTTGGGTAGGGGCTCGTGAGTGTGGCAGTGATCTGGGTCTGGAGGTCTGAGGTGTCTCGTAGGTGTGGCAGTGGCCGGGGACGCGGCCCAGGCCGATGCGGCGGGCCGCGGGCCCTGGAAGTATAAATAGCGGGCAAGTGAATCCTTTTTCTCTTAACTAGAATTTACGTTGATACGGAGGATAGCGCGTCCGTCCCAAAGCCTAAAGCGAAGTCCCCGTAGAGGTGCGTGTAAGACCGTGTTCGGATCTCCGTGCAGGCTTTCCGTGTCTACAGCGTCTACACCGTCGGCAGGACCTTTCCTCCGCAGGAGGTCTCTCTTTCTCACACGCCCGAACGATGCACTGGGCAATCCCTGCCCTTTGCCAGCCGCACTGAGACCTTCTGGTTCTTGGCCGCAAGAGGCCTCCCGGCGTCCCGGGTTAGGCAGCTAGGGCACCGGTGTCCGCAGGTTGAGACCCTTCGCCGAGCGCAGCGACGCGACAGCTCCAGCTTTCCTCAGCTGCCAGCGTCCCCACTAGCGCCCAGCCCACCTGCCCTGCGTGTCAAGCCTTCATTAGTCTTCCGCTGCAACCTATAACGCTTCCGCAAAGCGCAATATCCCCGAGGTTTACTGGATCGAGTGTCTACTGCCTTCTCCTCCCCTCATCGTCTACTTGCCGCTGCCAGTAGGGCCCTAGGCGTGTCTCCTAACACGTCTGGGGTGTGAGCTGTACGGTCCTTGGCAGGAGAGTGTGTGCTGACCCTCAGGTACCACCCGAAGGAAAGCGAAAAATTTGGAGTGGTTACCCACTGTGTGGTCATACTCTTCCCCGTGGCACACTCCCATAGGGCTGGCCCAGGAGCCCCACCAACCCCGCCGACGGCTCTCCCCAGCTATGGCAAGGGCCAGGGAGGCTGCGCCCCCCCCCTGGGAGGAAGGAGCCGCCAGCGGCAGCCAGCATGGCGCTGGAGTCCTATTGCCCGGCCATGCAAAGTGAGTACGTACCACGCTCGTTGTTGTCCGAGCTGCAGCCCTTGTTGTCAGAGCCTCACCCAGCGCTTGACTTGCGCCAGGGAGACGGAATCCACCCCGCCGTCCTCCAAGCGGACCAGGGAGAACCGGGGGCGTGCTAGCGCGCCACGGAACTCGAGCTGCCCAGCCCGCGGCTTAGCCGCCCGGAGGAGCAGTGGAAGCAGCAGGCGCTCGAGGACGCAGCAGGCGTGATCGATGGCATAGCGTCCGTCATCGGATCCGGCACAGACGCAGTCAGCGAACTCCTTGCGCTGCCGGGTGCGAGCGCCGTGCATCTCACCATCAACCCGGACGGTAACTAGGTCTGTAGCGAATGCGACAAGCGCTGTGCGTTTGTGGTTTACTGCGAGCCGGACAGCGAGAAAGCACAGCTGATGAAGCCTGGGGCGCCCGTGTATTGTCACTCGTGCGCAACGTGCGGTGTGGAAAGGCCCCCCCCCTTGCGCGCTACCGCGTGCTCAACATCTGTACCAACGACAAGCTCCAGTAAGAGGGTGTACGGAACGGAGGGAGTGCGAGGGGATAGGCTGGGGACATCGAATACGGCGCGGGCAAGCTGTCCAGCATGCCCTTGACACAGAGGCCATATGACCTGCGCCACCTGTCATCCCCCTTCAATCCGCTCTTTCTTGCCTGACCACGTTCCTTTCTCGGTCAGGGCCGTATGGGGAATGTACCACGTCGGCAACCTGCCCCCCAAGCCGGTGGACTTCGGAGCCATGCGTCCACGGTAAGCAGGCCTACTAGAGAGACAGGGCAAGCCTCTGGGGAGTTCTAGAACTGAACCGTGCTCTTGGGGCGTCAAGGTTATTTGTCAACGGGCAGGTCAATGACTTATAACGTCAAGTCATCATAGTCCTGCTGAGCCCCGCCCCACCCCACCCGTTCACCCAACCCACCCACATACTCCCTCCTCGCAGGGTGGGAAAGGCCCCTCTGGGCTTCACCCTGAATGCAATGTCCCCGAAGGACCTGCTTGCCGAGCTGCGGTCCTGGGGCCCGGAGGTCCTGGGCAAGCTCAGAACCAGATACGGGTAAGCTTCGTCGGTGCAGAGCACCATCGCACTACATCGCCCGCATGCATGGGACACGGGGCACGGGGCACACATCGCGCACGGCGCGCAGTGGGCGGTGCGCGCATGCTTTGCTTGAATTACACGAAGTGCGCTGCCCCCCCCCCTGTCGCTTCAATGAACCATCGTTGCCTTCCCTCCTCTTCCCCCCCCCCCCTTACCGGCCCCTTCTCTTCCCAGGATTCGCTCTTACAACGATGTCACGTCGTGCCTTGATCCAAACACCAAGTACAAGTTCTTCAACTACTTCTGCCACCCGGCAGTGCAGAGGGATCAGGTCTTCTACAAGACCATCAGCCAGCTATATGACGAGAGAGAGGGGTCTGGAGGGCCTTCCGCTAGGGACGTGGGTGACTGGTCGAAGTTCGTGCTCATCCTGGTGGGGGCGGGAGGGGTTACAGTCTCAGAGTTCCACATGGACCGGGCCGGGGCGAGAAACGTGGCGATAGCAGCGCTGTGCGCCGTGCTTGATCAGCCGCTAGTGCAGTGGGGTTTTGTGCCTCCTGCGTTGCTTGGGCGGTTTGATGCGTGGGCAAGGGCAAGAGCCACCTTCGAGGCAGAGGGGGTGATGGCAGCACGGAAGCAGGGAACCGAGCCGCCACCCTGCTGGGTGAGAATGGAGACGAAGATGCGTGGCAACGTCCATCCAGGTTGTCCGTCCTTATCTCACCGCGGCAGGGATTGAGGCCGCAGAGACGGAGTTTGGGGCTGACGTTTTCCGTGTAGTGCTTCAGTATCATGGCGTATGGCTGGAGCTCGGCGGGCGGAGGGCGTGCTGCAGCCGCGTGGCGCCGACAGGAGGGAGCTCCGCGCAACCGACGAGACGGCTTGCCGCGGCGCTGGCCTGACGAAGGCGCGGCGGACCGCACGGCAGCAACAGCGGCGCCTTGTGGGGGCGGGGGGCCGAAGCAGGATGCGAGGGTTTCGCGCGGGTGGGGCCCGGGGCCCCAAGGCTGCTTGCCGCGAGCGTGCCTGAGCGCTGATCACGCGAGGCGAGGCGAGGGATGCTACGGTAGGAGGATTCTGTCATGAGAGGCGGCCCAGGGACGGGCCTGAACGGAGGCTTACGTCCGCATAGCTGTGGGGTGGGGGTGGGGGCGGGGGCGGGGCTTTGGATGCCGGGCCGGACCCTGAGGCTCGAGGGGTTCGCCGGAGCGGCCCGGAAGGCAGGGCGCGTGGGGGTCTGGGTTGCGGACGCAACGGCAGGGCACCGCGGCCAAGTATCCCGCTGCGCGGAAGCCAGGGGGCGGGGGCTGGAGGCAGTGTGCATCGGGGAACATGGCGCCAAGCGTGCATGCCGTACCGTTTCGGTTTGTGCTTTGGCTTTTGCTTGTGGTGTGGCGTGGCGTGGGATGGCTGTGGGGGCGCATGGAGAGAGTGTAAAAGTGACGAGGCGGACAGGGTGGATCTGCGCACCATGCGGCCTTGAGGCGGGGTCACGGTCTCGCCGTTCTGCGGTTGCTGAGTTATAAGGGCTGCTCGCGGAAGCCGCATGGACGCACAACCGCGGTGGAAGAGCCGGCCAGGGCTACCGGCCTTCCCCAGTCCTCGACGCATCACAAGCTTTGCCTGGGCTGAGGCACGCGCCGGGCAGGGACGCAGGGCGGGCGAGGCCCGAACACCGCGAGATGGAGTGCGCTGCTGCGCTCAGAGGCCGGGGTCTGCGCTCGCAAGGGGCGTGAAGCGCAGTCAAGACGACGACGGGGGCTCTGCGCTCGGGGCCGGCCGGGGTGCTTCTTTACGCTGCAACACGCCCGCTTCTGCTGCGCCCTGGCTCTCCGGCCTGGACAAGCCGGCACAGCCCACTCAAAAAGCGCCTGAACTCCCTGGAGATGCCCGCTTGCCTCGATACAGGTCCACATGTCAGTACTTGGTCCGTTCCACTAAACGCCGCAGCGAATGCCACCCTCCGTGCAGGGCGACCCTCAAGCACCGCGCTCGTACTGTTCCTTGCTTCCGGCACGCACCATGGTGCTCGGCTCTCACTACCCTGCTCGGCCCTCGAGAGGGGCCTCCCCCCCACCCTGCATTCTTCATCCCGCCTCCAGTGCGATCCAATGTATCTGTGCTTGCCCTCTCTTCAGGGCCCCCCCAAAGCCTCTCCCCACCAGTCTCTGCCGCACTCTCTGCAGACCCCACCTGGCCCCGCTTTCACCCAGCCCCGCACACTACATTGTCGCCGTGTCGTAGCCCCGCTGCTCGTTTAAACTGCGTGGCTGCACGCACACCCATTATCCTCCCCCTGCATCACCCTGCGCCCTTTTCGCCACATCCCGCGCTAGCTCGAGGGCATCGGCTTGGGGCTGAGCCTGAACCCCAGCAGCTCCTCCATCAGACCCGTCTCTGCCGCCGCCGCCGCCGCTGCCTCGGCCGCCGCCGCCGCCTCCTGATCCACGGCCGACGGGTCCGCCGCGGCTGACTTGCTGCCCGCAGGAGGCGCCCTGGCGGCGCCTCCGCCGGCAGTTGCCCCAGCCTGCCCCGCCGCCGCCGCTGCCGCCAGCGCCAGCGCCGCCGCCATGGCTGTCGGCTGCGGGCCGGCGGCGCCGCCGCGGGCTGCCCCGCCGCTGCCGGCCCGGTTGGCGGGCCCGACCCCGCGTCGTCGCACGGGCGGCTTCACCGCACCCACAGTTCCCGCCGCGGCTGCCCCTGCCCCCGCCCCCGCCTCTGTTCTAGCACCCGTGGCAGCGGGCTCCGCCTCGCCACCCCTGCCCTGATCCGAGGCCCCTGGCGCCTGTTCCCCAGCCTGCGCGCCCTCCTCGGCCCCGGCCCCGCCCTCTGCGGCCGCCGCCGCCGCCAGCGCCGCCGCCTCCTCGCCTTCCCCAACCGACTCCCACTCCGACTCCTCATCTTCCTCGTCGTCCAGATAGTACCCGCCCTCGAAACCGCCGTCGTACCCGTCGATGTAGCCTCCTTCCCCGTCCTCGTCCTCGTCGTACTCGCCGTAATCGTCGTACAGATCGTCGAAGTCCGGGTCGTAGTCGAAGTCGGGGAACGGCGGCTCGGGGTACGGCATGTAACCGCCCATTTCGCCGAAATCAAACGGCATGCCGCCGAACGCTCCGCCGCCGCCCGCCAGCGGGTCCTCATCCCAGAAACCGCCGCCCGCCATGCCGCCGTCGTCCTCCCAACCCAGATCGAAGTCGAAATCCGCATCTGGCGGCGGCGGCTCCGGCATGCAGTCGGGTTCTGGCGGCAGCGGCATGGGCAGCCGAGATATGAGCTCCAGGGATTGCGTACGACGAAAGAGGGCCAGGATGACGCGGGAGTAGAGATCTGGCTGCGCCTGGGAAAGCGCCAGCAGCCGCCGCTGCCCCGCCTCGCCCTCGTCCACTGCCCGCTCCACCGCCGCCACCAGCGCGTCCAGCTCGGCGGCGTCGCCCGCGGCGGCGGAGCCGCCGCCGCCAGCGGCCGCCGCCAGGGCCACCGCCGTGGCGGCCGCGGCTGCCGCGGCCGAGCCAGCGCCGGCGGTGCGGCCCTGCGGGCCGCCGCCGCTGCCGTTTCCGCCCCCGCCGCCGCGGTGCCGGGCCGCGGTGGCGGCGGCGGCGGCGCGCTGCTGTTGCTGACGCTGGCGGCGGAGCTGTTGCTGAGTCAGCGCTCGGCCGGGCGGGGTGGAGCGCGTGGCGGCGCTGGTGGTGCCGATGGGCTGTGCCGGCCGGGATGCCGCGGCATTGCTGGGGGAGGCGGTGTTGCTGGTGCTGGCACCGGCACCTGCAGCGGTGGTCGTAGTGCCAGCACGGCTCGTCCCTGCGCCGGGGGTGCCGGGGCCGGCGCCCGATAGCTTGGCCCCAGGCGAGCCTTCTCCGGCGCCTTCTGACTGGGGTTGCGTGGCAGGCTTGGGTGCACCACGCTGGCGTGCCTTCACCTTCATCCCCGCACGATGCCCGCCGGCAGGAGCTGAGGTCTGCTCGCGATCTCGCTAGCTAGGTCGCCTGCTGTGCCCGAAAGCGAGAACGCGCGGCCAGCGGAGATGCGCCGGGGATGCGCGACCTGCTCGCCAGCCGCGCATAGGCGGCAAGGGCACTGGCTAGGTCAGGAGGTCGATCGGTGCTACGTGCAGCGCCGGAGAGCGTCTGACGTGCGATCCAGAGCGGGGCCCGAATGCAGTAAGTGGACCAAACCCTGCAGGGCCTATACTCTATGTTCAGTGGTACTTGTATAGTACATACGGAGTAGTGCTAGTGCGCCCGTGTGGTGGCAGGCTTGACAACAACGACCTGCAGTCGCACGATCGCAAGCTGTTGGGCTAGACCCGCACAGCATCCTTGACGCTGACGCGTCCGTTCTAAGAGGCCAGGAAAAATGACAGAGGTACGCGGGTGACCGAGGATGGCGACCCTGGTCGACCGCCCTCGGTCTCGCAGCCAGCGCGCCCCTGAGCTCACAAAAGGAGCATATGGATACAACGATGTCTCCCGGCTCCTTGCCCCGCGCAGTTCTGGAAGAGCAACGCCATGCACTGGTGCGACATCTGCAAATGCTGGCTCAACGACACCAAGGCGGCGAAGATGAACCACGAGCGGGGGGCGGGGCACCAGTCGAAGCTGGCGTTCAGTAAGCTCCGGGACCCGACGGGGGGGTGTTCTCCAGCAGGAGGGGAAAGCGCGGGAGGCACGGGGGGCGTGTGACAGAGGGGGTCCCTCCGGGACTTGTTTGGCAACGCGAGGTCCGGGAGCAGATGCCCTCGCCCCAGTCCCTGACTGCTGCCAGCTGGCAGCTGTACCCCATCAATTCCACTTGGTCTCAGTCGGCCTCCACGTAAGCCCCCTCCCCCTTCTGCCCACTCCCCTGCCAGAGCTCAAGGAGATGGGTAAAAAGGCCGAGAACGAGATCAAGCAGAAGGAGATCCAAGACATCGCGATGTCGAAGATCGACAAGGTTCGTACAGACGCACAGCCCGACTTAGTATTGTGTGTTGTTTAGCCCCTCCACCCCTAATCCACCCGCGTTCTACTACCGACACCCCCCGCCCTCACCCCTCAGGCCGCTAAAAAGGCATTTGAAGCGGACCGCAAGGCCGCCGAAGCCGCCGCGGGCAGCTGGGAGTGGGACGCGGGCAGCAGCTACTACTACAACTCCACGCACAGGTGTGCGGCGTGGGGCGGGGTGGGGGCACTGGGTGGGGTGTGTGGGGGGTTGGACCCGTACGGGCCGAGGCGGGGGCCTCCGGGGCGGGGGGGCCGGATGCATGGAAGGGGTACCGAGGCAGGGGTGGAAGAGAAGCGGTGCAGGCAAGGGGTGGGAGGGCGGGGAAGATCTTGCTGGCCACTGTGGGGTGAGGTGGCGCCAGCGCAGGAGCCCAGGGTATGGATGGGGCAGGGGGCTGGCGAGGGCTTGGCGCGCGTTTGGATCTGGACGAGCAAGGGTTGGGTCGGGACTGGGGACGGCCCATCCAGGGGGGGGAGGGGTCGCAGTGGCGGTCGGGCGGGGCAGGTGCCGCACTGGGGCGGGTTGCCGTTGCGGTGCGTAGAGCGGGGACCAGGGGCCAGGGGCATGCACCGGGACGTTACCGGCATGCAGGCAGCACGGAGCAGCCTCACACCGGGGGGCAGGCGGCCCCTGGCTACGATGAGCCCACCCCTTCACGCGGTTATGAGCCTGACTACCTCTGAAGTCAATGCGAAGGCCTGAGCCAAAGGAAGGGCCACCCACACACACACCCGGTCACGTACACTGCACCCACCTCACCCTTGTCTCACCCCCTTCGGAAGGCCTGCGCCCTGCCTGCCAACGCCCCACAACGCCACCTGTACTTGTCGTACCGTATGACGCCGTGCCGTAACCGCCGTACGCCCCCGCGTAGGTGGTACTACGAGCCCAAGAGCGCGTGGTACTACGGCGGGGAGCCGGAGGCGCAGTGGACGCAGGCGCCGCCCATTCCCTCGGCGGCGCTGTTCGGCACCGCCAAGCACAGCGGGGGGCCCGTGCCGCAGGTGGGGGGGAGTGGGGGTTGGGGGGTGCGTGGTGCGGGGTGGGATGGGGGAAGGAGTGGCGGCAAGGGCGGCGGGGAGGGGCCAGCGGTACTGGGGGCTACGGCGGGGGTCTGGGTAAGGGGGTTGGGAGTGGGAGGGGTTGGCCCGTGCCGCAGGTGGGGCGCGGGAGGGGGTGGCAGGGGGTTGGGCTCGGGATGGAGGGGGCGTGTGGGGGCGGGAGGCTGTGGGGCTGCGCCGCGATCCGAGGGCGGCGCTTCCGGCCGTGGTTAAGCTAGTAGTTTCATGAGCCGCGGGTTGCGGTTCAGTGTGTGCTTGTCAACGTGGCTGCTTGCCGGAAGGCTTTGCGGTGTGGTGAGACGGAGGGGAAAGCCAGCCCTAGCGCCACATCCCCGTGCATCCCCCCCCCATATCCCTCCTTTCCCTCTCCATTGCTCGGAACTTCACCCCCTGCATGCCCCCCCTGCCACCCTCTTGCGACCCCCTCACCACCAAATCCCCCCGCCCCCCTTGTGCCCCTCAGGGCAGCACCGCCGTCGCCCCCAGCGGCCCCGCGGACGGCGGCGACGGCCCCATCGTCAGACAGACGGTGCAGCGGGTGGTGACGGTCAAGAAGCACCCACTGGCGGACGTGGGGGGGTACAAGGCGCCGACGAGCGGGCGGGTGGGGGGGAGCATGGGGTCGGGGATCACGCTGGAGGCGGAGGCGGGGGCGGGGGGGAGCGCGGGGGCGGGGGAGAAGCGGAAGCGGGAGGAGGGCGGGAAGGGCGGGGGCAAGGTCAAGGGGGAGGCGGTGTCCAAGGAGGAGGCGGAGGCGCTGGCGCGGAGAGAGGCGGCCAAGGCGCGAGTGGCGGCGCGGACGGCAGCTGGGTTTGGGTACGTGTAGGGCGAGGGCCGGGGTGGAGCCGGGAGGAGGGGTTGTGTGGTTGCGGGGTTGGGGCCGCGGACTGGGTTGGCATCTTCCGACTCAGCTCGGGGTCGCCGGGGCGAAGAACGGTGCAGGGGCTTGCGAGGGAATTGGGGACGACGATGAGGACGACAGCAAACGAACGAGGACAGTGTGAGGCATGTCGCATGCGAGGCAACGAATGGCTGAGGGCCCATGCATGGGGTCATTATAGACAAGGGGGCGGAGTGCTGCGGCGTCGCAGTTCGTAGGCTGCCTCTGAACGGGGCCCATGGGGGACCGTGCGTTGCGGTTTGCGGGTGGGGGATGCCCCGCTCCTGAAAAGCCTTCCTCGGGGATTCCGGGACCAGTTCGCGGTGCCGAGTCCTGCAGTTCGTGTTGTACCGCGTGCCGTCCGTACCGTACTATACCGCGGGATGGCACAGGGGCTGAAAGCAAACGGGCAATGCAGGCCAGGGCAGGGGCGGCCCCACTAGGACAGGGGTCTGAGGGGTGTGAGAGCATGCGCCCCCCCCCTGACCTGAGGTCCCCCGCGCGCGCCTTGACTAATTGAAGCCTCACCCAGTCCGCGCAAGCCACCGGTTCCTGATGCGACTGTGCAAGTGCATTTCACGCGCATTGCATGTTAGGGCATGTTGGTCTTGGCCCCGCCACCCCCGCGAACCCTCAACACCCTCGTCAACACCCTGACCCTGCGTCCCTGCCAGGCCTCCCAGTCAACTCCAGCGAAGACCCACCGCACTTGCATCGTTCTGAATACACGGCACGGCCCCCTGCGAGCACAGATCCCACCGCACTCCCGACCTCATCTCATGGGCAATGCAGGCCAGGCCAGGCCAGGGGCGGCCCCACACGGCCCCACAAGGTCAGGGGTCTGAGGGGTCTGAGAGCATGCGCCCCACTCGCCCTGAGGTCCCCTGCGTGCCCCTGGGCTTGGAGTAGCCTTGCATCCCGAGTCGCCCCGCTCGCAAAGTGGCAGGCCCCTACCCCAGATACCCCGCCCCCCACGAATACCGCTTGGTTGTGGCTTGTGGGCGCAGGCCATGCGGGAAAATGTGGGGTTCTAGGGGGGGCAACGCGCGCGTGCGGACGCCCCCGATGAATGGGCGACAAGCGCACAAGCCCAACTCGCATTTGTAGCACCTGCCCCTCCCTCCCCTCCTTGGCCCTCACCTTCGTCACTTCACTAACATGTCTACCAAGCGCCCACGCGAAGAAGACAGCGAGACAGCTAGCATCAGCTCAATTGAGAGCTCACAGGAGACAGAACCGAATGTCTTAAACAAGAGCGCCTTCGCTGAGCGATATGGCGCGCTTCCGATTGGGGTTCCTTGCAGCCTTCTGGAGTTCTGGCACGCAGCACCACCGCTGCCAAACATCCCGCTCCCTGCCGTCAGCGCGTTGCTGCAGCTCGCTGAGCCGTCCGTGTGGCAGGCCGACCACGAGCAGTGTACCCTCGAGAAGACTCGCCATGTTCTCCTGGCCATGCTTCCTGGTGCGCGCCCCCGAACGCTAGCAAGACTCGGCACGGGCGCGATTATCGGCATTTGGGCGGTTGGTTGGTAGGAGGGTGACCAGCCACAACCCTCCATGATCCCCTGACCCGCGGGTGAGAACAAGAACGGGCTCCCCCGCTACCAGCGTCCATGTGCTCTCCCATTGTGTCCCCCCGTGCTCCCCCCGGTGAATTTGCGGTGTGCAGGACTCCTCGCTTGCGGACCGACAGCGACTGCGACTGCAGGTGCCGGGTACGGCACCCCGGTGGTCTCACTCCGGGGTGTGCAGGAGCAGGCCGAGGACCACACCCCGCGAGGTGAGGTTCCCCCCGGCCCCCCCCTCCCACCTGCAAGGCCTTCCCTGGCCCCTTCTCCCGATGCTGGACTCACGGACGGCCCCTGACGTTACTCCTGCCTCGCAGACGCATCGCAACTTGCAGGGCCGGCGGAGCTGGTTCTGCTGCGGGTGCGCGACGCGGGCTGCCACGCTCGACTGCAAGTGCTGTCATCAGACGTGGACGAGGCCCTGAAACAGGCCGGGCCGAGGCAGCCCTCGCGTTTGTGGTTGCCCGCAACCGACCTTTCCAGATGGGGTTTTGGCAGGTGTGAGGCCACGGGCCGGCTGATCAGCATTGTCTTCCCACTTCCGGTATCCATCTAGGGTCTGGAGGGTTGGGGTGTGAAGGCGAAGACACGGCCCTCGACAAGGTGGCGTGCGAAGGGGGTGCTCAGGGCGCGAAGGGGGCTGTATGTTGGAGTCGGGCAGGTCGGTCCCATGGGAGGGCCCCGCTAGCCCGACTCCCTCTGTTGTGTCCCGCACCTTCTTGCCCCCTCCCTCCCCCGGACCAGGCGCTGGCTCAGGGTGTGGAGCTGGCCCGGGCCAACTCCCGGTACGACCCCCCCGTGCCGGTGTCGATGGTGCTCACGGACACGAGGGAGTGGTACTTCTTCACGCTCGTCGCCGTCAAGCCCCAGGGCCAGGTCAGCATTAGTCATGGTCAACATTAGTCATGGCCAGCATAAGTCATGGTCAGCATTTGTATTGGACTCTTGGTCAGGCTAGTCTTGGTCAGGCTGGTCTTGCGTAGCTAGCCCCGCCTAAAGCCAGTCTTGCGCGTGCGGCCGCCACGAGCCTTCGCCGTACACGCGCCAGTACCCCCAACCCCGTGCCTCCTGCCCGAACGCTGCGCAGGGCCCACTGGCGGCAGCGGACCCTGGAGCCCCCGCGCCGGCGTCCTCGTCTGCGGCCGCAGCTGCCTCCACGCAGGTGAGCAGCGGGGGGGAAGGGGAGGCAGCCGAGGACCCACCACCGGGCCCCCACGTACGTGCTCACACCGGTACCACGCCTGACTTGGCTGATCACATCTCTTTGCCCTCGACCGCTGTTGCTTGATGCCATTACCGTGCCATCAAAAGCGCCCAACCCCAGCGAGGGACGGGCCGGCTGTCGTTAGCCCCTAAGCGTGCGCCCTGGCCGCTGCAACAGCGGTTTGTCTCTGACCGGTCCACGGTCCTCCGTTCGTGCCGCTACCCGATCTGCAGGGAGCGCCCGAGTTTGAAATTACCACCGACCAGGGCAAGCTGACGCTGCGCATGTCCCAAGTCGACTACGCGTCCTGCCCGTTCACGGCCGCGTCCGACAAAACACATGCCTTCCTCAAGGTACGGTACGGTACGGCACGGTGCGGTACGGCACCCTGGTGGCCTTGTGTTGCCCCACCCGCCTCGATCTCCGTCGAGCCCTCTGTCCTGAGCGTTGACACTTGCAGGCCCCGCCCCTATGCACGTGCTGCTGCGACCCTGCTGCAGTGTACGGTAACTCATGTGGTGTTCGCTGACCTGTATCCGCAGGTCATGTACCGCCTCTACACCGGCCTCTACCCCGGGGCGAGTCTCCAGGAGCTCCCGGCGCGCATCGCGGAAGGGGAACGCAAAGCGCGCGAGGAGGCCGACGCCTGGGTGCGCAAGCTGGCTGCCGACTACACGCAGGTGGCGCAGGCGGAGGCGAGGGCAGAGGCGGCGGAGGCGAGGGCGAGGGAGGCGGAGGAGAGTGCGGAGGCGGCAAGGGCGCAGGCGGAGGCGAGGGCGAGGGAGGCGGAGGAGAGTGCGGAGGCGGCAAGGGCGCAGGCGGAGGCGAGGGCGAGGGAGGCGGAGGAGAGTGCGAGGGAGGCGCAGGCGGAGGTGCAGGTGCTGAGGGCTTTGTTGGATGCGCAGACGGCGAACCGTCAATAGGTTGCGCATCGCGGGGACACAGCCACAGGTGCGGCGGCAGAGTTTGAGGTTGGCTTAGGCGGAGGCGAGGGTGGAGGCGGCGGAGGCGGCGAGGGAGGCGGCGGAGGCGCAGGCAAGGGAGGCGAGGGCGCAGGCGGGGGAGGCGAGGGCAGCGAGGGAGGCGGCGGAGGCGCAGACAAGGGAGGAGAGGGCTGCGAGGGAGGCGGCGGAGGCGGAGCTGAGGCAGTTGAGGGCGTTGCTGAAGGCGGAGGCGGAGGCGGCGGGGGCGGGGGCGGGAGCGAAGGGCATGTGAGCATGCCAGGCGGGCCCCTTCTGACACAGGCTTGTTGCGGCCCGCTGATGGCGCGTGGCTGTCGGGGAGCTGAGGCAAAGGAGGGTGGGGCGTCTTTAGCTAGGACGGGTTACGCCCTGCCCGGCAGGCGGCAGGGGGGAAGAGTGGAGCTGCGACCGTGGTGAGGGGTTACTGGAGTGACTGGAGCTGTTGGGTAGACGCTCACCCGCAGCCTTTGCTGGCGGGCTGCCAGACACGGAGTGCTGTTGGCAGGTTGGGCTTGAGTGCTACACGGTGCGGTGTGGAAGCGCGGAGGCTGTCGTCGGGGGCACAGCTAGCTGAGCGCGCTGGGGTGAGCGGGGGTCTGCCACTCTGCCTGTCCTTGTTACATTTCGCTCACCGGCTCAAAGCGGCCTGCTGCCAAGGCGAGCTAGCATAGCCGCCGGCTCAGTCAGCCCAGCAAGGGAAGGACGCACTCCTGCTCCTCGTCCGGCGCCCGCCGCGCCCCGGCGCCAGGGCCCTCGGAGGCCTCTGCTCCCAACGGCTTTCGACGCTTGCCGCCCTCCCCTGGCCTCCGCGCCTCGGCACCGCCCAAACCGCCCCTGGGCGCATGCCCATGCGTCCACCGACTCCACCCTGTCCTGCGATACGCTTCGATACTGACCCAACTGCACGGCCGAAAGGTGCTCGGCCCTAGCACCAACACACGACATAACCCATGCCGCCTGCAGCTACTCGCCCCCATGCAAGAGAGGGCAAAGGCAACACAAGTTAGAACCTGTCGGTGTGACAACCGCCTCCCCAACATGTCAGCCGATCACTGCGTCATGCTCGCGTCAGAGCACTAGCTCGCCCGGGTCGGGTCAAGGGAAGCGAGCCAACCTGCCATCACGCGGCTGCCTGCCCCCGGGCACCCCAACAACGGCGGGCCACGCCTCCTCCCTCCATGTTTCCGTCATCAGTCTTCATGTCCCCGCTATCAACCGAAGCGAATGCCCTCGTCTCCGAACCCAGCCCCCCCGGCGAAACCGCGGTGGAAGCCCCCGGCGCCGCGGTCCCAGCCGCTCCGGCGGGAGGCACAGCCTGGCGGACGATGGGGGGGGGGGGGGTCGGGGGTCGGGGGGTGCGATGGTGCACTGCAGGCTGACAGGCGACCAGGGCCGTAGGACCGCTCAAAACCGCCCTACGAGCCTGCCGCCTGGCGGGGGCGCCGCCCTCCCCCCCCCTCCCCCTTACCCGACTGAATGTACGTCTCCGCCGCCGCCTGCATCTGCCCCTAAGCCCCCCTCCCCCTCCCCCTGTCCCCCTCCCCGTTCAGCCGCCTTAACGCCCTTTCAACCTCTCCCCCCCTCCCCCCCCCCTTACCCGACTGCATGTACGTCTCCACCGCCGCCTGCATCTGCTTCTGAACCAGAGCCACCCGGTCCTCCGTCAGCGGGTGGGTGCGCAGGAAGGCGGGGATGGGGGGGGCGAAGCCGCGCTGTGGTTTGGGGGCGGGGTGTGGGGTGGGGGCGGGTGGGGGCGGGGATGTGAAGGGGGGGAGGGGTGGGTGGGGGGAAGGAGGGCGAGGGGGTGGGTGGGGTGGAGGGGGGGTGTTGGGTGCGGGGCGGGGGGGCGGCAGGAGGTGGAGAGGGTGACCTCAGGTCAGCGCAGCGGTGAGGTGGGCAGGGCATAACGAGGCAGGGGCGGGTGCGGGGGTTGGCATCGAGGAGCCAAGGGGCCCGGCAGGCAGGGCCGCCGCGCGCCGAGGCTTGACTCCACCCAACCTGCCCCGGAGCTGCCGCACTGCCGGACCACGCAGCCCCTCCACCTGACCCCTGGGCATTCCCCGCCCCTCGCCCCCCCTTTCCACCCGCCCCCACACATGCACCGACCCACTGCCAGGGCAAGCCACGCCCCCGCCAGGCTCCCACGTGCTCCCCCGGAGACCCCTCTCCACCCCCCCTTGTCCCCCCTCTTCTACTCCCCCCCCTCCCCTGTCCAAGACCCCCCCCCCCCTCCCTTCAAGACGCTCGAAAACATACACCCCTCCCCCCCCACACCTTGCTCATCTCCTTCTCCGCCCGGTTCAGTTTTGCCAGCATGAGGGGTGCGGCGGAGGGGTCGAAGCACGCGCGCGCCATGAGCCGCAGGCCGATCAGGTCCGCCTCGTGCTCGGCCAGCCTGCGGTTGGCGGTTGGCGGTTAGCGATTGGGAGTTGGAGGCAGGTGGTCGTGGTTGGCGGTGGTTAAGGGGGTAGAGGTGCGAGGGTGGGGTGCGAGCAGATCCTTTCCCTGCCCTGCGCCGTACTGCAGTACGGCCGTACCTCGAATACGGCAGGAAGATGCCCATGTACCTGAAAGGGAGAGGGCCAGTTGGGGGCGGGTGACGGGAATCCCGAGGGCACGGGGTTCTAGGTAATGATGGCAGCGTGTGTTCGCCAGATGTGATCCGTGGCCATCGTCAGTTTAGGGAAGCTGTAATCAACCCACACAACCCAAGCCCACAACCCACGCATATCCCCACCTTGCCCCCCCCCTCCTCACATGGCCACGTTGGGCAGGCCGAAGCCCAGCGTCAGGCGCATGACCCCCCTCCCCCTCTTGCCTCCCCCCCTTGCCCCCCCCTCACATGGCAACATTTGGGAGCCCGAAGCCCAGCGTCAGGCGCATGATCATGTTGGCCAGAGTCCACACGTTGAGCGTGGACATGCGCTCGGCCTGAAAGGGGGGGGGGGAGGGGGGAGGGAGGGGGGGAGGGGGAAGGGGTGGAGGAGGGCTGCCCTCTGTGTGGGGAGGGGGGTTGAGAGTGGACATGCGCTCGGCCTGAAAGGGTGGGGGGGGGGAGGGGGGAGGGAGGGGGGGAGCGGAGTGGAGCGGTAACAGGGGACTGGTGCAGTGGTGCCCCTCCCACGGCACAGTGGTCCTCTCCCACACTTCCAACCCTGCGGCCATGCGACCCCAAGCGCCCCCCCTCCAACCCGGGCAGGGGTACCCACCAGGGATCCTTACGGTGGATGCACCGCAACCCACCACCACCCCGTGGCCCCCCCCTGCGGTGCCATCCCCACCACCACCACCACCACCACGACCCGCCCCTCACCGTGTGTCGGGCCAGGATGTGCCCCACCTGGAAGGGGAGGGGGGGCGATGCGGGGAACGCGGGGAGGGGTTCGTGTTTGCATGTGGCGGGGGGCCATGCGGGGAACCGGGAGGGTGCGTTGATGTGTATGTGTACGGCAGGGCGAGGAGAGGTGCAGCAGCAATTGGGTGCAGGCGTGCGGCACGGTGCGGGTGCCGGGGGGGGAAGGTATGGACTTCAAGGAGGAGCGGAAGGGCGTCTTTGTGTGCGGCCTGACGCACGTGCCGTACAAGTCCGTACCGTGCCGTACGGCCTGCCGTACCTCGTGCGCCATGACGGCCGCCAGCTCGTCGTCCGAGTGGCCCAGCAGGCGCAGCAGGCCCGTGAACACCACCACCTGGGGGGAGGGAGGCGGGGGCGGCGGGGAAACAACGGGGGAAGGAGCGTGTGTGTTTTGACACGCGTGCCACGCCTCCCCAACCCCCCTCCCTCCCCTCCCTTCCGCCGCACCTTGCCCCCCGGCACCACGAACGCGTTGGGCGTGGGGTTGTCGATCACCGCAAACTCCCACTGCAGCCCCTTCATGTGCTCGCTGTAGCCACCGCCGCCGCCGTCGGAAGCAACCGCCGCGATGGCACTGCCCAGGCGCCGGACGCGTACGGCATCGGGGGCTGAGTCGGGCAGCAGGCGGCCCTCGGAGGCGGCCAGCGCTTTTTGCTTGGGGAGTTGGGGGGAGGGAGGGGATGGGGGGGGGCGCGTGGTGAGGGTGCAGGGGAGGGGGGGAGAGGCGGGCAAGGGAGGGAGGGATGGGGCAGGGGGGGTGAGGGGAGGATGAGGGGAGGGTGAGGGAGGGTGAGGGGGGGTGAGGCGGGGGAAGGGAGGGAAGCGGGCCGGGGAGGAGGGACGGGCGAGGGCCTGGGGGCGGAGCGTGGGCTGATGGGTGGTGAGGGAGGGCGCACGTGGGTGGGCGGTGACGACAGGTCACCAAGGCAGCTGGCACAAGGCAGCTGGCAGGTGCTCCCCCCCCCCTCCGGAGAGTTCGGCACGCCCTCTACCGCCCGTGCTCCCCCCCCCCTCCTGCACCCGGCCGTACCTCCTCGAACACCGCCTTGCCCATCCACTTCTCGTTGGCGCTTGAAACCAGCATGATGGAGTGCCGCCGACCCGTGTACGGCACCTGTACGGCAAGATCACGGGACCATGGACGAGACACGTGAGCCGCGTGCCGCCCTCGCGCGGTTCGGTCCCTTGAGTGCCCCTGCCCCGAATGCGCCTCACGCATGTGGTACGGCACCCGCACCGACCCTGCCGTACCGTCTCCATGCAGTACAGGTAGTACGCCCCGATTCCAACCACCGCCGCGCCCACGCCGTACATGGCCCGGGGGCTGGGTCGGAGCCAGTTGTAGCCGCGGCCCTCAAAGTGCTGGTAGCCCCTGGGAGGGGGGGGAAGGCCAAGGGCCAAGGTGAGGCACGTGCTCGGAGCTAAACCTTGCCGGGCTTGAGTGATTCACCAAAACCGCTCCCGATATATCCGACCTTGGACACGTATTCCTGGCTTTGGGCTGGCTCGATCCTCGCAAGCGACTGAACACGCCCCCATAACGCCCGATGCCAGGAGCCGAACTTGGGCGAAGGCATGCACTGTTCGTACCAGGCGCCCTAGCCGCCTCCCCTTCTGCCGTACTCCTGCCGTACCTGCTGTCCTGCCACATGGTCCTCACCACGAAGCCCATCCCCGCGCCGCCGCCCGAGCCGCTGCCGCCAAGCCTCGCCCCTGCCGCCGCCAGCCCGCGAACGCCACCGCCGCCAGCCACCTCCGCCGCCGCCGCCAGCGCGCCGCCAAGCCGCCGCAGCGCTGGCCGCGCCCCTGCCGCCGCCAGCCCTGCCGGTACCACCGTCGACGCTGCCCTCCGCTGCAGTGCCGCCTCTGCTGCCCCCGCTGCAGCGCCCCGCCAGGCCCCTGCGGCCGCCCCTCTAGCTGCACCCCCCAGCGGCAGTCCGGTTCGCCAGCCCGCGACCACCCCTTGCCTGAGCCCAGCCCAGAGGCCGGCTGCCATGTATCCCTGCTGTACGGCAGTGCTGGCGGCGGCGGCAGTGGCGGTGGTGGCGGAGGCAAAGGCGGCGCCGCTGCAGCGGGGCAGGGCGCCCGTCAGCAGACTGGCCGCCGCCGCGGCCGCCGCTTGTGCGGTGCATTGGGAGGCCATGGGTTGGAGGGCGCGGGTGGGCCGCTCCTGCCCTGGGAGGGGGTCAGGGGAGGGGCTGCAGGGGCTGAGGGACGGCACCGAAGTGTGTTTGTGTGTGGGGGGGAGAGCGGGCGTGTGTGTGTGTGTGGGGGGGGGGGGGGGTAAAGAAGGGGCGTGTGGGGAGGCAGGCCGAGGAATGTCCAGGCCTACGAGATGGGCTACGAGTTCCTGTTGAGGCGAGCTTCCGCGCCGGGTGAAGCTCTTCCGTGCGTGTGGGCGGGGGGCGGGCGCCCACCTCAGAGTCACAGAGCCACGATGTGGGGGGCCTCGCCTGACGAGATGGCAGGGCCCAGGGCTACGTATGTTGCACCGTGTGCGCGGAGTCACTCAGTCCCGCCTGATCGCCGCGACAGCTATGTACCTCTAGCTTAGCGAGGACTCTGCAGCGCGCGTGGTGACGCGCGTCAAGGAGCGACTGAGATGCGCCGGAAGGCTGTGCCACGCCTGCAAGCTAGCAAGGGGAGTTCGTGGGGGGCCTCTACAGTCGACTGCGTGGGTACACTGGTGCGAAAGCGGCGACGGGGGATGCTTCCTGTGGTGCGATGCAGTACGTGGGGGCCCAGTGAAGAGCCACGCCCTGCTCACTCACACACGGCACACGGGCATAACTCACAAAGCAAACCCGGTAACACTGCACACCTCGCAGCCAGACCTCCACGAACTACAAACCCTGGCTCTCGGCAGGCTTTGACTACTAAGACCGCCGCTCTTGCCACCATCATGGCGAAGAGACGCTTGTGCTAAGCGTTATTCTTGCATACTAGTGGTGGTGGTCCAGGCCGCACATTCTAACAGCATGGCCTTCTTACAGCGCTTGGCGTCCGGTATCAAGGACACGCTATTCGGGGGTGGTGGAGAGTCGTCACGGCCAGGCACTGCTTCCTCTCCGACGCCCCCAATCGCACGCAATAGCCGCGGGCTCAGCAAGACCTCGTCCAACGGCCGGGGCAACCGGCCGTCGACAGCGTCCCTCGGATGGCTGGAATCGCACATTCGGGACGCCATTGCCCAATTCGTGCAGGACAAGTTCGATAAGGTAATTGCCGGTCGGTCATCACGCTGCGCGTTACGCCGAGCCAAGCACCCTGCGAGCTGCTGCTAGCCTGGGGCGTGTCAGAGCCTTCGTGGACGGGCGTTGATCCGGCCGGGGGCTGCCCCCCAGCCCACCGCAAGTCAGCCCCCCAGTCCCCCACCTTCCCTCCCCTCCCCCACCCTCCCCTCACCCCCCTCACCCATTCCCTCCCTCCCTCCCCCAACCCCTGACAGGGCCAGTGCAAGCCCCACGTGTTCACCCAGTTCTGGCTGCAGTTCCCCAAGCTCGAAGCCGGCTTCGCGGTGCTCCGCTCGCAGCTGGAGGCGCGCACGGGTTGCCGCGAGGGCCCGCTGCCGCTGGGGCTGCTGGCGGCGCACCCGGAGGACTTTGGCCTGGGCGGCGGAGGCGCCAGCGGCAGCGGGGTGGTGGGGGAGCTGTGCGCCAAGGCCGCCACGCAGCGGGCCTGCAAGGACGTGAGCTGGGGGTGGTGGGATGGGGAAGGGGCTGGTGTATGTTGGGAATGGCCGGGGGGCGGGGGTGTGGGTGTACTTAAGGGGATTGCAGGAGCCAGGGCAGCGGGCCTGCAGGGACGTGAGCTGGGTTTGAGGAAAAGAGGGAGTGAAAAGGGAGGAGGACGAAGAATAGGGAGGGGAACTATGAGAGGGTAGGCGGGCAAGGGAGCGGGTGACATAGTGGATGACAGAGCGCCTGTTCCGGGGAGGGACAGGTACGGAGCCAGGTCGTGAGGGGGACGGGGGCACGGGTGAATGGGGGGACGTCGTGGGGCATCGTGATCGGAGGATGGCTGAGGCCAGGCCAGCCCGGAACAATCGGGGCAGCGCCAGGGTGCGTCCGCCCCACAGCAGGGCCCGACGCCTGACTTGCTTTTTCACCCCACCCCACCCTTGCTTGTCCACCCCCACTCTGCCCCACGCGTCACATAACACACACGCTCCCCCCCGCTCCTCGCCCCCTCTCCCCCCCCCAGCTGGACTTCGTGGGCCTAGTGATGCTGCTGCTGGTGGTGCACATCACGGAGCCGCAGGCCATGGAGGGGGCGGCGCCCGAGGTGCACACCATGCTGTCGTGCCTGGTGGGTCGGCATAGCAGGGCTTGTGTGTTGGGGCTTTGGTATTGTGCTGACCCTTTAGCAACAGGTGTTAGGGGTTGTGTGTACAGGGCCGCTCGTGTAAGCCTGGGAAACGTAGGCGCGGCGGAGAGCAGGCTGGGTTTCATAGCACAGTACGCTGTCGTGCCTGGTGGGTTGCAGGGGGGGCTGGGGTGGAGGGGCCTCGAGGCGAGGGGGGCACACGTGGGGTCGTGCTGGGGGGCGCGGCGTGGCGGTGGGGGGCATGGATTGCAGGGGGCGGGGCAGGGCCTGGGCGGAGTCAAGCCAGCCCCTCGCCGGCTGTTCCCTCCCACCATCACTCCCACCTTCACGCCGCTCCCGCTCTTTCGTCCTCCCCCTTCCTCGCGTACACTGCGCAGTCCCGCTCAACCACCCCTCTCCCCCTCCCCTCCCCTCCCCTCCCCTCCCCTCCCCGCGCCCCGCCCTTATCTCCCCAGGAGCTGGCCTTCACGCACTTTAACTCTGCCCGCAAGGGCAAGTTGGACAAGCGGGAGGTCGGGGAGGCGCTGCAGTACGAGAGCGCCAAGGCGCACGCCAAGGAGGGGCGCGGGGGGCGCACCAGCAACCGCCTGGCGCACCGCCTATTCGAGGGCCTCGACTGGGAGGTGAGGGCGCTTGCAGCGATGGGGTTAGGAAGTAGAGGAGTGCGCGTGAGACTGGGAGGTGGGAGGCAGGGGCAACGGGCGGGGAAAGAAAAGTAGAGAGCGCGACAATGGCTGGTGGGCAGGCGCCGGGCGGAAGAACTCGGAACAAAGGACGGGGAGGGGTGGTTGAGGCAGGGAAAGGCAGGCGTCAAGTTGGGGCGTAGTACACCAGCCTCTAACTGCCGTACCTCCCTGCCGTACCCCTGCAGTACGACAACACGATCTCTTTCGAGAACTTCCTCCGCGGCATCCTGCAGCTCGTGTCAGACGAGTTTGGTGACGAGGACGAGGACGAGGACGACCCCCTGGGCCTGGGGCCCGCCGGGGCCTCCACTGGGCCCGAGAGCGGCACCGAGGAGGCGGCGGGCCCGGGGCAGGCCCACGCGCGTGGCCGCCGGCCCTCAAGCGGCGTGGGGTCGGGCAGCGCGAGTGCCAGCGGCGCCGCCTCCCCCGCGCCCCCCCGCAACACGCCCCCGGCTCCCCAGCACCAGAACAGCCGGGGGGCGGCGCCAGTGGCTTCTGAGCCCCCCCCGCCGGCGGCCTCGGAGTGAGGCGCGAGGCGGGGTTGTGGGTGCGGGTGGGGGAGGGGAGTGGTGGCGGCAGCGGGGTTTGTGTAACTGGCTGGAGGCCCTAGAGGCGGGGGGGGGGAGGCAGGCCCCGCCCGGGCGGGGGGTGACCTCGGGCGTGGGGAGCGCCGGCCGCGGCAGCCCGCGGCGGTTGACGGGGCGGAGGAGGCGCAGGGGCCACGGCGTGACGCGGGGCCACAGGGCCGTGCTCTTGCTACGCCGGGCGCTCTGCGGCTGCCCGGCAGAAGGGCTCGCCGGAAGCAAGGCGTGGGGGCGCTAGAGCGCAGCGCTCGCCCTCCTCCCCCCGCCCTCGGCGCATGGGCCCCCCCGCCGGCAGCCTTCTGCCCGGGGGCACGCAGCCGAGTCCTCCGGCCGCCACCCTCCGGGGCATCCTGCGTGCCGGGCCTGGGCTGCGGCAGGGGCAGCGCCCGACCTGCTGCGGACCTGCTGCTGGGGCCGGGACCCGCTGGGGCTGGAGCTGGAGCTGGAGCTGGAGCTGGGGCGGGGCGGGGCGGGGCGGGTGGCGGCAGCGCCGCAACTGCCCTCGCACCCTGGCCCCAGCGAGGGGTACGAGCCCCCCTTTCCCCTTCGCCCTCTTGGCGTGCGGGGCGCGCCCGGGGCCTCCACTGCCCTGCCTTGGGGCGGCCCTGGGCACGGCCCCCGCTCAGGCGTGTGCCTGCTCGCGGGCCTGCCGCACGAGGGGGCTCCGCAGCTGGCGCCCCCCCCCCAAGCCCCCCCCTCCCCCAGCCGGGAGTGGTGTTGAGGTCGTGGGCCGCAGGAGGGGCCTCGGCGCTGGATGCCTGGCACGCTAGCTTGGCAGGGCGTGCAAGTGTGACTGGAGTTCTGAGACGGAGCGTAAGAGCGGCGTTTGGCCTGCCGGCCTCGCGGCTGGCCCTGGCTGCTGGCGTGGGGTTAGGTTAGGCCTAGGCGTGGGCGTGCGAGGGTTATCAAGACCAAAAACGAAGCGAGGGGCGTGCGAGAGTACTGTGGCAGAGGTGCATTGGGCCCGCCGCCGCCGACCTTGGGGCAGTTGGGAGTTGGGTTCCCGAGTGGGTCGAGGGCGAAGGGCGCACGTGGTGACATGACCTCGGTGATGGGGATGAATCCCCGGGCTGCACGTCTGCGGTGAGCTGGAAATGGATGCGGGAAACCCTCACGCTCTCCGGGACTCCGGCTAGCCGACATGACGCGCTGAAGTGCCCTGGGATTCTGCCTCAGATTCTGCAGCGGAATGGTGACGAAGGACTGGAAGCGTTTGTGCCCAAGCTAGCCCAACACAAACGGCGCATGGCGCAGTAGAAGTAGTGCCCCTCCCCCGGCGTCGAACCCCACGCCCCCCACCCCTCCCGCCGGCCGTATGCGCCGCATGCCGTATCGGTACGGCTTCGGCCGTATCCTTACTAATACGTATCCACATTCATACGGGGACATGTACGTATATGCAGCCCTGGGTCAAGTAACGCGCACAGAATTCGCCCCTGCAACTCCGCGACGTGCATTGGACCCGCCCGCCGCTACCGACCAAGAGACCGCAGTTGGGAGTTGGGGACCCGAGTGCGTCGAGGGCGAAGGGCGCACGGGGTGGCAGAGGGGCAGGCGAGTGATGGTGTGCCTTCGGTGGTGAGGAGCTTGCGCCAGGCTTGCGAGTCTGCGGTTTGAGCTGACATGACGGTGCTGAAAGTTGAAATGTTGTGCGTCTCAAAACATTAAGCGACCTCACGCACCCTAGCCGGCGTGAAGAGGTCCGCACAGGAGTGCAATGGGTCCTGCTTGAGGATCTGAGCGGAACTGTGACGGAGGTGTGGAAGCGTTGTCGAGCTGAGGGCACCAACGTTGTTGAGGACACGCAGCAGTGGGGCCGACCACCCCGGCAACGGCATCGACCGGTCGATAATCGCGCCGAATCTTCGCAGTCTGTCTGTGGAAGCTGCCTTCCAGCGTGCGGGCAGCGTGCTGGGCAGCGTACCTCCCTGGCCGTATCGTGCGGGTTTTCGCACCGCGAAGTAACCCCATGGGCCCCCATGTCGCGGCGTAAGGGTTAAACGCAAGCAAGTGCTTAAGTTGTGCTTGGGAAGGCGGGCAGACAGTAGACCCTATGGTATCGCGCATGTCTTGCGTTTTTGGCGTGGCGGTCGTGGTGGCCGGCATTCCTTGACTCGCTGCCCTTACCTACTAACTCTTAGGACGTGCCCATAGCTCTGCCAGTGTCACTGGCTGTATCGTCGCCAAGCGTAGTCTCGACTCTCGCATGGCTGCGTTGACCGTGACTGAAACACAAGCTTCCGGCAGTCGACTATGTTCCATAACCTTGCTACGTATGTCGCGAGAAAGCTAGAACGCGCAACTGGGCGGCGCTCCACACTAGTCTAGAGTGCCCTTCGGCGCCCCACTCTCGACGGCGCAGCTTTCTGCGCCAGAAGCAAGGCTGAGAGCTCTGTAACTCAAGACACCGAGCGCGGAAACGACCGTACCTGTCGGGGTCATGGCTTGGGAGACGCCTCTCGGCGGCCTCGGGCCGTCCGCGAACTCCTACATGACGGCAGCAGACAGCAGACCACCTACACGGGGCGGCTCACGGCGCGGAGGGTCGACAAGCTCGGTGGTAAGAGCGCTTAATAAGGCTTGCTGGCGCCGGTGGCGCTGCGCTGGCCCTCCCTGCCCACGCCAGCACCCGCGTCCCCCCGCTGACCCCTTCGCCCTCGCCCCATCCGCCAACCCCCCCCCCCCTTTCTCCGTTCCCCAGGGCCAGCAAGTGCCCAACCTTGCCGCCTTCACGAGTGACCTGGGCTCCAGCCCTGCTTCGGACCCGGCGCGCGGGCGCTCGCACACGCTTCCGCCCGCAGCTGCCCGCAGCTCCCACCGCTCCTTCACGGAGGGCTGCCACCTTCCGGCTATGGGCCTCCCTGGCGAGTCACCTGACGCTCTCTTCGAATCCTTGACGGAAACGCAGCCCGAACTCACGACCATGGATGTGGGTCGGCACGGACACATCCTCAACAGTCACGGGGACCCTTCCACAGCGTCCGCACGCCTGGGCCCAGCGCCCAGCCCGCTGCGACTCGCCTCCCCGCCCTGTGCGCCCGCGACCCAGATCGCTGTCATGCCCCGGCCCCCGGCGGCAGCAGCGCCAGAGCGACGAGCGCCCTCCCGCAAGTCCCTGCTCGTGCACTGCCTGCCCCTGCACGGCGCTGTGCCAGCGGCGGCTTCAGGCGACGGCGAGACCTCCCCGGGCCCAGGCGGGCCCAGCGGCAGCGGCTCAGACGCCGCCTCGCCGACCTGCCCGGACGGGCTCTGGCGGCGACCCTCCGGCAGCCTGCTGCCGGGCCTGACGGAGGAGGACGGAGGCAGCGGCGACGCCGGGTCCGGGCCCGTGTACGGCAGCGCTGGGCCCGCCTACCTGGACCCCTCCAAACCCTCCCTCCGCCGCCTGCTGCCGCCGCTGTGGCGCGCGTCAATCGGATCAATGGATGACGTGGCATGCGGCGCCGCGGGCGCCTCGCCGCCGTCAGCACACGTGGAAACGTCTCCAAATGGCGCCGCCGGCGGCGGGGGCGGTGTGGCCTCGCGGGACGGCAGCAGCCACGGCGGCATGCCCAGCGGTGGCGGCAGCGGCAGCCCCTGGGCCCGATCCGGTACGGCAGCTACGGTCGCGGTGTACGACAGCGGCCCATCAGCTCCCGACAGCGGAGCAGGCCTGCCGCCGTCGCTGGCAGGGCGGCGGTCGCTGCCGCCAATGGGCGCCTCGCCGGCAGGCCCGTCGGGGAGCCTTGGTACCGCCGCCGCCTCCTTGCATGGCTCTGCCGGGCGGGCCCACCCCAACGACCCCGCGGGCATTCTGCTTGCGGCTCGCTTCAGCACCTCTACGCTGCCCGACCCAACTGAGCTCTACCAAGAGCCTGGCGGCGGCGGCAGCGGCGGCGGCGTCGGCGGCCTGGCCAGCGGCGACGAGGCCTCCCCGGTGGCGGCGCAGGCGCCGACGCCGCCGCGGGGCCCCGCCCGCGCGCCCCTGTCGCCCGGGGCCCTCGAGCGGCGCCAGCGCGCCGTCAGCTGCTTCATGCCGCCCCTCAGCCGCAGCCCCGGCCCCGGCGGCCCGCTGCTCCCTGGCGCTCCGCGCAGCTCGGGCCCCGGCGCCAGCTCCGGCGGGGGCTATCATCGAGCCAGCGGCGACGGGGACGCGCACCAGCCCGGCCCATCTGGGTCGGGGGCATCTGGGTCGGGGGCGGCTGCGGGGGCTCCCTTGGGGGACCTGCACCGGCACCTGCGGGCCTCGGCCTCGTTCTCGGAGCGGCAGCGGCAGCAGGTGCAGGGCTATACAGGTGCGTCGCCCAGGCGGGTTTCAGGGGGGTTCTGTGCTCGCAGGGGCCATGCAGGGGAAGTGTTGTGTACAAGGTCTAGCGGTGATGGTGGCTGGAGGGCCAAGGGCGGCGCGGAGGATTGGCGTTATCGAGGTGCACTTGGCACGCCATCGCCCTCACAACCCCAAATTTCAACAGCTTTTGCCCCTTGGCCCGCCCCTTGCCCCGTCCAGACCGGCCGTCGTCCCGGCGGTCCGTCACGCTGGTAGGAGCGCTCGTGGGCGCCTCCTCCTCCTCGGGCGGCGGCGCGGCGCCGTCCCCACAGCGAGCGCCGCTGCGGGCCGTCTCCTCTACCCTCCCCGTCCGCAACCTGGGGTGAGGCCGCGCGCTGCGGACTCAGCGCGCGTGCTCAGCGGTTGGCAGCGGCGGGCTTCAATGTATCAAACGGGGAGAGCCGGGCCGGGGGTTCTGTCGTCTGCATGCCTGCCGATGGCTGAGCGTTTGCTGCTTGGAGTGAGGCGGCGGGGGCGGGCCCTTGGGGGCCCGAGGATGGGGTGGTGGCTTGGGGCTTGTCGGTCGGTCGGGGCATGAATGCGCACGTCACGATTGCTGAGAGTCCTGGAGAGCGGGCTCAGTCGACGAGCGGTCAACGACGAGCGGTCAACAAGCTGTGGACGGACAGTCCCGGTCTCAGGGCCTTGTGATGGCGCTGCTTCTCGGGGCAGCACGGCCAAACGGACGAAGCACAGCATTGACTCAACGGGCAAGGAGCATGCGAGCGGCGAAGTGGGGCTAGGCGGAACGGCTGCCGGCGTGAGGGGCAGCGTGCGGGGCGTGGATTTCCCCGAAGTAATCCGCTGTGGGGTTCTGGTTTCCTTCCGAGCAGGTCGGCGCGGGCACTGGAGAGGCAGGGCAGGAGGGTTGGGGTGGGGAGGGGCAACGGAACGCTCGGGACTGCTGACCGCTGTTGCGGCTCGACTCAACGGCATCAAATATGCTGTTCGTTGCACGCGATTCATCCCCGTGCATTGCAGTGCACAGCCGTGCGGGGCCTCCACAATCTTGGTATTGGGAGCTGGGAGGGGCGCGTTGCAGTGCAGGGGCTGTCCGCTTTTGTGGTACGCCCCAGGCACTGCAAGACAGCGCTGGCGGAGTTTGGCTTAAGAATAGTACTGTCGGGGCTTCTTTGAATCAAGGGGCTCGCTTCGTGCACATCGGCACGTCAAAACCCTGTGCGCTGCTTCACTGCGAGAGGCGGACAACGCATGCGGTCGCCATGGGCCCAATTACTTTCCAAGTTATTATCCGATGCGGCTGCGAGGCCGCCCACTTAGTACCAAGTCCTTACACGTCTCTAACGGGACCTGCTCCCGCTTTCCTAAATTGCTGGGGCAGGGCAGTCACTGTGCTTAATGGGGGGCCGGGGTTGGCAGCCAGGCTGGAGCACACCTTGTTGGCCACAGCTTCCCAGGGGCTCGCTTGGCCATGGTTTCGCGTTCCGGACAGGGATAAGGAGGCCGCGCTGCTCGGGATTGCACCGGCCACAGGGCATCGGGCGGGGTGGGGTGGGGGGCGCTTGCTTGGATTGGATTTGCGGTTGTGGTCCTTACTGGCAAACTACTAGGGCTAAGGGGTGGTCTGCTTTCACTGTTCCTAACTGGCACATCATTAGGGCTATGGGGGCGTGTGCTACTGCCCACTAGGTTCTGCTTTTGGGCTGAGCCGCCGCCGTCAGGCTCTGCGGGCGGCGAAGCCCCCCCGGGATCACCCCGCTTGTCATTGTTGAACGGGTCACACCTAGGTCTGCCAACGTATGTCCGTGCGCGGGACCGTGCGCATGTTTATGCATGAGGTATCGGCCTGAACGACAAGGCTGGTCAGTTGCGAGGGTGTAATTGTTGACTGGACCGACCGTGGGCCCAAGCGAACATGGCTACGGTAGTCCCGGCGTGTGTGCCGTACATGCCAAAGTGGGCAACCATGCAGGCGGACGCTTCAAGTGAAGGGTGGCGCCCTGCCATGCGGCTCCGCATGTTATCTGAGCCATGTTAAGGATACTAGGACTCTTCTGCTAGTTGAGGCGGCAGGGCTGGCCGGCCACTCAACATCACGTGCTGTGGCCCGGCAGACATCGGGGTCGGGGCCAGGGTTTGAGGATCTGAGCAAGATCCCTGCCGCATTTGATGTCGTGCGGGCCTCGGGCCGTTCTTAGACGGGCCGTTATCTGTAACTCTAGCTACGCGGCTCTTCCAGCGTCAACTCCGGCCAGGCGACTGGGGAACGGGCCCCGCCACAAGGCCCTCCATGCGTTGAGGGTGGGTGAGGGTGGGTGACCGCTAGGCGGGTCAGTGGCCAAGAGCGGGGGTCTGCGGCTCACGACCTCGATGCGTTGTGGGGGCAAGAACGGGCGGCCGCGGGGGGCAAGCACGGGCGGGTGTGCCGGCATTGCGGAGGGAGTGGCGCGGCGACGGCTAGCCAGCCGGGCGTCGGGTTACGGCCAGGCGCTGCGGTGGTACCGTCAAGCCTGTCTTCTAAGCTGCGGTCCTATGGACCCTGGACGCCTGGAGCCGGGTGCGCCCAGGGTGTTGCTGCGCGGGAGTCCAACAGTCCATGCAAGGCCACATGTGCAGGCCTCTGGCGTCTGGCGCTCTGGCCCTCTGCCGTTCATAGGCCATAGGGCGTGGGGCATCTGCCCGCCCCCTCTGGGAGCACGGTTTGATAGGGCCAGCCGGCCCACACCCTCGGTCAAGTCCTACGGTGGCCGCCGTCGTTGTGCGCAGACGCCCTTCCCCGGAGTCCCCGCTCCCGAACGGCGCCCGTCCTGCGCCGTCACCCCTGCCCCTGCCGGCTGTGGACAGGCCCTCGCCGTCCGCTCTGTCCAGCGGCCAGCGCCTGCCCACCAGGCCGCTGCCCGCCCCCACCAGCCTCCTCAGCTCCCTCCCAGGCCCCTCTGGCCTCACCCCCTCCTGCGCCTCAGCGCCCTCCTCCCAGCCCCGTCCAAGACTGCATGGACGAGTGCATCAGCCCGCCCTCCCCGCCCGGCCGCGCGCTTCCCGATGTGCTTGTCTGCTGGGGCTATGCCCACGGCGCTGCCTGACAGCTGGTACTTTTGAGCTTGCCTGAGGACGTGCGGGCATGGGGCGTCCATGGGAGGGGCGCTGGGGGCAGGAGGAAAGTTTCGCGAACGGCACGGGGGGCTCCCAAGCAGGGGCACGGGACGGGGGGCGGGAAGGCACGATTGCGACCGCTTTTGTCGCCTTCGCCTTGACCACAGCAGACTTACAGGCCGGGTGTCTTTGTGCCATAGCTGACCATCGCTGACACCGCTTCTTGCTCTGTGCGTCGCGACTAGTGCCGATCGAACTCGTCGGACACTTGGAGCAGGCGCGGCGTGCTCAACCAGCTTCCCGCTATGGTACGTGTTACTTGAGCGCACTTACTGATTGCTGCTCGCTGCGCGGGCCCAACAAGATCCTTCTGCTGGATGCCATGCAGGCGGACGCGGGCGCGTCCAAGCCAGCAGAGGAGGGTGGGTGGTAGCGGGTGTCGATATACTGCTTATGCCAATTCGTCATTAGGCAGCGACCGGGCTGCGCATGGCGATTCAGCGCGCCGCCTGCATCGCCGGCCCCAGCGCGTCCAGTTGGCTTCTGCCCCTATCATACCACCCCTACTCGGACTCGACGCGGCACGAGGGCGGTGGCTCCTGTTGCGCGCTCCTAAGCCAGCGACAGCTGGGTCAAGCCTGCGCGGCTCCCCCCCCCGCCACCCCCGGCTGCCCGCAGCTGCCAAGCCGGATCCCACGCCGGTCAAGAAGTCGTGGGCCGATGAGGCTGACGAGGACGAGGGCCCCCCGCCCGGATTCGAGGGGGAGGCCGTGAAGGCGGTGGCGGAGAAGCTGGAGGGAGCCAAGGTGGGACTGGGGGCCGGGGCCGGGGCTGGGGCTGCTGGTGGTGGGTGGGGCTGGGCCTCGTGTATGGGCTCCTCCTGGGGGCTGGGGGCTGGGGTCTCAGGAGGGCATGCGCTCGGGCCCTGCCATGGCCCCCCCTGGAGATTCGGCAGGGAGGGGGACAGTCCCCCGGGCGGCCCAAGCCTGCTGGCCGCGGGCCGCAGGCAAGGGGCAGGGGCAGGGGCCGCTGCAGCGGGGTGCCCAGGTGGACAAAGCGGCGCCTGGACAGGACGTGGCTTTGAAGTGGCGTGGCGCGGCGTGGTGCGGTGCGGCGTCGAGGCATTGGCGGGACGCGCTGCAGTGCGTGTGCTCGGCGCGGCATGCCCCAGAGTCAGAGCGGCGCCCCCAGCGGCAGCGGACCCGCAGCGAGGCATTGGCGGCAGGCTCGGGCGCGGGTGCTGCGTCGGGAGGCCCTGTGACGGCACCTCCCAGTTTGGGAGCAGGCGGCGCTGTCAGGGGCAGCAGACTGGCGGCTGGGTGGGCGGGAGGCCTTGGCTGTACCTCCCAGCTTGGGAGCAGGCGGCGGCCCCAGCGGCAGCGGAGCGGCGGGCAGGCGGGTGGGTGCCGGCCCACCACTGAGGCCGCGGCTTCCAGGCCCGGGGGTGCGGGGGCGCGGGGCTTCCAGGCCCAGCCCCTGCCAGCGCCTGCTCCGAGGGCTCTGGCGGAGCAAGGGCGCTGGCAGGGACCCCCCCCTCTGGCGGCTTCTGTGTTTGTGGGGGTGGAGGGGGGCACAGGGCTTTCCGTCCCAGCACGTGCCGCCTCTTTGGGCAGCAGGCGCTAGCAGGCACACCCCCCCCCCTCTCTCCAAGGCCCCACCGTGGCGGGGAGGAGGAGGGGAGGGGGGGGAGGGCCGCGCCGCAGCCCACGGTCCTGCGCGCCCCAAGCGGGTGCGGCGGTGGCGGCCGCGGAGCAGCGGAGTGTGTGTGTGTGTGGAGGCGGGGGGGGGGGGGGGTCGAGGCGGCTGTTGGGGAGGGCTCTCTCCTGGGACACTCCCCACGGCGTTCCCTTGCGGCGGTGCCATAGAGAGGCACCCTGCGGTGCGCTCCACGCATTGTACCCCGCATGGGCCTCCCGCGGCACTCTCCTGGAGCACTCCCCTCGGCGCTTGTGACCCGTGCTCCTGTCGTACCGTGTGTCCACACACGTGCCCCCGCCCGCTGCCCACGTGCCCACGTGCTGCTCTCTCCACAGGTGGCGGAGGTGGGGGTGGACGAGCCGGACCTAGCGCTCAAGACGGAGGGGCTGCGGGAGCGGCCCGAGGCGGAGATCACCACCAAGACCGAGGTAAGGGGGGGGGAAAGGGTAAGGGGAGGGAGGGGGGCTCGGGGGGGGGGGGGGCAGCGAATGAGGTGCGCTCCGAAGCGCCCAGCAAACCCGCCCGGGGGAGGTGGGCGGTGGGGGAAGGGGGGGATGGGTCGGGTGCAGGTTGGATCGGCGCGCGTTGGGGCGTGTGCTGTCGGGGGCAGGGCGGGGGAGGGCCGCACGTGAGGCCTTGGGGGGTAGCGAGGGCGGGGGCGCTCGGGGGGGGGGTAGCAAGTGTGCGGCGGGGTGAGTGCTGATGGGGGAGGTCCGCTTCGTCCGAACCGCAGCAAGTGCCCGCCGGTCCACACATCATCGCCCCTATCCCTCTCGGCTAGTCACGTCGCTTGCCGTTTTCCCGGCGTATCGAGCAGCCCTTCACACATTCCCGCTCTCCCTCTCCCCTTCCACTCTTCCCCCCCCCCCAGGGTGACTCCATCTACGCCTCGGCTCACAAGTTCGAGGAGCTGCCGCTGTCGCCCGAGCTGCTCAAGGTGGGGGAGGGGGGAGTGGGGGGGAAAGGGGGGGGAAGAGCGGGGGGGGGGCGTGTGTGTTTGGACACGCGTGGGTCTGGGGGAAGTTCGAGGAGCTACCCCTGTCGCCCGAGCTGCTCAAGGTGGGGGGTTGCGGGGGAGTGGGGGGGGGAAAGAGCGGGGGGGCGTGTGTGTTTTGGCACGCGTGGGGTCTCAGGGGAGAGGGCAGCAGGGGGCGTGTGCAGTGGTGGGCGTGGTGGGATGAGGATGGGGGCGGGGAGCGTGTGGAGCCAGCCATTGTCGCGCCGGATTGCGCCCGAACCGGCCCCGATGGACGGCCTGCCTCTTGACCTCCCCCCCTCCCCTTATCCCCCTGACAGGGCCTGTACGTGGAGATGAAGTTTGAGCGCCCCTCCAAGATCCAGGCCCTCACGCTGCCCATGATCCTGACGCCGCCGTACAAGGATCTGATCGCGCAGGTGCGCCCACGTGTCGTGCTGCTGGGGGGGGGTCGGTAGCTGAGAGGGGCTTTGGGCCTGCGATTGCTGGGGAGCAGGAAGGCAGTCGGAGGGAGCGTGGGGGTTCAGTCCGGGTGGGCCCTGCGCCTTGCATCTAGCCGCACCCACCCACCCACCCTCCCCTCCCCCCCCTTTCCTCCCCCCCCCCCAGGCCCACAACGGCTCCGGCAAGACCACGTGCTTCGTGCTGTCGATGCTGAGCAGGTGTGGGGCAACGGAGGGGAAGGCAGGGGGTGAGAGGGGGGAAGGAAGACGTGTGTGTGTATGGGGCAGCGGGTGGTAGGGTGCTTCGTGCTGTCCATGCTGAGCAGGTGGGGGCGGGGGAGGGGGGAGGGGGAGAGGGATGCGCTGCTGGGGTGCCCACGGCGCTGTGGCCGTGGCGCGGGACACGTGTGGCTCAAGCGTCTGGGCCGGTCAGGCGCATCACCACACCTCCCTCCTTAGCCCTCAACTTCTTCCCGTACCCCTCCCCCCCTCCCCTCTTCCCCCCCCTGTCAGGGTGGACCCCTCCAAGCGCTTCACGCAGGCCATGTGCATCTGCCCCACGCGAGAGCTGGTGGTGCAGGTGGAAGGGGAGGGGATCGGGGGTGGGTGTGGAGGAGGGGGGTGAGCGTGGCCAGGAGGTCTTCGTTGCTGTGTGGGCGTGCAGGGTCGGGTAGCATCGGGCGCTTGAAGGTGGGAGGGGGCTACACATGGGGGTAGCGGTTAGGGCGGCAAGGGGCCGGCATGGTGGCAGGGGTAGCATGGTTTCCAGGTGTGGGTTCCCCCCCCTCGGAAGGGGCGGTGTCGCGGTTTGAGCCCGCCCCTTTCCCGCTTACCCTTCCCCCGCCCCTTACCTCCCTTCCCCCCCCCTCTTGCCTCCCTTGCCTCTCCCCCCCCCCCCAGAACCTGACGGTGCTCCGCAAGATGGCCAAGTACACCACCATCACCGCCACGTCCACCGCCTCGGAGACGGAGGCGGGGGGCTCAGGCATCCGGAGGGACCCAATCAACGAGCAGGTGTGTGTGTGTGTGTGTGTGTGGGTCCGTAGGGGGGGGAGGGGTGAAGGGGGGGGGCAGGGAGGGGTAGGGGTGCTAAGGGCTGGCAGGCAACCGCATCCGTATGCCCACGCTCAGCAACCCTTAGGGGTGGGGGGCCTGGAAGTTGAAAGGGCGGCGCTAGCGCCGGTGTGTCCGTGTTTATCCTGAGGGGGAGCAGGTGGGGGGATGGGGAGGCAGGTGGAAGTGATTTCCGTACTGATCCCCACAGTTGGGGGGCTGGGGGCAGGCGGGTGCACTGGGGCGTGGAGGGAAGGCGGTGCCAGGGTGCACCAGCGGGGGGCGGAAGCGCTGCCGGGATGCAGGCGGGGGGCGGCCGTTGACCTCTCCGCCCTCGCCCCCACGCACAGCGGGCGGGGGGCCGGGACGGGGCGCTCCATGGCCCCCCGCCACACCTCCTCCTCCCCTCCTCCCTGCCTGGGCCCCCCCCAGTTCCTCACCCTCTCCGCCCCTTCCCCTCGTCCCTCCCCCCCCCCGCAGGTGGTGGTGGGAACGCACGGCAAGCTCAAGAACTGGGTGCAGGTGCGGCGGGGGGGGGGGTCTTCTGAGCGTCATGGACTTGAAGGCGGCGGCCGGCGGAGGTTCGGAGGGAAAGGTCCGTCTTCACGGTCGTCGTTGTCGGCTCAGGGTCAGGGGGAAGTGGGGGGGTCCAGGGACGAAAAACTGGGTGCAGGTGCGGCGGCTGCGTGCGTGGGGAGGCAGGGCCGGCCCCTCCATCTGTTGTGGTACCACCCCTCCATCTGTTACCCGCAGGACCCGCTACTGAGCCCGCCGCATGCCCGCATGCCCACACACACACGCCCATACACACACGCTTTACCCCCCGGCCCCCACCTCTCCTTTCCCCCGGACAGAAGCGGCTGCTGGACCTGGAGGGGGTGGCCATCCTGGTGTTCGACGAGGCCGACGAGATGCTCAAGGCGGACGGGTTCGCGGACGACTCGGTGCGGCTGATCAAGAGCATTCGGCGGAAGAACCCGGGGGTGAGGGGGATGGGACAGGGTGGGGGATTGGGGACGGAGGGACGGGGGTGCTGGGAGGGAGTTGGGGGGGCCGCGAGGGGTGGGACCGCACGGGGGCGAGCCTCTGAGCCTCCCGCTGGCCTTCCTCCGCTGCCCCCCTGCCCTTCGCCATGCGGTACCCGTCCTCGCACCCCCGCTCATTCCCCTTCTTTGCACCCCCTCCCACCCCCCTCCTCGCCCCCAGGTCCAGCTGCTCCTCTTCTCCGCCACCTTCAACGACGTCGTCAAGCGATTCGCCATCAACATCGCGCCCAAGGCCAACCAGGTGGGGGGGGCCCGCCTGGGCCCGCCTGGGCCTGCCTGGGCCTGCCTGGGCCTGCCTGGGCCTGTCCGTCTGCGGCTCGGGGCCCGGGGCAGCATGAGCTCACCGCCGGCTACTACAGGATCTTGCGCCTCGTCAAAGTTGGCTCCACGCCGTGTACCACCAAACACCTGCTGCCAGCGCAGTCCGGGTCCGGGGTACTGGGGTCCCGGGCCCCTGGGTTCTAACGCCTAACGCGACGAAACCCACATGCTCCCAACCTGCTCTCACCTCCCCCGCCCCCCCTCCCGCCCCCCCCGGAAGGTGTTCGTGGCCAAGGAGCAGCTCAGCCTCGATGTCATCGCGCAGCACAACGTACGGTGAGTCGTACTGGTACGACACAGTCCGTACATCCGTACCAGGCGGTACATTGCCAGCGACGAGCCCCCCCTCCGCACACAACACCCCACCCCACACCCAGCTGCCCCGACGCGCGTGCTCCAGGAGATGATGCGCCTCCCCTGACTCCGACGCGTCGGCAAAACACACACGTGCCTCGCCCCCTTTCCCCCCTTCTGCCCCCAGCTGCCCCGACCGCGGCGCCAAGACGCGCGTGCTCAAGGAGATGATCTTCCCCAACTGCGAGCGCCTGGGGCAGACCATCATCTTCGTGCGCACCCGGGACACGGCTAAGGTGGGGGGGAGGGAGGGGGGGCTGAGGGGGGAGGAGGGGGAGGAAGGTGCGTGTGTGTTTTGCCGACGCGTGGGGCAGACCATCATGTTCGTGCGCACCCGGGACACGGCCAAGGTGGGGGGATGGGGGGGAGAGGGAAGGTGCGTGTGAGTTTTGCCGACGCGTCGAATGGCACAGTGCCGCGGCTGCGCACCGGGGGGGGGCATGCGGGATCCGTGGGTTACACAAGCTCCTTGTATCCCGAGTATCCCGCGCCCTGTGCCAAAACACACCCGTCTCACCTTTTCACCCCTTTCCCCCCCTTCCCCCTCCCCCCCGCCCAGCAACTCCACGCCGAGATGGAGCGCGACGGCTACAAGTGCACCTCCATCACCGGCGACATGCAGCACACGGACCGAGACCGGGTGGTGCAGGTGGGGGGGGGAGGGGCCTAGAGGGGGGCTAGGGGAAGGAGGGGAGGGAAAGGAGGTGGCAGGCGAGGGGAGCGCCAAGGGACAGAAGTGGACCGGGGGGCCGGGGGGTAGCACACCGACCGAGACCACGTGTTGCAGGGAGGTGTGTTTGTGTATGGCTGCTCGCTTGAGCCGAGGGAAGCGTAGGCGCTGGGAGTCGCCGGCCGGGATCAGGGTCACGGGAGGGAAGGCAGGGGCGAGTGTGCGCGGCGGCTAGGGCGGTGGCAGTCGTGTGGCTGCCCGCCCCTCCGAAGTCATAGTGAAGCAGCCCTCTTCTCACCCCTCCCCCCCATCCCTCTTGCCTCCGCCCCTCCCCCCTCTCAGGAGTTCCGTGACGGTACGACCAAGATCCTCATCTCCACCGATGTGCTCAGCCGAGGCTTCGACGTCAGCCAGGTGCGCCCGGATCCAGATCCAGATCCAGATGGTCACGCACAGCCCGCCAAGGCTATAGCCAAGGCAGCCGCTGCATCAACTACGACGTGCCCGTGTCATTGCACACCTCCCACTCCCCTATGGTCCCTCGCCCCCTCCGCCCCTCCCCCCCAAAGGTCATGGTCATCAACTACGACGTGCCCGTGTAATTTAAAACACACCTCCCCCCCCTCAACCCCCCTCTCTCCACCCCCTCCCCCCTTCAGGTCACGCTCGTCATCAACTACGACGTGCCCGTGGAGCGCGACGGCACCACCCCCGCCTACGAGACCTACCTGCACCGCATCGGCCGCAGCGGGCGCTTCGGGCGCAAGGGCGCGGCCTTCAACCTGACCTGCACGGGCCAGGTGGGGGGGGGGGCGGAGAGGGGGGCAGAGGGTGAGGAGGCGGGCGAAAGCGAGGGAAGGAGGGAGGGGGGGCCGGGGAGAGGGTGATGGAAGTGCATGTGTGCGCTGCGCCCTGTGCCACGCTGCCAGCCCAGTTTGCACCCGCGTTGCTCCCACGCGTACTCGGGGTAACGGGCCCTGCTGTGCGCTGCATGGTCGTTGCACTGCGAGAGAGCCTGCGTCCACACACACACTCCAGGTCCATGGGGCTTCGGTTTCCTCGGGCTTTCGGTTCCGTATCTAAGGCCGGCCGCCTAATCACCGTGCCTGAGACTCCCAGGCTCATGCGAGCAGCCCTTCACACTCCTGGTCCATGTCACGGGCCTTGGTCTGCGTTGCATGGTTGGGGGCATGCGGTGCGTGCGGTGGGCGGTGCTGTGCGGTGATGACGCAAGACTTCGCGGCCCGAGGGGGGCCCGGGCGGGGCGGGCGCGGCCGACCGGGGCAGATCCCGAGAGCCCGCTGCCCCCCCGTCGCCCGGCACCCGCCCCCCGGTGAGGGCGCAAACAAGATTTGTGCGTGTCTGAGCACAGCCCGCGGTCCGCACCGCCTGGCCCCGGCCCTTGACGTTGTGTCGTGGCCACCCGCATGCCACCGCTGGTCCCACACAACCTGCCCTGCCCCACACTCGGGCGTCTCTTTCGTCTTCCCCCCTTCCGTTGTTTCCCCTCTTCACCACCCACTCACACCTACCCCCTGCCCCTTGCCCCTCTCCTCCCCACCCTGTCAGGACGCGGACGTGATGGAGCGGATCCGGCACACACACGTCATCCCTCCCCCCCCCTGCCCCCTCCCTCTCCCCCCCATGCCTCCCCCTGTCAGGATGCGGACGTGATGGAGCGGATCAGCAACTACTTCAACAAAAACATCGACGCGCTCAAGTGGGACGACGAGGACGAGTTCGTCAAGGTGCTGGACAAGACGCTGTGATCTGGATCCAGATCCAGATCGGGATCGGGTTTGGGAGCACGTACGCATGCTTCGGATCCGCCATGACTCGTGTGTAGATGGGGCGCACAGTCGGGAGCGAACTCGCTTTGTCGGAGGAGAGGTGCGGGAGGTTGGCTTGAGGGTGGGGGAAGAGGAGGGAGGGGAAGGAGGAGGATGGCAGGGGCGTAAGCGCGAGGCTGTGAATGACCTACTGTACGTGGGTACTGCGCCCTGGATACAGCGCTTTGGAGCGTTCTCGGACGGCGGAGTGGGGCAGGAGGAGCAATGATGTGGATCCCGATGGGGTGGATGCAAGCACCCGGCGCGGCTGGGGCCAGTTAGGTGCCCTGGGCTTGGGATCTGTATTCGGGCGCCACTGGTACTGCGGGGCGTCATCAGTCACGGACACTTCAGATCAGACCGCACGGCGTCGTTGAGACTCGGGTCGTCCTCAAACGGGCGTGACTTCGTTGCCGGAGTGGCGCTGGGGTGGGTGTGTCCCTGCGTCGGACACAACCGCCCTTCCGGTGCTCTGAGCCCTCCTCGCCGCCGTGGCTCCGGCGGCCCTGCCTCTCCCCGAGTGGCTCCCGACAGAGCCCGCCAGGCCCAGTGGCCATCCGCGAGAGGCTCCGCCCCATGCACCTCGACAGCTCGGCTGGGCCAGGGCACGCGCAGCACAACTTGAACCGTCTGCCAGATTCCCTCCTGTCCCTTTTCGGTCTGCGCTCTTGCTGCCCGACAGCAGCCAGGGTTGCCGATACGTATCAGTCCGACCGGGCAGCCGGGGGCCGGCGGAGGGGGGGGGTAATGAGCGTGCTGAGGGTGGGGCCGTAACCGATGCCCTTCGCATTCCCTGCGCTTTTTCGTGAACGCGGAGCGCATTCGCTCGCGCACAAGGCGGCAGTATGGGCTGCCGTACGCTGCCGTATTAATACTGATTGATTAATTGAAGCCGTATAAAGCCGTATCAGCGAGGAGGGGGCCGTATTGCGTATTTATACGCGTCTCGGCACCGGGGGCTGCCGTATTGTGCAACCCGGACAGCAGCTGCGCGCGTCCAGCCCATCCTGCCCTGGCGCTGCCCCGTTGCGGTGGCTGAGGAAACCAGCGCAGTCTCTGCCGCGATACTGAGCGCGCTGCTGAGGGTTGGGCCGCTGACCAGCCGATTGGGGCGGATGGGGCGAGGTAAGAGGACATGCCTTCCGTTGCGTGGCGTTGCAAGATGCATGCGGGGGCCGGGGGCATCCGTGACTGTCAGGCCCCCGCCCTGTCCAGCACAGCTACACCCTCACGACAGCAGCCGGCAGCAGCCAGCCACAGCCAGCGCCCATTAGAATAATACATCCGCCTATCTCTTGACCGAGGGAGCCTCCGCCTCCCACCCCTGCCCCACACCGGTAACGAACCCAGCCCCCACGCACATCACAGCAATCTACTTGAACGGATGACGTGAAGAACGAAGATAAGAAGGAAGAGGCCAGGCAGCGTGTGGTGGCGAACGTGCGGCGAACGTGTGGCGGCGAACGTGTGGCGGCGAACGTGTGGCCGCGAACGTGTAGATAGTGTTATCCCCCGCTACCGATGTACGTCAGGACTGACATCACAGCCCACGCACTAACACGGGACAGGTCCCTGACAAATACAGGTCCCTGATAAATACATGTACGGCAAAGTTTGCTCGTCAACCAGGAGCGTTGGCACTTGGCATGAGAACTAAGAAAGAAGCAACCAGGCAGCGAAACGTGTGGCGTTACCTCGGGCTGAACGTTTGAAAGGGGTACCGCCCGGGGCGCCTCCCCCCAAAAGGAAAGGCATTTTACGAAGATGCACATGAAACGCAATCGCCACCCTGCCACCCTGCCGCGTCCATCACGGGGCTCGTCCGGCGGCACACTTCATCGCACACCGTTAGTTGCGCAGTTCCATCCCATTGTGGAAGGGGAAGGCCCAGTGGTGCAAGGATCCCCGGGTGCAGCGGCCACCCCGGCTGCCCTTATTGCTGCACTGCCGTTGCCTTGCCCCTAGTGATGGTTGGCCGTAGCCTGGAGCACCGCGCGCCGCTGCAGCCGCTGCGCACCATGCCTTGCCTGGCTGTTGGTAAGGCACGGGGGTAGGGCGAGGGGGGAGGAGAGGAAGGGTGATGCGCTGAAGGGCGGGGCAGGGGATTCGCCGAGGGCATGCCTGCCAAGGCCCAGGCGCAGGGAGACGGAAGGGGGGGAGCGGTACAACCATGAAGGGGGGGAGCGGTACAACCATGAAGGGCGCAGCTGCGCCCTCCACGCAACCCTCGGGGGGCAGGCGCGCGGCCGGCGCAGAGGCTCGGACGACGGGGGGATGTGCCGGGAGACGGGCCGACCGAGGGCCTAGTCCCAAAAGGCAAGACGTGGGAGGTTAGAGCTCCGCTAGGCCCCTAAAGCCACGCCCCGGTGTGCCCTCACTCAGCCTGCTTCCGCTTGTCCTTACCCTCGCTCGTGCCCCTTGCCCCTTGCCCCTTCAACGCTGCAGGCCAACCGGTACGGGCCCGTACCGACTCCATGTGTGGAATTCACTCCCACCCGCCCACCACCCTTTCAACGCCCCCTCCTCAGACCGGCTCCACACGACCTCCCTCCCGGCGGCCGGCGCCCACAGCCACCACCATGCTTTGCACCCAAAAGCAAACCTCCCGTCCAATCCCGGGCTCAGCCGACGTCTCACCCCGTCAGCGCGGTGGTGGTAACCCTCGGGGCGCGCCGTCAGGGAAGACGTAGTACAGGTTGCCTCCGCGCCTGAAATCCTCCGCCGTGCAGCGTACTGGCATGCCCCGCTCGCGTGGGCTGCGGCGCGAACACAAGTACAGGGATTGGCGCGAGGGTGCAGGCCGCCCCAGGAACGAACCGGGGGCGGGGGGTTGGGTTGCTGGTTTGCGCTGCGCGCTGGGGGTGGGGCCACCAGATCCCAAAGTCAGCGCGGTCCATCTGAGACCGTCCCAGTTGCCAGTCGCCAGGCTGAAGACAGCTGCAGCCCCGAGTTCCGAGCATACCGGGGCGATGGATGGTGGTGCGCCACGTCCGAGAGCCCAAGTTTTAGCTCCGCTGCCGCGGCCACCATGCTCTCGCCGAATATGTAGGAAGAAACCACGAGGCTGTCGGACGCAGCCACCAGGCCCTGGCTGAGCGTGTCGGACGCGACCAGCATGCTGAGGCTAATTCTGCCGGACGCGGCCACAAGGCCCTGGCTGAGCGTGCCGGACGCGGCCACGATGCCCTGGCTCATTTTCTGGCCGACGAAGACAATAGCCGCAGCAAGTACTATCGCAGAGAGCAGCAGCTGGTACTCTGCAAGGAGCGTGTGCATAGCGCTTGCGAGCGGCCCATTCATGTCGCTCGCCTGTGTGTTAAGGATGCTCACAGCGCTTAGACCACGTCAAAGCTGCACGCGCACCGGGCTCGGAGCGGCTCCCGACCACGGGCTTCCTCTGTACGACCATACGCCACTGGCACCCAACCGTACCCAGCACATCCCGACCACCCTGCATCATCCGCGTGCCTGACCTGTAGCGGTACGGACGAACCCCGTCTGCGACTACTGGACAGCCCCGCCCGCATCCCCGTCGCCCTACAGCACCCAGCGCAGGCCACGCTCCCGGGCTCCCGCAGCACCCGCCATGACAGACAGGCTCCTCCCGCCGTAGTCCATACCGCATACTGGCAGTGGAGAGGCCCGGGCCCCGCCTGCCTCGGCAGGGGCTAGGCGGCCACCCAGGAAGCGAAGCGCTTGGTTGGCAGGGGCACGCGCCACGGGGCACAACGGCACATGGCCAGCCGGCGGCCGGGCGGCGGCGCTGGTCAAGGCAGGCATGCGCAGACCGTGCGGAAGGGGAGAGCGGCCTAACCCCACGTGACAGTCCGTACCCCCTACCGTACGGTAACACCGCTCGGGTAGTGCCTGCGCCCAACCATGGCCAGCAGCAGCATGCCGCAGCCCCTACCACATCCGCAGCCACCACGCAGCTGCTACCACGCACACCACGGCACACGGAGCACCCCGCCGGCTCCATCCCCTGCCTGTTGCCCCACCCGGTCCACACGCACCGCACTGAAACCCCACAGACGTAAGACCTGTCCTCAGCCTGCGCAGCCCTGGACCCCGCTTGCCGTCCTTGCGGTTGGCCCTGCGGAGTCACTGGATTACGTCGCATCCCCCGGCCTCGTGTTACCAGTGTTCTTGTGAGAACCAGCCGGCAGGCCTCCTTTAAAGCATATGTGTAAGCCCAACCCGTGTCCTCCGCGTACACGAGCAGACCCTCACACTCCATCACTCCGCCATGCTCAGGCGCTGGCTTAGACCTGGGCATGCGCCCTTGGCCCCGGCTTGCTTGCAGTTGGCCCTGCCAAATTACTCCAGGGTTGTCACGCCTCTCACTCCGTGACTAGCCACAGAGGACACGCCGCTGACTCCCACACAGGAGGGCCCCCCGAACAACCCTTCATCCCAGTCAACGGTCTCAGCGCTCTTGTCACCTGACCGTCACCGGTAGTCGTACACGACACATCCCCGGCCGGCCAGCTTCCCGCCACGCCTATGGCTCCTCGGCTCGCACGAGCAGCCCTTGCTGACACGCTACCGGTATCACGGCGCCATGTCCGCCAGGTCCTCACGCATCGCCTTCAACGGCCCTGCATGGCCCGCTGCTCGTCCCGCATGACCTGCACGTGGGGTCGACACGACACCATGTTGAGACTTGAGCGGACCGCCGTCTACATGGCCAACACAGCAACAGGCCTCCTTCCGTCCATCGTGCGGGGCGGAGGGGGGCCCGAGGGCATCCAGCCAGCGAGTGTTTGAGACGGAGGCGCGGGGCCTGGTCTGTTCTGGCACCACCCACGTATGCGCAGCCGAGGGCTAGGCAGAGAGGGCTATGTTGACAGCGCCTGGCAGCGCAGCACGCACATCTGCCTGCATTGTGCTTGCCATCGTCTGCAACAGCCGCAGCACCTCGGCCATCTGCTCGGTGGTCGCGTACTGAGGCGCGGCCTGGGGCCCCTGGCTAGCTTGGACGTCGGCCTGCGCTGCTCCGTGGGGATCCATCGCGGACGGCTACATGGCAAGGATGAGGAGTTTTGGTCGGCGCACCCAAAGACAACGAGCGCTAGCGGGCTAAAGCGCGTGTGGGACCAGGCTGACTAGAGGGCAGCGCGGGTCAAGGTGCGCGCCGAGCGAAACGGAACAGAACTTGCCCGAGACGAGTGGGCACCCTGAGCTTGCCTTGCACGCGACTATGGGTTCCCGATGATGTAGTCTTGGCTACACGCACTTGCTGGGCGCAAGGTTGCTGTCTTGACGCGTCGGCCGACGCTGGCGCGAAACCGCGCCACAAGAAGGTTGCGTGTGCAAATGAATAGCTGTGTGGTGCATTGTACACCTGCGCTTCTGAGCTAGGTTGGCTGCCCGGCGGTTTTAGTGCGGCCATCAGATGACGATGAAGGCTTGCTCGCGTGTGAACGCCCCTCGCCGCCCCTGCCTCGCTCAGCAGTCCCCGTCATCGTCACCGTAGCTCAACACGCACCGCGCCGCACCGAGGACCCCACACGCCCACAGCAGCAGACGCCAGACCCGTCCTCAGCCTGCGCCTGGGCACTGGGCACTGGGCTCCAGGAAGCCCAGACACGCCGAGCATGCGCCCTTGCCTTGGCTGGCTGGCTCTTCTCAGCCTGGCCCTTCTCAGTCTGTAACGTTACCCAGGCGGGCTCTGGATTGGCATCCTAGGAGGCTTTGGAGACGGTAGCAACTCCGCTGTTACACAGTCACTCCACCTCCAGTACATACCCCCGCCATGCGCACCTGGGACTCCCCCAGGGTCTGCCGTAGCACGACAAAGTCCTCGCTCGACATATCCCTGTCAGCCCACAGCGACACAGATCACAGACCAGCTCAACTTGAGGGCTGATGACTGGGTTCCTCACTTCGCCCCTGGCACCCTCCGCAGGTAGGCCAGGGGGGGGGTAGGACCTTCCCAGACATACATCATGCTTCGCCTGGAAAGAGCTTGCCGAGAGGAGCCCGAAGCCGCATCCAAAAAATGAAAACGGCGGTTTTATTGCAAAGTTATGGCGGCCCAAAGTTCTCGGTCCGTCGTCGGTCGGGGGGGGTGGGGGGACTGTGGGAGGCTGTGTGGCGGGACTCGGTCACCGCGGCGTAGAGCAGCGCCCAGCATCATCCCGCACGCCCTGAGCATGCAGCATGGCAAGAACTTATGCTGGCAAGTCACTGGTACCCGTCCAGTGGTGTTAGGGAGTCGGGACCGGTGGGACATGTCGGCATGCCGGGCCCCGGGCACACACGCGGCCACCCAAAGGCGTCTCCCAGGTGCTCCCGGAAGCCCGCCTTCCACTCCCGCGCCTCAGATCGCACAGTACTAGCAAATTAAAGCCCTGCTATCGCCCCTCGGTGCCGAGCCGTTGGTCAATTGATGGGTCGGGGTCCGTGGCATGGTTGATGGTACCCGACCAACGTGGGCCACCGGGAGTGCTGTGCGCGCCCATGGATAGAGCACACGGTCAGCAGTCCAGCGAAACGCGAAAGGCATAAAATGGAGTACGTACAGGCCTTGTACGACAGTGTCGTACACTGTACGGGTCGGTCGGTCGTCGGTCCCGGGGGGTCGGGGAGCTTTGGGGCATGACATCAGGCAACTTTGTTTGTACCCCCCCCCTGGGTGGGCCCGCCCATGCAGCGACACATGGCCCAACGCCCCCATGCACTTGCTCACACTTTCACTTGTCTGCAACATGCAATACGTGCATAAAGCATATACGATTCATCGAGCTCATTAGTTACCCTTCGCCCATCAGCACGCACAGTCTACGCATGGTGACCATGCCACACGCCAGGATAGCCCCTTGGCAACAGTGCCGCGCTCTCGCCAGCCGTCAGAACGCAATCCTCCGCTCGCTCCCAATGCTGCTCACAGCCCGCACGCATGCCATGCCATGCCATGCCATGCCATGCCATGCCATGCCATGCCATGCCATGCCATGCCATGCCATGCCATGCCATGCCATGCCATGCCATGCCATGCCATGCCATGCATGAGACGCACGCGGCCCCAACGCACACGCACGCCCCCCGCCCCCACCCCCACCGCCGCCCTGCCTGTCACTGCCCCTACAGCTGCTGCCCCTTGCCGGCGGTGGCGCTTCCGGGCAGCAACCCCTCCCTGGCCGACCCCAGCGCGCCGGCCATCTCTGGCCCCACCGGGACCATCCCAGGCCCCACCGGGCCCACCTCGGGCGCCACCGGGCCCACCTCGGGCCCCACCGGGCCCACCACAGGCACATGGGCGTAGGCCCCTGCGCCCCCCACGGAGGGCACTGCGGGGTAGTGCGGCGGACCCGGCTGCACGCTGCCTTGAGGGCCCCCCCCGGGGGTCCCCCCGGGGGCCCCCACGGCGTGGCTTGGGCCGTTGACAGGTTCGGACCGGTCGGGCGGCGCGTGGGGGTGCGGTGGGGAGTGGGGCGAGGGCGCCGAGGGCCGACCGTCCCACGACACGGCCTCATCCCCGTCCTCCCCTGCGCCCGCTGCGTCGGCCCCGTCGGTGGGGCCGCCACCGCGGCGGGAGGGCCCGAGCGTCCGAGCCCCGCCGTGTCCGCCTCCTCCTCCTCCCCGCCGCCACCCCTCGCCCCCAGAGCTAGCGGTGGCGCCGTCCCCGGCAGAGCCGTCTAGGCTCCGCTCCCCGTGCGGTGCGCCCGCGCCGGCCTGCTCGGGCCCAGTCCCCGCCCCCGCCCCCGTGCCCTCCTCGCCAGCCCCCGCCTCCTCCGGGCCCGGCTCTGGGCCCGGCCGGTCCCGCTCCGCCGCCCGCCGCTGGCGCTCCCGGCGCGCCGCCTCCCGCCGCTGACGGTCCATGGCCTGAGAGGGTGAGGGGGGGACCGGGGGGGGGAAAGCGTCTGTGTAGTTAGTCACGCACGTCTCATGCGGCGCCTGTGTGACCCACAGCCCTCACACAACACAACAGACAACACCCTTGCACCCCCCTTCCCACCCCTCATCCCCACCTGCTTGATGGCCGCAAGGCGGCGGTGGTAGGTGTCCCGGTGGTGCCGCGCCCACGCCTCCCGCACCACCGCCGCCTCCGCCGCCTGCGAGCGGAGCGCAGCAGCCAGCCGCCCGCGCCAGCCCTGGGGGGGTGGGTGGGGGTGGCGAGGGAGATGGGCGTTGGGAGGGAGGAAGGGAGGGGTGGATGAAATGCAGGGTGGACGGGTGGCGAGGGCGTGAGGCGCCAGCCCCGAACCCCCCCCCTCAACGACAGGGAGGCCCCCGCACGGGCCTTGAACACGCACGCCCAAATCGTTCACTCCGAGCGGGGCACGGGGCGGGCACAGTGGCACAGAGGCGTGGGAAAGGCACACGGGGCCGGGCTCGGGCCATACGCACACGCAGAGGCAACTGTGGCCAGGACCGGACCGGACCGGACCCGAACCGGACCGGACCCGAACCGGACCGGACTGGAGCGACACCAGGCAAGGGACACAGGGCCAGGCGCGGGGGGCAGACTCGCACACGGTACGCGCACCTGAGCGAGCGCTGACCCGGGGCTGAGCGGTGCGGGCTCGGGCCGCGCCCCCGCCGCCGGGTGGGAGGGCGGGAAGCGCGGGACGCAGCAGTCGGGGCCGGGCCCGCCGGGCCCGCCGGGGCCCGAGGCGGGTCCAGAGCTGGGCCCGCGTGGGCCCGGCAGGCAGCAGCAGCAGGCCAGCGCGGCGGTGGCGGCTGCTGTGCGGTAAAGGCCGATGCGGGCGGAGGTGAGGAGGCGGGCGGTGCGGTAGAGCAGGAACACGCCCGCAACCTTGGGGGGGGGGGGAGGGGGGAAAGGATGGGCGGGGGTTTTGAGCGGGGGCGTTGCCGTTGCATAGCGAGGGACCGCTCTCTGTATGTCCTTGCTTCGCCCTTCCGCCTTGCAGTCCCCCCTCCCTTGCAACTCACCTTGACCACCACCCCTATGGGCAGCTTGCGGTGGGAGTTGGGCCGCAGCCGCAGCAGCCGGAACAGGGCGGCACGGTAGAGCTCCCTGGGGGGGGGGGGGGGTGAAGGGATGGGGTGAAGGGGAGGGAGTTGTGGGCACCGCAGCGTCTGGGGGCGCGCCTCCCCTCCGCCCCATACACACACACGCCCTGGCACCCCCCTCCGCCCCCCCCCTCTCCCCACCTGAGCAGCGCCACCAGCAGCACCCCCACCACCATGGAGTTGAGCGCCACAATGGACATGGACAGGCCGATCTTTTGGGGGGGGGGGAGGGGTGAGGGGGGGGAGGGGAGAGGGGGAGGGGGGGAGGGGTGAGGGGGGGGAGGGGAGAGGGGGAAGATGACCACAGCAAGTTGCAGCCGAGTCGCAGAGGTCGCCGCCTACCCCGTACCTTGCCTCCTATCCATGTTTGATCCTGTGTCTGCCACCCTTACCTTCCCCCCCCTCTTACCCGTGCGTTGTCCCCGACCGTGTCGCTCATGAAGAAGGTAGCCAGGTAGAAGGTGGCGATGGTGGCCAGCAGGCTCAGCCGCTCCAGCTCGTCCATGGCGTCCGTCTCGTACGGCCTGCCGTACGGTACGGCACACACGTGATCATACGACTTGATGGCGCGGCGCGATGCGAAATTCACGGGGCCTGACGCTCACGCTCAGCCCCGATGCAGGTCCGCTTCCTCGCCCGCCCCGTCCTCCCTTCCCTCTCCCCACCTGTACCCCACGTGTGCCGGCCGTGATCCCTTCGGCCCCCCTGCCCCTCCCCCCGATACCCCCCCTCAACCCCCCCTCTCCCACCTGTACCCCACGTGTGCCGGCCGTGATCCCTTCGGCCCCCCTGCCCCTCCCCCCCCTCAACCACCCCCTCTCCCACCTGTACCCCACGTGTGCCGGCCGTGATCCCTTCGGCCCCCCTGCCCCTCCCCCCGATACCCCCCCTCAACCCCCCCTCTCCCACCTGTACCCCACGTGTGCCGGCCGCGATCCCTTCGGCCCCCCTGCCCCTCCCCCCTCAACCCCCCCTCAAGCCCGCCTTCCCACCTGTACCCCACGTGTGCCGGCCGCGATCCCTTCGGCCCCCCTGCCCCTCCCCCCTCAACCCCCCCTCAAGCCCGCCTTCCCACCTGTACCCCACGTGTGCCGGCCGTGATCCCTTCGGCCCCCCTGCCCCTCCCCCCTCAACCCCCCCTCAAGCCCACCTTCCCACCTGTACCCCACGTGTGCCGGCCGTGATCCCTTCGGCCCCCCTGCCCCTCCCCCCTCAACCCCCCCTCAAGCCCCCCTCTCCCACCTGTACCCCACGTGTGCCGGCCGTGATCCCTTCGGCCCCCCTGCCCCTCCCCCCGATACCCCCCCTCAACCCCCCCTCTCCCACCTGTACCCCACGTGTGCCAGCAGGGCAAGGGCCATGACGCCCATGCAGATGAGGAGGGTGAGCTGGGGGCAGAGGGGCAGGGGGGTAGCAGCAGTGTAGGGCCACGAATGGAAACGTGGATCCAGGGGGATCCAGGGGGGCAGCAGCAGGGACACAACATGGGAAAAGGTGGTTCCAGTGAATCCCCTGGATTCAAAGGCGGAGCCGAGGGCCTCACCATCCCGCTGATCTGGTCCTCTTCGCGCCTCCCCCGCTCCCCCCCCCTCCCGCCCCCTCCCCTCCCCCCCCACCTGCCAGCGGTACGTCCCCACGAACACCACCACGGCCGTGAGGACGAGCTTGCGGATCATGACTAAGAGGGGGAGGGGGAGAGGGAGCAGGGGGGAGGGGCAGGGTAGGCGGGAGGGGTTTGTGGAGGGGAAGCACGGCACACGGCGGGGTCCGCTCCCGTCCCCGAGTCGTCCATCCTCCATGGGCCATGGCGCCCACGGCCCCAGCCCCGTTTCCCCACGACTTCGTCGTTGTTACCGGCCTGCTTGCCCCTGCTTGCCCCTGATTTCACCTCTTGCCCTCGCCCACCCCCCCGCCCACCCGTCACCCAACCGATGCTCTCCCAAAAGTACATGCGGTTCTCGTACTCCTGCGGTTGGCACGTGCCGGTTGGAGCGTCGGTTGGAGCAGACTTGAATGGGTCGGGTCGGGTGACAACGACAACCCCTCCCCGGCCCCCCACTCCCCACCGCTCTTCATGTGTGAAGGCCGCCTGGGGTAAACCCGAGGGGTAAACCTCGCCCGCTTCACAACCACACCTGCCGCCTGCCGCACCTCGGGCGACTGTGACCCCCGCAACCCCCCTCATACGGACGTACGGCCGTACCTCGTACAGGCTGCCGTACAGCGTCACGAAGTCCTCCTCCCCCAGGCGGCCCCTGTGCTTAGTCAGCCACCAGGCGGACAGCGCGGGTATGCCGGCCGCGAAGAGCACGAGGCCGGGGAGGCCCACGATGAGGGCGACCCGGAAGTGGATGCCTGGGTGGGAGGGAGGGGAGGGGGAGCAGGGAAGTGGGGGCTAATGAGACGGGGGCCTGAGGGCACGGGAGCTGGAGCATGCTTGCCCCCTGGCTCCTCCTCAGAGGCCGCTGGCGGTGCTCCAATCCACCTGCTGCCAGTCCCCGGCCCGCCCGCCCCTATGGCCCCCCCCCGTAGCCCCTCCCGTCCTCCCCTACGGCCCTGATCGCCCATAGGCTTTCAGACCCCCCCCCTAGCCCCCACCCACCCTCGTAGCACTCCAGCTGGGGATCAACGCTGCAAAGGAAAGGGCCGGGGGGGGGGGCAGATTGGGGAATGTAGGACAAGCTCAGGCGAGGCAAGAGGCTCCCACGGCAGACCTGGGCTTAAACGCCCCCCAGTGTCCCCTCCCGCCATGGACCCCCCCACCAGCACGCACCTCCAGTACAGCCCGATCGCCTCCCTGCAAGGCAGTTGAGGGGGGGGGCAGGGGGGGAGAAGGGGGAATGGGGAAGAGGCACCGATACACATGCAAGGCGCAGTGCCGAACGTGCCACTCATGCCGTGTGCCTTCGCTGTTCAGCAGTGTCGGAATGGGAAATTGCTTGCATGGCTCTGGCCGGAGTGTCAGGCTTGACTGCGGAACGGTGGTGCAGACATATCGTGAAGGGCCGGGGCCGAGCGGCGGTGCGGACCGCGGGCTGTGCTCAGACACGCACAAATCTTGTTTGCGCCCTCACCGGGGGGCGGGTGCCGGGCGACGGGGGGGCAGCGGGCTCTCGGGATCTGCCCCGGTCGGCCGCGCCCGCCCCGCCCGGGCCCCCCTCGGGCCGCGACGTCTTGCGTCATCACCGCACAGCACCGACCCCCTCCCCCTCCCGCCTCCCTCCTGCCTCCCTGCATTCCCCCTCCCCCCTTCCACCATTTCCCCGCCTGTCAGGTCCGCACGTGCCCGGGCCCAAGGGCTTCCCACTCATCCCCCCTCCACCCCCTGTGCCCCCCCTCCTGCCTCCCTCCACCCCTCCACTACCCCCCCCCTACCTGTCAGGGCCGCAGGTCCCAGGGTCCCAGGGCTCCATGCATGCACCCACCTCCCCTTGCCCCCTCCAACCCTCCCCCCTCCAACCCTCCACCCCCCCCCCCCCCCCCCCCTACCCCCATACCTGTCAGGTCCGCACGTGCCCGGGTCCCAGGGCTCCATGCAGGCGGTCCGTGCCGGCCCTGGGTCGATGGCGACGCAGGAGAAGAGCGAGAAGAGCTGCGCGGTGACGGCGGGGTACTGGAAGAAGACCTGGGGGGGGATGGGAGGAGGGGGGATGGGGAAGGGTGTACAAAAGGTGGGGGGGGGCCAGGGGGGGTGTTGGGGACTGGGGAGAAGAGCTGCGCGGTGACGGCGGGGTACTGGAAGAAGACCTGGGGGGGGTTTAAGGGAAGAGGGGGGAGGGGGAGGGGGGAGGGGATCTGGGATCGCAGAAGGGGGCATGAGAGGGGAGGGGGAAAAGCGGGGAACCCGCACAACCCGAGAGGGAAAGCAAGCGGCCAAGGCTGCGCCGCAGTCCAGGCCCCCACAACCCTACCCCACCCCCCCACGACACGCCCCCGCACGCACCACGCATATGGCGGTGAGCGTCACGCGGATTCGCAGGTACCGCCGCAGGGCGCCCCCCCCGCGGGGCGGCAGCCGCCTCCTCAGTGCCAGGTAGAGCCCCCGAGCGAGCCAGAAGAGGGCGATGAGGGCGGTGAGGTAGAGGGGGGAGGCGACCGAGATGAGGAGGGCCTGGAGGTGGGGTGGGGGGCAGGGAGGGGGGTGAGAGGGGAGGGGGGTGAGGGCGATGAGGGCGGTGAGGTAGAGGGGGGAGGCGACCGAGATGAGGAGGGCCTGGGGTGGGGGGGTGGGAGAGGGGGCAGGAGGCAGGGGGCAGAGGGCAGGCCGGGGGTCAAGGCATGCCAGGGCGGACAGGCCCCCTGAAGAGGTCATGTAGTTGACCGCCCCGATAACGAGCGATCCTCAGCGTCACCGCTCTGCCCCTCCCTCTCCTCTCCACGCTGGCATGCACGCGGCCTGAGCGACGGCTACCGTTGCACCGCTCTACCCCCGCGCTTCCCCCCCCCCGTCCACTGCCGCCCTACGGCCCCACCCTTACCGCGGACCACTGCCTCACCGCCCCCGCCCCTTCAGCAAGTGTTGCGGACAAAGGTCCCACCCTGAAACTTATGCCCCCCCACCCCCGCCCCTCCTACCCGGATGGACCGGGGCCAGGGGTGGTCAGCGAAGGAGCAGTCGGGGGAGGCGATGGAGAAGGTGGAGGAGACCTGACCGGGGGTGAGGGGGGGGAGTGAGAGGGAGGGGGGGTGCGGCCTGCCCATTGCTGTCGACGGCACTCTGCTTCTACGCTGGGGCGCTGCCTGGCGGCGGGGGCCCGTGAGCGCGTCAACGACGCTTGAAATTCCTAATATACAAGATATCCAATTTCGAGAGAAACACCCACGGCGCCCCTTGCGACGTGATTGCATAGGCGTAGCCCCTGCTCCGCTCTCCGAGCGGAGTCTGGGGCAAGCCAACTCGCGACCAAGTGCGTGACATGGGTGCCACGGCTGCCACGGTGCTCCGGCGGGGGGCATGCGCGCATGGCAAGCGTCGGCGCATTGGTAGCGGCGGGTTGGTATGCAGGGGTATGCCTCCGGCCGGGTGCAGTCGCCCACGGTCGCCCGTCCAAAAGCGCGGCCTGACAACTGCGTACCCATCTGCGCCCGAAGGCCGCCCTCCCAATTCTCCCCAGCGTCCCGTCCCAATCCTCTCACGATACTCCCTCGCCGTCCTCCCAGCCCTCCCGCACCGCTAGGCACCTTCGCCTACCCTGAACCCGGGCCTCACAATCCTCCCACCCCTCTCTGAGTCTTTGTCCTCCCAGTCCCCCCAAACCCACAAGGCGGGGCGGGCCGACGTGCGGGCCTGGGATTAGGCACGTTTGCTTGAGGCAGAACAAAGCCGCAGTTCGGTCGTTGGCTCGCCCATCCACGATGCAACTTTTCAAAGAACAGAAGAAGCGGCCAAACGCTGCTTTTGGCCAACCGTCTACCCACCCAAAAGTGATGTCGCCCATCGCACCGCTTTTGATTGCATGACCACACTGAGGTCGCGTCCCGGAACGCCAGGGCAGCGCCAGCGCGAAAGAGGGGGAGCGCAGGGCATTCGAGTGGACATTCGAGCGAGCGCCACGTCCCGAGACGCGTCCATTTGCATCGCCAGCGCGTATGGGACTTGAGAATGAATGGCAGGGCGACGAAAGCCGAGCCGCGAGGAGCGTCGCGAGCGATTGCGTTCGCGCGGGCAGCTGTCGCTGGGCCGTGAAGCCGATTTGACAGTGCACCGCACTGTGCATTCAATGAGTAGCTCAGTGGCAGCTAGGGCAGCTATGCGTCCGGGAGGTGACCCACGGGCGCGAGGTATCTCAGCCGTGAGATGGGACCCCCCCTCGCGCTCCGACGCGTGCGCCGTGCCTGCCGAGCCTCCTGTCCCCGCGCCCGCCCGCCGACACATTCGAGACTTGCTGCGGAATGGATTGGGACGGGATAGGTGTGCGCTGGGGGCCAGACCGCACGCTGCCCTGGACCCCTGCACTCCGGCGTGCCCGGGGGCGCTGCGTGTGCGGCTTCAAGCAACGCTGGCGATGGGGGGCGGGCGGCGAGGCGGGAGCAGTGCAGCGGCTCAAGGGAGGCGCTGGGGCGCGGGGGGGGCAGCTATCGCAGCTTGAGATACGTCTGAACCCTGGGTCGCACGACCCGCCATCGTGCCACTGGTCGTCAAAACGATCGCATCGTGTAGAGTACCATCACCGCAAAGAGGGTGCCAGTTGAGTCGGGGACGTACCAGGACTCACTCCCCAGGCTGGCAACCAACTGACGGGGGGGAGGAAAGGGGTTGTTGTGGGGTTGGGGCAGGGAGGCAGAGGGTTTAGGGAGACCAGACGACCAGCAGTTAGAGAACAAGGGAGGCAGGGATCGGAGGTGGGCAGGAAGGCAGGGGTCACAGATGGCTTGCTCCAGTCTACGCCGGGGCGTGACAAAGTGCCGCCGCGGCCCCACGTTGATCCCCCCCTTCCCGTTCCCCCCCTGTTTCCCCCACCATGAGCACCACCGTCATGGCCACACCCAAACCCCAGCCACGTTGCCAATACACACACGCGCCCTCCCACCCCCTCCACCCACCCCCGTTCCCCCCCCACCTTGAGCGCCACCGTCACGGCCATCCCAAACAGCACCACCCCCACCACCAGCCACGTCAGCGCCTTGACCTCCCGCTCAGAGCAGTACTCGATGCGGAGAACCACGTCATCGCGTACGGCATCATGTACGGCATGTACGGCACGTGCGGCCGCGGCCGGGGCCGAGGCGGGGCCCGGTCGGGCCGTGGGCGAGGCGGAGGCGGACGATACGCACTCGCCCTGGGGGGGAGGGACGGGTAGCGGGGAATGGAAGGACGGATATGGCGTGAGGGGTCGGGGGTTAAGGGTGGTGAGGCCGAGGGAAGTTACACGTCGTGTCAGAATAGTCAGATGCCCAGTGTAGCACATGTATAGCACAACGCGTCATGCCCGGTAGGGCCCGACCCACATCGACCCACATCGTTGTCTCCGGCGCCGTCCGGGGCACCGCTGCAGCCCGGGCCCGCCCCCGCCGCCCCCGCTCCGCCCACCGCAGCCGCTGCCCTATGGCCCCGCGGTCGCTCCGAGCTGGGGGCCGCCAGCCTCCGGCCTTAGCTATTTGGGGGCGGCGGGCACCTTGCTTGCCCGTCTACCGGTAGCCTGAATCTGCTGGGACTGGCCCTCGACCGGCCCTCCTTGGTCCTTGCGCGGTCTTGGTAGCGGACCGAGGCCAAGCCCGGGCTCCACTTCAGGGCTTGAGCGTGGTTCCTCTGTCAGCTGCCGGGACTGGCCGGTCGCGGTCCCGGCTGGATGGGGTTTAGGGGCGGCTGGCTATCGGTTGGGGGTCGGGGGGTTGTGGGGGGCCGGCCGGGCAGGAGGGCCCCGAGTGGGTGCGATGCGGGGCACGGAGGGCTCCTCTAGACGCGGTGGACACTGCTTGTGAGTGCTTCTATGCCGATGTACTAGCATGTGCTAAGTCGGTCGTTGATGCAAGGCTCGAGCACGGGGAATGTGGAAATGCACAAGCTTGGCACCGTGCAGTGAGGCAGCGCGTGTTTTAGGGTGTGGCAGTTGTGTTCACTAGTGTTCAACCAGTGCTGTCTTCGCGCGTTGACAACTTCTCGACCGCCAATAGCGACCGTACTACGATATACGTCTGTTGCATTGACCGCATCACATGTGCCCAGAGCCCAAGTAGAGCTCTCACGACAACAACACATGGAGGGGTAGCTGAGCCATCGGGTGGACATCTCGTGGAACCGTCCCGGGCCAACTCAATGTCACCCAACCCCCGCATGCCGACCCCGGGGTCCTCGCAGGCAGCGCCCTGCCCTCCTGCGGCTTCCTGCCTCGACGTTCTCGTCACACCCTGCCCTCCCCCCTCCTTGGCCGGGTCTCGAGCGCGACCCCCCCGGTTTCGGAGGCGACTCGCTCGTGCGCGGTCAAGCAGCAGCGCAACTCACAGCCCCGCACGCATAGCGCAGTGCTACCCCGTACCGAGTACCGACGGCACATCATGGTGCCCTGGTGGCTGGTGCCAGCACTTTTCGGCGAGGGCTAAGTGCCCATCCGCCATCCGCCGGCCGTGACATCGAGCTCTGGGCTGGTGCTGGAGGGCTAACGCAGCCGCCACCCTGTAATTGCGCTACTGCACATGGCATTCGTGATCCAGGTGCGAGCCTGCTAGGTGCCAGCCACTTCGCTAAAGCTCATACTACCGGTAAGAGGGATGCACTGGGCGACCAACGCCCCATCAGTGTCTTGGTGCCAAATACAGTTCGTTTCCTCCGCCCCAGACCAACGCACGCCAACAAACTGCCCTCTCCCGCCAATATCGTACGCCTGTACGTGACTAGTAACCGTACTCGGAACCCCTGACCCCCGGCCGGCCCGGACGCCTGCACTGCCACGAGGGCAGGACTGCCCTCTCCCGCGGGCTTGAATACCCCTGCCACCGCCGGCACCGCCGGGCCGTCCACGCCGCCACTTGGTCTCCCCCTCCAACGACCGCTGCCGCCGCTTCATTCCCCGTCAGCCACCGCTTGCGGGACTTCCCCCGCCTCCGCAGCCACCGGCACTCCCTCCGGTGCGCCACCCGCCGCCTCCGCCTGCGGAGTGCCCCGCGGCCCCGCGGCAGCGTCCCCCTCGTGCGGCCCCTCCAGCCCAGGGACTACTGCCCCCCCCTGCCCGGGCCCCTCGCCTCCCTCTCCTGCCGCCGCCTGCCCCACGCCACCTCCCTCCCTCACCTGCCCAACCCCTCCACCGAGCCCGCCGCCACCCCCCGCTCCGGCTCCCACCTCCGACCCCTTCCCCTCCCCCATCGACCCCTGAGCCTGAGCCTGCCCCTCCCCCTGCCCCTCCGACCCCTGCCCCTGCTGCCCCAGGCTCAGGCGGCGCCACAGCGGCCCCAGCGCCTCCAGCGCCGCGATGCACCCACCATCGAAGCCCCCCACCAGCTGGTGCACCCGGAACGAGAACCCCACCGCGCCGTCCAGCAGCCGAGCCACCCCCCGCCGCCGCCGCTCCGCCGCCGCGCGCGCCGCCGCCACCGCGCGCCGCGCCTTGGCCTCCGCCGGCCCCGCCTCTGCTTCCACCGCTGCCACCACCCCTGCTGCCTCCGCCTGCTCCCTCTCCTCCCGCTCCCTCCTCGCCTCCTCCGCGTCCATCGCCTCCGCCTCCGCCTGGGCCTCCCCCAGCACAGTGCGCAGGTGCACCGCCAGCAGGCGCAGGGCGGAGCGCTGAAGGCGGGGCAGCAGGGCGGCGTCCCAGGGCACACCGTGCTCCTTGAAGCTGGGAGGGTGGGTGGGAGGGGGGAGGTGAGAGGGGGGGAGGGGAGCTGGGACCGTGGAGGCGTTGGGGCAGAAAGGCAAGGAGGCATGCGTAGAGACGCTGTGCGGAGGGTCCTGACAGGTCACAGCAGCAGTGCGCAAGCCCCTTCCCCCGTCCTCTACTCTGCCCCGCTCTCGCCCCTTCCCCCTCCTCTACTCCCCCCCCTCCTGCCCCCTGCGCCCTCCCCCCCCCCTCACCGCGCCTCCATTCGCTCCCGCTCCCGGCCCAGCGCCTCCACCCGCCCGCTCAACTCCGACCACACAGCCGCCACCGCCCCCAGCTGGGCCGCCACGGAGGCCGCGGAAGACGAGGGGGCGGCGGCGGGGGCGGCGGAAGACGAGGGGGCGGCGGCGGCCGCCGGACGCAGCGCGGCGGCGCCAGGCGGCCGGGGTGCTGAGGGTGCGGAGGGCGAGGGCCAGGCTGCGGCCCGCTCCGCCAGGGCCGCCAGCTGGGTGTGGAGGGTGGCGGCCCACCTGTTGGGTGGGGGGGTGGCGGTGGGGGGCAAGTGGGGAGGTGGGGAGCAGAGTTTGCGGATCGGAGCAGGGGGGCGAACGCGTCTGACGACGCGTTGTGTGGGAAGCGCAGTGGGAAGCGCAGTGTGGGATGCGAGGACGACGAACCGCCACTCCCACCCCAGACCACACGCCACTCGGGTAGGAGCGTACTACTCGAGGTCAACATTCTTCCCCGCCATCCCTTCTTCCCCCGCCCCCCCACCCCCCGGCCCCACCTGAGCGTGTCACACCGCCCCTCTGGCCACTGCAGGCCCCCGCCGCCCGCGGAGGCCGGGGCCCGGGCCTTGCGGATCACGGCGGCCTGGGGGTGGGATTCAGGATCCAGGGATGGCATGCTGGATACACGCTTCCCCCGCAGCCCTGTGTACTTGCTTCCTCCCAACCCCCCTATCTCAACCCTCCTATCCACCGAGAGCTGTGCACCTGCCCTCCCCTGCCCTCCCCGTCCCTACTGTGCTCTCCCTGCGCCCGCAGCCCCGGCCCCGGCACACCCACCTCGTCGCACAGCACGCCCAGCTCGAGATCCATCTGCCGTACGAGATCCACGACCGCCGCCATGGATCCAGGAGCGAAGGCGGTCACTCGGGCGGCCCAGGCCTGGAGCAGGGGCAGGTAGCTGCGGGGGGGGGGGAGGAGGAAGCAAGGTGGCAAGGGACGGGGGGGGGGAGGGGGGAGGCAAGGTGGTCGTTGGTTGGGAGGGCACGGGTGTGACGAAGTCGGGCAAGGTGAGGTGGATAGAGGCGTATGGATCCATGGACGTTCCAAGGGGCTGAGATGGAAGGTAGGACGATGTGGGTGGCATGTCCCCCCTCCCCCTCCTGCCACCACCCCCACCACCACGCCCCCGCCTCGCCTCCCCACCCCTCCACTGCTCACCGCTCCGCGTGATCCGCCACCTGCCGCAAGTACGACGACCGGGCCGCCATCTCCGCCATCAGCGGATCACTGGATCCAGATCCGGAACCGGCCCCGCCCGCCGGCCCCGCGCCGCCCTTTCCGCCGCGGGCTGCTCCCCCGCCTCCTCCAGCTCCCCCCCCTGAGGCCCCCGCCATGAGGGCCCTCCTGAGCTCCTGGTGGAGGGCAATGACCTGACAGGGGGGGAGGCGGGAGGTGAGAGGGAGGGAAGGGAGGGTACGGAGGAGGGGTAGGTGGGAAGGGGAGGCCCAGGCGGTGCAAGGGCAGCGCCTGGTGGAGGGCAATGACCTGGGGGGAGGGAGGGGGGCAGGGGGGGGAGGGGAGGGGTATAGGGGGCAACGAGGTGGGCTCCTGGGGGTGGAGTGAGGTGGAGTGCAGTGACAAGCAGGGGTGCGGCGGAGGCAAAGGGCGTGAAGGAGGGAGTAAGGGCAGAGGCCCCAAGCGGCCCCCCGCCCACCAAGCCCCCCCCCCCTAGCCCCTCACCGCGGGGTAGCGCTGCACCCCCGTGTCGCCCCGGCCCCGGGCGAGACCGCCCGCCGGCGCCGCCCGCTGCCCCGGCCCCGCCGCCGCCGCCGCCGCCTTGGCCCCCGCCAGCGGCGGCAGCGGCGGCGGCGGCGGCGGCGGGGCCTTGGCGCCGCCGACTCGCGGCGGCAGCGGCAGCGGACCCGGCGGCGGCGGCGGGGGAGGCGCCTTCGGCGCGCCGACGGCGACGGCGGGTGGTGGCGGCGGCGGGCCTGGCGGCGACGGAGGCGCCGCTTTGGGCACTGACGGTGGCGCTGCCGTCGACGCTGCATCTGCCGACGGCGTCTCGGTCTCTGTCTTGGCGACCTTTGGCTCGGCCTTGTCGGGGGCACCCGCCTCCCCTTCCTTCTCCTCCTGCTGATCCTTGGCCTCCTCCCGGGCTTGGCGCGCCCCTGGCACGGCCGTTGGTCGCGGCGACGGTTGATCGGGCGACGGTTGGTCGGACGGGGAGTACGACAGCTCGTCCGATTCGTCCACGAAGGCGGTTGGGCCCTCGAAGCCAACCACCTGGTCAAGCCAACGGTCCAGCATGTCCCGGCGGCCGTCCAGCGACGAGCCGGCCGCGCTGCCGCCGCCGCCGCCGCCGCTGGCGGAGCGGGCCAGCGTCGCGGCGGCGGCGAGGTTGATGGCCGACAGGCCCTCTACGCCCTTTTGACCGGCCGCTGTGACGGCGGCGGAGGCGGCGGCAGGAATGGCCGCGGAGGGAGCCCAGGGCGCATCCGCCGCCCCGCCCCTGCTCAGCGGAGGCGCCGCCGCCGCCGCCACCGACGACTCTCCCAGGACCAGTCCGGCGAGGTACGACCACTCCGCCGGGGACAGCGGCGCCGTCGTCGCTGCCCCCGCCGCCGCCGCCGCCGGGTCGACAGCCGCCGGCGCGGAGGATCGGCGCTGCACGGCGGCCCCAGGCGGCGGCGGCAGCGGCGTGCGGTTGTCGTACGGCACCTGCTGTGTGGTGCCGTACAGATCACGTGATACTGATGACGTGTCGTGCTGCAGGCAGTGGCTCAGCACGCCCCACATGTCTGCCACAACGCTGCCCGGCGGCGCCGCCGGCGGCGGGGCTGACGCCGCCGCCGCCGCCGCCGTCGAGCCCGTCGGTCCCGCCGCCGCCAGCGATGACGCCGACAGCGCCGCTGTGTCGGCCGCCGCCGCCGCCGCCGCCGCCGCCGTCAGGGCTGTATTGACTCGGTCCAGCAGCTCAGTGAGCACCACCTGACGGGGAAGGGGAAGGGGTCGACGGAGGGGAAGGAAGGCAGCGGTCGGGCTGGGTCTGGGCTGTCGGGTGCGGGCGCCCCCGGTCACCCCGTCGTCTGGCGCGTGCAGCTCCCCTGCTTCCATGGGACGCGATGGGACGGTTCTTGCGTGGGGTTCAGGGCTGCAGGCCCGGAACAAGTAACACAGGACCGGTAACACAGGATGACACCCCCGGCCCTCAACCCCACCCAAGCCCTCACCCCAAGCCGTTACCCCAGGCCCTCTCCCCAATCCTTCCCCAGCTCTCCACAAAGCCCTCCAAAAAGCTCTCTAAAAAGCCCTCCCCAGCCCCTTATCAGCCCTCCCCCAAGCCCCAACCCACCTGCTGCACCGCCGTCGCCTCCTCAGGCCCAAGCCCATGCGCCGTGATCAGCTCGTCCAGCTGCGCCATCTCGCCAACCGCGTACCGTACAAGCGATTGCCGTACGGCCTCCGTACCATCTCCTGCCGTACCCGCCCCGTCGACACACGCATTGGCGCCACTGGCGGCGGTGCTGGAGGGGCGGTCTGACGAGGCAAAGGCATGGGTGCCGGAGGCGGAGGCGCGACGGCGCGGGCGGTTGGTCCCGAGCTGATAGATTCGCCGCGCTGTGGCCGCCTCTTCAGCTTCCGCCTCCGCCATCAGATCTGAGATGCTGCTAATCTGGTTGCCGTACCGGGACGGCCTCTGCACGCCGGACCCGTACAGCTTCTGTCGAGCGGAAGACGAGCCGGCGCGCTGCCAGCCTGGCGGCGCCGCTGAGAAGGCTGACGGCGGAGCGCCTGGAGCCGCCGCCGCGGCTCCGAAGCCGGTCCTCGACAGCGCATTGACGCCGCTGCGGTGGTGCGCCGTCGGCGTGTTCAGGTTGCGGCGATGACTAACGGTGCTGTACGGCGGCGGCGGGCCCGACGGGCCGCCCAGTGCTGCCGCCGCCGCCGCCCATGCGGCGGCGCCTTGCTGCGGCCCGGCCCATATGGATCCCGGTTCCGGTGACGGCAGCGGCGCCGCCACGGGCGGCGGTGGCGGCGGCAGGGACGGTGACGGCGCCGCCAGCTGCGAGAGCCAGGCGGAAGTCATGTCGGATCGGTCTTGGGAAACAGGGGAGGGCACCGCCGCTGCCAGGTCCAGGGCGTCCAAATCCAGATCACCGGACGTACGAGATACGGATCTGCTGCCGGCCGGATCCGGCAGCGCCGCCAGGACCAGCCGCTCCAGCAGCAGGTCGAGCTGCGCGTCTGGATCCAGACTCGGATCGGACACCAGATCCGCCGCCGGGATTTGATCCAGGCCCAGATGCCACGGATCCGGCCCCGAGGCCCGATCCAGGCCTAACCCGCTCAGGCGGCGGGAGTCCCCTCCGCCGCGACGGTGCGGGTTTGCAGCCCCGGCGGCGCCGCCGGCAGAGGCGGCCGAGGCGCGGCGGGGCCGGGGAATGAGCTCCACTCGCTCTGAGAACCGCACGCGGCGGGGGCCTGCCGCCGCACCCGACAGAGCCTCGCACGAGGTGAGCGGGTTGCTGCCCTTGCTCTCGGCCCGGGGGAGGTCTGGCAGGGGCTGCTGCGGAGGGGCCTGCTGCGGAGGTAGGTGTAGTTGTAGGTGAAGATGTGGGTGTGGGGGTGGGGGTGGCGGGGGCCCCAGGATCGGTGCATGGGACCGGGCGCCGGGCTGGAGGTCAGGCGGTTGGGCAGCAGAGGGCTCCGTTGTGGCCCGGGCACCCAGCGCCGCCGCCAGCGCCGCGGCTTCCTCGGCCCGCCGCCGCCGCTCCGCCGCCGCCGCCGCTGCGGCTCGGACGCGTGCGCCCACGCCCGCCAGGCTGCCGCCGCCGCCGCCGCCGCCTCGCCCAGCCGCTCCCATGCCCTCGCGTGCCTTGCTCGTAAGTTCCATCCCTGTAACCGTCAGCTCCGGCCCTTCCATACAGTGAGACGCTGCCTCCGGCGCTCCCGTCAAAGGGCCAGGCCCACACAGGCCCGCCACGGGGCTGGGCCCACACAGGCCCATGACGGGGCTCGGGCCCCAGCCCGAGGGGATCGAGGGCTGCAGCGACGGCGGCGACAGGGATAGGACGCGGTCGACGGCGGCCGAGCCGGCGGCGGAGCTGCCCGTTGACGGCGGCGGCAGCGGTGGCAGCGGCAGCGGCTGCTCGGGCGTCAAGCGGCAGCCCGCTGCCTCGGCCGCCGCCGCCGCCGGCAGCACTGGCGGCGCCGGAGCCTCGGCTTCGTCGCTGGCGGCTGCGCTGCCGCTGCTGCCGCCGCTTCCCAAGCCAGAGAGGCCGCTGCCAAAGGCGGCGGCGGGGCCTTTGGGAGGCGGCGTCACCGCCAGGGCCATGGGTCGCGCCGCCACCACCGCCGCCGCCGCCGCTTCAAGGTCCATCGCCGTCATCATAGGCTCAGTAAGGTCGGGGCAATCGCTCGGCCCTGGCGGAGGCGGCGGGGGCTCCAGGCGTGGCGGAAGCGGCAGCAGGAGGGCGTCGGAGGCCTGTCCCGAGCTGGCGTCGGAGGCAGGACTGATGCCGTCGCCACCGCCGCCGCCGGCACGCTCCGGCGGCGACGCCGTCTGTGGAGGTGGCGGCGGCGGCGGCGCCGTCTGTGGAGGTGGCGGCAGCGGTGGCGGCGGCGGCGCCGTCAGCAGCGCCAGGTGTCCGTCCAGGGACGCCGCCGAGCCCCAGCTCATGGCCTCCGCCAGGCGCCTTGACGGCGGCGGCACGAGTGACGGCGGCGGCGCCGTCGACCCATCCCCGGCGGCGGCGACGGCGACGGCGGAGCCTGCGGCCTCTGGCGGCGCCGTCGGCTGTGCGTGTAGGAGCGCCGCCGCCGCCATCTCCAGAAGGGCCGAGTCGCTCGGAGCGCCCACCAGCGAGCCCCAGCTGCTGCTGCGCGGCACGCTTCGCCGCCGGGCCCCACCGCCGCCGCCGCCACCGCCACCGCCGCTGCTCAGCCGCAGTGGCGCTAGGCCGCTGGCAGCGCCGTCGGCTTCATGAGCCGGCGGCTCCGATGGCGGGGCATGCGGCGGAGATGAGGTGGTAGGGGGCCGCGGCGGTCGCGGCGGCAGCGGCGGCCTGCCGGCGGCGCCGAAGCCGGTCGCAAAGGGCCGGTCTGCTGCTGCTGGGGCAGCCGCCGGCGGAGCTGCAGGCACAGAGGTGGCGGCGGCGGCATCAGTGGCGGCGGCGGCGGCGGCGGCGGCGAACGGCGCCGCTGGCTCGGCTGCGGCGGCGACGCGCTGGAACGGGCTGGCAGCGGCGATGGCGCCCGCAACCGCCGAGGAAGCGGCGGCCGACGCCTCGGGACCTGTCGTACGACTGCCGTACGCGTCTAGTTGGTTCGTGAGGCCGTACAGCACGCCGTACACCTCATCATCCGAGCCCAACGATGCCGAGCGGCGGTGGCTGGGGCGGCCGGGCCGCGGCTGTCGGTCTCCCAGCTGCGCACCGTTCTGGGCATCGCTCACGAATTGAGAGCCTGACGTCGGGCCTGCCGCCGCCACCGCCGCCGCCGTTTGCCTACGCGGTGACGGTACGGCGGCGACGCCGGGCTCCGACAGGGCCGCCGCCACAACCTGGTCGGGCGCCGTGTGGAGGCTCCGCGTGTCGGACTGGCTGGCGGCGCCTGCCAGCACCGGCCTGCCCCCGCCGCCGCCGCCGCCGCCGCCGTTGGTGCGTCCTAGCGGAGATCGCGGGGACGGGGGGTGCGGGAGAGGCTGCCGTACCGGCTGGGGATGGGCGGTGGAGGCGGCGGCAGGAGCATGTTCGGGGTGCGCGGCTGCCGCGCGGAACCGCGGGGAGAGCGGCAGCGGCGGGATGCCAGGGACGCCCTCGGCCGCCACCGCCGCCAGCGCCGCGGCTGCTGCGCCATACCGCCGCTGGCGGCGGCCGTGCACGGGGGCCGGTTGGTACGGCATGTGCGGTGGATGGCCTGGGACGTCTGCCGCCTCTCCGCTGCCGCCGCCACCACCGCCGCCGCCGCCGGGTCCCAGCCAGGGGTGCAGGTGTTGATCAGGGAGGTCATCCGTCTCATGCTGAGCCGTGGAACGAGGAGCAGGTCCCGGCAGCATCGTAGCCTCCTGGGCTACCGCCGACGCCCCGCCTGCCTCCGCCGCCGCTGCCTCCGCCTCCGTCACTGACGGCGTGGCGGCGGCGCTGCCGCCACCGCCGCCGCCGATGGCGGGGCTGCTGCCGGTGGCGCTGGTGTTGGTGGTGGCGGAGGTGAGCGTGCCGCCGCCGCCGGCGAAGGCGGCGGCGCTGCTGCCGCTCTCCTCGGGGCCGCCGCCGCCGCCGCTGCCGCCGCCGCTGTAGGGGCCGCTGCCGCTGCGCCCGGCTGCGCCCAAGCCCAGGCGGGTGAGGCCCTCAAGCGGGGACGCGGACGGACCGGCCCGTCCCCGCGGCTCGCTCGCGGCGTGGTGTGCAGGCCGCCGTACCTCGTACGGCGTGTCATGCATCACATGAGGCTGATCCGTAATGCCGTACCAGTGCCGCTCGTACATGGCATCCGGCGGATCTGGCGCCCCCGGGGGCAGGGGATGCTGGCGGGGCTGCGGCTCCACCTCCGGCAGCTCTGGCGGCGGCGGCGGCGGCGGAACGTCCAGCGGTGCCCAGTGGCGGCGCTCCGGGGTGGCAGCGAGTACGGCAGAGATGGCCGCGGTTGGGTGGATGTACGACGGGATGAGCCGCCGGGGCGTGGCGCCAGAGTCGGCTCCGTCGTCGCCGCCCTCCCCCCCGTCGTCGCCGTCCCCCTCGCCATCGCCATGGGAGGCCTCTCCAGAGCCCGTCCCTGCAGGGGCACACCGTGGCGCAACTGCTCATACAGGGATTCCTGACAAAAACCCTGTGACCTGGCGGAGTAATTAGGGTATACCTCCAGGCTGCCTGATTCCTGCTTGCCGGCATCACCTGGGTGAAGGGCTTCCCACCTTCTGCACCCTCGGCGCGACGCACTGACGCTACATCCCCCATAGCCCCACACAGCGGGCCCAGCGGCCCAGCGCTTCCCCGCAACCCACCCACCACCTGCTGACATTGCACCGTTCCGTTCCGCCTCCGGTGTCCCCTTCCCCTCCCTTCCCTTCCCACTCACACGTTCGCACCAGCCGCCGCAGGAAGCCCAGCCCGCCGAACACACTGCCGCCGCCGCCGCCGCCGCGCCGGCGAGGCATGAAGCAGGCGGGCACGCGGCAGGGCCCGACGGCGCCGGGGCCGGCCGCCGCCGCCTGGGCCAGGCCCTCCGCCGTGTACAGGTACTCGGGCTCGCCCTCCCCCTCCGCCCCCTCCTGCCGTGCAGCCGCTGCCGCCGCGGCTGAGCGCCTGCCGCCCCGCGCTTCCCGAGGCCTCGACTCGCGGCCCTGCCGCTGCTGCTGCTCCTGCTGCTGCTGCTGGTATGGCTGCTGCCCTTGTTGTTGTTGATGCGTAAAGCGCGCCTGTTGTTGGCCGAGCTCCCGCGACGTTGCAGTCGCTGCAGCGCTGGAGCCGGAGCCAGGGGCGGAGCTCCCGGTGCTGTGGGCGCCACGCTCCCGCTCGGTTGGAGCTCCATCGCCAGCAGCCCCCCTCGAGCTGCTGCGGCCGTAAGCAGGCACCAGGACGAGGCCCGAGCCCGCGGCTGGAGCGGCCGCGAGCGGACCCAGCAGCAGCTGCGGCTCTGTAGGGCCCGTGCGCCGTGGCTCCCGCTGCTGCTGCTGGTGCCATTGCGGCTCCTGGGCCCCGGAGACCGCGTCCTGGGGCGGCCGAGGCGCCAGCGGGCCGCGGGGCGCGCCCCGGTCTGGGCGCGCGGGAGCGGGCTCCATGGCCGCAGCCGCAGCCGCGAGCGTGTCAGGGCCTTGAAGCCCTGTAGCAAGACCGCGTTCAGGGGAAGCAGGCGCGGGGGCCTGGAGCCCCGGGGGGAGCCCCGCGCTAGCTACGTTGCTGGCAAAGCTGCCGTCACAGGTACGCGCTAGGCACAACGTTCTGCGGAGGCCAATATCAACTCGTGACACCTCAGCAGCTAGCTGCACCGGCTTCAACCGCGCGCGTTCGGGCTGGTGGTCTGGAAGTCGCGAGCGCGGGAGGCGCAGACCTCGCGGGGGGGCGTGTGGCCCCGGCCATGCGGATCGCGCCCTCTTCCCGCCACGCAGCTTTCCCGCCCAAGGGGTGAGGGGTGGTGGGCTCAACCCCTAGCAGGTCAGCGGCCCTAGCCAGGCCCTAGCAGGTCAGCGTTACACCGCACGCCACTGCCCGGAATGCGCCATCAAGCCCAGCTGGGGCTGCACACAACGCACCTGCCGCCCCGCTTGTCGCCCTATCGCCCAATCACCCCATGAGCTTCACCACACCATATCAACCTCAGTTCCCCGCGCCCCGCACCCATACCCGTAACCTAGAGGCCCGCCCCTCGACCCTGCAAGCCCACGTCGCCCCCAGCCCTACCTAACCAGCTCCCCACGGCGCTCCCCGCTCGGCCCAGCTCCCCGCAGGCCCTCGCAGCGCCGCACGCCGCATCCGCCCCACCCGGGGACCGCGGGGGACCTCCTGCGGCCAACAGCCCCCTGCAGACGCGGGGGACACCCTCAGTGGCAGCGCCCATGCAGTGGCGCCCATGCCTACCTCAGCGTGAGCTGGCTGCTACGTAGACCCTTCTGCCCTGTCTGCGCCGCCCGCCCCCAGGCAAGCCGGCTGCCATTACTGCCCAGCCCCCAACCAGTACACAGCACCAAGAGCGCCCCGGGGGTCCGCCCCCGCAGCGGTTCGCGCCAGCGCAACACACCACCACCATTGGAGGTTCCACCGGCACACCGCCGCCGGGCGTGTGCCCCGCCCTCGTTCCCTGCACCGCTGCCACGCGAGGGCGGCTTGCGCCGGGCCAAGGGTGCGGCGCCCCTTCCAAGGCTGCGCGCGGGTGGTTGAGCCCGCTGCTGAGGGGGAGCGGCCTACACAGCCCTCCCCCCTTCCGCGAGAGGGGGCTGGGCGCCGGCAGGCTTGGCAGGCTGGGCGCTTGGCTCCGCGACCAAAAGCGGCGCGTGCCAGGAGCGGCCGAGGCCAGCGGGGCGCTCGGCCGCTGGCCCCCCTCCCCGGTAGCGGACGTCACCCATGAAACCCCTCATAGGTGCCCCACCCGCCGGTCCACGGGGGCTGCAGCGAGAGCCTGCGCCCTGCTGTCCGCCCGACCGCGCCAGGGCCCCGGCGCAGCCAGGCTCAGGGATGGCCCAAGGCGGCGGGCTGGACGCCGCATCACCGCCTGCTTCGGGCCCAACCCTCAAGGCCTCGCCCCTTCTCCGCCCCTGATCCAGCCGCCGTGCGGGCTCGGACGAGGCCCCTCGACCGTCCAGACGCGATGGCGCGGGCGCGTCCGGCCGCTGCTGAGGCCAGCACCCGACTGCCCGCTGGGACGTCCGCGTCCGCTACCCTCGTGCTTGTCGGTGGCCTGAGGCCGCCGCCAGGCCTCCAAGCCAGCGGCTCGTTTCCCACAACACTCCCCCACGGCCGCCGCCGCTGCCTCTTCCGCCCCTCAGCTCCGCTGCCACCCCCCCTCCTCGTCTGCGCTTGCTCTACTTGTTGAGCGCCGCGGGCGCGGCGGCTCCCGGCGCCGCCTGCCCCCCCCGCTGCGCCTCCTGCTCCTCGAACTTGAACTTGCTCGCGTCCCAGACCTCGTCGAAGGTGGGCAGCGGGGCGCCGGACTCGTTAAGGCCCTGCGCCTTCCTGACCTGGTGGGGGGGGAGGAGGGGCCAGGGAGGGAGGGGGAGGTGGGGAGGTGGGGAGGGGAAGGTGATGGGGGCTGTGTGGGTGTGGGAAGGGAGGGGATCGGGGAGGGGCCAGGGAGGGAGGGGGAGGGGGAGTTGGGGAGGGAGTTGGTGGGCGGGGAGGCAGGGAAAAGGGGGGACAGGGGCTGGGTCCAGGGGGGAGAGGGAGAGAATAGACCCGGCAGCAGCCGGCGCGGGTAGCCGCCACTAAGTTCTCGGGGCGGGCCCAGCAAGGACAACAGACCCATATCCGACCCAGGCCAGCGCCAGCCCCAGCCCTGTCCCCGCCAGGCTGCAACGCGCCTACGGCATTACCCACACGCTACGGCGTCCCACGGCACCCCCAGCCCCCAGGGACTTGGTACCCATGTGCTGGCCGCCAAGCGTCAAGCAGCCCCGCCCCGCTGCCGCCACCAGCCTTCCAGCGACCTCCGGACTGCGCCAGACCCACCCGGGCAGGCTGGCACGAGCAGCCCTTCACACACGCCCCCCCAGCCCCCCCCGCCCCCACCTGCAGCCGCTGCCACAGCAGCAGCACCAGGCCCACGCCCAGCACCACGGCGTGGACCAGGTCGGCAAGCACACCTGGGGGTGGGGGGGAGAGGGGGGAGCGAGTGGGGGGTGGTGGTTCGACAGCAGCGGCTGGGTTGGGGGGCAGCCGATTTCCATGCCTCTGCTTCCCACTCCCGGTGCCGGTCTCCATCAATATCCCTCTCCCCCTTCCCCTTCCTCCTTGACGCTGTCTGCCCCTCCCCTTTCCCCTCCCTCCACCAACCCAACCCCCCTCACTGTAGGGGTCCTCCTTGACGCTGTCGGTCCAGTCCGTGAGCACCGCCACGGTCTGCAGCAGCCGCTCGCTCCCCGCCAGTAGCGTGAAGGCCAGCACCCAGCCCTCGTACGCCTCCCGCTTGTACATGAGCACCATCTGGGGGATGAGCGCCAGGACCTCCAGGTACACGCTGGGGGGAAGAGGGTTTAGGGGGGAGCGGTGAGGGGAGGAGGGGGGTGAAGGGGGGGTATCGCTTGAGCGAGGGCGACAGGGAGTAGTTGAGGATAGTTGTTTGGGCCCGCCCCGGCGCCGCGGCCCCTCGCTTCCGGCCGTCGCTTGTGGTGTGCAGGAGCAGCCCGCCCTGCACTACCCGCTGCAGCTGCCCCCCAGGCTGTGGCACACCTGAAGGAGTGGCAGATCTCGATGACCAGGTTTACTCGGTTTAGGAAGAGGGCCAGCACGAGGCAGGGCACGATGAGGACCGTGGAGGGGAAGGTGTCGAGGTCCGCGTCGTAGCTGGACGCCGCGGGGGAGTAGCGCATGAGCAGCACTATGGACAGGGCCACGAGCAGGTGGAGCACCTGCAGGGGTGGGAGGGCGGGGGGGAAAGGGCGGGGAAAGGGCGGGGGGAAGAGGCGTGGGAGGAGGGGTGGCACGCGGACGCACGGGTCCGACAGCTGGGTCGCTGTAGCTGGTGCCCGGCCAGACTCTCGTTGCTGTATATTATCATTGCCTCCAGGATGCGCTGGTCGTTGGCGAGGTGCGGGCTGGGCTGCGTCTCGATCGAGACCTCCCTCAACCTCGCCACAGCGTACCTTAATCACCGTGCTCGCCAGCGACACGTAGAGGTAAAGCAGGTCAAGGTAGCGGAAGATGTAGATGATCAGGAACAGCTCTTGCGTTCGGAGAGAAATCCCGCGACACGTCTTGTTCCTAATCAGCTGCCATAGCAGTAGCTTCCTACTGAGGAAGTGGCAGATACCACCCCCGATGAGGGCGGTATCCATGCCGAACGCTTCCATGCCGAGCTTGGGTTCGGCAACAGCGTCGCTGTGGGGCCGCTCAGGGCCTGCCGATATTGTGACTTAAGCCAGGACCTAACTGTTCGGCGCACGAGTTTGAGCTGAGAGCGCGTGTTGGGAGCCCAGCTCCCTCTTTGGAAGGGCAGCTCATGCAAGGTCCGCAACTGCCGGTGACCAGAGACACAGCAGAGCAATTGCCCTGACAGTAAACATACAAGGCCATACGCCATATAATCATAGCCACCCATATTACTAGCGAAACTTACGGGCCACCACAAACTCGCGCATTCCATCCTTTCCTCGCGCCGCCCACACAACCATGCCCTGCCCGAGCCCGACGTGGCTCAGAAAGGGCCGTAGCGCGTGTCCCTCGGTCGGCACGGCCCCGTCGCACCTGGTATCACGCACCTCGGCGAGCCGGCGGCCGTCGGGGCCCCCTAGCGGCCGACGCAGCTTCCCGGCCACCGGCCCGGCACGCCAAACCCGCCCCCCCCCGGCCCCCGGGCCCCGCACGGATGCCCCCGCTGAGCCCGAGCCGGAGCCCGTGGTCCCGGGGGTGGGCTGGATGTGGCAGCCCGCGGCTGCCCCCGCCAATGGCTCCGGCGCCCCGGCCATGCCCTCAGCCGCATCCACCGTGGCCAACCTCTACCAGGACCGCATCAGAGCCAAGAAGTGAGCACGTAGATCATGGTGCTGATGTTGTACGACATATGTGTTGTACGGCAGCGGGTGTACGGCAGCAGCTGGATGACCGCGAACGGGGGCGGGAGGGGTGCCGTGTCGGCACGCGCGCGGGGAGCCTATGAGCCTGAGCCCACGGCGAGGGGTGCTGTGGAGAGGGCCTCAGGGGCTAAGGCAGCTAGGTCAGGGCAGCTGCAGGGTTCGTGGTGCAGAGGCGGGGGCGCACGGGCGCCACAAGGCGCTGTGGGCCGGGGGTGGGGCCTCAGGGGCTACCGGTAGGTCACGGCGTCCGTGAGGTTGGGTGTGCCAGCTCGCGTACGAGGGGCTTGTGCTCACGGGGAGGGGTGCCGAATCAAAGACCTGAGGGGCTGCCGTAGGGCAGATCCACCGCAAGGGGCGGGGTCGCACGACCATTTTCCAGGAGCCTTGGGGCTGGGGCTGCTTCCCCTCCCCCCTCCCATCATCCCTCCCATCATCCCTCCCCCTCCCCCCTCCCCCCCCTGTCAGGTCCCTGGGCCAGAACTTCATGACTGATGACTCCATCCTGCGGGACCTGGTGGTGGCGGCGGGGGTGGGGCCGGGGGACCTGGTGCTCGAGGTGAGGGGGGGGGCAGGCGGTAGGGGGATGGGCTTGGTGGGAGGGGGGCAGCGGGTTGCGAGACCGCCCTGTACCTTGCCCCCTTGGCGCCTTGGCGTGCCTCACGTCGTCACGTGCTCGCCCCTCCCTCTCGAGGTGGGCCCCGGCACGGGCAACCTGACTAAGCACCTGCTGGCCAAAGGCGCCCACGTGACGGCGGTTGAGAAGGACGACACGCTGTACGGCAGGCTGAGCGAGGAGTACGACGGGGTGAGCCGGGGCGGCGCGGCGTCGCTGCAGAGTGCCCCCCTGTTCTGCGCCTGGCCTGGCCCCCTAAGAGCCGTCGCCGACCTAGGCGGGGCCCCTTCGCGCTCCCTTTCCACCGGCCGCCCTCGCGCCCCTCCGTACGACGTCCTGTCCTGTCCGGCCCTGTCCTGTCCTGTCTGGTCCGATGCTGGCCCCTCCGTGTGACGTCCTGTCCTGTCCTGTCCGATCCGGTGCTGTCCGGTCCCGCGCAGGTGTCCACTCTACGGCTGGTTCGGGGAGACGCCCTGGAGGTGAGTGGGGGCCTGAGAGGGGAGTGGTGCCGGGGGAAGGCCACCCGCGGGGAGGGGTGCGGGTGGCTGGTTGCCGTCGGGAGACGCAGTGGCGGGAGTGGGGTGGGAGAAGAGGGGCGGGGGAGAGGGGCCGGCATTGTGCGTGACGGTGCATGGGGGATGCAGTGAGGCTGAGCTACGCCCAGCTTTATTAACCGCCAACCGCCAACCGTAGGTGGGCCTGGAGGACGTGATTCGGTCCATGGTGGAGCAGGACCGGACCGGGCCCAGCCCGGGCCCCGAGGCAGGCCCGGGAGCGGGGCAGGCGCTGGCGAAGGCCGCCGCGCCTGAGCCGTCCACGTCAGCACCCGCGGGCCGTGGGGCGGTGCCCGCCGCCGGCCGCAAGGTCAAGGTGGTGGCGAATCTGCCGTACAACATCACCAAAGATCTGTTGACAATGCTGCTGCCGCTCGGGGATCTGATCTCGGATCTTCACATCATGATTCAGCACGAGGCCGCCGAGCGGCTGTGCGAGAGGACACCCGGTGGGTGGGCCAAATGCTGCCGTCCGCTGTACGACGGGCAAGGGCCTTGAGTCTTGAGCTGCGCACGCAGACCGACAAGCTGCGGTGTAGACCGGCGGGGCCCTAGCGCACGTCCCATACACACCTCAGCTCACAGCCTCCTTGCTTCCGCCCCTGGCCTGTGCTCCCTCCCCCTCCCAGGCGGACCCGACTGGCGCGCGGCCAACATCCGCACCCTCTTCTACTGCAAACCCAAGTGAGGCCCCCGGGGGATGCTGCTGCTGTCAGACGGAGACGTCTGGACGTCCCCGTGACCAGAGCTGCCGCTCCTCGCTACCCCTGCATACCCCCACCCCCCTCCTCAACACCCCTCCCAACACCCCTCAACCCCCCCGCTCAGCAACAAACACCCCTCAACCCCCCCGCCTTCTCCCCCTCCCTGTCAGGTACCGCTTCCGCATCTCCCGCTTCAAGTACGACCCCGTCCCGGGCGTGGACGGGGCGCTGGTCACCTTCTCACTGCTGCCGCCGCACCAGCGCCCGCCCGTGCCCTCGGAGCGGGGCTTCCACGAGCTGGTGCTCAAGGTGGGGGGAGGGGGGGGGGGGAGAGGAGAGGAAGAGGGGGGAAGGGGGGTAGAGGGGGAGGGTAAGGCAAGGCTGGGGTAGAGGGGAGGGGGGAGGTGCCCTCAAGGCACACGGAGACCGAGGTCCGGTCTCCGTGTGAGCCGGCCGAGCTGAAAGCACGGAGGGGTGTGCCCCTCCCGGGGTCTGTGGGATTGTAACCAACGAGGACTGCCCAGAACCGCTGCCCACAACCGCCGCCCTGCCACCCCAACCCCTACTCCAGCCGGCCCCTCAGGCCTTCTCCGAACGGCGCACCGGCACCTTGTCTCACCGATACCTTGTCTGACCCCATCTCGCTGCAGGCCGTCCGACGCGTCGGCGAAACACACACACGTGCCCCCTCCCACCCGCACCCCCCACCCCACCCCAGGCCTTCTCCGAGCGGCGCAAGAAGATGCGCAACAGCCTGCAGCCCCTGGCCAGCGCGGAGCAGGTGGGGGGAGGGGGGGGAAGGGGGTGTTTGAAGCTGATAAGCGGGAGAGCATCGAATCGTTAGTGGGATTGCCGGAGAAGGTACATACCGCCACAGTGTCCATGATAGGTTCGGGTGTCCGTGGAAGAGGCGTGCGCTGAGGCTGGAGCTGAAAGTGGCGTAGGCAGCGGCGGCTGAACGCTGGGTGCTTTGGGCATGCAAGTGCAACGCGCCGCACACCACCACCCGAAAGGCACATAACATTATCCCCCGAAACGAGACCCGCCTCGTCCCGGACTCACCTGGGCATATCGAAGAAACCACCACGGAGGAGAGGGCACGGCGGAACGCGGGCGGGGAGAGGAAGGGCGAGAGAAGTGAGAACATGCGAAAGCGCGGAAGGTTGGAGGCGTGCAGTGGCGTGCGTGCGGTCGCGCAGTACGCAGGGAGAAGGTAAATAAGTGGGGTAGCTAAAGAATGGAAACATGCAAAGGCGCATGGAGCAAGAGAATCCCGGGGAAAGAACGTACGGCGGTGTGCTCTTGCGGTGGGGAGGAAGGGGGGGAGGGGTGAGGGGGCACGTGTGTATAGGGCTCCTCGCGTCAGCCAAGGCAACGTCCCGAAACCATCCCTCCCTCCCCACCCTTTCCCCCGCGCAGGTGCAGGCGGCGCTGGCGGCGTGCGGTCTCAACGTAGACGCGCGGGCACAGGTGGGGGGCCCGGGAAGGGGGCCTGGAGGGGAGCGGGAGGGCGTGTGTGTGTATGGGGCGTGCGGCTGGCACGGAGAGGAGCACGGACCCGCCTCTCAGCTCAAGGCACACCCCTCCTCCCGACCCTCCCCCCCTCCCCCCCCAGGACCTGACGCTGGACCAGTTCGTGGCTCTGTCCTGGCGCCTGCACGAGCGGCAGACGGCCGCGGGCCTGCGCCTGCTGGAGGGGGGCGGGCAGGGGCAGGGGCAGGGGGTGGGGGAGCAGGGGCCAGAGAAGGGGAAGGGGAAGGCGGAGGGGGGGAAGGGCAAAGGCAAGGGGGCAGCCGGGGGCACGAGTGCCAAGGCCCGGCGGCGGGCGGCGGCGACGGTGGAGGAGCTGGGCCTGGGCCTGGGGCCGGGCCCGGAGCAGGCCGCGGAGCAGGAGTGATGCTGGGCCTCTGCAGTAGGAGTAGCGATTGTGGGCCTGGGCCTGCGCCTCGACCTGGGCCTGGGCCGGCAAGAGGCCCGCAAGGGGCCAACGCAGCGCCCGCCGCCAATTGCGATGGCTCATGCCTCCCGTTTTGGCATGCAAGGACAGACCATACGGCAATCTTGTAATGTGGCGGCGGTAGTGGAGGGCGGGGCCCTCAGGGGGTGGGCTATACAGGTTTGTACATCTCAACGAAGCATAAGCGCTCGGTTCTGGCGTGTGGCGTGAGTCGCAAAGTAAGGATGCGGGGTATCCCTGAGTATGTGCATCAGAGGGAGTGGCCTGCTGGCCTCATGGTGTCTTGGGCATTCCGGGGAGGGGGGTCTGATTGAGAAGTCATATCTGGATCAGCGTCCCGGGCTTTGTATGGAGGCAGCTGGAGGCAGGGAGAGGAAGTGACTCGACGGTGGCAAGGTTCCCTGCGCGCGTAGCAGAGGCACTCACTGGCGGGACCGGGTGCTTTGGGCCTTTCGATTGCAGAGGGGGGCTCGTCGTGCCGTGCTGCGTGTGTCGGTTGACCAGCGTTCCGCCTGCGCTGTGCCAAATGAAAGGCCACCAGATCCGTTCGGTCTAGTGTCATGGCGCCATGACGCCGAGGCACTCACCTGGTCCTGCTTTCCTGGTCTGAACTTACACAGGCTGTTCGGGGTGGGGGCGTCCAGGCACGCAGCTTGGTCACCAACCATCAGTGGGGCCACAGGGGGGTCTGTGCTCGTAGGGGCCGTGCAGCGTAGTCCGGACGACGACGGGGGATGCAGCTGAGCTGCACAGCTGCTCGACCTCGATCTGCAGCAGGGGTGACCTGCAGCACCCCCATCCCCTACCTCACCGTCCGGCCCCACGGCCCGGCGCCCCGCGACAACTCCGCCTCGCCCTCACCTGCCACCCTCAAGCACTGAGCTCGGGCTTCGGGGAGGCGCTCCGGACGTATGCGGGACGTACGTACGGAACCCCTACGGAACGTACCGCCGATGCGGCGAAACCTGAATGCCCTAACCCGCACAATGGGAGTCTACGCATGCCGGGTGGACTCCATGGTACACTTCGTCGGCGCTAGCCATGTTTGGCGCGAAACCCGTCACCGATTTTGGACCTTCCGCCCTCCCTCCCTCGCTTTGTAATTTGCTAATGTGAATGCGGCTGTCAGGTGTGCACGAACAACGTCGACGATACTCATACTAGTCGCTTATGCAGCGGAAGCAATTAGCACAAACAACGCCGCGCTCAACAGACGTACTTCCATGGCATGCGCCTAGCCCAGACGCTCTCCTAGCTTGACTAGCTCACAGGCTGAATATGGAGAAGCTGGGAAGCAACAAGGTGCACGACGAGAGCACCGCTGAGGCGCAGAAAGAAGCAGCATCGGATGGCAAGGGAGTCCCAGACAGCGAGAAAGCAACACAGCCGCAGAAATCAAGAACTGTACTCATTCTTGTCATAGCGCTCATTCTGGTTGTGGCTATCGTGCTGGCGCTCGTCATTCCGCTCGTCATCGTGCCGGCAGGTGCGGCCCAGTCGCAGCGAGGGTATCGGAGATAACCCTATGACAAGGGGTAGGGGCTCGGGGTAGGGGGCTTTCGGGGTGGCATGGGGTATGGGAGGCGGGGCGCGGCTAAACACAGGCGGGGGGAGGAGTGAAGCCTACCTCGGGCACAGCAGTGGCCGCACGTGGACGCAGTGGTTGCTGTGACGGGGAGCACGGCCGGTGCAGGAGTGCAGATGTCCGGGGTTGCACAATAGGGATGGTGCGGACGGGACAGAGGTCGTCACGAGTCACGAGTCACGAGTCACGACACATGGCCATACCTTCCAGGCCCCTACCGTCAGCCCGCTGCCCGTGCCACCCCCCCCATCCCTCGCCACAACCCCCTCCCCCACCCACCCGACCACCCTACTCCCCGACCCACATCGCCCCCAGTACGCAAGGACGGCGATGAAACCTCCGCCGCGCCCTCCCCCTCCCCCTCGGACGCTGGCACGGAGGACCCTCTGCCCCCCGCCCTCTCCGCCTCCCTGCCCGACCTCCTCCGGGGCCTCAGCGGCGCATCGTACGGCCGCTCCTGGCCCGCCTCCGCCCTGGTCCTGTGGGACGCGGGCGCCGCCAACGGTACAACCACCAACGGCTCCAACGGTACCAACGGTTTTCCGGTAGCGGTTTCCGCGGACGAGCCGCCCCAGGCGGTGGTTGTGGCACTGCAGGCGGCCTCGGGGTCGCGCCTGGTGGCCTTCGGTCATGAGGGCATGGTGACAGGTAAGGGGAGGGGGAGGGTAGCATTGGGGGGTAGGGGCAGGGGGAAAAGTGAGTCCTGGGGGGGCGATGGGAAGGGCACCCCTTTGCCCTGATGCCGGATGAGACACGGGGGCGTGGTCATGTGCAGGGGAGGATTCATGCGAAGTGTTGGCGAGGCCTGGTGCCTTAGCAAAACGGAGATTGCATATGCTTAAGCGGTTGGTTGGCTGAGTCAGAGGCTCATGAGCAGTCCCCCTGGCATCCCTGCCCCTGTTGGGATCAGCATTCCACCCCAGCCCTTCCCCCCCCCCTTGCCTCCTCTCTCCTTCCCCCCCCCTCAGGATGCTGCTCCACGGGTGACGCCGTGGACCGGCTCGTGCTCAACGCCCTGACCTGGCTGGGCGGGGGCGGGGGCGGTGCGGGGCTGCGGGCGGCGGCCAGTGCGGCAAGGCTGCAGGCGGGGCTGATGGGGGCGCAGGCGGTGAGGGGGGGGGTAGGGCAGGAGGAGGGAAGTGGGAGAGGAAGAGTGGAGGGGCAGGGGAGGGGCGGGAGGGGCGTGCCGCGCACGTGGGCAAGGCGGGGCCTGCACATACCAGCCTCTGCATGCCGCCCGCTGACCACTATTTCTGGCCTGGATCCGCTCCCAATCTGTCATCCCCCAGGCCCTCCAAGCCAACGCCTCCTCCTCCTCGGTCTCCATCGCCTCCGTCTCAACCCTTCCCCTCGACTCCCTCACCGCCTCGGCCGCTGACGTGGACCTCTACTGGCTGGATGCGGCCGCCAACACGTCCTTCAGCGACGCGCAGGTGCGGATCCGCAATCGCAGATCCAGATCCTGCGATCCAGATCCGGGTTCATAGATTGGCACCGTTGAAATTTGCCTCGTATTTGCCTCGAGTACCGCTTCTCGCCTGCTTGTCACACATCCTCCCCAGAACACGTGCCGCCCCCCTTCCCCCAGGTCTCGGCCCTTCAGGCCTTCCTGGCTCTGCCCCAAAAGGGAGTCATCATCACGTGCGGGTCCGGCCCGGCCGCGGGGGGCTCCCCCACCGCGGCGCGGCTGGCGAGGCGGCTGATGGCGGACGGGGGGGCTGGGGCGGTTGCGGCACCAGCCAACAGGGTGCGTGGGTTTCGGCATAGGGCCTGGGGCAAAGGGGCGCAGGAGAGGGTGGTTGGGGTGGTTGGGGAGGGGTAAAGAACTTCGTCCTAGCCCCCCACATCTGTCCTCTTTTCCCCCCCCCGACCTTCCCCTGCTGTTGCCCCTGGGTCTCATGGTGGCACCGGCCCGGACCGCCACACGCCCATACACACACGTTCGAGCCCCCCTTCCCCCCTCTTCCCTCCTGCAGCTGCTGTTGCCCCTGGGTCTCATGGTGGCACCCGCCCGAACCGCCACCGGATTCCAGGTGGGCGGGCGGGCGGGTGGGTGGGTTGGGGTTACGAGTAGGGCTTTAGGAGGAGGGTATCTTGGCGCTCTGACCGCCATCAATCCTCAGCCTCACTGAGGACTGCCCGGCCGAGAGGGAGGTCTGGAGCCCTTGCCATCGAGCGCCCACAACCCTACCCCCTCCCAACCCCCAACCCCCCAGAACGCCCCCACCGGCACGCCTGAGTCATGGGCCTTCTACAACGCCCGCTACGCAGTGGTGAGCCGTGGGCCCGCCTGGGCCTGAGGGGCCTGGGCCTGAGGGGCCTGGGCCTGGGCCTCAGATGCCCGGCACGGCTGTCCCATGGGTGGTCGCACCCGAGCGTGCCCCACGCCTCCTGTGCAGCCCATACGCCCTTGTACTCCCCCCCTCCATTCCACCGGACACGCCCCCACGCCCATGCACACACGCGTTCCCCTCCCCCTTCCTCTCCCCCCTCCCAGGAGCGGCTGCTGGAGCAGGTTGGCGGCGGCCGGGCCCTCCCCTCCTACGCTTACGCCCCAGGTGCGGGTGTGTGTGTGTGTGGAGATGTGTGGGAAGAGAGTGAAGGGCTGGGACAGCCCCCTCACCCCGAGCCGCCTCGAGCCGCTGTATCTCTCCCCCTCCTCGTGCTACCTTACCTCCCCCTGACTGCACCCCGCCCCTCTCCCTACTCCCCTCACGCGCACCCCCCCGGCCCCAGCCCACGCCGTCATCAAGGCCCTGCTCCTCTCCCTGCCCCGCCGCCCCGCCTCCTCCACCTCCGCCTCCACCTCCTCCCCCGCCACGGCCCCCTACGCCCCTGTGTATGCCGCCCTGGACGCCCTCCGCCCCGGCCCCGCGCTCCCGCACGCCCTCACGGCCCTGGGGGCCCTGCCCTGGGAGGGCCTAGATAGGCTGGCAGAGGGGACCACGGTAGGAGGGAGGGAGGAAGGGAGGGGGAAGGGGGGATTGGGGAAGGGGGGATTGGGGAAGGGGGGATTGGGGAAGGGGGGGGAAGGCGAAGGGGAAGGGGCTGGGGGCCCTGCAGAGGGCACGACGGTAGGAGGGAGGGTTGTGTGTGGGTTGGTTGGGATAGGGGCGGGGTTGCGGCTGCGCAGATGGCAGGCGGGCGGCGTGGCGGTTAGCGGGCGGGAGGGGTTGGTAGAGAGGCGGCGGGGGTGCGGAGTGGACGAGGGAAGGGGCGTGAGAGTTGCTTGGATGTTTGGGCTAATGAGCTTGCCGGGAATGTTTATTCTCCTTTAAATGGTGGAAACAATATCACTGTTCCGCTTTGGAACCAAGCCTAACACCTGTTACGCCTCTGTTGCCGGGACTGATCGCGTCAAGCCCCCAATCCCTTCACCGCGGCCCCCCCCCCCCCATCCCACCCCACCAGGGCTCGACCACGCCGTCAGCATCGCCCTCGCCCTCGCCCTCGCCTCCGCCCTCCGGAACCTCGGGAACCACCGGCTCGACCACCGACTCCATTGGATCCGGATCCGGATCGGGATCCGGGTCTGGGTCTGGGCCTGGATCCGGGCCCGGATCTGGGCCCGCCGCCACTACCTCGCCCTCTCCGCCGCCCCCGCCGCCTGCCCCCACCGCCCTCACCCAACTGCCTACCGCCCTGTCCTCCGGGACTGCCCAGGTGGGGTTTCGGCGACCCCAGTACAGCACCTTGCCCTGGGGGACTCAGAGGGTGGGGACGGAAGGGCGCCTCCCTGGGTGCACCGGCTTACCTCCCCTCGCTGCCCCTCACCTGCATCCCTCCACTTGCAAACGCACTCCCGCACTGCTCATCACTCCTCCCCCCGCCCCCGCCCCTCACTCGCTAGCCCCGTTGCCTCGCCTCCCCCATCCTGATCCCCGTGTGCTCCCCCCCCTTACAACCTTACCCCCTCTCCTCGCTCCTTACCCTCCTCCGCCCCTCCCCCCCCCCTCTCCCCCCCTCCCCCCCCTCAGCTCCTCGACGGCATCCCCCCCGGCGCCCCCCTGGGTCGCTCCTGGACCGCCTCCACGTACGCCCTCTTCGGCAACACGTCCTTCCCCCTCGCCATGGGGTCCACGGACAAGGTGGGGCCGGGGGGGGGGGGAAGGGGGAGGGGGAGGGGGAGGGGGAGGGGATGGGGAGGGCGTGCGGCAGGGGTCAGAGCGAAGGCGCCGTGGAAGTGGGGCCTCCCGCCCCTTTCCAACCTCTTCTATCCCTATCCAATCCCTCTCTGACCCCCCTTTGCTCCCCCTTTTCCCCTCCCCCCCGTCCCTCAGGTGCCCCAGCCCGTGGCGGTGGCCTCGGCCCCCACCACGGGGGGGCGGGTGCTGGCGTTTGGCCACGAGGGCATGTTCACAGGCAGGGGGGGGAGAGGGCGGGGGCAAGGAAGAAGGGGGCCGGGAAGGGGGCCGGAGGGGGGAAGGGACCCTGAGGACCCTTGGCCTTGGAGCATGGCCTGATGTAGGCACTCATCAGGGGATTGGGGTGGGGAGAAAGGGACCCGGCAGCAGCCCGTGTTTAGGTTGGGGGTCGGGTGTGCGAGCCAGACCGGCGAGGGCTTCACGCCGTCATCCTTGCGCCCCGGTCCGCTTCCTCACCCCCCGCCCCCCGTACGCCCCCCTGTGTCGCCGTGCCGTACGCCGTCGGCCGTACAGGGTGCTGCGCCACGAACGACAGCGTTGACCGCATGGCGGTCAACGGCATGCTGTGGCTGGGCTACGCGGGGGAGCGCAGCACGGGCGACGTGCTGCGCGTGGGCCACATCACGGGCATCGCAGGCGCAGCACAGCTGACGGCGGTGGGTCGTGCGTCCCTTCCTTGCCGTACACCATAATCCTTGCCGGCTTATCTGCCCTCCCTCACGCCAACACGGAAACGTCTAGACCCTCTTGTCCACCCCCGTTCCGCGCTCGCTCTCCCCACCCCCCTCCCCACCCACAGGCCATCCGTGCCCGCGCCCCCGCCCTGTCCAACGTCACCTTTGCCTCCGTTACACTGGACGCATTCGCCAACACCTCCTCGCCAGGTACGGCAAGTACGGCTGCATCTCTGCCGTACGCCGTACACAGTTCCTGGCACATGCGGTCCCCGTCTGCCGTCTGCCGTCTGCCTTCCACCCCCCAGCCCTGGACGTCCTGTTCATCACCACCTGTGTCACATACCGCCTCCCCCCCCCCGCCTCAACCCCTCTGCCCCCCCCTTACCTCTCTCCTCCCCCTCCCCCTCCCCCTCCCCCTCCCCCCCGCCCAGCCTTCGACATCCTCGTCATCACCACCTACGCCACATACACAGACGCCCACGCGGCAGCCATCGCGGCCTTCCTGCGGCTGCCGCGGAGGGGCCTGCTGGTGCTGGGTGAGGGCGGGGGGGGGGGTATGGGGGGATTTTGGAGGGGGCTGGGAGGGCGTGTGTGTGTATTGGGCGTGTGGCACTGGTGCCGGGGCAGGGGCCTGCTGGTGCTGGGTGAGGGCGGGGGGGGGGGTGGTATGCTGTGGTGGGAGAGGGTCTGCATGGCACGCCCTGGCCTGGGAACTCAGGGGGCGGGGCGACAGTGGGGCAGGGTCTTGGGGAGGTGACCGGTGCGCGTTTTTGCCGGGCCCGTGGGAGCCAACCGGCATTGTCATGCCCCTTACCCTCCCCATCCTCCATCCCAGAACGAAGGGGGGCCGCCGGAGCGCTCCGCCGCCCGAGCGTCCCAACTCGTGCCAACCGGCAGTCTCATCACCCTCCTCCCCCCCCTTCCCCCGCCCCTTCCCCCCCCCCAGGCCACGCCTGGTACTGGGGCTACTCCCACGACAACGTCTTCACGCAGCTCTCACTGACCAAGGTGGGGGCTAGAGGATAGTGGGGTCGTCAGGACTGGAGGGTGGGGGCCGCGGAGATGCGAGGCGTAGGGGCGTGCCGCCTTCGGTAAGGCTGGGGTGTTGGAAGACGTGTGTCCGACGAGATAGGCAGTAATCCTGTGCAGTAAAAGCGCGTGGAGGCCTCCCCGCCGTCCGCGCTTCCATCCGTGCCCGCAACCCTCCTGCCGTACAGATCACGTGGCCGTTGGGATTCACCGTACTCACCGGTTCCATGAGCGGCTTCCAGGTAGGCTGCATGTGGGGGGGGGAGAGATGGTACATTCCGTACGGTCATTGCACGCCCCTTACCTTGTACCCCACCCGTCCTTCCTCCCGATTCCCAACGGTCCACTCCCCACCGCACCCCCAACCGCCAGGCCCCGGTCAACGACACCGTCCTGCCCGACTGGGCCTGGTACAACGTCCGCTACGCAACGGTACGGCGCTGTGTGCAGTGCGCTGTCGTACAGTGCACGGCGAGCCTCCTTACGATGGGCCCCATGTCTCCCCCTCCTTACGTCTCCTCCCCTCTCGCCTTTGTCCCTCCTCAACCCCACCCCCCACACTCCGCCCCCCCCACCCCCCAACCCCCCAGGAGCGAGTGCTCGCTGCCGCCCAGGGCGGGGAGGCCCTGGACCGAAACAAGTCAGCACTGAGTGAGTCTTTGCGCCAGTCGCCATCCCCCATTACATACACCCGTGCGGAATGAATTCATGTACCCATAACCTGTTTGAGTGTCTCCGACCGCATGCACTCTAAAGCCCGTCTGTTCCTCAGTTATCGTCTCACTTTTCCCCTCCCCCCCTCCCCCCTCCCCTTTCTCTCCTCCCCCCCCCCCCCCAGTCAACCAGGGCCTCACCACGCTCCTCTCCGCGCTGCCCCCCCGCTCCACCGCCGCCACGTCAGCCCTGCTGGCGCCCGTGTGGGCCGCCCTGGACGCAGTGGCGGCGGCCGCCACCCCCGGGCTGGTGGTGGGGCCGGGCAGCCCCTTTGTGGTGGCCAATGCGAGCATGGCGGACGTGCTCAAGGTGGGGGGGGCGGGAGGGGGCGGAGGGGGGTGGGAGGGCGCGGCTGTGGGGAGTCGAAGTTGTAAGCTTTTCTGTCATCGCCACCTGCAAGCGTGTGAGCCGGAGAACCAAAGGCCGTCATATGGCGCCCCTTCACACACCCTCCCTCCCTCTCTCCTCTGACTCCCCCCCCATCCCTCTCCCCCCCTGACAGGTCATGTTGGACGCATGGGCCGCCCGCAGCCCCGACGTCGCCAACCTCACCGCCTCCCCCTCGGCGCGCCTCTACCCGGGTCTGCCCCCCGAGGGCGCCCCCCGCACCTCCGTCTCCGTGACCCTGTCCCTGGCCAACCCCGTGCGGCCCAAGAACCTGGTGGGGGGCCAAGGGGGGAAGGTTGGGGGTTTGGGGGGAGGGAAGGTGGAAGAAGCTAGGGGCGAGGGGGAGAGGGGAGGGTTGGCAGGGGGGCGGGTAACCCATCTCTCCGCCTCCCGTTTCCTCCCTTTCCCCCCCGCCCCCCCCAGCAACTCCCCTGGTTCGGGGCCGACGCCTGGCGCTCCACGGGGGCCGACGCCATACACACACAAGCCCTCCTCAACCCCCCCTTTCCCCCCTTCCCCCCCCGCCCCCCCGGCCCCCGCCCCCCCCAGCAACTCCCCTGGTTCGGAGCCGACGCCTGGCGCTCCACGGGTGCCTACGCCGCCCCGGGGGAGGCGGTGGCGGTTGGGGTGGGTTCGGCGGCGGCCGTGAACGCGGGCATCCGGCTGCAGGTGGGGAGGGAGGAGGGAGGGGGCGGAGGGGGCTGCCAGGGCGTGTGTGTGTATCGGGGAGGGCAGGCCAACGTGCGTGTGGCTGGCCCGCTGCACTCCCTCAGACTGCCCCCCTCCAAGCCCTCCCCCCCCCAATGCCCCCGAATGCCCACATTGACGACCCCTGGCAGCGCCTGTCCACCCCTCCCTATCCCCCCTCCTCCCCCCTCCTCCCCCCTTCCCTCAACCCCTCTCATCCCCTCCCCTGCCCTCATCCCCCCCCCTTAATGCCCCCCCCCCCAAGATCGGGTCCCACACCGATGATCTCACCCGCAAGGACGCCTGGCAGCGCCTGCCCACCCTCGTGTCCCGCTTCCCCATCGCCGCGACCAACCTCACCATCGGGTCCCCCGTGGGGGGGCTCATCTTTGTGTTGGTGCCCAAGGATGCCAACATCAGCGACGTGACGGTGGGGGTCGGGGGGCGGAGGGGGGTTCGGGCGTGTGTATGTGCGTGTCACGGCTCCCCGGAGGGGTCCTCATCTTTGTGTTGGTGCCCAAGGACTCCAACATCAGTGACGTGATGGTGGGGGTCGGGGGGATGGAGGGGGGTGCGGGTGTGTGTATGTGGGGGACTGGAGGGGTGGGGCAGGGGCGGGTTGTGCTTGCGTGCAACTGCAGCCTCTGCCCAGTGACGGTGGGATGGGGGCGGAGGGGGGGCGGAGGGGGGGGCGGAGGGGGGTTCGGGTGTGTTTGGCAATGCGGTTCGGGTGTGTGTATGTGCGTGTCACGGCTGCCCCGTAGGCCGTGACGGTGGGACGGGGCGGAGGTGGAGGGGTTCTGCTTATGTGTGTGTAAGCAGTAGGGCGGGGGCCTTCTAGGGGGGGAAATCGTTCCGTGCTGGAACCCTTTCTGCCCCTTCCGCATGTGGGGGACTGGAGGGGTGGGGTGGGGGCGGGTTGGCCTTGCAAACGCAGCGTTCCGGGGTCTGGGGCCCCCCTTCCCTGACGTCCCCTCCTTACCCTTTCCCCCACGCAGTTCACCTTCTCCAATGTGATCCGGTCGCCGCTGTTCCAATTGGGGATTACGGACGTGGTGAGGAGGGGGGCGGACAAGGGTGCGGCCCTGAAGAGAGGGTGCCGTGTGGAGAGGGCCAAGGCGATCCCGCTGAGTCCCTGCCCTTTCATTCCTTCATTCCAACCCCTCTGCCCTCCTTTCAACCCTTCCCCCTCCCACCCACACCCCAGGCCTCCTGGAACGCGACGGGCCGCTTCGCCCCCGCCCCCTGGGCCGAGCTGGACAGCGGCAAGATGATCCTCATGCTGCCCTCATCGGTGAGGGGGGAGGGGGGGGAGGGAGGGGGGGCGGGAGGGGGGGGGGGGGAGGGGGGGGGATGAGGGGGAAGGGGGACGAGGCAAGATGATCCTCATGCTGTCCTCATCGGTGGGGGGGTGGGGGAGGGGGGGCGGGAAGGGGTCTGTTGGGCTCGGTCGGGCAAACCAGGCTCAATCCATCCTGCGGTCTGTTGCTCCGCTGTAATTTCAGCCGGCGTCTGTGTCTGACGCTCGTTCTCTGACGGCCCCCTCTCTCAGCGCAACCCTCCCCCCCCTTCCCTCACTGCCTCTCTTCCCTCAACTCCCCCCCCCCCTCCCACTCTTCACCCAAACCTCCCTCCCCTCCTTTCCCCTTCCTCTGACCCCCCCCCCCCCCCTCGACCTCCCCCCCTCAAGGTGGTGCGCAACATGACCGACCCCACCGCCCTCATGCAGCACTGGAACAAGGTGGGCCCGGGCGGGCCCAGGGTGGGCCTGGGGGGGCCCGGTCGGGGCCCGGTTGGGGCACGGAGGTTACCACCCGAAGGTCATGGATGGCCAACACCCCCCCATTCCCCATGGATGCACTCCCCCTTGCCCCAAGCGACCTTTCCCCCCTTAACCCCTTATCCCCCCCTGACAGGTTATGGACGGCCAGCGCTGGATCTGCAACCTCCCCGACAACCGAGCAGGTGAGCGGCGGTCGTTGTTTAGTGGTTGAATCGCGTTGCAGGTTGTACACAGTACCCCTCACTCACTCACTACAGTCACCCCCCCCCCCTCGCGTGTGATGACCACCTTAACCGCCCCAACCCCTTCTGCACACCTCCCGCCACCTCCCGCCACCTTGCCCGCCCCCTCTCCCCCCCCCTCTCACCCCCCCCCCCCGAAGAGCGCTTCCTTGTCGATGTGGACATCAGTGCGGGGTGGATGCACAGCGGCTACCCCATCATGGCGTACGACCAGCCGGGCGTGCACAAGGTACGGCAGTACGGCAGTGCGGCGCACGTGCTGTGATGCCGTTATTGCCGTACGCGCAAGCAATCAAGGAGCTCGCCTCATGCATGCGGCGTGCGTGCGTGCTGATGTCAGCCTCCACCACTGGGGCCACATCGTGCCTGTCCCCCTGCCGCTGCCCTTTTACACACCCCAACACCCCACCTCCCACATAACCGCTCCTTTCCGCCCCCTGCCCGCATCCCCCCCTCCAACCCCCCACCCCCCCTCCCCCTCAGGAGCTGACCTCGCTGACTCAGCTGCAGACCAAGGGTGCCTGGGGGCCGTACCACGAGATCGGGCACAACCACCAGTGGACGGTGAGGGGTTTAGGGGGTTTAGAGCTTAGAGGTTTTAAAAAGGATTGAGGGGGCCAAAACCACCAGTGGACGGTGAGGGTGGTGAGGGTTTGGAAGTTGGGGGATTGGGGGCTGGTGCTCAGGCGGGAGGCGCCTTACACAACGACTGATGATTCCCTCGCCCTCGTTCCCCCCCCCCCAGGACATGCAGTGGAGCCCCCCCCCTTGGTCCTCCGCCTGTGCCCCACGCCAATGTCTATGACTGACGACCCCCTTGCCCTACCCCACCCCCTCCCTACCCCCTCTCAATCCCTCCCCCCCCCCCCCAGGACATGCAGTGGAGCGGCACGGGCGAGGCTTCCAACAACGTGTTCACCGTGTACGGCCTGGTGAGGGGGGGGGAGTAAGGGGGGGAGGGGGGATCGAGGGGGGGGTCAAGCCACGTGCTGGGTGCAGGGCACGTTGGGTGTACGGCCTGGTGAGGGGTCTGGGGGTGGAGAGGGGACTGCAGGGAGGGGAAGAGGGGCAGAAGAACCCCTCGGCCCCGTTTCCCACTTCCCCTCCCTTGCCCCCACCGTCCCGCACCCTAACTTATAAACTCAACAATCAACTTATTGCCATTAGCGCAATTCCTAACTCGCTTCCCGTCCCCCCCGCCCCCCACCCCACACCCACACCCATCCCCCAGGTCGTCACGGGCGTCCCCCCCGAGAACTGGGAGCACAAGTTCTACAACCTCTCCTTCGCGGAGCGCAACAGCACGCGTACGGCATACCTGTACGGCAGCGGTACGACGTTCGCGTCCGACTGGAGCGTGTGGGTGGCGCTCGACACGTACATGACGCTGGCTGACTCATTCGGTTGGGCCTTTTACCGCGATCTGCACGCGGCGTACATGGCCCTGACGACGCCAACCCTGGTGAGGCGGGGGTGGGGGTGTGCGGGCGAAGGGGATCAGGACCGGACCGGACCAGACCGTTGTGCCGGACTGGGCCGGACCGGGTTGGGCTTTGGAAGGACCGGACTAGGCCGGAGCCTACGGTGCGGGGATCAGGACCGGACCGGACTGGACTGGACAGAACAGGAGAGGACATGACAAGGCCGGACCGGACCAGACCGGGTTGGGCCTGGTTGGGCCGGACTGGGCGGGACTGGGCCCGACCGGGTTGGGTTTTGGAAGGACCGGACTGGGCCGGAGCCTGCATGGCGCCGCCACAGTAACCCCCTCTCCCCTCACCCGTCACCCCTCACCCCTCCTCCCTCTCTTGCCCGCAGTCCGACAAGATCCAGCTCTGGATCCAGATGACCTCCCGAGTGGCCAACCGCAATCTCATCCCCTTCTACACCAAGTGGAAGTTCCCCATTAGTCAGGTGCGCAGCATGCGTGGCCCTTCGTGTATCTTAGGTGCGCCACGTGTCTTTTTGGCTCTTTACATTTGAGGGACCTCCAGCGTGGAGCAGTGACAGAGTAAAAGGTCAACGCTCCCTGTGCATGAGGGGGGGGGGGGCGAGTGCTGGAGTATGAGCGCGCTGCCGTGTGCCCCGAGCCCCGCAGCCCAACACCCATCCCCCCCGTACCCCCACCGCACACAAGGGGCGACTCCGCCAAGCCTCCCTTCCCCAGCTGCTCCAACTCCCATCCCCACCCCACCCCCAACCCTCTTCCCACTAATTCCCCGGCCCCCCAACCCCAACACACACCCCCGCCCCAGAACACCACGGACACCATTGCGGCCCTGGGTCTTCCGGCGTGGGCGGAGGACCCCATGCAGGCCTACCCCTGAGCGCCCCTGAGCCCCCCTGAGCCCCCCTGAGCCCCCCTGAGCCCCTGGGCAAGGGGCGGAGGGGGGGGGAACCTGCCCTGAGCCACCCACTGCCGGAGGAGGAGGATCCAGCGGGCCCCTGCGGAGCGCTGACGGTGGGGATGGGTGGGTGGGTGGGTGGGCCTCTGGGGGAGCCTATCGTGGCATGGAGACTTGGGGAGGTGTGGGTCTCCGAGCGACCTCCCTGCCGGGGCTGTCAGGTCAGTTAGGCGGTCTTGCCGCGGCCTGGGGGTGGTAGAGGGCTCAGGTCTCGGTTCGGCGGCTTGACTGGGGGATGGGGACTTGCACGGGGATGGCATGCAGAGGCTGCGAATGAGGCAGCATGGGACCTGATGCCTTCAAAGAGGAATGCGCAAAAGCGGTCGAACTGCGGCCAAAATGCATTCATTACAGAGGCGGGGCGGTTGATGAAGATTGATGCCTCTCCTGGCGGTTGGCTCGGGCCTTGGACGAGCTGGGCCTGATGGATTGGCGCCCATGCACTAATGTATGGGATGCTCTGCCGTACATGCATGGATGATCCATTCATCCCGAATGAGAATTTGTGTGTTGTGCAACGTCGCAAAGACGGAAGGGGGCAGGATCGAAAGGGGGCAGGATCGAAAGGGGAATGCGACTGCGTTTGAAACCATTTGGCTTGCTGTGGGGGCGGGACCTGTGCAAGGTCCGGTCTCAACCGCGTGGCCCTTTCTTGCTTGCTTTGAAGGGGATATGCAATGTGGAGATTAGTGCAGGCTTCTGTGTGGCATTGGAACTGTGTCTAGCCCTGTCCTACCGAGGGGCCCGTGGCATGCCATGGCGGGCAGTTGTTGCCCTCGACACTGGGGACTGGGCCCACCAATTGCGGTCAAAGACAGGCCGAAGAGGCCATGTCGCTGGGCTGCACAAATGGCATTTGGAGAACTGGTGACGACGAGGCGTCGGGTTGGACAGATCGCTGTGATGAGGCAGGGGTCGGCACAGGCGCGCGCGGTGTGTGCCCCGCAGGGGCTACACATGAAGCAAAGCTCGACCTGTCTAGCCCTCGCCCTGACTAGGGCATCGGGCCCAACTGGGCCCCGCCGAACGTGTCCAGACGCGCTGGCTCCCACCTTGGCTAGAGCCAGGTATAAGCCACTGACGGACGGTTCAGGCGGACCGGCGGGGTCCCGGGTCCACCTGTACGGGCCCGTGTGCTGAGCTCCCGCAAGGAGCCCTCCGCGTGATCGAGTGGGGTATCGAGGGGCAGCGGCAAGGACCATCGCTCGCTGCTTATGCCTTTGACACACTGCCGCAGCCGACGACGTCAGCCACTGACGGACGGGTTAGGCTGACGGACTCGGGACACACGTGGGGGCGGTCGCGGTGCGATGGCCAGGGTTCGTGCCGCGTGATCAGGGCCAGTCCTGACGGTGAGCGATTGGCAGTAAACGCACTCTCTCACCCTCTGGACTTGCTGATTAATCGTACCCGTAGGTCACAGTGCACAGTCTGGCGCATCAGCGTCGGGCTTCGAAACGCGGAATGCGGAGTGCTTTGACCAGAGCGCACCTGTTTCTTTTACCTGTCCTATGTAGAACAAACATATGACTAGCAAACTGCGCCCGACTATGACAAGCGCCGAGCCCTGCGATGCCCGGGGCAGACATGAGGGCCCCTTCGGCTTCCTCTGCAGAGCCCGCGGCTCTTCCCTAGCAGGTCCTTAAGGGGCAGCAAGAAACGTTCGATGCCGGAGCTGGCAGCGACTCGGGCCAGACGCGGGAACTCGCGCCCGCGTCGCGCGCCCATGTCCGCCATCCCCTCGAGGGCGTCGCTCCTCCTCCTCCTCCTGGCGGGGACTGTGGTGCTAGCCCAGGCGCAGCCCCCACCGTCCCCGGCCCAGCCCAGCCCCAGACCGCCCCGCAAACTGCGGCACCACTGGCCGCCGCAGCCCCCGCCCGGGCCGCCCGGGCAGCCCGCTCCCCAGCCCCCCGCGGCCCCCCCGCCGGTGCCCCCACGGGAGACCCACGTGGCCAATCTGGACGAGCTCGTATCGGAGCTGATTGACTGGAACACGTGAGAAGACGAGCATTACCCTCAGGAAGCGTGTCTGCAGTGGGGGGCGAGGGGTCAGTAGCGGTCGGTGCAGGTACCAACCCCAGCACGGCCCACCATCCCCGCATCCGGCCCCTCCGAACCCTCTCGCTCCCGTACAGCTACGTCAGCGATGACTACGTGTACGGCGAAGGTTCCACCTCCGTGCTGCGACTCGTACTGGCGCCCGGCACGTACCGCCTGGACGAGCTACGGCGGCGGTTGGAGGCCGCGGGGGCGGCCGACAAGCCCTGGCCCACCCCCGACCCAACCCCCTCTAACAACAACGCAGCCGCCCTCACCTCCCCCTCTGAGTCTGCGTCCTTTGAGGCGGGGGCTGGGACTGAGAGCAGCGAGGCCGCCACGAAGGCTGGGCCCGGGCCCGGGCCCAGATCTGGGCCCGAGGCGGGCCCGGCAGCGGTTGGCGGGGCCCGGGCGGCCGCCAGGGCCAGCTCCACGCGGCCCCTGGCTGCCCTTGTGCTGGAGCACCCCTTGGAGCTGGCGGGGGAGGGAGGGGGCGGATCTGGATCTGGATCTGGAGGATCTGGATCTGGGGGAGGGGTGGTGTTGGACTGCGGCGGGGCGGACATGGGGGCGGTACTGGTGGCGACGCGGGAGGGCGCGGGGGCGGCGGTGCGGGCGGTACTACAGGTGCGTGCGTGTGTGGAGGGTGGTGATGGGGGAGGGATGGAGGTCGAAGGGGGTGGTTGCGAATGGGGGGGGGGGGGCGGGAGTTGTCTGGGCGGACCAGGGCGCAAGGCCGCTGCACCCGCCTCGCCGCCCAACGGCTCCCCGCCGGGCCTGCTTGTCCCCTTGTCACCCAAACGCACTCTCACCCTCCCCACACCCTTGCATCTCTAACCCCACACCGCCCCGCCCCACCCCACCTCAGAACCTGACCATATCCAACTGCGGCGGCGCTGCGCCCGTGTCCGTGTGGCGGGAGGGGGAGGTGGAGCTGGATGGAGTGACTTTCACCAACAACAGGGGATACGTGGCGGGTGGGAGGAGGCGGGCGGGTGGGGGCGTGGGTCGGTGGCTGGGCCTGAGGTTTGGGTGGGGACCGCATGCCGAATCCCCCGGTATCCACTCGCGCTCATTCTTATCAACGGCCCGCCCCCAACTTCCTGACGCCCTCGCCAGCGCCCCCCCTCCCTCCCTCCCCCTCCCCTCCCCCCTCCCCCTCAAAGGCGCCCTGGCCCTCCTCCCCGACTCCCACGGCTCCCTCCTGGTGACCCGCTGCGCCTTCCTGGGCAACATGGCGCGGCTGGAGCGGCCGGCGGACTATGCGGACGACTACTACTATGGTGGGGGGGGAGGAGGGGGGCGGGGGTAGAGGGGGAATTGGAGGTGTAGTGGGGTAGCGGCGGGCGGGGAAGGGGGGGAGGTAGAGGGAGAGGGGGGGCGCGGACTAAGGTAGGGGGAACGGGGGAGGTAGAGGGGGGAGGGGCAACATGGCACATGCGCTGCGGCCGGCAGCCTACTCGGACAAATTGTACTACGGTGTGGGGATGAGGGGGGGGGGCGGAGGGGGGATTTTGAAAAGGGAGTAGGGGTAGCGAGGGGAGGGGCGGGGCCGCAGTCGGGCTACTCAGATGAGGTGGAGGGGGGGAGGCAGAGGAGGAGAAGGGGCGGCTGCTGTGGCCCGCAGGCTACACAGGTGACTACTGCTGTGGTGGGAGTTGCGGGGGATATAGCGGGTAGACGGGGAAACCTTTTCAAGCGGGAGAGGTGGGGTGGACGGGGAGGCAGGGGAGGCAGGGGGCTGATAGGGGTGGGCCCCTGCTCTGCCAGCGTTTGACCCCCTCCCTCCGTCATTCCCCTCCCGTCACGCCGTCGCCCCCCAACCTGCGGCCGCTCGTCGCAGACTACGGTAGGTGCCGGACAGGGCCCGGAGGGGCCCGCACAGGGTCCGGAGCGCCGTAGGGGCCCGCATTGGGCCTCGAGGGGCCCGCATTGGGCCTCGAACGGGCCCGACCATGCCATGAGACTCAGATGCCTCTCCCCCTCCATCCTTCAGCCCCCATTTCCTTCTGTCCTATGTCTGCCCCCTCTTGCCTCTCCTTCCCCCCCAGACTACTACACGGTGGACCACCGCCACCCCCAGCACCCTGCCTCCGCCATCCACTTCGAGCTGGGGAGGGTCAGGTGGGGGGGGGGGACAGGGGTGGGGGGAGGGGAGGGGTAAAGGGTCGGGTGGGGTGCGGGGAGGGGTGGGGGAGTGCAGCTGGGGTACTTTTGGGCTACCGGACGTGAGGGGCCACGGGTGGCTCTTGGCACGGCCGGGTAAAGGGGGGGTTGCACACAGGGGGAGGGCGCGAGGGGGAAGGAGGCGGCGGCGGCAAGGCAGGAGGCGAACTTTTGGCTGCGAAATGGAGGCGGCCATCTATCGGTAGGGGTCGTGTTCGTTGCTCCCCGCACGACCGCACTCTTCGCTCTTACAGCCCCTGTCTGTTTCTTCCCCCTGCCCCCCACCCCACCCCGCCACACCCTGCTGTCCTGCCAGCATCCGTGACTCCCTGTTTGTTGGCAACGGGAGGGAGGAGGGCGTGCACTACGAGAACGCCACGGTGAGGGGGCCCCGGAGTGGGGCGGGGCTGGGGGGCAGCGGTCGGTACGGTTCATCTTAGCAAGGTGGGAAGGCGACCTGCAGGCATGGCTTTCGCCCTCTTCCTTCCTTTGTCCTATCCGCCCCCATGGCCCCCTCTCCCCCTTTCTCCCCCCCCAGACCAGCGCCCCCATCACCCTGGCCTGTGTGGATGCCCCGGGTGCTCCGGGGGGGGTAGGCGCGGGGCTGTTGGTCAGCGGCAGTCGGTTCGAGGTGCGTGGGTTTGTGGGGGGGGGGGGGGCGGGAGGGGTATGTGCAGAAGCTGGGGCTTCAAGGGGGGGGGGGGGAAGCGTGGGTCCAGGGGTGGGTAGGTGAGGGTATGCACGTGCTCGGGGCCACGTGTAGAGGCAGTGTGTGTGCTGACCCCAATTAGTATTACGGCGGTTTAAGGTGTCTGGGTTTGTGCGAGAGCGGGGTCTTGGTGGGGACGGCGGGGGATGAGTGGGCCCGGGGGGATTTGGCCAGGGGTGAGGTGTGTGGGGGGAAGGGCACGCGCAGGGGTCCGGGCCGCGCTAACTGTGAAGGGCCGCTCAACCCTCATCCCCGCCCGCCTCCCGCCCCCTTGTCCCTCCCCTTACTCCCTCCTCCGTAAATCCCCCCCTCCCTCCTCCCTCTCCCTCCCCCATCCCCCATCCCCATTCAACACCCAGAACAACACGGGCCTGTGGGCCGGCGTGCTGCACCTGCAGCAGGCCCCCGCATCGGCACAGGCCGGGGGCGGAGGGGGCGGAGGGGGCGGGGGGGCGCACTGCGTCGCAGCCTTCGTGCGGGGCTGTGTGATGGACGGCAACCAGGGGGAGCATGCGGGGGCGGTGCACGTGGCGTGAGTGGGGGGGCATGTGGGGGGGGCATGTGGGAGGGGCATGGGGGGGGCCGGGGAAAAGGGGTGTCTGCTCGGGCTGGGGCTGGACTGGCGTGAGTGGGGTTGTGGGGGGGGGCAGTAGAAGGGCGGGTGATAGGGCTTGGCTTGGGTGGGTCCGGTGAGAAGGGATGTAGAGGGGGGGACTGGCATTGAAGAGGAGGGGTGGCTACCGGTACCTGAACATCCCCTGCCCGTTCCCCCGTCGCCGTTCCCCTCCTCCTCACCCCCCTCCTCACCCCCCTCCTCCCTCCTCCTCCCCCTCCCCCCCTGACAGGTGTGAGCTGGGCGCCGCCTGCGCTCTCACCTTCAATGATACGGCGGTGGTGGGCACCGTCACGGCGCAGTCGGGGGCGCTGCTGACGCGGGGGCAGGGCGTGACGGTGCAGGTGGGAGGGGGGTAGGGTTGTGTTAGGGAACGAGGAAACCGTAAGCAAGCGGAACGCCCGGCGGTAGGGATGTGTGTGTGTTGGAGGGGTGGGATTGGGGTTTGCCGGAGGGGTAAGGCGATGAGAGGAGGGGTGAGCCAGTCGGGGGCACTGCTGACGCGGGGGCAGGGCGTGGCGATGCAGGTGGGTGGGGTGGATTGTATGGTTGGGAGGGTGGGGGTGGTAGACTGGTAGTTGGGGGGAGGCTTTGGATGGGAGCAAAGGGCGGGTGGGGCAAAGGGCGGGTGGATGCAGGGGAAAGGACGCCGGGGAGGGGGTAGGGGGATCCTCACGGTGCGGGTGGGCGGGGGTTTGAGGGGGTCTAGGCAAGGGTTTGGGTAGAGTGCGATGGGCTAGGAGGCGGGGGCGAGGGGGTGAGCGAGGGAGCGGGGCAAGCCATGGGGTAGCGGGGACAGGGTGTGGCAGGAGGAGGGGAGGCAGAGGGGATGGGAAAGTGGGGCAGGTGGAGGGTGGAGTGCGATGGGCACTGAACGAGGCGGGGGCGAGGGGGTGAGGGGGTGAGGGGGTGAGGGGGGGGGGGGCACGGAACCAGCACGCAAGGCACAGGGGCCAGCTACTGGGGGTGGGGAAGGTAAAGGGTGGAGGGTGGGGCAGAAGGAGGGAAGCGATGGCCGCGGTGCGTTAGCATTCCTTCCCCCGACCACCCCTACCTACACCCCTCTACCGACACCCCCTTTCATTTGCCCCCCCTTCCCCCCCCCCACACCCTTTCCACCCACCCCCCCGCTAGATCAACAACGCCACCTTTGCGCACAACAGCGGCGGCGCCTTTGGCTCAGTCAACACAGCCACCGCCATACGCGGCTCGCTGTGGGTCGGGCAGGGGGTGGGGTTAGCCTTTCCTCTGGAGTGTGTCTAGATCAGATCTCTTCTGGTTCTGGTGAAACGGGGCAGGCCGTTAACGTCGGTCGGGCGTACGTGTCCAAATGCCGCCGGCCCTACGAAGCCGTCGGCGTCAGCAAGCCGTCATTCACACACGGCAGGCACCATCACGGCACCATGACTCACACACGGCAGGCACCATCACGGCACCATGACTCACACACGGCAGGCACCATCACGGCACCATGACTCACACACGGCAGGCACCATCACGGTACCATGACTCACACACGGCAGGCACCATCACGGCACCATGACTCACACACGGCAGGCACCATCACGGGCCTGCGTTTCTGATTTCCCATCGACCCCGTGGTTCTCGCCTCTTAGCACCCTCGCCTAAGCCCCCCCCCCTTGCCCTCTGCCCCCCCGGTTTCTGCAGGGCAGGGGCTGCGGGGGTCGCCTTTCCTCGGGTGTCTGGACCCGGGCGAGTCTCGTCTTGCCAGGCTTCCTGCCTCCCTCAAGGCCCCCCCCCCTTGCCCACACCCCTACCCTCTGCCCCCCCAGGTTTCTGAACAACACCGCCCGAGCCTTTGGCGCCCTCTCCCCCTGGGGGGGCACGCTGGAGGCGGGTCTGGGGGGAGGGGTTAGAACAGCAGGGGGTTGGAGGGAGGCAGCCGAGGAGGGGGACAGGGTTGGCACGGATGCTTTGGGACCGAACGGGCGGATCCCAGGAGTGTGTGTGGGGTTTCTTGCTCCCCCCCACGCGACCGTTGCCTACCCTGCCGTACCCACACTGCCGTACAGGTGTACGACACCCGCTTCATCGGTAACGCCCCCCTGCTCAACCTGACCAAGGTTGGGGCGGTCATACTCAACAACGCGTTCGGGTGAGCGGGGTCATGCGGGAGTGTGAGGGTAGCGGGTAGGGGGTAGCGGGTAGGGGCGGGGTAGGGGGGTTTGAAGGGGAGGGGGGAGCCCTGTGTGTGTTGCCACGCCACGGTGGCGAGGCCCTGACGGCTCCAAACGTAGCGATCGCTCGCTCGCTCCTGTCCATCACCCCTGCGGTTACAGGGAAGCGTAGCGGCGGATTAACGAACGGCCGAAATCCCTTTTCCCTACTCCCCCCTCCCGCGATTACCTTCGCTCCCCCCATGCGCCCCCTGCCCCCCTTCCCCCTCTTCAAAGCAACCGCTTCGTCAACTGCTCCTTCATAGGCAACAAGGAGCACGCCGGCAATACACACACGTTTTGCCCCCCTAACCCCTCTGCCCCGCCCCCCAGCAACCGCTTCGTCAACTGCTCCTTCATTGGCAACAAGGAGCACGCCGGCAATACACACACGTTTTGCCCCCCTAACTCCTCTGCCCCGCCCCCCAGCAACCGCTTCGTCAACTGCTCCTTCATTGGCAACAAGGAGCACGCCGGCAATACACACACGTTTTGCCCCCCTAACCCCTCTGCCCCGCCCCCCAGCAACCGCTTCGTCAACTGCTCCTTCATTGGCAACAAGGAGCACGCCGGCAATACACACACGTTTTGCCCCCCTAACCCCTCTGCCCCGCCCCCCAGCAACCGCTTCGTCAACTGCTCCTTCATTGGCAACAAGGAGCACGCGCTCTTGGTGTCGGCCTCGGACGTGGACCTGCAGGTGAGGGGGGGGAGGGGGGAAGAAGGGGGGGAAGGGGGCGGGGGTAAACGTTTGTGTATGGGCTTTTGTGTGGGGGGAAGGGCGGGGCGAACGGGGGACTGGGATGAGGGCGGCACTGGATTCCAGCCCACCGGGAGTTTGGCCGCGGATGGGTGGAGCCAACGATCCTGCAACCGCCCTCCCCCCCCAGGACTGCACCTTTCGCTACAACACCTTCTCCCCCCTTACCTCCCCTCCCCCCCCTCCCCCTCACACACACAGGACTGCACCTTCCGCTACAACACCTTCTCCCCCACCGCCGCCGACGAGTCCGGGGCGGCACTCAAGCTCTTCTACTCCGTGCTGGGGACACGCGTCATTGTGGGTTGGGAGGGGGTGGGGAGGGGGTGGGGGGGAGGGTAGGAGGGGGGTGGGTGCTGGGTGCTGGGTGCTGGGGACGCGCGTCATCGTGGTTTCCTTTGGGGGGGCTTTGAGGGACGCAAAGGGGTTCGAAGGGGCCAAAAGGGAGCAGGAAGGGGTGTGTGTGTGGCAGCAGGCAACCGCTCCACTCTTTTCACTCCCCTTTCACTCCCCTTCCACTCCCCGTTCACTCCCCTTTGACCCCCCGCCCCTCCCCTCTCCAGAACTGCACCTTTGAGGACAATGTGTCAGCCGTGGGCGGGGCGCTGGTGGCCTTTCTAGCCAAGCGCACGCCCATCAAGAACTGCACATTCGCGCGGTGCGTGGGCCCGGGGCTGGGCCTGTCGTGGGCTGGGCTGGGCCCGGGTGAGGTCCAGCCGGGCCTGTGGCGGGCCTGGACGTTCGGCTTTGCCTGGCCAGCAGGCGACCCTGCCCGACCCCTCGTCCTCACCCTCTCCGTCTGCAACGGACCGTGCCACATTCACCCCTGGCTGGGCCTGGACCTCACCGGGCCTGGCCTGAGAACGTGGGGCGCTGGTTTGCGCTCATGTCTTGACTGTACGCTCTCCTCCGCCCCCCCATTCACCCCTTACTACCGTATCTCCCACGACTTCACGCGAATTACGTCCCCCCACACTCTGTCACGTGCTCCCTACCCCCCAAACCTATACCCTAAAACCCATTCCCCCATCCCCACCTTGCAGCAACCACGCCCTCTCCGGCGGCGCCATGCTCCTCAAAGCGCCCATGGCCGCCCTCACCGTCGCACACAGCACCTTCTACGACAACCGGGCGTACGACAGCGTGGCGGCGCTGTACGCCGCACTGTCGTACACGGAGGCGGTGGCGGCGCTGGAGGTGGCGGCGGAGGGGACCAGGTGGGTTTGGGGCGCCGGAGGCTGTGGGGGGAGGGGGGCTGGGAAGGAGCTGGCGGGGCAATGGGGCTGCGGGGGCGGATGCGGGCAGCGAGCGCTGCCCTGTGCTCATGGGTCAGGTGGAGCAGGTCGGGTGGGGGAGGGAATCTTTCCGTCGTATCCTTACAACACTCTCGTTCGACAATCCCGTACTGTCGTACAAAACCCCCGCGCCGTCGTACAGGCTGGCGGCGGCGCTGTACGGCAACACGTCACGCGCGGCGGGCGCCACGGCGGCGCTGGCGGCGGCGGTGGCGGCGGCGACGGCGCTGGCGGCGGACCCTTTTGGCGGATCTCCGGCGGCCGCCGCCGCCGCCGCTGCCGCCGCCGCCGCCCCCTCCGTGGAGGAGTTGCTTCCGGCGGAGAGCTGCGGGCCGGGGTCGGGCGGGGCTGTGTGCGTGCGTGGCTCCAAGGACACACCGGTGCGAGTGGGGTGGGGATGGGGGTGGGGTGGGGTGTGGATGGGAGTGTCAGGGGATCAAGGGCCCTCTCCTCAACCTCCCCTCACTCTCCGCTCAGCTACAACTTACCCCCGCCCCTTTACACACACCGACACAGATCCTCCTACTCAACCCCATCTTTCCGCCTCTGCCCCCCTACCCTCCTACCCCTCCCTCCCCCCTCAACCCCCAGACCGTACCCACTGACAACCCCCCCCTCCCCTCCCCCCAGATGATCTTCTCCAACTGCACCTTCCTAAACAACTCCGCCGCCCTGGGGGGGGCGCTGTTCGCGGGGGCCTCCTCGCGATGCGTGGCGGCGGCGGGGTGCTACCGCCTGGAGCTGGGGGCGGACGTGGTGCTGAGCGGTAAGGGGGGGGGCGGGGCGGGGGGGGGGGGGGGGGGTAAAGCGTGTGTGTATGGGGCAGGGCGGGGGGGGGCGGCGGGGGGCTACCGGCTGGAGCTGGGGGCGGACGTGGTGCTGAGCGGTAAGGGGGGGGGCGGGGGGGGGGGGGGGTGGTAAAGCGTGTGTGTATGGGGCAGGGCGGGGGGGGGGGCGGCGGCGGGCTACCGGCTGGAGCTGGGGGCAGACGTGGTGCTGACAGGTGAAGGGGGGGATAAAGGAGGGGGAGGTGAACGGAGGCCACTCCGAGCTCCTTAGCTCCTGACCCGCTGACGCTGACAGATGCCTTGAGGCCTCCTCGGGGCAAGGCAAAGCCGGTGACGCCCCCCTGCTCTATCTCTGCGTTGTCCCCCTCCCTTCCCCCCCGCAGGCAACCATGCCACCCGGGCCGGCGGCGGCCTGTACTACCTGTACGAACGTACGGTGTACATCAACTGTACGACACCCGCGCCGCAGCTGGCGCCCGAGGCCGCGCCGGGCCTGCTGGCGTCGCTGCGGAACCACACGTGGTCGTACGACATCGTGGGCGAATCTGATTCCAGCTCGTCCAGTACGACGGCGTCCGACGTGATGACGTCATCCCCCTCGGTAGCTGAAGCGGTGGCCCAGGTGGGAGGGGGCGGGGGGGGGGCCAATGGGAAGGGGCCATGGCCGACCTGCCAGCGTGCCCCCCCTACACCGGACGGCGGGGGTGGGGGCGGAGGCGGGTGGGCGGGGCCGACGGAGAGAAGCAGCAGTAGGGATGAAGACACCACACAGGGCCCCCCTCCCAAACTTTTGTTAGCCAATTAAACCAAGCCTGCAGAGGATCCCGGCTGGCCCAGGGCCCCTGCCACCGCACCTGTGGGGGGACAGATAGCGGGAGCCTGCACGGCACTGCCGCAGAGCTAGGTGGTTTGCAGGATCCTGGATCCTGCATCCTGGATCCTGCATCCTGGATCCTGGATCCTGGATCCTGGTACATCACACCGGTCAGAGTCTTTACACCACGCCCTGCCACCCGTCACGCTGCCCCTGCCGTACGCAGCTGCACGTCAGCGACGTGGAGTTTGCCGTACCCTGCGCCGCCTGGACCCAGAACACCGTGTCGTACGGCGGGTACGGCCCCGCCATCGCCTCGTCCGCCTTCTACCACGTGGCACGCATGACTCACACGCACCAACCGCCGCCGCCGCCTTCGTCATCCTCCTCCTCGTTAGTAAGCGCCTCTTCATCACCGCCGCCCGCTATCACTTCAACGCCAACCATGACTAACCCCATGCGTCATCGGTCGCTGGGTGCCGTACTGTCCGGCCTGGCGTCACGTGCGGCGGTGCTGCCACGGCTGCTGCAAGCGGCGGGGTCCGCCGCCGCCAGCCCGCCGCCGCCGCCGCCGTCGCCGCCGCCCCGCCCCGCCTCGCCGCCGCTGCACGCATCCAACGAGGACATCACCATCGACGTCACCGTGTACGACCTGTACGGACAGCAGGTGCGTACGGCACGTACAACACGGCTCGCTCGGTCCTGTCACCTCACCCTGCTGCCAAGCGCTTGGGGCCCCCCTTGGTCGGGTCACCCGCGCCTACGCCGACTCGGCCCCCTGCACCACTCCCCCTCTCCCCCCCTCTCCCTCCCCCCTCCCCCCTTACCTCCCCCCCCCTCCCCCTCCCCCCCCTGTCAGGTCACCCGCTCCTACGCCGACTCGGCCGTGTCCGTGTCCGCCCACTCCACCAACGTGTTGGGGCAGAGCACGGCGGAGACGGCCGGGGGGGTGGCGGCGTTCACGGCGCTGCGAGTGCGGGACAAGGTGGGGGGGGCGTGGGGGGTGGGGGGATTGGGAGTGGGGGGTGGGGGCAGTGTCTGTTCCTGGCGGAGGGAAAGGGCAAGGGGTTGGGGAGGGCAGGGGTGGCGGCGTTCACGGCGCTGCGAGTGCGGGACAAGGTGGGGGGGCGTGGGGGGTGGGGGGATTGGGAGTGGGGGGTGGGGGCAGCGTCTGTTCCTGGCGGAGGGAAAGGGCAAGGGGTTGGGGAGGGCAGGGGTGGCGGCGTTCACGGCGCTGCGAGTGCGGGACAAGGTGGGGGGGGCGTGGGGGGGTGGGGGGATTGGGAGTGCGGGGTGGGGGGATTGGGAGTGGGGGGTGGGGGCCAGTGTCTGTTCCTGGCGGAGGGAAAGGGCAAGGGGTTGGGGAGGGCAGGGGTGGCGGCGTTCACGGCACTGCGAGTGCGGGACAAGGTGGGGGGGCGTGGGGGGTTGGGGGTGTGGAGGGTGGGGTTGTGGGGTTTGTAGGAGGGGGGTGAGAGCGGTGTGCCCCGTCCTTGCCTCGGGTGCCCCGGGGGTCTTGGGCGCATGTCTGCAGTGCCACGCAGTGACGCACACGACGACCCCTCTCTCCCCCTCCTCCCCCCCCTCCCCTCTCCCCCCCCTGAAAGGTCAATGCCTCCTACACGGTGCACTTCCACGCCAAGACCTCCCTGAGGGACCTGGGGGAGGCGGAGCTGGTGGTGGGTGCGGGTTTGGGAGATGAAGGGACACGGGTCCTTGGGCCTTACCGGTACTGGTGCCGTACTGGTGCCGTACGGTATGTATCCCATCCTGCTTGCGTGGGGGAGGCGGAGCTGGTGGTACACGGACAAGGTTGGATTTGGCGCAGGCCCTGACACCCGCTCCCCCTTCTCCGCCTGAGGCCCGAGTCCCTGCCGCTCCCCCCTCCCCCCCTGATCCCCCTCCCCCCCCGCCACCCCAGGTGAACCTCCGCGCCTGTCGAATCAACGAGGCACTCGCGGTGTCAGGTGGGGGACTGGCGGGTTGGGTGACGTGTCAGTCAGGGTACGGCAGGGTACGGCGGGAGGCATCACGTGGCCACGAGGAAGGCACGCGGGAGCGCCAGCCGCCGCCAACCACTGCCAGCCACTTAAACCTCTCCAAACCGCCCCAACCCCACCGCCCTCCCCCCTGCCCCTCCTGTACTCACCCTCTATCCCCCCCCAAACCTCCCCCCCCCCCTGACAGGGGACGCCTGCTCCCCCTGCCCCGAGGGCTCCTTCCTGCTCCTGCCCGGCACCGCCTGCGCCCCCTGCCCCCCCGGCGGGGTCTGCAGCAGCGGGGCCCTGGGCGGGGTGGTGGTGCCGGCGGAGGGGTACTGGCACTCCACGCCCCTCAGCGGGAACCTGGTGGTGAGGGGGGGGGTAGGCAAGAGGGCGGGGAAAGAGGGTTTAGGATGTGTTGGGTAACGAGGAAACCGTAATCAAGCAGAAAGCCCGGCGAGACCCCGAAGTAGTTTAGGATGTGTGTGTGGAACACGGAGGGACACGGAGGGAACACGGAGGGCGCGGGTGGGGACAACGGACGACTCGTTGCCCCCAGGATTAGGCCCTCTTCTGCTTTGTGCCCTGACCCCACTCCGCCCCTCTCCGCGCCCCCGTCTCCACCCAATCCACCCTCCAACCCCCCACTCTCCAACCCCCACCCCCAACCCCACAGCGCTGCCTGTCCCTGGACGCCTGCTCCTACCCCAACCGCACCGCGGCACTGGCGGCGGCGCAGGCGCGGGCCTTCTCGGCGGGGTCGGTGGGGCGGCAGGGGTACGGAGCGCTGCAGTGCGCGGAGGGCTACACGGGTGCGCGGGGCGGAAGGGAGGGGGGCGGGGGGCGGGAAAGGGGTCGCGAAGGGTCGCGGAGGGAGGGGTCGCGGGGAGAGAGGAGGGGCTGGGCTTGTCAGGGGACTCCAGGGGGTGTCGGACCCCAACCGTCAACCGTCAACCCGCAACCGTCAGCCCGCAACCCGTGATCCAACTCCGTCCCGGTCTTGCCGTCCCCCTGCCGCCCCCCTGGCCCCCTCCGCAGGCAACCTGTGTGGCGCCTGCGCCGAGGTGGGTACGGGGCAGGGCGCTGGAGTGAGGGGAGGCCCTCAAACCATCGCCTCCCTCCCGTGCAGCTCTCCTGAACGTCACACCCACCCACCCCCAGCCAGTCCCCCCACCCAGCCAAAAACACGAACATCTACCCCCATTCCCCCATCCTCCGTGCCCGCAGGGCTACGGCCGCCTGGGCTCCGCCTGCCGCCGCTGCGCCGGGGGGGCACACCAGGTGCGGGGCATTGGCGCGGTGCACCGGGCATGACCCGACCAACTCCCAGCCAACTATCTACCCACCCAGCCAACCAACCACCTCTTTGCCTCCCAACAGGCCGGCTGGTTTCTGCTGGCAGCCCTCCTGACGCTGGCCTCCCTGGGCCTCACCATCCGCGCCGCGCTGCAGCCCTCGGAGCTGGAGCTCATGCGGGCGCACGCGCGCCACCGCAACGCGCACGGGCACGCGCACGGGCAGATCTACGGGCCGCACGGGCACGGGCAGGCGAACGGGCACGAGATTGGGCACGGGCGCGGCCACGCGCACGGGCAGGAGGACGAGAAGGCACGCGGCGGGGGAGGGGGGAGTGGCGGGGGCGAGGGGGCCGGGGAGAGCCGGCCGGGGACGGGGCTGACGGGGCCGGACCTGAGCCCCGCCCCCACGAGCCTCTTCTCGCCCGAAAGCCACTACGGCGGGACTATGGGCGCCATGGCTTGGCGGTCTGGGCTGGGCTGGAGCAGCGGCGGCGGCGGCGCGTCGGAGGCAACCGCGGCCACGCCCGGACGTGTGGAGCCTCTGAGTGGCGTGAGCTACGGATGGGACTTTGGCGGCGGCGCGGTCGCGGTCGCGGATAAGGGTGCCGTGGCGGCGGCGGCGGCGGCGGCGGCCAAGGCTCCGGCACCTGGCGGCGCCCCGGCGGCGGCCTGGGCCGACGGCGCTGCCCCTGGCGCCGCCGCCGCCACTGATGACGCAAGGGCTGTAACGGCGGCGGCCGCTGCCAAGGCCGCCGACGCCGGCGCTGGCGGCGACGGTGACGGAGGCGACAGGACCAGAGCCGACGGCGCCGAAACCCGCAGCCGCAGCGGCGACGGCGACGGCGACAGAGACGCGGGGCAGGACTCGGGCCGCAGCCGCGGCGGCGGCGGCGGCGGCGGCGGCGGCCCGCCGTCTCCGCGACCCAGCCTGGCGCGGCAGCTTTTCGGGGGCCGTGGGGCGCGCAAGGTGGGGCCCGAGCCAGGCGCCGCCGACGCCTCCTCCCGAACCGCCTCCGCCGCCACCTCCGCCTCTGCTGCCGCCGCCTCTCGGCCCGCCTCCGCCGCTGCACCCGCCGCGGCCGCCGCCGCCTCGCGAGCCGGGTCCGCCCGGCCTAGGGCTGCGGTCCCACAGGGGGAGGCACAGGGGCCCGTGCTTGCAGAGGGCTCGGGCAGGCCGCCGCCGCCAGCGGTGCCGCCGCCGAGGGGGCAGGGCTCGGCGTCAGGAGAAGCCCGGGAGGCAGCGGCGGCGGGGCCGTGGGCGGAGGCGCCGCGGTCAGTCGCGGGCTTGGATCGGGAGGGGGCCGACGGCGGCGGCGGCGGCGGCGGAGGCCAGGGTGTGATGGGGACTGGTGGCGGCGGCGGCAGCGGCGGTGACGACAGCCCCGTCAGGCAGCGGCCGCCCGATCTCCCGGGGGCTTCCGAGGGACCGCATGGGCATGCGGACGGCGGTGGCGGTGGCGGCGCTCGGGGTGCGGGGCAGCCGCCTCCGCCGCCAGCAGCGCTGCCGCCAGCGCCGCCGCCGCCGCCGCCGCCGGGATATGAACCAGATGGCGGCGCGTCGTTCAGCCTGCCCTCGCCGCCGCCGGCCCTGGAGCCCCGGGGGGCACAGCCCTGGGAGCGGCAGAGCCAGCCGGGGGCACTGGCGGCGCAGGGGCGGGGGGTGCAAGGGCCTGGGGTGCAGGGGCCCGCGGGAGGAGCCGACTGCGGCTTAAGGGCGGCCGCTGAGCTAGGTGAGGGAGCTAGTGAGCATAGTGTGTTGTTAGCCCTGTTTGGGGTGGGGAGCGGCGGGGGACAGAGGGGCAGGTGGACGCTGGGAGAGGGGCTGATCGGGCTGGGCGGGTATCGGGTTCAGGGACCTTTGCCGATTCGAACCCCTTCCTCCCCACCTCCCACCCCTTCCCTCCCCCCACAGCGACGCTCGAGTCTGTTGGGACCGTCGCGTCCGACCCCAGCCGACCCGCCACCTCCACCACCGCCCCTACCCCTACCCCCAACACAACGGAACCCCTCCCCCCAACCACATCCGTGGACCCCCCGCCCCCCGCCCGCCGTGTCGCCCACTTCCACCCCGACCTACACGTGACCGTGGGGGGGGAGGAGGGGGCGCCCGGCCACAGCTACACGACCGGCTTTGGCCCTGCAACATTCGGTCCCGCAACCACCTTTGGGCCCTCCACCTTTGGCGATTTCTCAACCTTTGGCCCCGCCACCACTTTCGGCACGCTTGCCTCAACCACCACCCCGGGTGTGTTTTCTGGTGGCGGCGGCGGTGGCGGCGGCAGTGGCGGCGGCGGCGGGGGGCTTGTGCGTCGCCACGCCGCCGCCGCCGGCAGTCGACCCGGCTCTACCTCCGGCGTCGCGGGTTTCCCGGGGGAGGAGGGCGTGGGCGGTTGGCATGGGGAGCCGGAGAGCCGCCTGCGGCACCGCAGGAAGACGAAAGGTCGCGAGGGACGCGACGACGCGCCCAAGGCCAACCGCTCCGATGATTCGGATTCCGACGACGGGTCTAGATCTGGATCTGGATCTGAGGGGGAGGGGTCGGAGGGGGCGGCCAAGGGCAAGGGCAGGGGGAGGGGGGAAGGAGCGAAGGGCGGCGGGGGCAGCGGGGCGAACACGGCGGCGGGGTTGCTGGGCACGGGCGAGTGGCGGCGGCGGCAGGACGTTAGCGCAGAGCACAGCACGGTGGGTGGGGGCCGTGGGGTGGGGGTGTGGAGGTAATCGGCTAAGCGGTGTGTGATGCGGGCGGTGACAAGCGCTGTGAAGGCTACCGGTAGTGGCAGGGGTTTCCACCCGCCGCCTACTCGACATTCCTCATACTTGCAATCGTGCTCCCCACCCGTCGTACGCAGGTGATCAAGATCCTGGTGTCGTACATCCAGGTCCGTCCTTAGTTCCTGCCCAACTTGCAGCCAACCCCCTTCCCACCCCGCCCCCCAGATGTGCTGAGGCTGGGACTGCGCTGGCCTCGCTTTGTGCGTAACCCCGCCGCCGTGTCCCATTCCCCCAGGTCGTGTGTCTGGTCCGCGCCGTTCCCCTCGAGTGGCCCAGCTACGTCGTCAGCTTCTTCTCCAACGTGTCCCAGGTACGACAGTACGACAGTGCTAGTGTAGGGCGGTGTGGCGCAGTACAGCCTCACGGCCATAGCAGGCTCCAATCCCTCCTTCTGCTCCTCTCCGCCCCCCACCCACCCGCCGTGCCCTCCCCACTGCGCCGCCCTCCCCCCCCCTCCCCCCTCCCCCCCCTGTCAGGTCTCCTCCACCTTCTCCATCGCCTCCCCCGACTGCTCCTTCACTGACCACCTCTGGCCCCGATCCATTCGGGTAAGGGGGGAGGGGTGGGGGGGTCTAGATATTAGGGGGGGGATGTCCTCAACACTTCCTGAAGAGGCGGGGGCTGCGAGGTGGTGGTCGATGGTACGGACGGGGCCACAGGGCGGTACCGTTGGGTATGGCCCGTGTCGCCCCCTGCCGTGACCGCGAGTTGGGTGGTCACAAGCCTCGGTGCAGCCAACCAGTGTTTCGAAAATCGTTTCAGTTGGCTGTTGGCAGTTGGCAGTTGGCAATTGGCAGTTGGCTGAGCCAGCCTCTTCTTTTCGAGCCTGTCATCGCCTGGCACTCCTTGTCCCCTGACTGACCTCCCCTCTCACCCCTCCCCCCTCCCTCCCCCCCACAAAAAGGCCCTCCTCATCTCCGTCTGCTCCCCCCCTCTACCGCACCGCCCTCATCGCCCTCTAACCACCTCCACCTACCTCTCAACCACCCTTCCTACCCCCCCCCCCCCGGCCCTCACCCCCCCCCCCCACACACACAAAACAGGCCCTCCTCATCTCGGTCGCCTCCCCCCTCTACCTCACCGCCCTCATCGCCCTCTTCTGGCTGGCGAGGGGGCTCTACCTGGCACTGAGGAAGCGGCTGCCGCCCCGCGGGGGGGGCGCCCTGCGGCGGTACCTGCGCATCCGCGTAACGCTCACCGCCATATGCGTGGTGCGTGCGGGGGCGTGTCGGGGGTTTGGGGTTTGGGGTTTGGGGTTTGGGGGTTGGGGTTCAGCGCGGTCTCGCCCTCTTGCGCTCCCTCTCCCTACCCCCCTGCCCCTCTCAACCCCCCGCCCCCCCTCAGCCCCCCAACCTTACCATGCCTCCAACCCCCCCATAAACCCCATATCCCCCCCTCTCAGGTGTTCTTCCAGTACCCCGCCGTCACCGCCCAGCTCTTCTCGCTCTTCTCCTGCGTCCAAATAGACACGGGCCCGGCAGCCACCGCCTGCGTGGAGCCATGGGACCCGGGGACCTGCGGGCCTGACAGGTGGGGGGGGAGGCTGGGGGGGGGGGCGGAAGGGGAGGGGGGTTGGAGAGGGGGGAGGGGAGGGGGTGCATCCGTGGAGCACGTGCATCCGTGGGACCCCGCCCCACGTCCCCCGACCAGACCCTTGCACGTTGCGCGGCGCAGTGCACGCTCAGCACATCACACCTCCTGCCCACCCCATACCTGTCAGGGCCGCACGTGCGCGGGTCCCACGGATGCACGTGCGGGGCGGGTGCGGCCGACCGGGGCAGATCCCGAGAGCCCGCTGCCCCCCCGTCGCCCGGCACCCGCCCCCCGGTGAGGCCGCAAACAAGATTTGTGCGTGTCTGAGCACAGCCCGCGGTCCGCACCGCCTGGCCCCGGCCCTTGACGTTGTGTCGTCGCCACCCGCATGCACCGCTGGTCCCACACAACCTGCCCTGCCCCACACTCGGGCGTCTCTTTCGTCTTCCCCCCTTCCGTTGTTCAACCGCGATCCACGCTGCAGCCTGATGAACCGCTCGGGTGCTGCCAGCAGTCGTGCACTCTCGGGGCCACTCCCCTGCACGTTGCAAAGCCACAGTGCCTCCACTTCGCCAAGAATCAAGGCACAGGCACGCGGGCTGGCACCGCAGGGCCCCACGCGGCCCCTCCCGCCCTCACCAGGCACGAGGCACCGGGCACACCATGCACTCCGGAGCGCCTGCCCCGCCCAGATCCCAACCACCTCCCACCTGTTAGAAGGAACGAGTGCTCAGCGCTAGCATGTCTGCATGTCTGCATGCTGGTGCGCAGGCCACCCACCCACCCACCCACCCGCCCGGCGCCGCGTTTGCCTGACTGTAACCACAAGCACCCAGCCTCGGAGAGAAAGCCTGCTTCATCAACTGCCACCAACTGGTGCCCTTTCCCCCTCTGCCCCCGCCTCCCCTCTCAAACTTCCGTGCAGGGAGGCGATCGGTCTGTACTGGAGGTGCGTCCTGGCGGGGGGCGGGGAGTAGGGGGTGTGGGGGCACTGGGGCGGCGATCGGGCGTGTGTGGGGACGGTTCTGCCGTTGTCCATGGGTCCGTGGGAGCCTCTTGCCGTCCTCCGTCCTCCTAAACACGTGTTCCCCCACCCCCCTGTTACCCCTCAACTCCCCGCCCCCCTGTGCCCCCTCGCCTCTCCACCGCAGTGTCGACCCCCAGCTAGAGTGCTACGAGGGTGGGTGGGGTGGGGGGGACAGTGGGTGGACTTGCTACGAGGAGCGCGCAGCAGCAGCGGTGGGAGATTCCCATGCCCGCTTTCGTCGGTTCTCCACGTACACCGCCCCATCCTTCCTTACCCTCAAACCTGGAGGGTCACCCTTCCTCCGTGCCCCTCCCCTCCCACGAGTCTCGCCCCCTCCTCCCCGTCTCCTGGTACTAAGGCATCCCCTTTCCCCCCTCCTCCCTTAACCCAGGCACCCACTTCCGGGTCGCCCTCATCGTGGGACTGCCCGGACTGGTGCTCTTCCCCTCTACCCCCCTACCCTCATCCCCCCTTCCCCTCTTACTAAGGCATCCCCACCCCCTTTCCTCCCTCTCCTAGGCATCCACTTTCGCGTTGCCCTCATCGTGGGCCTCCCCGGCCTCGTGCTCTTCGCCGCCGGCATGCCCGCGCTGTCGGCCTGGTGGCTGACTAAGCACAGGGGCCGCCTGGGGGAGGAGGAGTTCGTGACGCTGTACGGCAGCCTGTACGAGGTACAGCCGTACGGCGGGGGTTTGGCGTTGGAGTGGGGGTGGAGGGTTCACGGCGATGGGGACGGCAGGTTGCCTGTGGGCGTTCACTGCAGGGCTTGGGGCAGGGGCTGTCAGTTGGTCGCTGCCCTCATCGACGCCCCAACTGCCGTCCCAACCGGCATCCCAACCGACGCCCCAACCGACACGGGCCAACCGCAGGAGTACGAGAACCGCATGTACTTCTGGGAGAGCATCAGTTGGGTGACGGGGGGCCGGGGAGGGGGGCGAGGACAGAGGGGAGGGCAGGCCGGGAAGCTGTGAGGGAGTCGTGGGGAAACGGGGCAGGGGCCGTGGGGGCCATGGGCGCTATGGAGGGCGGGCGCCGCGGGGGCGGGAGCGGACTGCCCTCGGGCCCCCACCCGGCCTGCTGCCCCCCCTTCATCCCCACCCGCCCCCCTCTCAGCCCTCCCCCCCCCTCCCCCTCCCCCCCTCCCCCTCTTAGTCATGCTTCGCAAGCTCGTCCTCACAGCCGTGGTGGTGTTCGTGGGGACGTACCGGTGGCAGGTATGGGGGGGGGGGAAGAGGGAGGGCAGGCAGGAAGAAAGGAGGGGGATTGTTCGGCTGGGGAGGCCCTCGGCTTCGCCTCCGTCCGGCCTGGGACTACTGTCATCATCGCCCCATCTGGCGTCCCTACCATGGCTCCGCCCCTGCCTCCGCCCGCCTGCCCCCAGCTCACCCTCCTCATCTGCATGGGCGTCATAGCCCTGGCCCTGCTGGCGCACGTGGGGTACAGGTGGGAAGGCGGGCTTGAGGGGGATTAACGGGGAGGGGCGGGGGGGACAAAGGGATCACGGCTGGCGCACGTGGGGTACAGGTGGGAAGGGGGGGGAGGCAGGGGGGGAGGGCGAGGAAGCGGGAAGGGCACTACAGGCCACTACAGGGTGCGCTCGGATGCCGGTGGGCGTGCTCCGGGGGTGAACGGCATGGGACCCACGAGGAAGGGTGCGACATGGGGCCCACGCGTTGCAACGGAGTGCCGGTGCGTGTTGGGGGAACAGCATTGGCCCTGCGGGAGGCGGACGTGCATCAGGGGTGAGCGCCAGCCCCCGTGGGCTCGCTCGCCGCGCCGCATCACCATGCCGTACTTGCACGTGTGTGCCGTACCGTACGCCAGGCCGTACGAGACGGACGCCATGGACGAGCTGGAGCGGCTGAGCCTGCTGGCCACCATCGCCACCTTCTACCTGGCTACCTTCTTCATGAGCGACACGGTCGGGGACAACGCACGGGTAAGAGGGGGGGGAAGGTAAGGGAGGCAGACACAGGATCAAACATGGATAGGAGGCAAGGTACGGGGTAGGCGGCGACCTCTGCGACTCGGCTGCAACTTGCTGTGGTCATCTTCCCCCTCTCCCTTCCCCCCCTCCCCCCCCCCCCCCTCCCCCTCTCCCCTCCCCCCCCCTCACCCCTTCCTCCCCCCCCCCTTCCCCCCAAGATCGGCCTGTCCCTGTCCATTGTGGCGCTCAACTCCATGGTGGTGGGGGTGCTGCTGGTGGCGCTGCTCAGGTGGGGAGAGGGGGGGGGGCGGAGGGGGGTGCCACTGAAGGGAGGGAGGAGAGAGCGACGGCCAGCGAGCCCGAGTGCAGTTAGGTAAAGAGGAGGCAGTAAGGGGGAGGGCGCCTGGACCTCGCTCCGTACCTGTGTACCTGTAAATGTCCGCTCTCCCCTCCTTTACCCCTCTTTCTTCTTCTATGGTGCGAGTACCGTCCCTCCACCGCCCTCCTCCCGCGCAACCCACCTCCCCCCCACCCCCCCACCCCCCCAGGGAGCTCTACCGCGCCGCCGTATTCCGGCTGCTGAGGCTGCGGCCCAACTCCCACCGCAAGCTGCCCATAGGGGTGGTGGTCAAGGTGCGTTGTAAGGACAGGAGAAGAAGCGTGCGCTCCGCTCCGCTCACCCCCCTCCCCCCCCCCCCAAGGTTGCGGGCGTGTTTCTGCTGTACCGCACCGCCCGCCTCTTCACCTCGGCCCGCATCGGCCTCTACCGCACAGCAGCCGCCACCGCCGCACTGGCCTGCTGCTGCTGCCTGCCGGGCCCACGCGGGCCCGGATCTGGATCCGGATCTGGACCCGGTGGTGCGGCGTCCGGATCCGGATCCGGCCCCGACTGCTGCGTGCCCCGCTTCCCGCCCTCCCACCCGGCGGCGGGGGCGAGGCCCGAGCCCGCGCCGCTCAGCCCCGGGTCAGCGCCCGCTCAGGTGGGAAATGGAAATGGGTACCCCGGGGCCGTGCCTGTGACGGCCTGGGGCCGCCTGGGGTTGATTAAGGGGGCGGGACACGGCTGTCTCCGCCACCGTGCCCCCGCAGGCACGTGCGCCGTGTGTATGGCCTAAACCTGGCCCTGTGCCTGATGTCGTGCGGTCCGGTCCGGTCCTGGTCACGGTTGCCTCTGCGTGTGTGTATGGCCCGAGCCTGGCCCCGTTTGCCTTACTCGCCCCCGGCTGCTGGGCGCATCCCGCCCTGTCGGTGCCGGCCTGGTGCGCACGTGTGCGGGCCCTGGGCCCCTGGCAGAGCTTTGGGCGCAGCGGACCGTTGCGTGGGGGAGGTGCGGTGAGGGGCGTGGCGCCCCCTCGTCCACCACAGACTATGATCCACCCCACCCTGCCCATCCTCCCTCCCCCCCCCTAGGGCTGGCGCGGGCGGCTGGCTGCTGCGCTCCGCTCGCAGGCGGCGGAGGCGGCGGTGGTGCGGGAGGCGTGGGCGCGGCACCACCGGGACACCTACCACCGCCGCCTTGCGGCCATCAAGCAGGTGGGGGTGAGGGGTGGGAAGGGGGGTGCAAGGGTGTTGTCTGTTGTGTTGTGTGAGGGCTGTGGGTCACACAGGTGCCGCATGAGACGTGCGTGACTAACTACACAGACGCTTTCCCCCCCCCGGTCCCCCCCTCACCCTCTCAGGCCATGGACCGTCAGCGGCGGGAGGCGCCGCGCCGGGAGCGCCGGCGGCGGGCGGCGGAGCGGGACCGGCCGGGCCCAGAGCCGGGCCCAGACCCGGGCCCGGAGGAGGCGGGGCCTGGCGAAGACGGCGCGGGGGCGGGGGCGGGTACCGAGCAGGGCAGCGGTGTGGGCGCTCCGAACGGGGAGCCGAGCGGAGACGGCTCCGCCAGCTCTGCAAGCGAGGGGAGGCGGAACGGAGGAGGAGGCGGGCACGGCGGGGCCCGGACGCTCGGGCCCTCCCGCCGGGGCCCCCCCGAACTGCGGGGGCCAGCGGACGCCCAAGATGAGGCGGTGCCGTGGGACGGGCGGCCCTCGGCGCCCTCACCCCATGCCTCGCACGCCCCGCCGATTCCCCATGCCCCGCCCGACCGGGCCAGGGGTGCTGGCGGCTTGGGATCCGCCGGGGCGCTGGCAACGCCTGCCGCTGAGGGCGCCGCCGCGGCCCACGCCCACGTGACGGCAGGGCCCGTACTGGGGCCTGAGGTGGGCCCGGTGGGGCCCGTGGGGCCTGAGGTAGGCCCGGTGGGGCCCGTGGGGGCGGCCAAGGCGGGGGCGGCGCTGCTGCCCGGGAGCGCCGCCGCTGGCAAGGGGCTGCCGCTGTAGGGGCAGTGATAGCGAGGGCGGGGCGGGAATGGGGGGTGGGGGGGGGCGTGCGTGTTTGGGTGAGTGGGCAGCGGGAGCTGGGTCAGGGGAGGTGGATGGGGTTTCGGGGCTGGGGACCACCACTGCTGCCAAGGGACAAGCCGTCGCAAGGCGACTCCGTGGTATGGCATGGGTTGCGCTTTCGGCTCGTTGAAGTAATGATGCATGGACTGTGTTGACGGGCGCCTTGGCGATTGGCATCCTGAGCTCGACTGTCCAGTCCAGGTGGCACCGCCCAAACGGCGGCGGAGGCGGAGGGGAGCAGGGGACCCTCGATGCATCACGATGGATTACGATGCATGTACGCCTGACAGCTGTGGCTACAAGTATTGAGCTCGATTGATCAATGCATGGCTTCGTTCAGTGCATGTCACAGACCGAGGGGCAAATGCCTTTGGGGAGTTGTACCGTCGCCGGCCGCGAGTGTGGGGTGGCGGGCGGGTGGCTGTGACGTGTCGCCGAATGCATGGGCGGCAAGGGGGGGCGGCGGGGGCCCGAGGAGGAGGGGGGAGGATTTGTGGTGCGTGCCAGGCGTGCTGCGCATGCTGCGGCTGTGTCGCTGCGGAGAGTGCGAACGCCCCGCTGCGGTTCTGACCCGTGCCCGAGGCCCCCGAGCGAGCGCAGCGAGCGGCCTCTTGACACCGCCGGGGGCTCGCTGGAGAGAGGGGGAAGAAGACACGGGGGACGAGGTAGGCGATAAGCAAGTCCCAGCAAAGTGCATTATTATCTCTGGTCAGCGACTGCCCGAGCCCAACTCAGCCCCGCGCCGCCCCTGCCGGCGCTGAGGCTGTAAGGCCGAGTCGCGTCTCGAATGGCGTGGGGTACGGCATTGCGAGGCCGTACGCCAATGCTCCGGTTCGGCTCTGGCACGTTCTATGACCGAGCCGTCCCAGTACTTCTACGGATTGGAGGTAAACACTCGCGCAACGTACGCGAGAAGTAGGGCACACCATGTTGGCTCAGAGCTTGGGCCAGGGCTCGCCCTACCGCATTGCTGTTGACGTCATTCGAGCACTCGGTTGGAGCGACGACGGAACGCCGCATCGCGAGGCGCGGGCGCTACTTGCAGGCGCCGCGAAGGAATGGCGATGTCGGCCGCCGCTCCAGCGGCTGACGCTGGACTTCGTTGTGCGCTACGGAGCATCTTGGCGGCGGTCGCGGTTCGGCGCGATTGTGGCGCTCGTGCGGCTCGCGAGCGAACTGTCGAGCATGGCTGTGCAGTTGTGGGCCCTGACCGCGGGGGGCTGCGCGGCGCCGCTTGTTGACTCAGACTCAGACTCCTCATCGGGAGTGTGCGCCATTCTGGTGAACGAGGACGGCACGGTGCAGGCGACGCCGGTGCAGGCGGAGGGCAGCCCGGCGAAGCACTGCCCTGCGGTACCCGAGCACCTGAGGGCACTGCTGCAACGCACTCTGCACAATGGTGGGTGGTCACGATGGGTATGGATGGGTGGGGGGATTGGCCAGGCTGCTTGGCCTCGCGTCACGTCCTGTTTGACTGTACGGGTAGGCACAACGGCGCCCGAGGGCAGCCTGCTGCCACAGCTGGGGGCTGGCGCGCGCCCTGGACCGGCCGTGTCCCAACGTGACACCCTGGCCGCGTACATGCTGCTGGGGCCAGCGGCGCGTGCGCTCCTCGGCAATGAGCGCATGGCGTGGACGGAAGCCACGGCAGCCGAGGTGGCGGCAGCCAACTGCAAAGCCGGGGCGTTCCAAGGTGTTCTTCGAGTTGGTGGCATGGGTCTCTTTGCGGAACACGCCCACTGCTACGCGCGAAATGCCTGAAGAGTCGGTGCTACCAAACGAGGCATTGTCGCCCTCAACAATGGTGGTGCCAAGTAACGCACGAGAGTCTAGGGGCGGACTTCCTGTCGCAGGCAGCGGCCGCCGGCGATGTGCAGGCAGATGGGAGGCCCTGGCGTGCGCGCCTCTGGGCCAGCACGTGCTGCCAGCGATCCGAGTACGCAGACATCTGCGGGTTCTGGATGGACGAGGGGGACAGCCAGGTCGCGGGCAGCATTGGCGAGTCTGGCGCGGGGCGCAGGTGCGGTGATGGCCGCCCTGGAGCCCTAGGTGATGGCCGCCCTGGAGCCCTACGCCGCTGGCGCGCTGGCGTACCAACGGAGCCAGCTGGCAGGCGTAGCCGAGCTCGTTCATCCGACGGCACCGTTCACCGCGATGTTCATCACCGAGGACCACGTGGACAAGCAGCACGTCAACACCGGTGACTTGGGCTTGACGGTGATGGCGTGGTCGATTCAGGACGGCAAGGTGGGGAGCGCGCTAGGTCGAAAGGGACGGGCTGCACGTCAAGCAGCAACCATGCAAGTGTGCCAGCGCGCCATGAATGTGCCATGGTCTGCTGTAGGTAGGGCCAGGGCAGCGGACCAAGGAGCGGGTGGCGGAGCCGGACAGTGTTCATCCTGGGTGGCTTACGGTGGTCATTCGTGCCAGGTGAGCTTCAAGAGGCGGGCAGAGGGTTCATGAGACGAGCGGCAAGCGCTGTCCTATGCTTGACGTGCCGTGGGCCACGCTGGCGGCAACTGCAGAGATGGGTGACGTCCTCATGTTCGACGGCGTGTTCCTCCATCACGGGTCCGATGACACATTGGGAGACCGGCCAAGCGGCCAGTACCCAGTGGGCACCAGCGTGGCACTTGGCTTGTATGCCAAGACCAAGGTGCGTCCTATCTGCAAGGGGGGTTGCTTGGGGCCAACACGCAACTGTGTTTCTTTCCGTGTTGCAGACGGCCGTCGCCAGCCGGCAGCACGCCATTGGTGCAAGGATGCAGGACTTTGGGGGGGGGGCGTCGCCGACCGGCTCACGCTGGAGGCACGCCTGGCCGTCGGCAAGGAGTGGATGGCACGGGTGGAGGGAGGCGCCTAGGCGCAGAACGGGCGGCAGGATGCATGGGGACAGGTGCAATGCATGTGGGCCCATGGGCAAGTATTGGGGTATGGGGGATGAGCTGGGGGTTGGTGGCATGGGCGAGCAGCTGCCGGTGGTGGGGGCGGAGGGCATGGCTTCCATGGGGGAGCGGTATGTGTGAGGGGTGCAACCACAGTGCGAGGGGGGACCGTGGGTACAGTGGGGCGGGATGCGCGGCGTAGCGAGTGGAGCAGACACGGCTGGGGCGCGTCTCGGTCAGGGCACGGTCACGGGCTGTGTGCGGGCATGAGGCTTGCAGCGAGCAGGCGTGTGGCAGCAAACGAAAGGGCAAGGGGGGAAGGAAGGACAGCCAGCTGTGGGTAGCCCGGACGAGGGGCTAGCCTTGTACGATCAGGAGCGTGTTACACGTGGCCGGCGTGACGCAGCCAAGGGTGGTGCAAGGTGGATGAAGCAAGCTTCGGAATGCTCGTGTAACATGCCTGGACGACAAAGGGGGCCCTCTTGCCAAGTGTCCCACCCATGCATGGCAGTTTCTTGCCTCACCCCACACTCGCAAGTCACCACTCCAGGGTACCTAGCACTCTCTTGCAGCGGTCTCCCAGCCTGCAGCCAGGCGCCTAGTATCAGCTAGCCGGGCCACGAACTGAGCCTGCATGGATTGTGCCCGGAGGGCGGCAAGGAGAGAGGGCGGGGGAGGGCAGGGTGATACCCTGCCGGGATGGGGTTGACCCACGTCGGCTTGCGGGGGCAGGGGACGTCAACTAACGAAGCGAACAAACTAACATTTCGGCCCCGTTGTGCCCCCGCAAGGCCCTAATGTTCAGACCCAGGATGCGATGGTTACAGCAGGAACCGCCTCCGAGCACCAGCTGAGAGGGGTTAAGCGTAAAGCGCCACCTACCGGGTATGGGCCTCCATACCAGCACCACCCTCAACTGCAGCCAAATGTTGGTCGTTGAACCACAACGAGGGGGTCGATCGCCGAGGGGAGACCCCTCAATACTTCTTTTCTGGCGCTTGGCCTACCAAGCGCAAATGTCTGGGAAGCGGTCTAGGCCCGCAAGCGGAGCGGTGTTCTGTGAAGGGCCAAGGCACGTCCAGGCACGTCGAGGGCCACCACTGACTCACACGCCCAGGCACAGCGTCACAACATCCCACCAAAATGCCCCTAGCGTCGCACGGGCAACCAGAGGGCCACCAAGACATCCAGCAGAGCACCACCCGCAGCACGTATGACATCGAACACAACATCACACCTTTCCGCAAAGCCATTCGTCCGGACAGCCCCGCAGATGCCGCACCATGCTAGCTCTGCGTGCGAATGGTTGGGACTTCTATGCGGCGGCACGAGGGCTGCCGATAATGGCCTGACGCGGCACAAGGCCCGCCTACCAGCCAACTTAGCTGACACCCTATGGCTCAGACGAGCGTAGTAGTGCAACCACGACCGGACGTGCGAGGAGACATAGTACGCCGCCTTCAAGCTTGAGTCCCAGAGCTCGCCCTTGCATGCAGACTCTCCGCTAGCCGTCCATAGCATCCAACAAGCGAAAATGAAGCTCATCTGGCCGAAGGAGGTGTCAGTCCGCGCTCGCTCCTCCATGCGTGCTACTTTCTTGTTGCGGCCCCGCCGAGGCGGGGCCGCAGGTATGGTCTGTGTGTTCTGTGTGTTCTGTGTTCAGACCCAGTTCAGTTCTGTGTTCAGACCCTGTTCGGTGTTCTGTGTTCAGACCCAGGGCCCCTGTCTTGGCAGTATGGGGTGTAGGAGGCCAAGCCAGGGCCTGCCAGGAGTGGGCAGCTGAGGTGACGGGGCGCAGGGGTGTGTGGAACGGAGCAGGTGTGACGTGTGAGCAGGGCCCCACCGCCGCCGCCCGAACGACAACCGCTTGCGGACCACATACCATTTTTGCCCGGACGGCTAGGAAAGTTCTGGGATTGCAAAACCCTTCGCCACGGAAGGTAGCAACACTGGGCGTAGGGCGTGGGAGAAGAGAAGAAGAGAGGGTGGCAGGCTGATACCGAGGGGTGATCCCTGAAGCTTGGGAGGGGGGGTGTCGGTTTGCCGCCGACCGTGCTTGGTAACGGGGTGTCCCCATGAGATGCCCATCGAGTGCTCGATGGCTCAGGTTACCTCTCCATGTGAAGACAGCGTGAGCGCTCCACATGGCTCTGGTGAAGCGATGCGGTCAACGCAAACGGACGCCTCATAGTACGGTCACTACATTGGCGAGTTGTTGACACGCGAAGACAGCTTTGGTTGAACATTAGCGAGCGCAACTGCAACAAACTTGCACTGTCGCATCGCACGGTGCAGAGCCTGCGCGTGCGCTTTCATGTGGGCATTTCCGGTACTCAAGCCTTAAGTAGTTACCTGCTCAAGTAGATGCGGGCAGGATTACTTACAAGCAGTGCACACCAGGTCCGGAGTAGCCCTCCGTGACCCACGCGGCCGAGCGTAGCGCTCGGCCAGCCCCGCACAGGCCCCCGCCCCCCGACCGATAGTCAGCCGCCCCAAACCCCATCCGGCCAGGGCCGCGACAGGCCAGCCCCGGCGGCTGAGAGAGGGATCACGCTCACCTCTCTGATTCGGAGCCCGGGCTTGGGTCCGGACCGAGAGGACCAAGGACCAAGGAGGGACCCAGGGCCACCCCCGGACTCGGGCCAGCCACTGTCCGCTCGAGCGCCAGTCCCAGCAGGTGCAGCTCGACGGGGGAGCAAGGCGCCTGCCGCCCCCCAGAAAAAGAAGCGTGGACGCTGGCTGCTCCCCGAGCATCATTGCCCCAGCCCAGGGGCCCGCCCCGGTCCGGCTACCGCCGGTAGACCGGCGAGCTCGGGCCCCACCCCCCCGACACCAAGCCCCCGACGCTGGCTGCCCTCAGCCCGGGGCGGCCCCCCAGCCCTGCGGCTGCGGCTGCGGCTGTGGAGGGCGGAGCGGGGGCGGCGGTGGCGGGCCCGGGGTGCGGCGGTGCCCCGCACGGCGCCGGAGACAACGATGTGGGTCGATGTGGGTCGGGGCCTCGTGAGCCACACTCGGCATCACTGCATATGACGCGACGTGAAACACCCCCCGGCCTCCCCCCAACACACACACGCACACACTACCCCCGGCAATGCTGGGCACGTGTTAACCTCCCTCAGCCGCACCCCCCTGACCCCTCACGCCATCCCCGCCCCTCCCCCGCCCCCGCCCCCCTCAGGACGGGGGCGCATCGTCCGCCTCCGCCTCGCCCACGGCCCGACCGGGCCCCGCCTCAGCCCCGGCCCTGGCCGCTACCGCACATGACGTACCTGCTGTACACGATGCCGTACGCGATGACGTGGTTCTCCGCATCGAGTACTGCTCCGAGAAGGAGGTCAAGGCGCTGACGTGGCTGGTGGTGGGGGTGGTGCTGTTTGGGGTGGCCGTGACGGTGGCGCTCAAGGTGGGGGAGGGGGGCGGCCGGGGGGGCGGAGGGGTGTGGGAGGGCGTGTGTGTGTATTGGGCACGTGGCTCGGGGGGGTGGGGGGGCCATGACCGTAGCACCCATGGTTGCGGGGGGAAAGGGGGGCAGGGGGGGCCGGAGGGGGCATGCGTGCGGCGGGGACAAGCCTCTTGGCGGCCCCCCACGTCCAAGCCCAGGCCCAGGCCCAGGCCCAGGACTCCATGGCGCCGGTCGACCCTCACGTGGGGAACCCCATGACTGCTGGCTGGTCTGGTTGCCTCCCCAAACCCTGTGCCTCCCTGCCCCAACCCCCACAACACCCACTCACCTCCACGCCCAGTTGGTTGCCAGTCTGGAGAGTGAGTCCTGGTACGTCCCCGACTCTGACCGCACCCTCTTCGCGGTGAGTGCTCTCTCTCGCTTATCCCTCCCTCTTCCATTTACCCTCTACCCCCGCCAACCGGGCTGTGCCGACACGCACCAGCCTGCGTCCCTGCCCCCCGGCCTCCCCCCACCTCCCCCCCTCGCCCCCCACCCCCACGCTTGTCCGTCCCTTCTCGCTCTTCCCTCTTCTTTCTTCCCTCTACCCTCTTCCCCTCTCGCCCGCTGGTTCGTGCCGACACGCACCAGCCTGCGCCCCTGCCTCCCTTCCCCACCCCACCCCTTCCCTTCCCTTCCCCACCCCCACCCACAGACCAACCGCATCGCGGGCTACATCTGCATTGCCCTCACCGCCGCCCTCTGGGTCCTCTACGTGGCGCGGGGGCTGCTGGCGACGGCGCGGAGGGCGGTGTGGGGCCGCCGCCGGGGCCGCTCCTTCTGGCTTCGGCTGGCCGAGTTGAGCGTGCTCATCGTGAGGAGGGGGAGACCAAGGGGGGGGGGGCAAGGGCGGGTGGGTGTCGTTGCGAGGGGTAGAGGTAACGGGCGGAGGGGTGGGATGCGGGAGGTGGGGCCTGAGTCCCAAGCACATGCAGCAGCATACCCCTCCCCCTCCTTGCCCCCCCCCTCCCTCTCCCAGGTCCGGCTGTGCTGCTGGGTGGCGGCCAACGACCAACGGATGCTGAGGGACGACTGCCCGCGGTGGGGGGGGGGGAGGGTGGCAGGGGAGGGACGTGTGAAGCTGAGCGGTGCTGCGTCGCCTCGCCAGCAGGATTGGGGTTGGGGGACAGGAAGGGCGCCCCCGGGCCAGCGTGCCGCGGCCAATGCCCCCTGCCCCTCATCCGCCCCCCTCTGCTCCCCCCTCCTCCCCCCTCCTCCCCTCCCCTCCCCCCCCTGTCAGGTACGAGCGCCTCCTGGTGGGCACCTACCTCATCCGGGCCACCATGGACAACACGCTGCTCTAGTGGGTGCCTGGGGGTGGGGGGTTGGAGATAAGCAGGGGAGATGCAAGGGGGGGCGGTGAGGGGTGGGGCAGTGAGGAAGGGGTGGGGCCAGGGCGTAAGGCCCAGGGGACGCGGGGGCAATCTTCGCTGCCCCCTTGTCCTCCCCCCTCCCCCCCCCAGCATCTGGCTCATCACGGCCCGCGGCTCCACGCTGTGGCGAGACCGCCTGCACGCCCGGCACCCGCCCCTCCCCCAGCGCCTGGTCGGGGCCGCCTGGGCCTGCCTGCGCTGCTGCCTGGTGGGAGGCCGGGGCGGCGCGGCGGCGGTGGGGCAGCTGGCGGTGCTGGGCGGCAAGGGGGCGGCGCAAGAGGCCCAGCGGGCGGGGGGCCTGGCCGTGAATGTGCTCGAGGGGGGGGGGCGCAAGCCCGGCCGCACCCGGGCTGCGCACGCAGCAACGGGGGTGGAGGAGGAGGAGGTGGAGCAGGAGGAGGTGGAGGATGGGGATGGCGGCAAGGCGGGGGCGGGGGGCCTGCCGCCGGCTCCGGCCCCGGCAGTGCTCCTGGAGGTCTCCGCGGGGGCGGCGGGGAACGGGAAAGGGCAGGAGGCGAAGGCCTCTGCCTCGCCCTCTCCGCCGACGCCAGTGCCCGTGGCCAGCCCTCGAGCTGTTTCGCTGGCGGAGGGACTGGGGGCTGCGGCGCCGGGCGTTGCTCCCCGCCCGGCACTTGAGCCGGGGGGGCAGGGCGACGGCAGGGCAGCGGTGGAGCGGGGGCGGGGGCCGCAGGAGTGCAGGGTCTCCCCCGCGGTCGCGCGTGCAGCCGCGGCGGCGGCACAGGCGAGCCCGGGGCATGGGTGGGGGTGGGGGGTGGGGGTGGGGCGGGCTGGGGTGAAGTCAGCGTGCGACGTGGATGCATGGAAGGCGACCTCGGGAGGTGATTGAGGCCAAAACGCCCGCAAGCTCTCCCTCCCAGCATTCCCTCTCGGGAGCTGCAAATGCACTTGTGCAACACACACGCCCTTCCCATCGCAACCCTTCCCCTCCCCCTCGCCCCCCAGGCCGCCGCCTCCCTGCACGAGGTGCTGTTCGTTGACGCGGGCTGCTTCGCCTTCGCAGCGGGGCCGCTGGCCTGGCTGTGGGCGCCCTTCCAGGCAGGGGCGGGGGGGGAGGGAAAAGGAGGGGGAGAGGGAGGGGGGGAGGGAGGGAAGGAGAATAATGACGGTAGCGAGCGAGCGGTTGGGTCGCGGGGAAGCCTGGTGCGGGATCGGCCCGCAACATACACCGAAACACACACGCTTTACCCCCTCGTTACCCCCCCGCCTCCCCCTCCCCCCCCCAGCTCCTGGTCGTGGCCACCGCCGCGCTCATCCTCCGTGTCACAAAACACACACGGTTTTCCCCCTCGTTTTCCCGACCTCTTCCCCCCCGCTCCGTCCCCTCCCCCCCCAGCTCCTGGTGGTGGCCACCGCCGCGCTCATGGCCCGACTGGCGCAGCAGCGGTCCGACCCCGCCGCCTGCCTGCAGTACTACAGCACGTGCAGGTGCGGGCCCGGGTGGGCCCCGCTGGGCCTGGGCCCCAGGGGGCCTTGCTGGGCCTGGGCGCGCAGCTGTGCCCACGTGTGCGGCTGGGGCGGGCGCTCGGAGAAGGGGTGTTGGGTTGTGGCTGGATATCATTCTTCCCGACGCCGTCTTTGCCCCCAACCCCCAACCCCCGCCAAGGGAGCTGACGTCTGGCAGCTTCATTTTGCTGGTGAGGAGCGCGGAGTCTGGCGGCATTGGAGTAGGGATGAGGGGTGCGCGTCCTTCCGCTTTCTCCCAAGGCGCCCTGCCACCGAGGCACCGACCCGTGCCCTCCATCGGCAGTCACCAGGCGCACACCCTGCCTTTCCGCCCGTTCCTGATTGCAGCACGTGGGCAAAACACACGCCCACACACGTGAGCCCTTCCCTCCGCCCCCGTAACCCCCGCAACCCCCTCCCCTCCGCCCCCCCAGTGCCTGGTGCTGGGCGCCGAGGTGGTCTACGTCCTGGTGTACTTTGTATTCTGCCGCAAGGCCCTGTCGTACCTACGATCCAGGTGCGTGCCGTACGGTACCACGCCGATGCAATGATTTACTCCTCGTGCAGCAGCGCTTGGACCCACCAATTCTTCAACGAACGGCCTCGCTCCTTGCCCATCCAGGCCGTACATTTGGTTCCGACAGCTCAACATGTGGGTTGGGGTAGCGGCGGACGAGGGGGGAGGAGGAAGCTGGGCTCCGGCCGTCGGGGGTGAAGGGGTGCGTCGGCGAAACCCACACATGCCTCCACCCCAAACTCCCCTCGCCCCAGCAATTTGTCCGTGGAGGTGCGCATCCGGGGCGTCGTACTGCTGTTCCTGGTGGCCAACGACGTCGTACAGGTGGGGGGCGGGGGAGGGGGGAATGAAAGGGGGGGCGCACGCGTGCGTGTGTTTCGCCGACGCTTCAGATAGCACGGTGTTCCATCGTGCAGGTGGGGGGAAAGATGGGGGGAGGGTGCAGGTGTAACGGGCACGTGTGCGTCTTTTGCCGACGCGCCAAATATCCGGGGCTGCTGACGCCCAGCCAACCAGCGAGCAGGCCGATGGTGGTGCAATGCGCACAACATCTCACCCCCCTGCGCGCTCACCACCCCACCCCGCGCTATTCCACACACACACACCCTTCCCGCGGCAGTTGTTCGTTGACCCCTCGGTCGACACTCCCTCCGGCTCCCGGCGCTGCCGCTACGCGCTGGACTCCATCCTGGGGGTGTGGAGCGCACAGGCGAGGGGCCGGGTGGGGGTGGAGGGGGTTGGGAGCGCGTGTGTGTGTATGGGGCCGTGGGGGGGGGCTGCCGCGACGCGCTGGACTCCATCTTGGGGGTGTGGAGTGCGCAGGTGGGGGGGCGGGGGGGGGGGGCGGGGGAATGAGCGCGTGTAGCCGGGTGTGGGGGGTAGGGGCTGTCGCAGCTCGCTGCATGCGCACCTGCCGCAGTCGAGGGGGGACGCGGGGCTCCGAGGGAGGGGGCGGCCGAGGGCCAGCGGCTGGGGCTCTCTGGGCGTTCACCTCTCCCAAGTCCCAGCAACCCCACATTCGCTCTCAGGTTGTGGCGGTGACCCTGGTGGTCTCCCTGGCGTGGCTCTTCTCGCCCCGCTCCGTTGGGGCCGGGCTGCCCCTGCTGCAGGCCACACTGCAGGTGGGGGAGATGGAGGGGGCGGAGGGGGGTGGGAGGGCGTGTGTGTGTATGGGGCGTGTGGCGGGGCCGAGGGGGCTGCCCCTGCTGCAGGCCACACTGCAGGTGGGGGAGATGGAGGGGGCGGAGGGGGGTGGGAGGGCGTGTGTGTGTATGGGGCGTGTGGCGGGGCCGACGGGGCTGCCCCTGCTGCAGGCCACACTGCAGGTGGGGGAGATGGAGGGGGCGGAGGGGGGTGGGAGGGCGTGTGTGTGTATGGGGCGTGTGGCGGGGCCGAGGGGGCTGCCCCTGCTGCAGGCCACACTGCAGGTGGGGGAGATGGAGGGGGCGGAGGGGGGTGGGAGGGCGTGTGTGTATGGGGCGTGTGGCGAGGCTGCCCCTGCTGCAGGCCACACTGCAGGTGGGGGGACAGGAGCGGGCGGAGGGGGGTGGGAGGGCGGGCGTGTGTATGGGGCGTGTGGCGGGGCCGAGGGGGCTGCCCCTGCTGCAGGCCACACTGCAGGTGGGGGAGATGGAGGGGGCGGAGGGGGGTGGGAGGGCGTGTGTGTGTATGGGGCGTGTGGCGGGGCCGAGGGGGCTGCCCCTGCTGCAGGCCACACTGCAGGTGGGGGAGATGGAGGGGGCGGAGGGGGGTGGGAGGGCGTGTGTGTGTATGGGGCGTGTGGCGGGGCCGACGGGGCTGCAGGCCACACTGCAGGGGGGGGGGACAGGAGCGGGCGGAGGGGGCTGGGAGGCGGAAGGGAGACCCGCCAGGGGCCGCAAGCCAAAGAGCGTCACCGAGCCGCCCTCTCTCACAGCATCACCCTCACTGCTCTGCCAGTCGTGGGCCACTTCCCCCCCACCGCACCGACATACGGTACCCGGCTTGTTACCAACCCTTTCCACGGCCCTGCCCCCCCTTTTTAACCCCCGCGCCTCCCTTCTCCCTCGCCCTTCTTCCCGCCCCCCTCCCCAGCGCTTCGCCTGGACCGAGGCGGGTCTGCCCCGGGCCCTGCAGCGCCGCCTGGCCTCGCTACCGCCGCACACGGCCCCGCGGAACCGGGAGCGGCTGGAGGGGGAGCCGGTGAGGGGGGGGGGGGGAGGGGTTGAGGGAAGGATGAGGGGCATAAGGGAGGGAGGGGTAGGAGGATGCGAAGGGAGGGAGACCGCCAGGGTTTCAACCTCCGTCTTGACCATGAGTCGTTACTCGCCAACCCCCAACCGCCAATCGCCCAGATGTTCTGCTTCGAGACCGCGGTCAAGCTGTGCTACTGGTGGGGCGGGGGCCAGTCAACGGTAGTGGTACGGGGGGGTTCTGCTCCGGGGAGGATCCGACTCAGCGGCGGAGCAATCGCACACCACCACATCACCACGCTCCGCACGGCACCCGCTGCCCCCTTCACCCGCTGCCCTTGGGGTAGGCGCCCCCAGGCAACCGCCGCCCAGTGCCCTTCCACTCTCTGCCCCATCACCTCCACACTTGCCATCCTCCCTGCCCCCCGTCCGCTCCCCCATTCCCCCGTTCCCGCTCTCGGCCTCCCTCCCCTCCGTCCCCACCCCCTTGACCCCCACCGCCACCCCCCTCCACCCCCTTGACCCCCCAGGTGTGAGCACGCGTACGACTACGACGAGCCCGGCTGCACCCCCCTGGTGCCCCTGGGGGTGCTGATGGGGCTGTACGGCCTGAGCCAGATCAAGGTACGGCGGCACGAAGGACGGCGGGCGATGGAGAGGGGGTGGAGCAAGGCCCAGAGGGTTTGCCCTCCTCTGCCATGGCACCCTCCCTCCATATCCCCAACCCCCCCTCCCCCCTCCCGGCCCCCCAGGTGATGCGGGACCCAGAGAGCGACATCAAGGCCGTCCTGGCCTGGAACGATCACAGGGTGCGGGCGGGTGCGGGAGGGGGGGCCTCGCTTGCGCAATCATTGGACCGTACTGGCCTGGAGCAATGACAGGGTGCGGGCGGGTGCGGGAGGGGGGACCTCGCTCGCGCATGATTCGTTGGACCGTACTGGCCTGGAGCGATCACAGGGTGCGGTAGGGGCTGCCCGTCAAAGCTTCAGGACGGCCTGGACGAGGAGTTGTAACCCGCAACCGGTTGGGAGGTGTCGCGCACTTGAAAGGCAAGGGTGGCTGCCCGAAGGCGGGGCTGGGAGAGGCTGCCCCTGTAGCCTCCCCAACTCCTACCCCCCCCCTCGCTGTCAGGTGCTCGTGTGCTTCCGCGGCACGGCCACCCTGAGGGCGGCATGCGTCGACATCAGCGCTACGCAGGTGACGGAGGAGCGGGCAGGGGGGGTTGCAGGAGGAGGGATGCACAGGACAGACTCACGAGCCCCACGCCTCCCATTCACCCACTCAGTCTCCGTCGCCAACCGCCAACCGCCAACCGGTCCCGGGCCCCATCTGCACAGGTGGCGTACCACAATCGCGGAGCCTTTGATCACCCGCTCGCCCCGCGGGCTGCCGTACACCGCGGCTTCCAGTGGTCCTGGCTGTGCAACGGCTTCAACCGCCGCCTGCTGAGCTGGCTGGCGTCGTACAGGGACGAGCACCCGGGGGCAACCATCTTGGTGTCGGGTGCGTGGGGGCTTTGAGGAGGGGCCTTGCGAGGGAGGTAGCCCTGCCCCTCCGTAACCCCTCGCCCCTTCCCTCCGCCCCGATGCCTTCCCCCTGCCTCCCCATACCCCCCCCTGACCACTTCGGCCACGAACCCGCCCTTACTCCCCCGCCCAAACCGCCCCCATCCCAGGCCACTCCCTGGGCGGGGCCCACGCCAACCTCTGCGCCCTGGATCTTGTACGGCAGGAGGCGGAGCGGGCGGAGGCGGGCACCGGGCCCCTGCTGCCGCCCCAGCAGCTGCGGTGCTACACCTTCGGGGCGCCGCGCGTGGGCAACGCGCCGTACGCCGCACTGTACGACAAGGTACATACGGCAGGGGTGCGGCTGTGGTGACGATCGATGCATGTTGGTGCTTGGGCCTCTGCTTGGGCCCGTGCACCTGGTCTCTGGGGGTCAAGGGAGGTAAAAGGTCTTGCCGTGCACGCTCGTCCGTGTGCCGTGCCATGCCGTGCAGCACGTGAACGAGACTTGGAACGTCATCAACGGCAATGACGTGGTGCCCCTCTCGCCCAAGTAAGCCCGACGCGCAGCTCATGACCTGTTCCGCTGTTCGGCTCTGCCACCGTCTTGCCGCCGTCTGCGTCTTGCCTCGACCTGACCACCACCGCGTCGACCCCTTCCCCTACTCCCTGACCCGCCGCCCCTCAGATACGTGGCCTGGTTCTCGTACAAGCACCCCGGTCATAAGGTACGCAACCATCTGAGAAAGCGAAGGAAGGGTCAAGGAAAGGGGAAAGGCCTAGCAAAACGGGCGCGCGCAAGGAGGGGCGGCAACCCCTGATTCCCCCCCTGGTCCCGCAGGTCATCGTGAAGCGGGGTGACCTGATCGTGCGGCCCACCTTCATGGAGAACAGCGTGGCAAGGTGAGGCGGAGGGGTCGGGAAAGGGGGGAAAACGTGTGTGTTTTGCGACGCGTCGGTCGGCTCAGGCACGCCCACGACCCGCTTCATGGAGAAGAGCGTGATCACGTGTGGGGAGGGGGGGGATTGAAGGGGACGGGAGGGGGTCAGCGTGTGTGTTTCCCACTTCTCGTCATGTCGTGTCGGCCGGCACCTTCCCCTTCCCCACAGGCTGCCCTGCTCCCGCTCCGTACGGCAGCACCTGCTGTCGTCGTACCGCCGCTCCATGCTGGGCGTGCTGCGCATGCAGACGCACGGCAAGCACGTGGAGGGGGGCGTGCGGGGCCTCGTACACATGGCGAGGAGGTGGGGAGGCGGGCTTGTGGAGGGGAACGCGGGTGCAGTGCATGTGGGGGTGGATTTCGGATGGCGGGACGAGGGAGTACGGCATCGAGCCCTTCCTCTGTCGGTAACCCCCTATCCCTTCTCACCCCTCTACCCCCCCACCCACTTTCCTCCCCCCCAGCTGCCACCTCCCCGACCTGGACCAGGCCCTGGCGGATCTGGCGGCGGAGGCGCGGGCGGTGGCGGCGGCGGCCGTGCAGGCGGCGGAGCGCGCCTCAGCAGCAGCGGAGGCGCAGGACTCAGCAGAGCTGCCGCCGCCTTCCTCACCAGCCGAGGGCCAGGCGGCCGCGCAGGCGGCGGAGCGGGCGGCCGGGGAAGGGCACTTGCAGGGACAGGGGCAGGAGCGGGGCAGGGGGGCGGAGACCGCCTCGTCAGCAGAGAGGCGGGCCGCTGGGCTGGGGCTGCCGCCACCTTCCCCACCCGGCGGCAGCGGCAGCGACACGGGGCACGCCGCCGGCACGGATGCGGCGGCGGAGCCCGAGCCCCAGCCGGGACCGAGGCGAGGGCCGGGGCGGAGGCGGCGGGCCGCGGGCCGGCGGCGGCCGCGGGCGGTGCCGGCGGCGCTGGCGGCCGCCGCAACGGGCGCCGCGGATCTGGCGGCGCGGGGCGGGTCGGCGGTGCTGGCGGCGCTGGGGCGGGAGCGGTCCGTGCGGCTGCTGCTGAGACCGGTGAGGGGCGGGGGGGAAGGGGTTAGGTTCGCCGTGAAGGCCCGGGGATCAAAGCGGGGGGCACGGAGCTGGACTCTTCGGGTGGGCGTTTCCTGGTTTGTCCTCCGCACTCTCTCGTTGGGTCTCCGCACTCTCTCTTCAGCGGCTGCCGCTCCATACACGACGGTCGCAATGGCCCCGCCCCCCCACGCCCCACGCCCCCCCCACACCCTCCCCCAGGAGTTCGCCCAGCTCACACCGGCCGCACCCGCGGGCCCCCCCCAGCCACCGGCATCCCCGTCAGCGGCCCCCTCCCGCCCCCCAGGCGGTGACGGCCCCGGGCCCCAGCGCCCCTGGCTGGACAACGCAGACCTCCGCTCCACGCGCCAGGTGGGTGGGTGGGGGGTGACACCGAGGGGGTGGGTGGGTCAGGACCCGGGCACACATCACCTATAGGGCGCTCTCAGGGCCGTGGCGCCGATCCTTATTAGCGTCATGCCGGGGTCGGCGGCTGGACAATGTCGACCTAAGCGGTGGGGAGGCCGGTTTGAGTGGAGAATGGAGTGTTGGCCGGGGGTCAAGCCAGCGTGGTGCTGGGCCCTGGGGTGGTAGCGGCCAACGCCGACCTGTGGCCCTCACGCCAGGTGGGCTTGGGGCTAGTGCGGGTGGTGTTGTGTGGTTGACACAGGGGGGGTAGGCGGGGCCCGCGAGTGCCTGCGGTTCATGTGTCGCCTTCCAAGGGCCCACGCACCCGCGCACGCCCCCGGCCCCCCACGGACCAGAAGCCACAAACGTGCCCCCCTTCTCCTCCTTCCAATCCCCCGCCCCCCGGTTTCCCTGGCGTCGGCGCGTTCCCGCTCAGCAACAAACACCCCCGCCCCCCCCCGCTCCAGGCCCTCCGCCGCCTGGCGCTGCGCCTCAGTCTGGGCATGGAGCTGTTCGGACTGGACACCGGACTCACGGACGGCCGCCTGGCGGACGACGGCAGCGGCGGAGGCGGAGGCTGTGACGCCGGCTCCAAGCCCCAGCCACAGCAGCCGCCGGGGGCCCGGCCTGGCCCACCCGAGCTGGAGGGGGAACAGGGGCCTGGGCCTGGCAGCGTGGGGGCAGCGGCGGGGGGGATGGGAGGGAGTCTCTCGGTTGAGGGTGGACGGGCACGTGTGGATGCGAGGGGCACGGGTGAGGAGCGCCGGGCCGTTGCGGAGGTGGAGGCATTTGACCAGGCCCTGGCTCGTCTGGATGGGCACTGCAGGCAGGCCCACTAGCCGAGCCGTAGGCACGGCACTAGGCGGTACTGGTGGCCCTCTGGAAGATCCCGAAACCGCATTGCCGCCGTATAAATGGAGTCAATTCATAGCATAGGAGGCAAAGCATTCGCTGCAAGTTTGTGAGCTCCGACGGAACATGGGCTGCGGCGCGTTGTCCGCAGCCGTCTCTGCTGCAACGCAGAGTCGACCATCTGAACCACCACGATCTGCTCCCCCGGGAAAGCCGCTGGAAGACTGGGACGCGCCGGTAGGCATCTCAACGAGACATTGCGCTAGTCGCAGCTGTCCGCGAGCCTGCTGCCGTCATGCTCGTCAGATCCGGAAGCCGCATTACCGTGTACACATTCCATGCCCATGGTCCGCAGGAGGTGGAGTTTTGGTTCAGCGCGCTGCCGAGAGTCGAGCATCTGCGCAGCGCCCTGCTTCCCGAGGAGGGCTGCATCGTGGCAAATACCTGGGGCATACCTGTGAGCCAGGGGACAGGGAACCGGGTACGGGTCGGGGTTAACGTGGGATGACGGCGGGGACCCACGCGCCTGTCCAGGCAGGGTCCAGGGATTGGCATCCAGGCCCCAATTACCTGTCCACCTCTCCCCCCGGTACACGCAGTACCTTGCGCAGAGGGGGATTCCTGAGGCGGATGCTGCGCGGCTGGTGGCCTTCCGCGATAAGGCGGTGCGGGCGACGTCGGGTGCTGCGGCATCCACGTCGTCGTCTGCACCTCCCACCAGTACGGCAGTGGGGGTGCCGGTGCCTTTCGCCAATGCCACCGCCACCGCCACTCTCACAGTGACGCAAACGGTGGTGCAGAAAGGGGCGCCGCCCGACAAGAAGGAGTCGCTGGTGGTGCGTGGGGCACGGTAGGGACTCGGACCACCTGTGGGTGCCTTGAACGTGTACCGCCCCACATTGCCCCACTCGTACGGCGCCTTGACCCACCTTACTGCCCGTACGGCGCCTTCACCCTCCTTCACCACCCACGCGCCACGCCCCCTCCGCCCTGCTGCTCCGCCCCGCCCAGGCGCTCGCCAAGAAGGGCCTGAAGCTCACCCGGCTGGCGGTGGAGAAGCTGGGGCCGTCGCTGCCCTTCCCAGGTGCGGGTGCATGCAGGGCTACGTCGTCCAGCGCCGCAACCCCAGGACCCCCGGCTGCTCCGCGTGGCCGGCACCCAAGTGGCCGCCAGCCCCACCCCAGCCCACCTTCCACAATCATCAGCTCGTACTCTTCCGACCTGTCCCGACCATACAAGGACCCACCTCCCCTGCCTCCCTGGTCGCCACCTTGCACCCTCATCAGCCGTGTGGATTGTCTCTCTCTCCCCTCCCCTCCCCTCCCCTCGCCCAGGCGCCGAGGCCGCCAACCTGGTCCTGGCGGTGCTGGAGCTGGTGGACACGGCCGTGGCCAACAGCGGGGACCTGGCCGACCTGCGGGACCGGGCGCTGGCCTTCCTGGACATCCTGGCCGCCTACCAGGGGGAGCTGCTGGCGCTGCGGCGGTACAAGGAGGTGGTCGGGCAGTACGTGGAGCACCTGCAGGTGGGGGTGGGGGTGGGGGCGTGGGCGCAATGCAAGGGCGAGATGGCTCCTCATGGCGCCAGGTCGATCAGATGGCTCCTTGCGGAAGAAACATGCGATTCGCGCCCAGCCCGCGATGCCACAAGCTCTAGCTTGCTTACCTCTATTGTGTGTAGTTGCGGGCAGGGAAACTCATCGAGGTCGATGCGGGACCTCCACATGTTGGGAAGGCAATCGCACCACCTTGCCCCGATAGCCTGAGGAGGGACTCAGACCTCCGTCTTGATACATATGTTGCACTTTGAAGCTATGGGCGAGGCAGTTCCCACATGTTTGTGCGTAGCTGTCGCAAAAATGTTGCGGGGCAAACTTCGATCAGACCTCACCGCTCAAGCCCCGACCAAGCGCAGTGTTGCTATCAAAGCATATGCAGCTCACTCCGTTGTTGGTAAGGTAGTTTCGACCATTTATCGCGGGTCGTCGGGTCCGTGCGACCATCCTACAGCGCGGAGCGCGCGGCACGGTCCCCGCGCATCGTACTTCTCCAGGGAGCTGAATCCCGACTGCAACCCTGCTGGTGGGGACCAGGCACCAACCCTCGGACACCCGCCTTCCCCTGGCCTGGGATCCCTGTCCCCGCTTGCCCCCTCAGGGCATCGTGGCCTACGCCCAGGCCTACTCGAGCCGCAACTGCCTGGCTCGCCTGCTCACCGCCGGCGGTGACGCGGAGACGTTTGCGCAGCTGGCGGGGCGCATGCGGGACTTGGGCGAGCAGGTGCAGTCGCTGCTGGCGGCGGGCTCAAACGCGCGGCTGCAGGCGCTGCAGGGGGCGGTGGAGGAGTCGAGGGCGCTGCTCGCAAGCGCGGCGCAGCACCAGGTGGGGTGCGGGAGCAGCTGTGGGCTCATAGCTCTGGGCTCGTAGGCTGCGCGGGCAGCTTGACTGACACTCGGCCCTACTCCCCTGCTCCACCCCCCTTCGCCCCCCCTCCCCGGACCCGCCCCGCCGTCCGTCCGTCCAGGACCCCTCCGCCGAGGCCCGCGCCCTGGTGGAGCAGCTGGACGGCCTGGAGGCGGTGATGGGTGACGCGGGGAAGCTGAGTTCGGTGATGCAGAAGCTGGACGTCAGCGCACGGGTGACCGTTGAGACGGTGGGTGGGCGGTCGTGGGTTGGGCGGGTGTGCGGCCGGAGTCCCGGCATTTTGGTGCTGACTCGCTCCGTCTTCACCCGCCGCACCCCACCCACCCGCTCGCCTGCTCTACTGTGGGCGCAGGTGGCGTCGCTGTTGCAGTCACACCTGGACAAGGGCACCCAGCGCCACATCGTGCAGCCGGACCTGCGGCTCCTCTGGAGCAAGCACTTTGGCGGAGAGGCAGAGGTGCCATGGTGAGGGTGGGGGTCTCCCAGCGCCCCCTCTCCAGTCGATAGCTCTGCTAGTCGGCCACTGGTCAGCCGTCATGACCTTTCAAGCATTTGCTACCTACGCTGCCCCCATCCCCACTCTGCGCTCTTCCGCCCATCCGCAGGTTTGCCTTCTGGAGCGTCTTCCCCGCCCTGCTCAAGGACACGCTCCCGGACGGGTCCCTGGTGGAGGCGCTGTGCGGGCTGCTGGCGGACGGGGCCCGGCGGCAGGCGCTGCAGCGGGCGCTGGAGCAGGCCAACCCGGAGACGCTGAGCGTGTGGGAGCTCAAGGTGTCCTTCAGCGGCGATGAGGCGCTGCTGCCGCAGGTCCGCCGCCTCCTGGGCGACGCAGGGCAGGACACGCTGCAGAGAGCAGCAACCAACGCCTTTGCAGCAGCAGCGGCAGCAGGCTCCGTTCAGGGCGTAACCTCAGCCACAGCTTCGCAGCCTGCCGCCGCCTGGCCCTCCCAGCTGCCCCCGCTGCCTCCCAGCTACACAGGGCGGGAGGAGGAGGCGGAGGCCCTAGCTGCCCACCTCCGGCAGCACGGCTCGCTGGCTCTGCTGGCGCCCGGGGGCTTTGGCAAGTCTTGCCCGGCGGCGGACGTGGCCGCTCGGGTGCTGTGCGCTGCAGGCGCGGTGGAGGCTGGCGGCGCCGCTGTGTGGGTGGATCTGCGTGAGGTGGGCAGCGGTGCGGAGGTGGAGGCGCGCTTCTGTGCTGCCCTGGCGCTGAAGATGGTAGGTGTGAGGCAGGGGATTGGGGTCGGGGCAAGGCCTTTGTAGTTCAAGGGGCCGTGCATCGGGGGCTGCCACCCTTCCCAGTGCTCATCAACCAAGCCCTCCTCCCTTATTGTGCTCTCAGGAGGAGTCGGACAATGCGCCCCGCATCCTGGCCGCCGTCCGCCGGCTTGGGGAGGCGGCCGGCGGGGCGGCTGGCGGCTCGTCCCCGGTGGCGGCGGTGGTGGTGGTGGACAAGGCCGAGGACTCGCTGCTGCAGCCACAGGCGGCGGAGGCGCTGCGAGGCCTGCTGGGCAAGGTAGGGGCTTGCGACATACCAAGGTCGGCAGCTCTGTTGCCCTCTAGCTGCAGCCCTACCTGTCACGCTGCACTCCTGGGGCGTTGAGCTGTGACATCTACATACTTCATCTGTACGCGTGCAGATGCTGGCGGAGGCTCCGTCGGTGCGGCTGGTCATCACCTCCCGCGCACCGCTGGGCGGGGACCTGCCGCTGCAGGAGCGGCGGGTGGGCGCCATCAGCGCAGACGCCGCAGCGCGCCTGCTGCAGGCGGCCGTGCCGGACCTCACCCCCGCCCAGGCGGCGGAGGTGGCGGCGGCGTGCCACTGCGTGCCGCTGGTGGCGGAGGCGCTGGCGTACGGCAAGCTGGTGCTGGAGGTGAGGCGGCTACAGCTCGGCGCCATTTGCCTGAGGGGGAACTAGGGGGCTGCGCGCCTACGCCTATTGGCAGGGCGTGCTCTGGGTCTCGCAACCTGCTACTTATAGTGCTGAGGTGACGACCCCTGCCCGAACCCTGCAGGACCTTCCCAAGCTGGCGGCCGCTGCAGCCACTGCCCAAGGAGATGTCACCAGCGCCACCGTGCGCCTGGTGCTGGCCTCCCTCAGCCGCCCGCAGCAGCTGGCGGCGGCCTGCCTGGCCGTGCTCCCCTCCGCCTTTGATGGGGAGGCAGCTGCTGCAGTGACCGGCCTGCCCGGCTCCCAGCCGCAGGCGCTGCTCCGTGTGCTGTATCAGCACAGCGTACTGCAGCGAGCGGACGGCCAGCGCCACGTGATGCACATGCTTGTACGGCAGCAGGCGGCGGAGCTGGGTGCAGCGATGGACGCCACCCTCCGGCCACGTGCCGAGGGCCGCTTTGTGCAGTACATGCTGCGCCTGCTGCGTGACTGGGCCGACATGTACGGCAGCGCCAAGGAGTGGAGGCTGGCGATGGCGGCGGCGCGGGCCCAACAGGCGGACCTGGGGCGCCTCTTTGAGCTGCTGGGGGGTATGAGCCCGGAGCACGGCATGGAGGTGGCAGCTGTGGCAATGGAGCTAACCCAGAAGGTCACATACCTGCTGGAAGCTCTTGGGCTGCTTCGACAGATGAGGAGCCCTTGCGAGGCACTGCTGCCAAAGCTAGAAGCTGCTCCAAGCACAGAGCCAGGAGCTGAGGCAGCAGCTGCTTCCACATTCGCGATGTTAGGGTACATCCTACGCAGAGACGGCCGTTGCCAGGAGGCTGAGGACCTGGCAAAGCGCAGCCTGGAGCTGCGGCAGCGTGTCCTGGGCCCCGAGCACCCAGACACCGTCAGCTCAATCAACAACCGGCGAGCTGCATCAAGGCACGGGGCCGCCATGAGGAGGCGGAGCCGCTGTACCGCCAGGTGCTGGAGCTGCGGCAGCGTGTCCTGGGCCCCGAGCACCCAGACACCGTCAGCTCAATCAACAACCTGGCGAGCTGCATCCAGGCACGTGGCCGCTATGAGGAGGCGGAGCCGCTGTACCGCCAGGCGCTGGAGCTGCGGCAGCGTGTCCTGGGCCCCGAGCACCCAAACACCGTCAACTTAATCAACAACCTGGCAAGCTGCATCCAGGCACGGGGCCGCTATGAGGAGGCGGAGCCGCTGTACCGCCAGGCGCTGGAGCTGCGGCAGCGTGTCCTGGGCCCTGAGCACCCAGACACCGTCAACTTAATCAACAACCTGGCAAGCTGCATCCAGGCACGGGGCCGCTATGAGAAGGCGGAGCCGCTGTACCGCCAGGCGCTGGAGCTGCGGCAGCGTGTCCTGGGCCCCGAGCACCCAAACACCGTCAACTTAATCAACAATCTGGCGACCTGCATCCAGGCACGTGGCCGCTATGAGGAGGCGGAGCCGCTGTACCGCCAGGCGCTGGAGCTGCGGCAGCGTGTCCTGGGCCCTGAGCACCCAGACACCGTCAACTCAATCAACAACCTGGCGAGCTGCATCCAGGCACGGGGCAGCTAAGCGCCTTGGGACGGGCAGCCTTCGCCACACGCCTCACTTCGCCGATGGTGGGCTCGGCCGGGGCGTTGGCAGCCCTGCTGTCAAGGTCAGCGCTGCGGCCCACACCAGTGTGGCAGCAGTGCCTGTGATGGGACCCGAAGTGGGCCCCACCGGGCCTGGTGTGGCCCGGTGGGGCCCGGTGGCTGGGGTTGCACATGAGGGAGCGCCACCAAGTGACTGGAGCTGTAGGGGCATTGACAGGAGGGCAGGGGCAGGGGTGGGAAGGCGGAGGTGAGATGGGGGGTGGGGGGGCGATCATGTATGGGCCGTGCATGGGGGACAACTTAGTGCGTGAGCAGTGGAAGCCCTGGAGGTGGAAACCCCTTGCTTGGCGCAGCAGCACACTGGCGGCAAGAGCTTTGGTAGAGTAGGGTGGGGGAGGTGAGGTTCCAGGACCGGGGAGCGCGGCATTGCTGCCAAGGGCTAAGCAGGGTGGCTCCATGATACGGTAGGGGTGGCTCTCCCCCCGTGACAAACGAGCGACGCATGAACTATGCTGCCTAGGTAGCACAGCACCCAAGACGCAGACCGCATTCCGACCTCAGACCCGCAGACCTGATAGCAGTAGCCACGGTAATGAGCTCAAATGATTGGTAAGTGCTATTGTGCAATGCATGTTATAGACTGTGAGCAAGAGCACTGGGGCGTATAGGTCGGGGCCGGCGCTGGGGTGGTAGGTGGCCTTCGTTGATGTGTCGCTGAATGAGTGGGTGGGGGCCCGCGGAGGGTGCCGGGGTGGAGCAGGGGGGAGGGTGAGGAACCCGCTGTACCTAATGTTCCTCATGGCGTTGTGTGGTGCGGGCAGGCGTGCGGCGGCTGTGTAGCTGTGACCCTGCGGGCGCCCAGCTAGCTGCAGTCCTTGTCCGCGCCTAAGCGAGCAGCCTCTGGCTGGATGGTCGCTGTCAGGTGCCCGGCGGTGACCGGGTGTCCCCTTTAGATGCCCACTCGATGGATAAGTAACCTCTTCAAGTGTTGACGTCATGAGCGCTCTACTTGGCTCGGGCATCAGGCGTCGACAGCACAAGCAGGGCCTTAATACGTACGGGTGAGGCGGGTGGCGTTCAAGAATGGCGGGGAGGCGGAACAGTTACTCGTACCGCTAGGTGCTGGGGCTGCGGCAGCATGTCCTGGGCCCCAGGCACCCCAGCTCAATAGGGCTCTATCACCTCAATCTGCAACCTGGCGAACTGCATTAAGGCATGGGTCTGCTTCTTGTATGATGAAGGAGGGTACCTTGAAAGCATGAGTCGGGACCTGAGAGGGCAGTGAGGGATGGAGTAGTGGGCTCCCTGCTGTTGCCGCCGCTGCTGCTGCTGCTGGATGCGGGGCAAGGCATGCAGGGCAGTACAGACTGCATAAGAAGGGCGTGGTAGCCCAGGGCCCCAGGCCCTGGGGCTTGGCCCCCATGAGCGCTACCTCATAATGCACTGGCGGTTGCGGGTAAATGCTTGCAGGCAGCTAAGGGAGTCCTTGAGATTTGGCGCCAGCCAGGTGGCCGCCACTCTGTTTCGGTGTGGCCGTGAAGATTGCTGCTGCTGAGAGCTAAGACGATGGATGAAGGCTTATGCAATGCAAGGTCCAGGCGGTGCAAGGTGTGGCAACCAGGTCTGCCCCACCAGCGGAAGGGGGTCAATGCAACGTGCAACTAACCGGGTCTGGCCCACCAGCCGGATGCGACAGGGTAAGAAAGCAACAAGCAAAGTTGTTCCGCCCAGGAGGACCCCAGCGGAAGGGGGTGTCAGGGTCAGAGAGATTGAGGAGCCCGCTGCTTGAGGCCTTTCCTGCTTGAGGTCTTCCGGAACGCAGCATTGCCTGCATCATGCGCGGCCCTCACTGCCGCAGCGGGTTCACAAGTGTGAACCCGCTGCGTCTGACCAGCCGTGCGTACACCCATCACACGTACGCTTCCGTAGAGCCTGTTCTCGCCGCGCCAGACATCGCGCTTGTCTCTATTGCGTGTGACGTAGCCGCATGTGTGCTCGTGGGTGGGGGCGATCGCAGGTGAACTGAAGTCCAGTCCAGTCTTGGCGGGCGCGGAACTTCAAGCGCCAGGAACGCGGATTTCGTGTCTTCCACTTCGCCACCGGCCCCTAAGGCCACAAACCTTCACCCTCAAACCTCCAGCGGGGCCTACATATACATTCATTGCGGTTGCGGGGCCGATGCACTGAATTTGCGAACCGGATGGTGGCTGCACAGAGCAACACCTGCCACAAACAGCAACGCATGCAGCGTAACAGCTGGATGATGTGTCTGCTGCGCTGCGCGCTACTGCTTCTTGGCTTCGCATGCGCGAATGCGGCTTTGCGCGAGGGTGTGACGCTGCCGGACAACTGGCTGGAACTCATACAGCAGCGTGCAGCATCGCTGGAAAGAGAAGGTGTGGCGCGCGAATGGCGCTGGAGAGTGTGCGCATGCCGCTCCAAGGCGACTTCTTTGCGGCCGGGCTGAAATGGGCGGACACATACTTACTGTCCTAAAGAGTACTTGAACTTGATTACATACCCGCCTTCTCCCCCTTCCCACTCACGCTCTTCTCTCCCCCCACCCCGCCCAGCACGCGCAGCCGAGCTCAGCAACCCTCCCCCCTCCCCGCGGGCGCTATGGGGCCGGCTGCGGCCACCCCCCCATTCGCCCCCCTCTCCGCGCCCGCCTCCGCCGGCACGCTCCCCGCGGCTCCCGCCCCGCGCGCGGCCCCCCCCGCGCGTGCCCAAGCCTCCCCCGCACGGCCCCCCGCAACAGCCCCCGCCCCGCGCCACCACCAACACAGCTTCCCTCAACTTCAGCTCCCTGCCAACGCACGAGCAGCTGCTGCCGTTCCTAGCGGGGCTGGCGGTGGCGAGCGGGGGGCGGTGCAAGGTCACGAGCGTGGGGAAGAGGTGAGCCTTGTGTGGGAGAGGGGGTTGCAGGGACGGGCCGGGAAGGACGGGGGGGGGGCAGGGGGGCCGGTGCGAGGGTAGTGGCTTGGGACGAGGGGGGGCACGGTCAGGGGTTGTGGGAGGGCGTGGAAGGGTTAGGAGGACGTAAATGGGGGTTGCAAAGGGCGAGGCGCGGGGTTGCACGGTGACACATGCAGGGAAGAGGTGAGTGTCTGGGGGCAGGGCAGGTCGGAAGGGCAGGGACCACAGAGGCGGCGAGGGGGTTAGGGCGGGGTTGTGTGAGCCCCCCAGGCTGCGCTCGAGGCCCACAGTCGGGTCAGGGCGTCCCCGGCCCACGGGCGATGGGCCGACATCCCCGCCTATGCCGTACCCGTCCCCCGCCCGACGCCCCTCCCGACCCCGCCCCCACGCCCGGCCCGCTCCCCTCACAGCGTGCTCGGCCGCGACCTGTGGGCGGTGTCCATCGGCAACGCCTCCGCCCCCCACTTCCCCGACCCCCTCAACCCGGCAGTGCCCTTCCCGCGCCCCAACGCGGCGGTGAGACCGTGGGGGCGGAGGCGGGGGCTTCAGAGGCCGGTCTCTGACGGGGGCCGACAGCGGCGAGCGGCCAAAGGGGAGGGCGAGTCGACTGCGCCTGGATGCCTGGGGTAGCGGTCCGTTGGCCTCACAGCAGAGAGCAGCAAACGGAGAGCGGCACTAGGGGAAGGCGCATTGACTGCTCCTGCATGCGGAGGGGGAAAAGGGGAGGGGCATGGAACTCGGGCAGTGCGCGTGGTGCTTCCAGCCGTGCTGGTTCAGCGCGGCTCCCCTGGACCTGGAGGCGACCCCCAACCCATTCCTCCCTCCAACCTCCCCGTCCCCCACCCTACCCACCTCATGCCCAGCTGATCGGCGTGATGCACGGGGACGAGACGGCGCACATCACCGTACTGCTGCAGCTCGTACGGGAGCTGTGTACGGACACGCGGGACGAGCGGATCCAGGAGCTGCTGGGAGCCACGGTGGTGGGCGCAGGGTGGGGGGAGGGGAGATTGGCTTGGGTGAAAGGGGGGCCCTCGCGGGCGTCAGGAGTTACGGGTGGGATGGCATATGTGTGGGCATGCGCCTCCAACCGATCCCTTATCTCTCGTGTCCCCACCAGTACGGTACCCTGTTGCACGACTTTCACCCCTCCCCCCTTACAGGTGCACGTGCTCCCCCTGATGAATCCCGACGGCTACTCGGCCTCCCCCCGCACGCGCCTCAACGCCGACGGGGTAGACCTGAACCGGGATTTCTTCAGCGGTGACTTCCCGTTCAGTGAGAGGGTGGAGGGGGGCGGGGAAGGGGTTGGGGGAGGGTTAGGGGAGAGGGGTGCGAAGCGGGAACGGGGGCTTGGTTGGCTCGGGGTGGGCCTTGACCTCCTGTGCTCCTCCCCCACCCCCCGCCCCAGGGATGCCCACCAGCCGAGAGGCCTCGGCCCGCAACCCCCGCTACAACATCCCCTCCTACCCCGAGGCCGCCTACTTCGTGCTGAGGGGGGGCAGCATGCGCGCGCCGGAGAGCCGGGTGGGGCGCTGGGGAGGATGGGAGGGGTGGGGGGCGGGGGGTGGGGGGTTGGTGTTATGAGGGGGGGGCAAAGGGGAGGGAGGGAGAAGGGGAACGGCAGGGAGCAGACAGCAGAGGCCCCAAGAGAGGCTGCGGGGCGCCACAACGGTCTGCGGCGCGTCCAGGGTGCTAGGGTCGGACAGCAGCGGCACGCGTCCCTCGCCCCACGACCTCGCCTCGTCCCCACTGCCCTCACCGCCCCCCGCCTGCCCCTCCCCCACCCGGCAACCCTGCCCCTCCCTTCAACCGGCAAGCCCACTCTTCCTCGCCCTCTCCCCCCCTACCCTCTTACCCCCGCCTCCCCGTCAGGCCGTTGCCGCCTGGCTGTCCGGCCTGCGCCCCACGGTGTCCGCCAACTTCCACGGGGGGGCTCTGGTGGCGAGCCACGCCCTGGACGCATGCGACACCAAGGTAGGGGGGGAGGGGTCAGGGGGCTTGGGGGGGGGGAGGACCCTTAGGGGTAGGGGGGAGGCACGGGGAGGGGCTCTGGTGGCGAGCCACGCCCTGGACGCATGCGACACCAAGGTAGGGGGGGAGGATGGGTAGGGGGGAGCAGCGGTGGGACACCCAAGACAGTACATCAGCGCCCGACCGCCTCCACCCGCCCTCCACCCACCTTCCCATTCCCCCTCCCTCTTTCCTTCTCCACACCCACCCCTTCAGGGCCAGGTTGCCCCCTGCCCCTCCCCAGAGGCCCCCATGCCCTCCTTCCTAGCCAACGTGTACGCCCGCAACCAGGCGCAGATGGTGGCGGCGTGGGAGGTGGGGTGGGCGGCTGGTTTGGGGTGGAGGTGGCGGTTGTTTGGAATGGGTTTGGGGGGCAGTAGCGGGCACATGGCACACGACGACAGCCTCGCGCTGGGCTCCGAGAGCCACTCGCCAAGCCGCCACGCTCCCCATCCCTCTTGCCGCCTCTTGACTCAGAACGGGGAGACCACCTTTGACAACTGCACCACAGAGGGAGCCAGGTGGGGCCGTGGAGGGGGAGGGGGGCAGCGGTGGGGCAAAGCGCACAGGAGGGGTGCCAGGTCGGGGCTGCGGGCTCGCTGCATGGTGCGGGGCCCGGGCTTCCGCGTGGGGTACCGAGCGGGGTACGCTGCCCCCCACCCGACCCCACCCCAAGCCTCCTACCCAACCCGACTCCCCATCCCCACCCCCTCCACAGCTGGTACGCGGCCCTGGGCGCCCTGGGCGACTGGATGCACTGGGCCCAGCGGCTGCACATGGTGACGATGGAGCTGCACGAGGAGTGAGCGGGGGGCAGAGGGGGGCAGGGCCAAACCGATGTATGTGTGCAGGGCTGCTCGTGTGAACTGCTGTGTGTGTGTGCAGCCCGGGAATGAAGCACGACAGGGGGCAAGCCCACGGCGGGCGGAATTGTCTGTAGTGTGCACATCTCCGCAGTCCAACCCCAGCCCCCAACTCCCGCCCCCAACCTCTCCCCCACAACACCCCATCCAACGCCACCCAACCCCACCACACCACACCACACCACACACCCAGGCGCTCCCTGCCCGACGGCCCCGCCCTGTCGGGCCTGTACGCCCCCAACCGCCCCGCGCTGCTCCGCTTCCTGGAGATGGCGCACCTGGGCTTCCGGGCGCGGCTGTTCGACGCGGGCAGCGGGCGGCCGCTGGGGGCGACGACGGCCATGGACGAGCCGGACGGCGCGTGGGCGCCAACGGTGGGTGGGGTGGGGAGGGAGGCGGAGTGGTACGCGAGGGGCAGGGGGAGGGGGGCGTAAGTGGCGTAGCCTTGGCTCGATGGCCGTTCGTCTAAACGTCCCGCGTTTCCCTCCCGGGCCCTGCCGTACGTCCTGCTCGGTCGCATACAGATGGAGGCGAGCGGCCTGCTGTGGCGCTCCGCGGTGCCTAACGTGCCGTACAGCGGCACGATCGTGCCGTACGATCCGGCCAACCCCGCCGCACGGTACGCTCCCATCACTTTCTCCTACCGAGTACTGCTCGGCTGGGACGAGGCAGTACGCCGTACGGGGTTGCTGGGGCTGACGGTGCCGCGCACCTTCTACGCAACGGCAGCGAAGCGGAAAGCATGAGACCGTGAGACGTGGAGGTCGAGGTGAAGGAGCAGCGGCGAGGGAGCAGGGGCAGCAGGGAGTACAGAGCAGGTGGACAGAGCTTATGGTACGACAGCGTGAGCTGCGAGCGCGGGCGCCCCCATGGGGGCGGAAAAGGGCTGAGCCCCTCACCCTTCTGCTACGCGACCCATTCCCCGCGGCCTGTTGGTCCCCGCGGGAGTCTGTGGTGCTATGCGGACTGAAGTGTGAGTAGCAAACTATCCCCGCCGGTCCAAGAGGCCTGGTTCAAGCCAAGTGGGGTCCCCCCATCCGGGGTGATTACGGTCCATCGAGCTTAGAGCAAGTGCACCGTGTCGCGACTGCCCTCAGCGAATTGTGCAAGGTTGGCTAGCAACACACCCTGACCGTGACCGCGAGCTGAGAAGTTTTGTAGGGAGGAGGCCCCTGGATGCACGCCGTCTCAAGGTGGGGGATGAGGGGTTTGTAGGGGCACGGTTAGCGACGGATGTCGAGACGAGGGCATGGTGCCGCACGCAGACAAGTGGATTAGGCTTAAGGGCGAAACCTATGATACAAAGGGTGCAGCACTGCTCGCTTGTGCGGCCGCAGTTGTATATAACTGGCTTCGTAGGGTATAACTAGACGGCCGTTGAGTGGCATTCATGAGTGGCGAGGAGGTAGGGGCAGACCACATCCATAACCGCCATGAGAAACTGGTATCTACCCAGCAATGCTGACTGGGCAAGAAGCGGGCAGGAGGAGGAGGCAGACAGGCGCCGGAGTGAAGGACCGAGCGATGATGGTTGATGAGTTGTCGAACCGAGTTGTTGAAGGGTAACATACCGTTGAACTGGCTTATTCTGGTGGACAAGAGCAAGAGCCTGCCTATGGGGCCTGCTGTGACCCCTTGTGCAGGGGCACAGGGCACCAGCAAACGGGGCGTTCGGCCTCTGTGACGTCGTGGGTTGATGGTGGCATCGGTTGAGATGTCGTAATCGCTGACTAGCTGGCTAGCCATGACGTGACGTGACGGGCCGACGAACGGAAAGAGCTGACTGCTGACGCCACAGGCTGTATGCATTCTATGGACACCGTACCCTTACCTAGGTACTGAGGCCTCGAGGGCCCATGCGGAGGACAACGCAGGGACACAGTGTCACGGTGGCATAGCGGCATGTGCTTGTTCCGAGTGGCCTGCGTGGCGGTTCAGGGCGACCGTACATCTGTATCGATCAAGACGGGGACTAACACGTGTCGGCAACCCTGCCGCTGTCCCCAAGGTTGGCGAGCCATAAGGGCCCTACTGTCGCCTCGCTGCACTCACGTGTGCGTGGCGGCTCGAACTGCCACTGTCCGGTCCGAGCGCCGAAGTTCGTGGCAGCAACAGCCCGGGCCTTGGGTTGGCCTGGGGGAATGAGAAACGGGGGACGAGGTTACGCGAGGTTACCCCCGCGTTGGCCTGGGGGAAGGGGCGCACGGGGGCGAGGTTACGTTGGCCTGGGGGGGCCGAGGAGGCGGTAGACAAGCAGCGCGGAGAGCCTCAGTGTTAACTCAGGGCCACACACCCTGTTGACGCGGCTGATGCCTGTGGGGCCAAGGGGCGGGCAAGGGTCGGAACTCGGAAGTGCAGTCGGCCTTCCCTGAACGTGGCTGGGGGGACAAGAGTCGCGGGTTGCGAGGGTTGGCTGGGAGCGCTTGGTCCTTGGGGAGGGGTGCTGTGCTCGCAGGGGCCACGCAGCTGACGACGCAGCCGCTGACGCGACGCGGAAGGCAGCAATGCGCATCCTTGGGGGAAGGGGCCTGGGCGGGTGTTGGGGTTTATGATAGACAAGGCGTACGGGGACAACGGGGTGTCGGGGGTGTCAGGGTTCAGCGGATTCAGCGGGCGTGGGGACCGGCGCGGCGTCCCAGTGCGCCACCACACGAACCTTTGATGATACGTACGTACTTTTCACACGTACGTTCCACTGCATAACTCGTGTCCAATCATAGAGTCAGTGGAGGGGGAAAAGGTGTATGTGTTGGGGGGTTCTTAGTTAGCAGTGGGGGTGGGACAGGCACGGCGGCCCACTGCCGGCCCAGCACCGGCCCAGCTCCGGCCCAGGGCCCGAGCATGCAGACTAATACCACTCACGCTGGCTCAATACACATAGGCATTGATACACTCTTTCCAACACTCATAGCTTCCACAGCTTAACTCGCTTGTGATCTTCGGCAAAATGCTGCAGTCCAGCTGAGTCGCGTTCCTAGCTGCGCATCAACCATCAGACTGCATTCAGCGCCTGACATGGAGAACCAGTCACGAGCTGCCCCTTGCGAATGTGTTGATGCCTCGCGCGTATGGCTCCCCACCATCCTCAGCCGCGTCGCCAGCTTTCAGCCGAACTTGGCAGCATGCACGCTGAGGCTGGTCAATAAGGTCGCAGCGGAGGTCCTACAGGAGCACAACACGGTGTCGCTCGGATGCCGAGTACCCCAGCACGCATTCGCAGCCCACTGGGCCGCTCCTCACGCGTGCCGGGCCCTCACCCTTGAGAAGAGGAAGGAGCTGCTGTGCCTGACTTCTGCCTCGGGTGACGTGGCGAACCTGGAGGTAGCCGTGGCGGCAGCGGGCCTGTACCTCGGAGGTGTGGGGCTGGGGGTGGACCTGATGAGTGCCGCCGCCGCTGCTGGGGAGGTGGAGGCGTGCAGCTGGCTGTGGCAGCACGGTTGCCCCTTCGGCGGCGTCCTCCGGACGGGGGAATACAAGAACGCCCTCTCCGCCGCCGCCCGCGCCAACCAGCGGGCGGCCTGCGAGTGGATGCTGGCGCATGGGGCGACGCTCAGCTCTTCCCGCCCTTACTCGCATGGACACGATGCCCTCGATGGCGCGGTCGAGGGCGGGCACCTCGACATGGTGGCGTGGCTGCTGGAGCAGGGGGCGAACGTGAATGAGGAAGCAGTCATGGCCGCCGCCGAGGCGGGGCCTCCAGAGCTCTTCGAACGGTTCCTGGACCAGTTCCTGTCCAAGCTTGGCGCTAAGGATCGCGTCGATCACAGACTGGTGCCGCAGGTCGTCAAGCACTGCGACCTGGAAACCCTGCAGCGCCTGTGGCCCCGGCTGAGCCCCTGCGTGCTTGAGACGTTCAGGAGCAAAACCATTGAGGCGGCCGCCGCCAGCCCTACGCCCGACTGGCGGGCCAAGGTGACGTGGCTGGCGGAGCAGGGCCTGCCCACAGCGTATGTTGGGGGGGAGGTCGCCGGCTGCCCCGACGCCGTTGCGCGTTGGACGTGGCTCGGTCAGGCGATGGGCTATCGCCCGCCACTCGACTGCCTGGCCTTCGCCGTGGCAAGCGGCAACACGGACGCCGTGCGCTTCCTGCTGGCGAAGGACCTGGACGATAGAGGCTACTATTACCAAATGCACGGAGGGCTGGGGGCTGCTGACTTGGAGACTCTGGGGCTCCTGAGGGGCGGCGGCAAGCTGCTCCGCCCCTGCACGGCGCTCTGTGAGGCGCTCGCCCTGGGCAAGCAGGAGGCCGCGGCCTTCCTGCTGGAGGAGTGCCGCGCGCGGGCAAGTCGGGGCGAGAAGGCCGAGCCACATACCTACAGAGTGGACTTGCTGACTGGCGGGCAACTCAACGCCCGGCACTTGGCCTACTGCGCCCAGTCGGGCAGCGTGCGCATGATGGCGTGGCTGCGGGAGCAGGGCTGCCCGCTGGGGCCCGTGGCGTGGAACACGTGGGTTCACGGAGGGCGTGACGACGCCTTCGACATCCAGACGGGCGCCGCGGAGTCGGGCTGCGAGGCGGCGCTGGAGTGGCTGGCTGAGGCGGGGTGCGAGATGCCGGTGGGTGGGGCGTGGGATGGGGCACGGGGGTGGACGGGGCGGCAAAGGCTGCCTCGTGCAAGCGGGGTGGTGTGGGTGCGTACTGCGATGGCGCAGCTCTGGACGGGCCCGGCTGGCCAGCACCTGCCGCCTGTAGCCCTGTTGAATCCTCGGCGGCTGAGGGAGGGGGTGGGCGGGTGCAGGGTCTATGGCGTGCGAGCAGGGTGGGTGCGGTACCGGTACCTGTTGCTCTGCACGGGCCCTAGGCCCAGGAACTAACAAAGACTGCGCCGCACCAGCCCCGGCACCAGCACCAGCACCATGCGTCCACACGACGCGCTTGTCATTTGCCTCCCATCCCCTCCCCCCACCCTCCATTGACTCCGTCCCCCAGACCAACGGCAGGCCCTACCTCACCGCCGCCCGTAACGGCGACCTCCGCACCCTGGCCGTCCTACACCGCCTGGGCATGCCCCTGGGGCCCGCAGACGGGTCCATCCCCGACCATGCTCTGAGCCGGGGCGCTCCGCTGCCCGCCCTCCGCTGGCTGGTGGAGGCGGGGGTCCCCGTGCACTGGGGCCGCCTGCACCGCAGGGCCCTCAAGATTCACGATGGCGCCGCAGGCAGCCCCGGCAACCTCACAGAGCACCTGGCCTGGATTGAGGAGGAGCGGGCAGCGGCCGGCGCGGAAGAAGAGGTGGACGATGAGAACGACGACCAGAGCAAGTCTCAGAGTGAGGAGCAGTACGACAGTGAGGGATGGGACGGGGACCAGTTTGGTCAGGAGGACCAGGGTGAGGGCGGGCCACCCGAGGGCCTGGGGCCGGACCACGATGCGCCCCCCTGAGTGCCGCCCCCCTAACAGCAGCGGTCGTTACGTCCCCGCAACGATCAGGCTCTCCAGCTGTTGCCCGTGGCAGGCGAGGGAGAGGAGGAGGGGAAGGGGAACATCAGGTCGGGTCATGGGCAAGGCCATGGCAGTGACGGAGCAATCAGGCCGAAGGGGAAGTATGGAGCCCAATGGAACATGAGGCCCTAGCTTGGTTGCAATGCAGTTCTCGTCACTGCGTGTTAATAAGAGCTGCTCGTAGCAGTCAGGGCAACGCAGCACCGTGCGGGCGTGCTTCGAAGAGGCCTCGCATATCTTGTCTGTGTTTGTGGATGGGGCATCTGCTGACAGCACCCTAGCAAGCTGCCATGGCCGCTGATCAGGCAGTTGTGCTGCGCGGACCCCTTAAGAGTTCTGGATGCAGACTCACGGTGGGCGGAGCGAGGGGCGGAGCTCGGTCTGGGGGCTCTTGGAGGGCGGGTGCTAGTGGTGCGTGATGTATGCTGATCCTGTTTTGAAACTCCTGGAAGCCCTTCCGGGAAGAATCCTCGTGTTTGGTTTTGGACCAACGGTAGACCGGCTGACCGGGGGTCACGCGGCTGTCCAACGTGTCCGTGGCTCAGATGGTTGAGGTGAATGCTGGGAGAATGAGTATGGGAGCTGCGGGGCTAGATGCTGGTGCGCGTGACTGATGGAGAGAGAGGAGCCTGAGTGTAGCTTTGCATCTGCTGCCGTCGCTGTCAGTGCCTTGTTTGCCCAGTCCCGTTGCTTGCAGTCCCTGCTGCCCGGCATCCGATTCCGCAAAGCAGCCTTTAATCCGGACGGAATCCATAGATCGACGCCCGCCCGCCCCGTACGCATAGCTTCCTTACAACGCCCGGGGGTCCCTCCCTGCCCTTGGCTTCAGCCTGATTGAACAGACCGACCGCCCGTCCAGTTGCTCTGCAACATCAGCCTCTAGTTCTCTGTGTCTGGCCCCCGCCAGGCCTCCATCACCCATGTAGAGCAGCGGCCCTATAAGAAGGCAGTTCAGCTAGCACAGGAATCCAGCGTGCCGTACCCTCGCATACAGCTTCACTGCTCTGTTCGTCAGCTGTCGTACACACCGGAAACGGAGCCACAAAACGCAATGCGCCGCAGCCGAGGCAAGAATCCCACACCAGTCACTCTTCGGTCACTCTTCGGTCAGTACAAGGCACCTGCAGCTCACACCACACAGATCTCCCTCGGCAAAGCGGCGCCTCGCGCATTACTAGACACAAGGGGGTGGATTGGGTTCCTTGTAGCAGCTCGGGGAATGCCCCCTGCTTGCCCGGCCGCTTATTGCTATGCCGTCGATTGGCAGCGGCTTCACATCCCCGCACTGCGAGGCGTGCCGGTGCGGTATGCAGGCACAAGTTATCAATGTGGCACCCCCTACCCTCCCAATGGCGCCCCTGTGTTAACCGGAGGCGTTAGCCGAAGGCTCATCCTCCCCCTCCTTCCACTTCGGCCCCGCTCCTCCCCATCCGATCCTCCCCACGGCCTGCAGCAACCGTAACCTCACCAACACATCGCTGCGCACCAGAGGGCTTATGGTTGAACCCGTCTCCCCCCATGCATCTGCACCTGCATGCCCGCCTCAACCTCTTCGCCGCATTGCACCCCTCTCAGCCGCTCTCGTGCTCTCCCCTCACTCGCTCCGCGCTCGCTGCCCGCTCAGTCGCCCTCCCACGTACTCGCTTGATCGCCAGCTCATGCTCCGATGCTCGTCCAGCGCCATCCTCGCGTCGTACGGCCGTACGCCCGCCGTACATCGCCGCACGCGCAGCCACGTGCTCGCTCACCCGATGGGGTTGAGCCGACTGATTGCGCCCGCCACGCCGTGCGATTTGACCTCGTCGTACATGACGAGCAAGATGCCGCCGCCCAACCGCAGCAGCGTGTCGTACCCGTAGAAACGGTAGAAACCGCGGATGCCTGAGCGGGGATCGTAGAGTTGCAAGCAGCCGCTCGGAGGACACCGGTACAGACGATGGCAACAGAACGGACCTGCCCCACCCCTCCCGGCGTCCCCAGCTCCTCACCCTCGCCCCGCGCGATCTTGCCCACGCAGTCCGCCACCCCTTCCTTTCCCCCCCCTACCCCTCCCTTCCCCTCTCCCATCCTTCCTTCCCCTTCCCCTCACCCCACCGCCTCACCCTCGCTCCGCGCGATCTTGGCCACGCAGTCCGCATCTCCCCTTCCCTTTCCTTGCCCTTCCCTCCCTCTTCCCCCCTCCCTCCCCTTGACTCCCTCCCCTCCCTCCCCCCCTCACCCAACCGCCTCACCCTCGCTCCGCGCGATCTTGGCCACGCAGTCCGCCACCCCGCCGTACGCCTGCCGCCCCGGCCCCAGCGCCGTGTCCGCCACCAGGCGCTTGCGCACCGTGTCCAGGGGGTAGGTGGCGGTGGAGGCCGCCACCACCACCGCGTTGGCCGCGCCCCAGCGCTCCAACACGCCCGGGGAGTCCTGGTGCTGCGCGGCGGCGCGCTGGCGGGGGGGGAGGGCGGGGGAGGGGCGCGGGTGGCAGGGATGGGAGGGTGTGGGGAGGGGGAGGGGGTCAAGCACGGGACTAAGGGGGAGTCCAGGTGCTGCGCGGCGGCGCGCTGGCGGGAGGAGTTGTGGGGTTGGGGGAGGGTGCATGGGGAGGGGTGGGGAGGGGGAGCGCAGGGAGTCAGGGAATGCAATCGAGCGGGGACTGCAGCACCAATACGATTGGAGGCCTGGGTCTTGCTGGGCAGAGCCCGGCTTGGCGGCTTGCCGTGGAGTGCAGGGGTTGCGGGGGTACAGACGCAGATGCCGGGGTCAACACGGTGCGGCCACACGGGTTGGCCCTGCGCGTTCTTGCCGCCGTGGTCCGGATGAAGCGTGTCCGCATGCCGCTGGACCGCCCTGCAGCTCAAAGCGCGTGGCCGCATGCCCGCACCTGCTCCATGACCGCGCACGCCGTGTCGTACAGCCCGAAGTACAGCGCCTTGTACGACCCGATGGCCAGCGCCGACACGCCGTACCCGCGGTACAGCGCCGCCACACCCCCGGCGCGCTGCGTGTTGTTTAGCGTGGCGAACACGCCTGGGGACCGGGGGGGGAGGGGGGGAGAGAGCGGGGCACGGGCGGGTGACGGGTAACCAACTGGGACGGGTAGCCCGTGCCAGTCCCAGGGTCCCGAGCGGTGTGTCCCAGGCAGTCCAGGGAAGCACGCACCTTCGGACCTCTTGTGTCTTCGCAACTCCGCCGCCATCCTGCGGAGTGCGCGGGGGGAGGGCAGGGCTCAGAGGGCTGTTGCGGGTGAGGGCGGGACCTTCCCTGCACCACTGCTACCGTGGCCCCCCTCTTCCCCTTGAGGATGCTGTGCGGCATGTAACATAAGGCAAAGTACTTGCTATCGGGCATTACGGGAGTACATTACCTTTGCCATCGCTTACAACAAGTTGGCAGCGGGATGCCCTTCATAATCTTCGGACACCCAACTCCGTGCCAGCCCCAGCCTACCACACCAGCCCATGCAAAGTCCAGTTGGCCGTCCCACCCTAATCGCCCCGTGTGCACGACTCTCCATGCGTCCCAAACAACAAACCCAGCCCCAAGCTTCCCCCCTGTCGCAGTGTCAGGTCGCCCTCCCCCCATCCCCCATTCCCCACAACCCCCATCCCCACCGAATGGTCGCGAAATCCAGGGGGTAGACGAGGAACAGCGCCGCCGCGCCGCCCACGAACCCTGCTGCCATGTTGGTCGCCGCGGCCGCGCCCAGCCCCTCCACGCCCGTCGGACCGGCGCCGTGCTTCAGGTGCACGGGCGGCAGCACGGCCCTCAGCAGGGCATCCTTGAAGGCGAAGGAGAGGGTAGTGGAGGGGATGTGCCGGGCCATGTAGGCGGCGTTGCCGCGCCACAGCTCGCGCAGGCCGCCCTCGCGAAGCAGGCGCGGTGCGGCTCCCAGGACTGTGTAGCGGGGGACCTGGCATGTGGGAGGGGATGGAGGAAGGGAGGGGGGCGGGGGTGGAGGTGAGGGAGGGCGGTGGTGGAGTGGGATGGGCGGTAAGGAGGGGGCCGTGGCGCTGGGCCGGGAGGCTGACCGGTTGGGGAAGCTGGGGGAGCGGGAGGGAGGTCGCCCTCATCAGGGCGGCGGCTGTGTCGAGGGCCGGCTGGGCCTGTAGGACTTGCCTGGCCGTTGATGATTAGGGGATTACTGTCCTGCGTTTGTAGCAGCACCTATGGGAATGCGAGGTGGCGCGAGGGCAGCGGGTCAGGTGCCGCCTGAGAGCTGGGAGCAAGGCGGCGCGTCAGGGCGTGCCGACCGTCCGTCAGCCCCTCGAGCTCCCCTCGGCAAACACGTTCCACCCCTGCATTTGCGATCCCCGATTTCACGTGCACGCCACCGGCTGCCCACGCGCCTTGACGCGATGGAGCGGGTACATCGCAGTCGCGAAGACCGTAGACGTTACGAGAGCTGCTACAGAGTCGCCGACTATACTCCCGTGTCTCCGATGCCGCTGCTGCGGCGGCGTGGGGCCGCTCGCTGACGGCGTAGGGTTCGTCGCTGAATCGACGTCATGACCCCGCGTGGCTTCGCCGCCCGTCAGCATCGCGAAGGGCATCGTTATCTAGTCGCTTGGGCAATGTGCGGGCAAGCTCCTGGAGCTGCTTCAGCTCGGGCTTTCCGCCGTGGGCGTGGGCAGTGGGCGTCACCGGTCGTGTGCTGCTGTGAGGGCTGACAGATGATGGCATTGGCGTCGCAAGCGATTGGATTGTATAAGTCGCGACGGGAGGGGTAGGGGGGGCCTCCATTCGAGAGGGGTGGCGGGGCGGGGCTGCATCGCTGGGCCCTTCGCCGAACCCGGGGTCGCCGTGCCTTGCTGGCTACCCCAACCTGGCAAAACAACCATATCCAACACTTCCGTTGACACCACAACGTGGAAGCACACGACTTTCAAGCGGCTCCTCGTTGGTTCACGCTACCGGTGCTGCAGCACCCAACATGTCTTTGACCAGCTGTGTCTCTCGCTAGGTCTGCCGCCGGCCCGCCGCGGACGGCCCACGCAACACGAGCTTTGAGACCCAGCTCATTACCGGAGCCTTGACTTGCTAGTGCCCATGGCGACTTTACCCCGCTCGCACCGGGTTACCCTCCTCGCGCCTTCGGGGCGGGAGCAACCCGTGTTACTTATCATCAGCCATGATGGCGTTCGGCTGACGACCGTGGACGGCAAGGTCGGTTGTGCCCCACATGCGCCTCGGTTTGCGCCGGCCGGCCGCGACGTTTGCTTGCCCCGCAGGACATCAACACCTTTGCCTACGAGACAATCCGAAAATGGCTGCCGTCGCACTTGCGCAGCAAGAATCCAGGGCCAGACGACTGCCTGGACTTGCAAATCGAGACGGACAAAGGCCCTCGCGACCTGCGCATGCGCTGCAGCAGCGCGCCAGCCGTCAAGCAGCTGATGAAGGACCTGAGGGACACCGTCGAGGTGGGGAGCCCTAAGGCACATGCGTGGCACCAGACGGTCGAGGGCCAGCAGGGGGGTGGGGGTGGGGTGGGGGTCGCCTTGCGGCAGTGCCCCTCGGCGGCCCCGCGTCACGTGAAGGCGTTCATGCCCACCTCACAAGCGACACGCGGGTCCTCTACCGCAGCTTCCCTAACCTGCTTTTCTCCGCAATGGAGGCTAGGGCGGATTTCAGCGCCACCCCAACCAGGCCCCCTTAGCCCTTACCTTCCGCGCTTGGTTCGCCGGCCCCTCCGCCAGCCAACGCCCGCCCCGCCCCGATGCCTACACGCCCCCACGCCCACACCACCTTCCGTCCCCCGCCCCCCCTCCTCCACCCCCCACCCCCTGCCAGTCCATCATGCGGGAGCTGGACGACCAGCACATCGCGGCCCACGACCGCCAGCAGGCTCAGGCGGCGGCGGGGGCGCAGGCGCGGTCGGCTCCCATGCAGGTGGGTTAAGGGGCCTGCGGGTGCGGTCAGGGAGCCTGCAGGGGCGGCAGGGCCCACCTCCACCCCGGGAGGCGCGCAGGCCGTGCCCCAGCCCTGACACCCAACCCGCAGCGCTTCAGCTCCCTCCAACCAAGCAGCTACCCTTGTTTTCCCCGCGCGTGTAACTCTTCCTCTGCAAGCAGTCAGCTACCCTGCTTTTCCCGGAACTTACCGCATGTCATACTCAGTATTCCGCTCCGGAACACCCCCGTTGCAACTCAACATCAAGGCACCCCCCTTCACGCCCCGGCCCCCGCAGGAGATGCCCACGCTGGCCGACTCGCTGCCGTCGCTGCGGGCGGACGCGGGGGCGGTGCCCATGCCCTTGTCCCCCTCGGCGCACAGCAACGCGGAGACACAGACCTTCGTGGAGCTGGCGCCCGCGGCAGTGCAGACGCAGGTGCGGCGGGCAGGGGCCAAGGGGGGGTGCGAGGCCGCGTGTTTATGTTTGGGCAGGTGAGGGGAACCGCGGTGGGGAACAGGAGGGCGGGGCTGGGTGGGGGCTCCAGGGCCGAACCGGTATCAGACGGGGCCGCTCTGCGCGCTTTGGGGGCTCCCGTGCTCTGTGTCGCCCGGGTGCCCACCGCCTGTCCCCGTGCCTCCCCGCCCCCGCCGTTCCGGGCAGCCGCAGCAGGCCCCGCTCCACCACGACGCAGCCGTGGGCTCAAGCAGCTCCAGCCTCGGGGCGCACGGCGCGCCCACACACGCCGGAACGGGCGGGGGCGCGCCGCTCTACATCTCCTCGCCCGCGGGCGGCGGAGTGGCGCAGCTGTTTGTGGCGCACCCCACCGGTATCTCCCTGCCCGTGGGGTCTCGCGGCGTGGCCACGCCCAACCTGGTGGAGGGGCTGCACCAGGCGTCCATGGTGCACCCGGCCAGCGGGGCGTTCTCGTACGAGTATCTGGATCAGTACGGCATGGCGTCCGGGCCCGTGACGGGCGAGGATCTGGAGGTCACGGATCGCGCTGCCAGTACGGCGCCCGCCTTCTATAACGCCATGTTCCAGCAGGCCCGGATGGGCCTGCCGGGGTACGGCATGCCGCCGGCAAACGCTTCGCCGCCCATGTCGCCAGGCATGATCCGCGCTAGCGGCGGCGGCGCGCCCGTGTACGGCGCCGCCTATCCGTCGTACCCGATGTCGTACGAGTCCGTACAGCAGCCCGCGTACCAGCCCGTGATGGCCATGCCGCCGCCGCAGCAGCCCGTGTACTACACCGGCTCCCCGCGGGCCATGTCGCCACCACCGGGCCCGCCACCGCCCCCTCCGCCGCAGCCCCAGTACTACCCCGCCCCGCCGCAACCGCAGCAGCAGCAGCAGCAGCCGCAGCCCCCGCCCGGTCAGTACTACGCGCGCTCTGCTCCCTCGCCCGGCCCCGGCCGTCCCGCTCGGCGCTCCGACCCGGCCGACCCAGTTCGCCGCAAGGTGGAGTTCGCGGGCGTCGAGGGCTCCAGCAGCGACACAGAGGCGGACGCGCGCCGGGCCTACTACTCCAGCAGCGGCACCGCCAGCGGCGGCCCGACCCACATGACCCACATCACGCACGTGGGCTCTGGGCCCGCCGGCGGCGAGGGCTACATCCGGCACTACGGCGACGAGACCGACGCCAGCATGGGCGGCAGCGGCGGCGGCATGGGCACCGAGTCGGAGCGCGATGTGGGTCGGGCTGTACGGCAGCTGCCGCCGTCCGCCGCCGCTACGGGCACCGCCGCGGCGGCGCTGTCAGGCCCCGACGCCGACCTGAACCTCCAGGTCCGCTTCCTGGAGGACCTCGTGGCTCGCCTCTCGACGGAGGTCTCCCGCCGGGCCCTCTCGCCCGACCGCGCCGCCGCCGCCGCCATGGCCCTCGCCGGCGCCGGCGAGCCCGCCTCACCCCCTCCGCCACACGCCGCCGCTGCACCCGACCCGGCCACGCTGGTCGCCGTTCCGCCGCTGCCCGCGCCGCTGCCGCCGCCGCCCCCGCCGCCGCCGCTGCCGCCGCCGGCGGCTGGCATGGGCATGGCGGACCTGGAGGGCCTGCTTACGGCGGACGCGCTGGGCGCCGCCGCCGTGCTCCGCGACCAGAAGCTGCTCGCGCCGCTGCTGGGGGCGTACGACAGCCGCATCGCGGCGCTGGAGGGAGAGCTGCGGGCGCGCACGGAGCAGGTGCAGGTGGTCAAGGCACAGGTGCGTGGGGTTGGGGTGGGGTTGGGGGGCCGTGGGCGGGACCTTGCAGATCTGGGCGGGTGCGTGTTTGTTGCTGAGCGGAGTCAGGGGCGGGTGGGCCCGCAGCCGCAGTGGCGAGCAAGGCGGTAGCTTGTGGCAACGGGCGTAGCCTTCTTGTTCCCTACCCCGCCCCACTTGGGGACGGAATGGGTGGGATGGGTGTTTGTTGCTGAGCGGGATTGCGTCGCCCAGGCATGGCTCTTCTATTCAGTTCCACCCGTGCCGCCGTCTCACTGAACTTGACTCCCAAACCCAAACCCAACCCAAACCCGCCTTCCCCGGCCCCCAGACGGACGAGGTGATCGAGGAGAACGACCGCCTCCGCTCCGACGTGGCCTCGGCCCTGGAGGCCCGCGACCAGGCCCTGGCGCACGCCTCCGCCTCGGCGGCCGCGGTGCGCGAGAGCCAGGCAGCGGCCGCGGCGGCGGCGGCGGCGGGCGCGGGCGCCAACGAGGAGCTGGAGCTGCTCAAGCGGGAGAACGAGCTGCTCATATCGCAGCAGGTGCGGACGCGCGGTGGCGTTGTGGCGCGGTTGGGCGTGGGCTTGGGCGGAGGCAAGGGTATGGGAAGGAGGCGTGCGGGCGTTGGGGCCCAGGCCCACCCGTAGGCCCACCACAGCCAGCGCGGATCAGTTCTAGTTACCGTATTTTTGACAGACTCCACCCGCTTTCCATTACGGCACCCCCCCTCAACTCCACCCCCTTCCTCCCCTCCCTCTTCCCCTCCCCCAGGGCGAGCTGGACGGCGAGATCCAGCGCCTGCACCGGGCGCTGCAGGAGCGGGCGCAGGAGCTGATGCGGGCGGGGCAGGAGCAGGCGGCGCTGGCGCTGCAGGTGAGCAGGGGGGATGGGGGCATGGGGCGGGTGGTTGTGGGTAGGAGGCGGGGCGATCGGACTGACAGTTTGAGGAGGGCATTGGCCCCTTGCGCCTCTAGAGATGCTGACTGAGGCTCACTCGCCCCCCCGACCCCCGCCCCACCTTCCCCCCCCCCCCCCACCCACCCCCCGCAGGTGCAGCAGTCCACCGGCAAGGCCTCCGAGGCCGAGGCGCGCTCCGCCAAGCTGAGCGAGGCGCTGCGGGGGGAGCAGGCCAAGTCGGCGGCGCTGGCGGCGGCGGGGCAGCGCAGCAAGGCGGCGGCCGAGGAGAACGCGGCGGCGCTGGCCACCACCAAGGTGAGGGGTGGGGGGTGGGGAAGGGAGGGTAACGAGGGGGGGGGAACGTGTTCAGGGCTGCTAATGTAAACCAGAGAAATAGGGCGCGGCGGAGAGCCGGCTCGCCTTAGATGCGGAACGAAACGTGTGTGTTTCGTGACGCGTGGGGGTAGCTCCCGCCCCAGTCGGGTCCTGAGTGCGGCGCTGGCCATCACCAAGGTGGGGCGGTGGTGTTGGGGAGGGCGGCGGGGGGATGAATGACGGTTGGGGCGAGGTTCCGGCGCGGGGGTGAAGGTCTCTTACCGAGGTCTAGGAGAGGCACTCCGACCAACCCCCCACCCGCCCACCCCCACCCCACCCCACCAGGCCGCCCTGGACGAGCTGCGCCAGGCGCACGCGCAGCTGTCCGCCGAGGCCGCCGCCGCGCAGCAGCGCTACAAGGTGGCCTCGGACGGGGCGGCCAGCCTACAGCTGGAGCTGAGCACGCAGAGGGAGCGGAGCGACACGCTGGCGGGCCAGGTGCGGGGTGGGGGCGGTTGGGGGTGGGGGCGGCGGTTTCAGGGTGGGTTGGGGCAGCGGTTGGGGGCGCAGAGGAGGGCTTGGGGCATTCTGCGCCGTGGGGGCTTGGGCTGGGAGCTGCGCGGAGGGCCCGTGTGGCGTGGCACGTTGCCTCTTCTGTACCCGTGCCGTCACCCGCGGGGGATGGGCCTGCGTGGCGTGACAGGAGCTGCCCGCCTTCCGTCCCCCACAACAACGGAACCCCTTACGTCGTTCTTCCCCGTCCCCCCCCTCCCGCAGGTGACTGCTCTGACTCGCGAGTGCGACACTCTGCGCAACGCTCTGGGCGGCGTGGAGGGCAAGCTGACGGAGCTGCAGCGGAGGGACGCGGACGTGAGCCTGGGGGGAGGGTGCGGAGCGGCTGGGGGGCGGGGTCGGCGAGGGCGAGCCAGCTTTGCGCAGGAAGGAAAGGGCAATTATCGGTACTGACGCTCACACGGAAGCAGCAAACGCGGTCGGACACTAACAAAGGCTGTGGCGGTGGTGCTACGTGTGAATCTTCCCTCACTATCCTTGATCGCATGAGCATGCACCCCGGCCGGCTTCCCTCCCCTACCAACCTGCCATCCCCATTCCTCCTTTCCCTCTCCCCCCCTTTACCCCCCCCCCCCCGCCCCCCCTGGACCTCGGTGCGCATCGGGCTCGCTGGCTGCCGCTCTATCTCTCCCTACCCTCTCCAATGCTCCGAAAATCACCCCCGCCCCCGCCCCCTACCCGCACCCCCCCCCCAGGTGTGGACCCGCGTCAAGGAGGCCATGTCGGCCGCCGAGGAGGCCCGACTGGCCCGCGACACGGCCCTGGCCCGCTGCGCCGACCTGGAGCGCCAGGTGGACATCGCCAACACGCGCCTGGCCACCGTGCGCCAGGTGGGGGGGCGGGCGGCTGGTGGGGGGGGGGGAGGGGGACGGGGCGGGGGGCCTCGAGCCCTGCTCTGTACCTTGTCCATCCTGCATGCCAGGGTGTGGCGCCAGAGTCTGGAAGCTGAGCACCACCACCAACGTGTTTGTGCCTGTCAGGGGTTTGACGTGCAAAGGCAGGAGCTCGCCACCCACACGACCCTTTCGCTCCCCGCCCCCTCTCCACAGGCCACTCGCGACGCTGTGGTGGACGAGTTCAGCTCCCAGGTGTCAGCGGCGCAGGCAGCGGCCGCGCAGGTGCGGCGACAGGGACCCGGGGCAGGGGCCGCCACAGCGCTGCTCCACCTCCTCAGTGCACCTGCTTGCGCTCGCAGCGTCTCAGCCCTCTGCTCCCAGCTGCTCCCATTCCATCAATCAATCCCCTTCACCTTCACCCCACCCCACCCCCCTTAAACCCCCCTCCCCACCCCAGGTCCGTGAGGAGCTGGCTGTGGCCCACACCGCTGTGTCCGAGTGGCGCGCGCGCGCGGAGCGGCTGGAGCGGGACCAGGCCAGCCTGCAGGCGAGAACACGGGAGGGGGGCTGAGCCTGGGGACCCCTGCGGCTGGTTGCAGCGCAGTCAGCTTGGGCTGCAGCCAGGGATCTGCTGCCCGCTGCAGTTGGCCTCGTGCTTCCCTGGCCTGAACCAAGCGCCCATCGAAACCTCCATGCATCCGTTCCCCCCCCTCACCTTCACCCCACCACCTCAGGCCGAGCTGCAGGCGCTCCGTGAGGACACAGCCAACGCGCTGGCGTCCAAGAGCCGCCTGGGGCTGGCGTCGCTGGGCGCCGTGGAGAAGGTGGGGAGGGGAGGGGGGGCACCGGCAGCGGGGTGGAGATGCGTGTGGGGGATGCGCTTGGAAGGGGGCGATGCGCACCGGGATTGGGCACGGCAGCCCCGACGGGGCTGCCACCGCACAAGCCTGCAGCAACGTGACGGCTTCGCAGGCAGAGGGCTCCATGGGTGCTGCTCGCTTCCACACCAGGCGCTGCTTTCCATGATAACCCTCCCCCGGACAGGCGACCTGACCGTCCCCTGCGTTACACCTGCCCCCAACCCCTTCTCCTTCCTCTTAACCCCTCCCCCTCCTCCCCAGGTGGCTGCAGTGGAGCGCGAGCGCGACGAGGCGGTGGCCAAGCTGGAGAGCGCGGGGCGGAGGGCGGAGCGGGCGGCGAGGGACGCGCAGATGGAGAGGCAGAACTACGAGGTAGGGCGGGTGGGCTTGGCCGGGGCGCTCACCTGTGTTGAGTGGGACCCCTGCCCCGCCACACTACGTGCACGCCACCTCCCACGGCGGCCTCAACAAGCTGAGCCCTGCCGGCAACCCCTCCCCCCCCCTCCCCTCCCCTCCCCCTCCCCTGCCCCCCCCCTCCCCTCCACCCCCTAAGACCACGCTCCGCAACCTCAAGTCCTCCCTGGCCGAGCACGAGGCTGCCCTGGCCGCCGCCCGCGCCGAGGTGGGCACCACCAAGCGCCAGATGGAGGCGCTGGGGCGGGAGCTGGCGGCGGCCAAGGCGGCGCGGCAGAACGCAGAGGCGGAGCTGCGGCAGCAGGTGCGTGTGTGTGTGAGGGGGAGGCTGGGGGAGGTGTGCGGTGGAAAGATAGCCCTTTCCGGAGCTTGCTCGGCTCCCGGTTTGCTCCGCTCGGTTCACGTTTTTGGTGATGCCATGCCTTGTAGCAGCCGGCCCGCGGCCCCTCCACCACACATGCCTCATCCTCCACCTGCCTTCATGGTCCCGCCCCCAATCCTCCCCCTCCGCACCCCCGCCCCTGACCCACTCCCCGCCCTCCCCGACCCAACCCCACCCCTCCCCCCAAACCCCCCCAACCCCACCCACCGCGCCCACGCCAACCCGACCCCCAGATCGCGTCCATGCGCTCCGACCGCGAGGCCGAGGCGCGGTCCTTCACCGCCAAGCTGGACGCGCAGGCGGCGGCGGCCGCAGTGGCCGCGGGCGAGGCGGAGCGGCTGCTGGCCAACAAGCAGGAGGTGCTGGCGAGGTGGAGGGAGGAGGCGCAGACGGTGCGTCTTTGCGCGGCCCCTGCCCTGCCTCCGTGCGTCTCCGCTTGGCCTTGCTCTTGATCGGGCATTCTGGCATGTGCGACGTGCCCATTGCGTCACCCTCTTCATGCTGATCTGTTCCTCCGCTCCCCCCTGGCTCAAATTCCATGGCCTCGCCTCCCCTCTCCCCCCCCCCCCCAGCTGGCCTCCCGCATGGAGGCCGCCCTGCAGGACCACAAGCGCGAGATGGGCGCCCGCGCACACGAGGCCGCGGAGCTGCGGGCGCGGTGCGAGGCGCTGGCGGCGGAGAACGTGGAGCTGGCGGGGGCGGTCAGCGAGATGGAGGCCAAGGTGGGGGGGGGCAGTGTGCGGTTGTGGGCGGCCCGGTGGGGAACTGGGGGCGAGGGGCGGGGGAAGGGGGAGGCATGGGGCAAACGCTGGAGGGATACTACTCGTCGTTCTTCCCATCGCAGGGAAATGTTCTGACTCCTCCTCGGCCCTGGCCCCCTCCTCCCCTCCCCCGCCACAGCTGGACGAGCTGCACGCCCAGCTGGGAGACGCGGAGGCACGCGCCGACGCGGCTACAGGCCAGGTAAGGGGCCCCGCTACTTGGCGTTTGACCCTCAATTGGCACCAGCTTTGCGTGCTGGGCACCAAGCCAGTCAGCACAGAGCAAGTCGGTGTCACTCACCACTGCCAACGCACTAGGGGCCATGGCGCGCCCCAATTATGGCGTAGCTTGCCCCGCCCCTCCTACCCATATCCCCAACACTTACACCATTAACCGCTGCACCGCAACCGCCACCCCTCCCCCTCCGCAGGCCATGGGCGCCGCCAGCCGCGAGGGCGAGCTGCACTCGGAGCTGCGCCAGCTGCAGGCCGCACTGGACCGTACGGCATTCGAGAAGAGCCGCATGCAGCGCGCGCACGACCCGCTAACCGCCAAGTACGACGCGCTCAAGAAGGACATACGGCAGACCGTGGCGGCGCCGCCGGGCGCGGGCGCCGCCGCCGCCGCGGCGGCGCTGGCGGCGGCTTCTATGCCGGGCGTGCACACGCCCACGGTGGGCACGGGCGTGGGCTTGACGTGGGCGGGGTCGCCGGATGGGGTGGTGCACGCGACGCGGGTGCCGCGGGGTCACTACACCGGGCCGACGGGCAGGTGAAGCGGTGGGGTTAGTGCCGCGGAGAGCTGACGTGTGGTGGGTGTTGGTGACAGCGGATGACGGAGGGAGGGAGGGTGGGATGACTCAACTGACCTGTTCATGGCTGGCGTACTCATGTCGTGACCGATATCAACCTCGATGTAAGGTGGGGGCCGCACGTTTGGCCTTGGTTGGCCGCTTGTAGTTGGCCATGGCTGCAGTAGAGCGGTGGCCGTGCAGGCCACCGGCTTGCGTGGTCCCTCGTGATAAGACGAAGCGCGCGTGATTTGACTGACGGAAGTCAGCATGGTCGGACTTCTTGTGCATAGGACCGCTTTGTGACGGGGGCTGCCTGGTGGCTGCGGCATGCCCTCCTGCGGCATTCTCTCGTCTTTGTTTGCCTACCGTATCTCTTCCTTTGACAGCTGAGAGTTTCTTCCTTTCTTTTTATCTTCTCTATTGTGAACGCTGGTCGGGAACCGGAGCAGCGGTCATTCACGTGGTGGCGTGCCTTGTTGAGACCTTGAGATGGTGGAGCTGTCTCCCTGTGTAAGCATAGCATCGGCGCCTGCAGCGCTGCAGCGTGCCAGCTCGCCAGCGTCACGTCACGTTGCGGCACAGCACAACTGTGACGGCGGGGGGTTACTATGCCAAGCGACCTGCACGGTCCTCCAGCCGGCCCCACACGGCGGTTACCCCCAACCCCGTCACGACCGTGGCGGCGCCGCGACGGCCCGGGCGCCCTTGAGCAGGGAGACCTGTGGATTAGTGCAAGGCCACCAGTACGGCAGGCTGACGGCAGGCCCCTGACTCCACCTCGGGACCTGGCGGAGCGCGTTAGGTCGCGTGGGAGTCCTTGGCAGGGGCATGTAGTCTGACGCACGGTCTTGTGAGAGCAGTGGCCGGGCTCACGCCCCTGGGGCCCCGCCCCTGCAGGAGAACTGCCGCATACCTGCAAGGTCCCCGCCAGCCACATGCAGCCCCGGCATCAGGTCAGAATGTGTTTTGAGCAGCTGCACGACGTCTCCCACCAACCCCGGACCCGACCCTTTCCTTTCCCAGGACCAGCAAGTCTTATGAGGCGGTGCTGAGAAGCACCAGGCACACTCCCGATGCTGGGCGCCGCTTGACCCTCCCTGGGACGCACGCAGCACGATGGTTGCGCTTGGGGCCAGGCACCACTCCAGGGTCAGGCCTCGGCACGGACGCGCGGACCCTCTCCAAGCTGCGCCGCGACTCCACGGGCCCGTCCCAGTGTGCCGTGCTCGCTCTGTACAGATGCTGCAGAGCGTGCCAAGTCTCTCCGCGAGGCAGTCTGCTCGCCTGGGCCGTCCCCGCTGCTGGGTCCAGCCCTTCAAGCCTTCAGGGCTTGCACAGCCTTGCCCCGGGGTACTGGCCCGCACATGTAACCTGTGGCCTCTGGCCAGGCTGGTGAGGCTAGCTGCCGAGCCCCAGCCCACCCCAGCCCACCCAGGGCCCTTGAAGGTGTCCATTTTCGTCTCCACCCTCTCCAACGAGCGCTCTGTGGTATCAGCGGCATCAGTGGAAGTGGAGGGGCGGTCGGGGGAAAGCCCAGTGCTGGTGCAAGGCAAAAGAGCGTGCATGGCCTCGCAGAGATTGCTTCGGCAGTCTGTTGCTGTATTTCCTGTTGGGTCCCGCAGGCCCCGGTGTTGGGTCCAGCCGTCCGGGCCTTGCCTCGGGGTCTTGGCCCCCACACCTGGCCAGGCTGGGTCCAAAACCAGCCAGGAGAACGGAGGGGCGGCGGGGGGAAAGCCGCAAACGCCCCGGCCCCCGCCGTGCCTGCCGTCGAGGCGTCTGGGCGCCACTCGTGGAATCCAGTAACCCCAGGACACAGGACGACTCTGTCCAAGAGGTCTCAACTGGCATTTCGCTGCGCATGTGGACTCGCCGGGTAAGGTCAGGCGCCCCAGATGCTGTCCGAGTGATTGCCAAATGGTCAGGTTTACAGAGCGGCCGAAACAGTGCGCGGCCAGTATGCTCTAGTGTCTGTAGAAAGCGGGACTGGTCTCTTGGCGTTGCAAGCGGAACCAGGATGCAGGGCCGAGGTCCGATGCGGCCTTCTCTAGCACCTGGGAGCGGACACGCGCTGCACCCAGAACACTCACACATAGCCCACTACTTTTCCCGCACACTGCAAGCTCAGCGCACACCGCTAGGAGGTCAAGCACAGCAAGGCGAAGCGAAGCCCAACTCTAGGGGCATTGTAATTCTGTGAACGGTGCCTCTGGTTCCCCAGACCGAAAGCCCGTCTAGATAGTCGTCGACTCCACACGCAGCGGCGGCCTACAGGCAGCCGCAGCGGGTGGTTGAGGCGCAATGGCGGAGCAGGTGGGACCGCACTCGGGTTCAGCGCTCGCGCTTACGCTTCCTGCCATGCGCCCTTCAATGGTGGATCTGACGGTCTTACCTCTTTAATGGCGCAGGAGAAGAACCCAAAAGATGTTGAGAAGGAGCAGGAGGCGATGCTCATGGCGAAGTATGGCGGCCTGAAGCCGAAGAAGAAGCTCCTACCGAAGGTGCGAACTGCACGGGTAGCAAGGAGGCGACTGCAGGGCTCCGGGAGCGCTTTGGGGAGCTGGCCGAGCACTCCAACACCTGGACATGCGGACTGTGCGCCCGCACCGGCTAACGCGCATGCGCCCTGCTGCCCGCAGGACCACAAGTTCTTCGACTCTGCGGACTGGGCAATGAATAAAGAAGCCCAGAAGAAGGGCGAGAAGCCTGCCGATCCCGATCAGCAGCAGGAGACGTTGCCGCCGAAGCTGGAGCCCATGCCAGTGCCATCTCGGCGAGTCAGCCACCTGGACCCGCTGGACAAATGAGCGGCTTGAAACTTGAGGAGGGGGTCTGCCATGCGTGCGACCAACATGCGTGCAATCGCTCGGACGAGCAGGAGGAGCTAAGAGCAGAGGGCGGCGTACATAGGGGACGAAGGTTCGCCATGACCGCCTTGGGGCGAGCGGCGTGCGCGGGTACGGGGAGAGGGTTTCAGGCACTACATCGCTGTCGAGTGAGACGGCCTGCCTCACCGGCATTGGGAGTTAAAGGGGGGGGGTTGTGGCGGTGATGGGTTTGCCCTTTTCGGGGTGCTGTCAGGCGGGGTGTTGTTGGTGCCTAACGTGCATGTGGTACGGGAAGGCAGGCCGGTGCACTTTTGCCGACATGGGCCGGCAGGTGTGCCGTGGGACCGTTCGTTCGCTGCGACGCGGCTAAACGATAAGCATTTGTAAGCTTGGAGAAGTGTCCGAGTGCAGCCTTGACGGTACCACAGCTTACCATGGGCTGGCCGCTGCCAGCCCTCGGAAGGGGACCTGGCGACCAGCCGGGGCGCTGGGAGCTGGCCGGGGATGAGACGTTGCCTGCAGCATTGCTTGTCGACGCATGGGTGCAGTCCATATCGGCTAGTATTCGGGTGGACGAAGCAGAATCTGCATATGGAGGTATCAATACTCGCAGTAGGCCCCTGAACGCCTGAATTGTCCAAGGTACCCCACGCGTTGCACGCTTCATGGCGTAGCAATCAGATGAGAGAGAATGGGAAAGGGGGACGAGGTTACGCGAAAAGCAAGGCCAGGAGATCAGACAAGGAGCAGGCAGCAGCAGAACACAGAGGACCGTGTAGGGGCAGATGGAAATTGAGCTAAAGGGACGGGATGCTTATCCAGCGCAGCAGACCCTGTGGCGGGCCTGGAATAGGAGCACAGGGGCTACTGCTTCTCCTGCTGCTCTGGCAGAGCTCCGCCGACCGCCTAGTCTCCGCCATGCCCTCAGGCCAGCAGTAACTGCGCCAGCGGACGCCTGCACGCACACGCTGGGGGCCTCGGCCACTAGATGGCATAGGAAAGATAAGTGGGGTGTCCGAACGCGTTGCTTGGTGCGGCCCCTAGGATCCCCCGTGCGCCTGCTTGTTCTTGCCTGTCGCTCGGCCTCTCCCTCTTCCTTTTGCGTTGCGCACAGCCTAGTTGAGTTCAGCTGCATCCCCCTTCGTCGTCGTCCGGACTACGCTGCACGGCCCCTGCGAGCATAGAAGCCCCGAGGCCAGCAGTAACTGCACTGCACTGACTGCAGTCTTTCACGCCCCAGGTAAGCGCGGAACTGGGCAAAGTCTTTACAAGCTCTGTTAGTTTGAATGGTCCTGACCCCTCCTAATGTTCTAAGATACAAGATGAAGGTCTCTGCAGCAGCACCAAAAGCTCCTCCCCTCGAGGACTTCCACACGGATTCCACCGGGGGCAGGAGCGCTGTACACACAGTTGGGTACTCGGCCTCCCGCCAGAACACCCGAACACCCGAACACGCCGACCACGGCCCCGCGAAAATTGTGCGTCTTGATCTTATAAGCAGGCTTGACGCGCATGCATGGGGGCAAGCAAGGCACCGCGCATCATCGCGCATCATGGGAAGAACGAAGGCGCCCCCGCCTGCAATCAAGGCCTCAATCTGGGTAGTGGTTGGATGGGCAGCAACCGGCGCCGTACCAAAATTGCCGGATGCCCGCACACAGCTGACACCCTCGAAGAACCTCAAAAAAAATCCGTGCGGGAAACGGCTCCACGCACGCTTGCGCGTCCCCAAGCTCACGCCTCCCAAGATGTTGGCGAGGCCACGAGCGGAAACGGCACCACCACCGCACATCACACCAGCACACATGTGTCCCACACCGCTCTCACAAGTCGTCACGGCTAGATACGCGCCGCATTCGCTTCCCTCCGCCTTCGGGGCCGCAGCATCGTCCGCGCCCCCGTACGGCAGGAGCCCAACCGGGTAGCCGACCGGTCACAGTTCGCTACTTCGCACACGCTCCTCTCTCGGCAGTTCACCCGACGCACGCTCGACACGGCCGGGGCGCTGTGCCGGGGCTGGAGCCTGCCACGCAGAACCATCACGCGCCTGTCATGCCTTGTTCCGCATGCGATTGAGGAAGCGTGAGAAGGCGTCCCAGTTATCGAACATCAGGTCGCCCATGCGGAGGAACGTCACCTGCGTCAGCCGCCCCGCGCGCGCGTTCCGCCCGAAGGCGCTCTCCGCGATGCGCTCAAACGCATAGTCGTCGTAGCGCTGCAGGGCGTTCTCGCCCGACAGCGGCACGCCGTACTTCTCCGCCGCTTCGATGACCTGAGGGGGAGGCAGGGCGGAAGGCACACGTCAGCAAGGAAACCCAGGAGTCGCGGTCGAGCCAGCACAAGGGTACCACCAACGAGTTAACCCGTGCCTACGGGCAGCCCTCGCTCGGGCAGCCCTTGCCCACCCCTCCCCATCCCTCGCCCAGAGAACCCTCCACCCTCCACCCCCGGCCGCACCTGCTGCAGGAGCGCCTGCGGGCTGCAGCGGCCCTCGGGCGGGTGCTCGCAGTCGCGCATCTCCACGCACGTGAAGCTGAGCGAGGCGTCGTGCTGCCGCAGCATGGCCATGAAGGGCAGGTAGCCGTCCCGGTCGCGCGTGTTGTAGTAGCCCGCCGTCAGCTCCGCCGCGTGCGCTCGCGACTTGAACCACCAGTGCACCCCCGCCAGCTTGATGCCCATCTTGCAGGCCGGCGCGAACTCGTAGATGACGTGCCCGTTGTCCGCCTGAGGGGTGAGCAAGGAGGGCGAGGGCACCGGGGGTTTAGCGTCGGTGTGGGGGATGGGCGAGGGGAGGGCGTGCGGTTGCGGACAGGCACCGAAGGCGCTGGGGAGGTCGGCTGCGGTGGCTGTCAAGACACCCGGCTGAGCGTTGACTTTGGTGCACAAGTCTGCCTTCTCCGGCCCTGCAGGCACAGCCCCCGGAAGCGCGCGAACAAGCGGGCCCCTGCCCCTGGCTTGCATGCCCCAAACCCCCTTAGGAGTGCGAGGGAGATCCTCGCATGGCGCTGACGGGAACCCTCCTACGCCTGGTACGGCCTAACCAGCACCCCCGGGCTAAAGCTACAATTGCGTGGCCATGCGCTGGACCGCCGCCTTCATGGCCCTCATCAAACCCCTTTCCCAGGTCTCCGCGGCCGCGACTCACGTCGCGCATCGAGTTGAAGACGCGCGGCCGCCCGTGCTTGTTGAGCACCTCCGCCGCGGCCGTGAGCACGCGGTCCGCGTGCTGCAGGAGCATGGTGGAGTACCAGGAGAGGAAAAAGTGCCCGTAGGCCGAGCTCCAGCTGCCGCCCTGGCTCACGAAGAAGCCCGTCTCCCAGCTGCTGCTGTTGTAGTTCCCCGCGTCGTGCGGCCCGCTGAGCCCCCTGGGAGGAAACAGGAGGGAGGGAGCGCAGCAGCTCGTCAGGATAACAGCGGCAGCAGCAGCATGACGGTCCCCGGGCAAGTAAACACCAGGGCAGAGCTAGCGTCCGAGAGGGCGGCTGAGGTGCAGTACCGGGAAGCCCGCGGCTAACCCGAAGCCCCGAGGGAGCAGCGCGGAGCGGCCCTCACCATTCGGGGTGCCCCGCCGCGTCCGCAGTCTTCCGAAGGCATTCGAGCATGTACTTGTCATAGCACTGGAACTCGCCCACACCCGGGAACCGCCAGCGCCCGTCGCCCTCCGGGTAGGACGGGTACCGCAGCTCCCCCGCCGGTCCGAGGCCCACCGTCACCTCCGTGATCACCGTCCCTGCGGAGTAGCAAGGCATCAAGCTGTTGGTTGCGAGAACGATCACGGCAGCGTAGGGGCGGCTCGGAATACGAAACGCAGGGGGAGGGACGAACTGGGGGTGCGATGCCCATGAGGTCAGGCCGCACCCAAACCCGCACCCGCCCGCGCGCATCCCGCCGCTTCAGCTCACCGAACAGGTGCTGGAACTTGTCTGCGAAGGCGTTGATGAAGTCGCGATACATCTCCACCGGCGTCCGGCTCCAGAAGAGCGGGGTCTCGTCGCATCCGAGCGACAAGCACTCCCGGTTCCGGTGCCCCGACTTATCCGTGTAGAAGATGTCCGGGTTGCGCTCGCCCACGTCGAGAACCCACTTTGGCAGCGGAATTTTGCAGGTGTCCCCGACATTTCCGCCTGCCGCGTGAAAGCTCATGACCGCCTGCACCTTCAGGCCCGCAGCAGCGACTTTGTAGAAGAGCCGCTTGTAGGCCGAGAAGTCATACTGGCGGGGGCCGGCGCGCTCCACGATGCCCCACCAAACGTCGACCATGACGCCCTCCACGCCAGCCTGCTTGAGCGTATGCAGCGCGATGTCCAGAGAGCGCTCCTTCTTCAGCACCGATATCCGCTTGCCGTCGCGCTCCACCACCCACACGGTATCGAGGGGGAGCATAACATAGACCGGGCAGCCGGACCCGCTGGAGGAGGGCTGCTCCGCCTGCCCCTCCGGATACTGCGTGTCGAAGCGGTCCTCGTCTATCATGGGAATCTTTATGTTCTGCCTGTTCTCTCGCAAGAGCCTGCGCGGGAGGAGCAAGAGGCGTGTGGCCCTTGCGCGGCGCATGCAAAGTTCCCAAACTCGCGCGCACCTGTGGATATCCAGGTCGTCCTCGAGCTCCGAGAAAGCATTTGCCCCTGGCGTTGCGACAATAGGCTCCGGTGCTGAGCTCGCGAAGCCGAAGTCGTCCTCGAGCGTCCGCGAGGTCCGCGGGTGGGTGGCCGGGTGCGCGACTTGGCGCCCTTGCGAGCGGCAGGCTCCGCTCTCCCGCACCCGCAGCCCTCTAGACTGGTGCAGTCGTCGAGCAGCTAGTAGCGCACTACGTAGGGGCGCTACTAGGCAGCGCGGGCTCGTGCTGGGGCTGCAGGGCAGCGCGGTCGGAGGCCCAGAGCGCATCTCCGCCACACCCCCTGGCGCCCCAGGCGAAGGCCAGGGCGCCAAGGAGGCTGCTGCTGAGCTAGTCTAGGTCACACAGGGCGCGGCTGGGCGGGCAAAGCGTTTGAGCCCGATGCAAAGTTGTTGTTGGTGTTGTCCGCGGTGGCAGTCTCTTTGCCGTCTTTGCGCAAATGTCTGGGGACGTGGCGTGTGTCTGCTCTAGTCGTATAGTCTCTTGCCTCTGTAGCTGTGCAGCCCGAGCCTCCTCGCGCAACAAAGAGGAGTCGGTACGGAAGCTTTTTGGCACGTCAGCACCAAGTGCGTCTGTGCTGGCTCCCACCGCCTCCAGCACAACCGCCACAGGCTGGGTGCACCAGAGCCCCGCGCCCCCCAGAGTCTACCTCGGTGCCACCTCGGCGCGGACATGCGCGGCGACCGGCCCTCTCGCGGCCTCGAATACAGAGGGCTGCCCGCGTGCGACAGAGAGATGGATACCAAGCGAACTCCTGCCTGGACCAGGGCCGGCCAGGGCTTGGTGCTCGGTCCGCGGGTCTGTGCGCGCGGCCTCTCGACAAAGGACGTCAGGCGGACGTCCTCCGCGCCCGGCGATTGCCTGCACGCATTAGGGGAAACTCCCGAACGTGAGCCGCGGCTTGCAGGGTCTCACACGCGTCGGGCGAACCAAGCCTGTGACGCCACACGGTTTCCTTTACGCAACTGACAGCCGGGCGGCGCTCTCGGCCCCGCCTCGCGCCCTGCCACCCCCTGCCACCCAAGCTACCCACCCCTAGCACCCCCGTCTCTTCGATGTGTCGCGACACTTCAGCCAAAGAGGCAATGGGCTGGGGCAGCACACGCCCCCGGTTACGTGATTACTAATAGCGTGGCCGAAGGGCGCGGGCGTGAGCGGACCTCACCCTCCTTCACTCGACCCTAGCCGCGGCCTTGGCGCGCTGCCACGGGGGCCTGGCATAGGGTGAGGACGACAGGTGCACAGAGCTAAGGAGGGCGGTGAGCCTCGAGCGCCGCAGCCTGACCTGTGCCACGTATAGCCACGTCCCACAGCCCTCAGTGGGTGTCAGCCCACCCCCCCGCCTTCCTCCTACCTTCCGAAGCCGCTCTGCCTCGTAACCGCTAAACTCGGTCAAGGGACCTTGCCAGGGCGCACGGATACTTGAGGCAGGTGCCTGTCAGCTCAACCATCCTCACCAGGCATCGGCACGGCATCTGAGGGCTGAGGCCTCCGCGGTAGCAACCAGGCTCTCCGCCAGGTCTGCGCCGAGCCACGGTGATCGTGTCGAACCCCAGAGCCCAAGCGCTTCGCTTCGTTGTCTTCTTCTACACCCCAGAGCCCAGACCCTTGCTGCTAGTGTACTGCACGGGGGCTATGCTCTCCAGAACTCGCCCGCCCCGCTGACCGCTGCTGGTGTGGCCACAAGAGGGCGACACGCCCTCTGCCCCCGCCGACCGGCCTTGCCGGGAAGGCTGATGGCGCCCCGTTCCCCCCGCCGCCTGGACCCCATTCCCGGCCCCCCCTGGTCTCTGGCAAGAAGTGGCCCTCGAGACTGGACCCGAGACGGCCGAGAGGCATCATGCAGCAACGCTCCATGAGGCCCTCACACATGTCAACACATGTCAACACATGTCAACAACAACGTCAAGCCGTCAGCCCATCAAGCCGGCACCCATGCAGGGTCCTTCCCCCTCGTGGTCCTCCCGTGGGCGCTCTCCCCCATTACCCTCGGCACCACGGAGGCTCCCACCTCACCCCGGCCCACCACAGGCTTTGAGCCCCGTGCCCCCGTGCCCGTCACGTGAAACCACGCCATTCCACACGGCCCTCGGTCTCGCCTCTCCAGCCACGCATCCCTCGCATCCACGGATACATCCTCAAACCTCCCTTGATAGCATTCTCCGTTGCCGTCTCCAGGCACGTCAACCTCTCGCCGTCCGGCCTCTCCCCCTCAACGAACCCGCTATGCTTTCTTCACTCGTGCCTTCCCTCACAGCTCTGCCGCTCTGGTGCACACGCGAGTCCACGGATCCGGTTCCACAGGAACGCAGGCCGGGGGCAGGTCCCTACTGCGCCCTGCCCGTTCGCCCCTCTCTCTCGTCACCACAGCCCTTCAATCCCCCCTCCACGGGGTGCTCCGCCTTCTCGCCTACCCCTCCCTTCCCCTCCCTCACCCTTCCCCCCGCAACCCTAGGCGCAGCCAATCGCACCCCCCCCCTGCCTCACTCCCACCCGCCCAGCCCAGGCCCGCTCCCCCAACCCCCGCTACCTCCCCCCACGCCAGGGGAAGAGCAGCGGCTGCACGTTGACGCCCAGGGGCGGCCACAGGAAGTGGCGCAGCCCCCGGCGCCCCCCCGCGCCCCGCCGCGAGCGGTCCAGCGTGTCCCTGGCGAAGGGCGCCCACTGCCGGGCGCAGGAGAAGTCGTCCACGCCCATGCCTTTGTGGGGGCGAAGGGGGGAAGGGGGGAAAGGGTTGGGATGGGGGGGACGGGTTTGGGTGGGGGAGAAGCACTGCGGGGAGCAGAAGAGAGAGGGCATCAAGCCTGAGGGGCTGCTCGAGGCTGCTCACCTCCCCCTCCTGATGACATACAGGGCCCTCCGTCCCTTTCCCCTTTCCCCCCGGCCCCGCCCCCCCCACCGTTAGCCAGGCCCCGCAGCAGCTACACCACCCGCATGACCCCCCGCAACACGCCCATACACACACACGGGGCCGGGTCGGGGCGTTTGCTGCCTGCTTGCTGCCTGCTTGCTGCCTGCTTGCTCGCCGCTTACTATACGCACTAGCACCTGGTTATCGCGCATCAACCCGAGCATCCAAACACACACGCCGCTCCCCCCTCACCCCCCTTCCCCCCCCCCACCGTTGGCCAGCCCCCGCAGCAGCTGCACCACCCGCATGACGAAGAACATGTCGGGCGGGAAGGAGGAGATGGCGGAGCGCTTGATGGGGGAGTTGGGGTCAAACGGGTCCACCTGGGGGGGAAGTGGGTCCGAGGGCAAGGGGGCAGGGAGGGGAGGGTGAAGGGGAGGGGGAGGGGAGGCAAGGGGGCAGTGGGACGTGGGAAGCGTTGGAAGGATCACGCTCCCCCACTCAGTCTGCCCCCACACCTTGCCCCGCGTGTCGAACATGCCGTACGCCATCTCCGTACGGAGATCTGGATCCTGCTTCTCCGTCACCACGCCGAGGCGGCCCAGGGATTCCGAGATGTCGGTGGCTTTGCCCCTGCGCGCGGAGCAGAGACAGAGAGGGGGCCAGGGGCACAGGCAGATGGAGTGAGGGCTGAGGGGGCAACGAGCGGGAACTAAGCCCATGACGCCTTTGCCCAGCCCCCCTCTGCCGCCCCGGCCCCCGCCTCTTTGTCAGCTATCCCGGCCCCCCTAACACCCAGCTCTGCAATCTTGGCTGCATAACCACCCTTCCGCATAGACCTTCATATGCAACAACTAACACAGCCCGCACGGAACCCCTCCACCCCCACCCCTCACACCCCCCCCGCCCCAGCTCCAGCCGGTAGCACCCCGGCACCCCCGCCGCCCCATACACACATGGGTTTACTTTAGCTATCACTAATCAGGGTCAGCACACACACACGCCCTCCCACCCCCCTGCGCCCCCCCGGCCCCCACCCACCTGTTGAGCGCCAGCACCAGCTCCGCGAAGGCCCGCCGCTGGGCGTCCGGCAGTTGCTTGGACTGGCCGTAGTCCAGCAGGCCCACGCGGGCCCCGCGGCCGATCAGGATGTTGCCGGGGTGGCCGTCGGCCTGACGCGGCGGTTGGCGGTTGGTGGTTGGGGAGGGGGTGGGCGGGGGGAACGTCGGGCGAATGCTTTTGAGCCAGGGGGACCGGCTGAGGGCTGGATGTGTGAATACTGGCGGAATGTGTGCTGCCGTACAAAGTGTGTGTGCCGTACCTGGAAGAGCCCCTCGCCCAGGATCATGCGGCCGTATGCCTCCGACACCCTGCCGGGGCATGGGGGGGAGGGGGGGTATGGGGGGCATGGGGGGGAGGGGGGGTATGGGGGGCATGGGGGGGAGGGGGGTATGGGGGGCATGGGGGGGAGGGGGGTATGGGGGGCATGGGGGGGAGGGGAAACAATCCGCATGGGTCACACGCGGGCGGGCGCGGGCAGGCGAGTGGCCGCCCCGCTATGCCTGGGCTACAGCCAACGCATCCTCATGCGCCGAGCGCTCCCCACCCCCCAACACCCTGGCCCTGGGTAGTTACCCGATTCCAATTCCGATAGCCCTAAGCCATTCCCGGTGGTATTCGGCGGGAAGACTTGCTAAGGACTAAGCACCCGCCAGGCGGCGGGTTTGCTGGGCGGTTTCGAGCGGGCCTACGGCCCTGCCCCCCCACCTGGTGAGGATGCGGCGCTTGGCCACCTCCCTCAAGCGGGGGGAGAGGGAGGCCACCTTCTCCTTGGCCTCGAGCAGGGGCACGCCCTGACAGGGGGGGAAAAGGCGAGGAGGGGGGGGCAGATCAGTGGTAGGGTGGCGGCGGAAGTCGGTGGTTGGTGCGTTTCCAACCCCCCTCCCGGCCCATATGCTTCCCCTCCCAACCGTCGCTTGCCCTTCCCTTTGCTGCCCCCTTCAGTTGACCCCTGCCCACGCCCCCGCCTTACCTCGATGAAGCTGATCAGGCTCTACTAAGGACACGACAGCCCCGCCCGCTCCCCTCCCCTCTTCCCCCTCCTCTGCGCCGCCCCTCCCCTCTCTATCCCCTCCTTTCACCCCCTCCCCTCTCTTTCCCTCCTCCTCCTCCGCATCCCCCATCGTTGCAGCCCCCCGGGGATTTGCTGCTTGGACTCACCTCAGGACTGAGCCCCGCGCCGCGACCTCCTCCCGCCCAGCCCATGCTTCCCTTCCTCTCTATCCCTCTCTTCCCCTCTTCCCCTCCTCCTCCCCCCCCCCTACCTCGATGAAGCCCATGACCAGCGCCCGCCGCGTCACCAGCCCCCCCACGGTCCGGGGCACGGACAGCCTGGAGCGCAGGGGCGCCAGGTGCTCAGCAATGGTGTCCATCACACGTGCCTCCCTGAGGGGGGGGGGGGTGGAGGCAAGAGGGGGGTAGAGGGAAGGGGGGTGGGATGGGATGGGAGGTGTGGGCAGGAGAGTCGTGCAGGCGGCGCGCAGCCCCCTTCCTCCGGCATCAACCCGTGGTGCCCCTCCTCTGGCCCCGGGTCAGTCGCACCCAGCGTAACCCATATCCGAGCGCCCCCGCCCGCCCCCCACGCCCCACCGCGTGAAGTCGAACTCGAGGCGGATCTGCTTGTTCAGCTCGTCAACCGCCGACACCAGGTCGAACTGGGAGTTCGGGGTTGGGGGTTGGGAGTTGGGAGTTGGGGATCGAGCTCTGGACCAAACCTTATCCTCCTTCCCTTCCTGTCCCTCTCCTCGCCACCCCCAGCCCCCACCTTTTCCCCCCACCTTGAGCTCCGTCTTACACAGGGAGAAGGCGGCCGCACCCCCGACCGTCCATACACACACGTTTCCCCGCCCTCTCCCCCCAATCCCCCCCTCCTTTCCCCCACCTTGAGCTCCGTCTTGGACAGGTAGAAGGCGGCCGCCCGGATGTTGGCCAGGTCGGCCGCCATCATGGGGAGGGCGTCTGGGTACTGGACCTGACAGGGAGGGAGGGGGGAGGTGGGGGGGAGGGTGAGGGACAGGGACAGGGGGCTGGGTTGAGCTGACCAAGGACCTGGGTACAGCTGGAGTGCGCCCCAGGTGGCCCCGGCGGCACCCGGCCGCCCCAGGACCGCCCCCAGCGCTCTGCCCCCAGCTCCGCCCAGGCGCCCCCCCCCAACACCCACCTTGACCGCCACCAGCCCGTCCACGGGCGCCTCCCCTACACCAGCCACACGCCCAATACACACACACGCCCTCCCAGCCCCCTCCACCCCCTTCCCCCCCAACCCCACGCACCTTGACCGCCACCAGCCCGTCCGCCGGCGCCTCCCCCACACCAGCCACACGCCCAATACACACACACGCCCTCGCACCCCCCGCCACCCCCTCTCAGCCCCCCAACCCCACGCACCTTGACCGCCACCAGCCCGTCCGCCGGCGCCTCCCCCACACCAGCCACACGCCCAATACACACACACGCCCTCGCACCCCCCGCCACCCCCTCTCAGCCCCCCAACCCCACGCACCTTGACCGCCACCAGCCCGTCCGCCGGCGCCTCCCCCACACCAGCCACACGCCCAATACACACACACGCCCTCGCACCCCCCGCCACCCCCCTCTCAGCCCCCCGACCCCACGCACCTTGACCGCCACCAGCCCGTCCGCCGGCGCCTCCCCCACACCAGCCACACGCCCAATACACACACACGCCCTCGCACCCCCCGCCACCCCCTCTCAGCCCCCCGACCCCACGCACCTTGACCGCCACCAGCCCGTCCGCGGGCGCCTCGCCCACACCAGCCACACGCCCAATACACACACACGCCCTCCCACCCCCCGCCACCCCCTCTCAGCCCCCCGACCCCACGCACCTTGACCGCCACCAGCCCGTCCGCGGGCGCCTCGCCCACACCAGCCACACGCCCAATACACACACACACGCCCTCCCACCCCCCGCCACCCCCTCTCAGCCCCCCAACCCCACGCACCTTGACCGCCACCAGCCCGTCCGCGGGGGCCTCCCCCACCTCCACCGCGTGCATCAGGGCCGCCACCGCCGGGGGCCACCGCCCCCGCCCGCCGCCGCCGCCGCCGCCGCCGCCGCCCGATTGCTCCCCCGTCGCCCCCGCCGGCCCGCCTCTCCCTGCTGTACCTGCTGCGCCTGCTGCGCCTGCTGTGCCTGCTGCGCCTGCTGTGCCTGCTGTGCCTGCTGCGCCTGCTGCGCCTGCGCCGGTGGCTGCCCCCTGCCCCTGCCCCTCCCCCGACTCGAAGCCCCGGGGCCGCACGACTTTTAGCACCTGGTGGGGTGGGCCGGAGGCGGGGCGAAGGTGGGGCGAAGGTGGGGCGGAGGTGGGGCGGAGGTGGGGCGGAGGTGGGGCGAAGGTGGGGCGGAGGTGGGGCGGAGGTGGGGCGGGTGCAGGGCGGCGAGGCTTGCGCAAGGGCCCCACCCCAACCTGCCATCGCCCTCGCCAAGTGCGCCGCTGCCCCACCCCCTTCAGGGTGGCCCCCAGCGCACGGGGGACCTGGGCCCACCTGCCCCGCTGTGAGGTGCTCCAGGTCCACCCCTGGGGGAAGGAAAAGGGGGGTGGACGGAGAGGGGCGTTAGGGGGAGAGGTCCGTGGTACACGATCCTGGATCGCAGCCCCCTCCCGTTGCCCCCCGCATCTCCCCACCCTTCACCCCTGTTGCGATTCCTGAGCTCCCCTCCGCTCACTCGGCACTCCCCCTCCTCCCCTCTCCCCTCCCCTCCCGCTCAGCTTCAAACACCCCTTCCCCCAAGCCTTCACCTCTTCTCCGGAGCTTCTTCCGCAGGCTCATGCCCAGCGCACTACCACCCCACCCCCCTCCTCTCCCCCCTTACCTCCCCCCTCCCCTCCTCCCTTCCCCTCCCCCACCCCCCCACCCTACCCCACCCCGGTTCAGCTTCCTCAGCTGCCGCAGGCTCATGCCCAGCGCACTACCACCCCACCCCTCCTCTCTCCCCCTTTACCTCCCCCCTCCCCTTCCCCTGTCCCCCTCCCCCGCCCCCCTCACCCCGGTTCAGCTTCTTGAGCTCCCGTAGGCTCATGCCCAGCACGTTGCACACGTCCCAGGCGCCCTCGCCCTCCCCCAGCACCCGCTCCGCCGGGCGCTGCCGCCGCAGCCGGGCGTCCGCGGAGGCGCGCTCGGCGGCGGTGAAGGAGCGGAGCTTGGCCTTGTGGACCTGGGGGTGGGTGGGAATGGGTGCTGACCGGGATCGCGATGCTGCCGGTCTTCCTCTCCTTCCGTTGTTCAGCACGTCAATGATCACCCCCATTCCCTCCAACCACCCCCCCAGACCCCGTCGCCCCAACCCCGTCGCCCCAACCCCTCCAACCCCTCCCCAGCCCCCCACCTGGCTGATGGAGGCCGAGCCCAGGGGCTTGTCCAGGTCGATCCACTCAAACAGCTGCCCCAGGTCCGACACACCGAACTCCCGCTGCAGCGCGGAGCGCACCGCGGAGGGCGGCATGGGGGGCACCTGACGGGGTGGCGGTGGCGGTGATGGTGGTGTTGGAGGGGGATGCGGGGGGTGGGGAAGTGGGTTGGGAGGGGCAGGGGCGAGGCGGGTCCGCGGGGATGGTGAGTATGTTTCGGGGACAAGAGGAGAAGCACGGGGCCCTCCCTCCCTGCATGGTAGGCTTGCCCTTTCCCGCCGGCCCCCCCACTGCTCCCCACCCCACCCCTGGCCCAGCCATCCGAGCACGCCCGCTATGTGGGCCACTGCACCGTTCCCTCTCCCCCTTCTTCCCCCTCCACCGCCGCCCGTTCCCCGCTCGTGTGGCAGCCACGTGGCCCCCACCCCTCCCATCACGTGCGTCGTATCCCCACAGCTTCCCGCAGCTCGCCCTAGCTCCCCCCAGCTTCCTGCAGCTCCGCTCCTCCCACCTTGTCGCACAGGAGCATCAGCTTCCTGCAGATCTGCTCCGGAATGAAATCGCTGCGGGAGCCGATGAACTGGCCCGCCTGGGGGTTGGGGTTGGGGGCAGGGGTAACAGGGGGCAGGTGAGGGTGGGGGTGGGGTGGGGGTGGGGTGGGGGTGGGGGTGGGGTGGAGGCGAGGGCGTGATGTGGGTCGGCTCGGCGGCGGCTGGGGTGCACGCCTAGGTTGAGCGCGTCAAGGCACAGTGGTGGCTCCGTTGGCCTTCCAAGCCCTGCAGCATTGCCAGGCCCATTTTGGGTCGGGCGGTTGACGGTTGGCGGTTGGCGCTTCACGCGCGCTTCCCGCGCGGGCGCTCCAGGTCCGCCCAGGTCCGCCCAGGCCCTGTCACCTTCAGGTAGAAGCCCCGCAGCGCGATGCAGAGGTCGTACATCTGCTCGCCGGCCCACGTGTGCTGGGGCACCCATAGCTTCTGTTGGATCTCGTCATCGCTGAGGGGTGTGGGGGAGCGGGTGTTGGCGGGAGGGGGGGGGGGCGCGGGGGCAAAGCGCTGGCGTGCCGTTCGGGGGTCGTGGTCCGAGCTTTGGCCGGTGACGGGTAGCCGGTCACGACGCAACGCCTGCGACCCAGCACGGCTTGCGATCAAGGCATGGTCCCGTGCCGCGCGCGCCGTCGCGGCCTCGCGAGCGCTTGCTTTGCGAACGCAAACCATTGTGGGCTTGCACCTCGCCATCGGCGCTGTCCTCGCCGCACCTGTTCCTGAGCACTGTTTTCATCGCGAGCCCCCGTAGCTGGGTGACTTTATACGAGCCATAGATGAAGACCACGCGGCGCCAGAAATCCACAGTTCGGACGACCGTCTCGCCGGCGCCCAGGGGCCCCTTGCCCTCCATCGCGGGCGAAGGCTATGACGCGTATAAATGTGTGCTTGTCGGCATGCGGCGTGGTGAGTGCCAAAACGCAGTTGGGCGGCCGGGTTATTGGGGGCGTCACGAGAGGGGATTGACACGGCGCGGTCGGCCCCCGGCACCGGGATCCTCCCAACAGCCACCGGGCTCTTCATCCTTCCTGACCTTGCTATGTATGCAGCCCGGTTTGGGGTTTTGGCTGCGGGCTAGCCTACGGTAACACATGGCTCAGCAATCCTGGGTTACCCCCTTAGCACGGGCTCCAGCTCGAGCACAGGTTGTCCTTCCTGAGGTTTGGACCCGTGAGCGCCACATATGCTACAGGACTTGGCACGAAGACGGGTTTGGTGACTGCTGTCAGGCACGACGCCGTGGCATTGGGCACCCAAACCCGCGAATTCCGCGGCAGCCCGAGAGACCGACCCAGGGCACCACCGCCTCCCAGCCTCGTCCCCCCCCCCGACCATGACGCGATGACTCTTACGCCGCGGCGCCCGGAGGACTCCTGGAGGAAACGTTCACGCAATCCCGAGGTCCCCAGTCGAGGACTGAGTTATTTGGTCTTGGCCCCGTAAAGACACATTCTAAGCTTGGTACACGTAACGCTGGGGGCAGCCCGCAATGCACACCGGGCGAGCAGTGGGATGCGCCATGGAGGAGGTCGAGGTCCCTGCCCAGCCTAGAACTATACACCTAACAACTCACTGTCTAGCAAGCGCAGCTCTAAATCACCACGTCTAAGCTGACCGAAGGCGCACTGCTGCTCAGTGCTTTTTCCACTTCACGCAACTCGCTGCCTCTGCTCCCCTGTGCATTCAATAGCAGTCCACGTATTGTCTGCGGGCACTAGGTTGGGGTCCGTTTGGCCGGGGAGTCCTTGGGCGCAGCGCACATCTGCTTCCACGAAGGAGCTCGGAGCTTAGCGGCCGGCCTCCTGTCTGCGGGATGGCAGGCCGGCTCCTCTGGCCCACGGCCTCTGGAGGGTAGCTCTAGGCTGGCAGCATGGACGACTCAGGGCTGCCAGTGCGCCCTCCGCCCAGCCTGGGCCAGGCAGGGCGCAGCCGGGCAGCTCTGCGGGCCTCGATAGCAGGCGAAGCAATACGCGAGGAGCCGTCGGAGCTGCAGCCTCCCTATGAGCGCTCGAGTAGCGCAGAAGGAAGGGGGCACCGGGCCCAGCTGCTCGGCTTGCCCCCGCAAGGCGAGCGCTGGGACCGCTGCAACTCGGCGGATGGATGCGGGCCAAACAGGGACGTGCGGCAGCTGTCCTCCGCGGTGGAGGAGAAACTGAAGCTTGCGCCCCTGCTCGCCAAACGGCTGGAGCGAGTGTCCCACTCCTCGGGGAGCTTCAGCTCACGGGTGCGCAACCCACCTCAGCGCTTGCCGCTTGCGCCTGGATGTTTCATAACTCTCCTGCGTGCGCTTTTTCTGGCGCAGAGCGTCGCCGTCGTCCCGGCCAACCCGGCCAACCCATCGGGGAGAGCCACGCCTCAACGGCGTACCTCTGGGGCGGACTATGGCAAAGTAGGTGTCTATGCCCTTTAGAGCAAGCAGCATGCAAGCGAGAGCGCTGGTTTGGGCACCCGGCCGAGCGACATTTCCCCGCACATTTGCAGCTGAATTACCTCGTGACGTCCCTGGAGGGCGTGCGTGGAGACCGTAATCTCAAGGTCGAGGGCTCAGCGCGCCTACCCCAGGTTGGTGGCCGTCCGGGCGGTCAGGGAGACGCACTGGCCGGCCGCATGCGGGCTAACAGACATGCGCCCACAGGTTATGGTCCGGGACCAGAGCGGGTCGCCGACGCAATCCAGAGACGGCACAGCCCACAGCTTCGACGACGCAAAGAAGCAGGTTGACCGCGACCTGCGGCTGTTCCTCGAGGATGTGCGCGACCTGTATGCACAAATCAGCCAGCGCGAAGGCGCCGACGTGCCAATCGTGCTGGAGGTCATCGCGAGGTGCGCCGCATTGATGTGCGGGGGTCTGTCATGCGGCTCTCAAGACTGAACGTGTGACACGCCCGTACCCGCAACCCGCAGCATCATGGACATCGCGGAGGAGTGCCTCGAAACCCCGATCGAGGACTTCAAACTCACAATCACGGATATCGTGGACAACATCGAGGTGTGTAGCCGTTCAGCTCGTGCCGCTATGGCTTCGCCTTGCTTGTGTGGAAGGGACACACACGAAACGCCCCGCTCATCACCCTCCGCAGGATGAGCGCTCAGCGTGCCAGCAGCGCACCATCCGCGCCCTGTACACGCGCCTGCTCTTCATCTTGACACGATGCAGCCGCCTCCTCATCACCGAGCAGCAGCACCTCTTTGCCACAGAGCCGCGCAACCGGCGGCGGCACTCGCAGGTCTTCGGCCCCGGCTTCACCACGAAAACGCAGAAGGAGCTCGGGTTACACCTACGTGAGCTCGCTCGGGCTTGACAGCTGGAATGCCCCCTTCCGCATTCTGCGGAAACCGGAGCTTGTCTGCGGTCTTGGCATGCAGCCAGGACGGGGTCAGGCCGGCATAGCCTTCCGGGTGCTGCCACGGGCACGCGCGGGCCCTGCCCCCCAAAACTCGTTGCCCCCACCCTGCCGCTGGTCGCTGAGGCGCTTCCCTCCTCCGCCGCCCTTTTCTCGTGCGCAGCAGCGCCGCAGCCGTCGCAAGTGAGCGACACGGTGCCGGCCCCCATCCTGGAGGAGGAGCCCGTGTTCCGGTCCCACACCATGCCCGTCAAGTGGGTGGCGCCCGCGACCCCTGCCGGGCTCGGGCGGGGCTGGGGGCAGGGTTGGAGCTCTGGAGAGGCTTGGCCCGGGTTTGGGAGGGGCTGGAGGCTGGGCCCGCGCTCGGGCTCGGGCTCGGGAGGGCCGGGGGCCTGGTCGGGAACAGGGCGGGGTTGATTGGCGGGCCGGCGGGCAGAGCCACGCTTGCGGGCCGGGGCATGGCACGGCAGTTCAGGGCCAGGCCCTGGCAGGTTCTTGCGTGGGGCATCAACTCTGGCTCGGGTGTATGCATCCCACGGGCCGGCAAGCCGCGGTGCTCGGCGGTATCGTGACTGCGTTTTGCTGCCCCCTCCTCCGTGCTGCGTGCTTTGCGTGCTGTGCGTGCAGGGCGATGTACTCCATGGCGCAGCAGCTGAAGAAGGAGCGCATGCCGCAGCAGTACGCGTCGGAGGCGCCGGGTGAGGGGCTGGGCTGTGGCCGTGGCCTGGGGCTGTGGGGGTCTGGGGCGTGTGAGAGTGGAGCAGGGATGGATCTGCGGGTGGGGCAGGGCGGGTAACTATGGGACGGGCAGGCTGCTGCTGGCGAGGGCTGAATGCTGCTGCCCAGCTGGGCCTGTCGCTGACACGCCGGTGCTGCGGCCCCGCGTGCTGCATCTCGCCGCTGCTGCAGACTCGCTGGGCGGGGGGTGGCACGAGCCGCACGAGCTGGCCCGGATCGAGAGCGGCATTCCGGACTCGCCGGCAGCGCAGAGCCAGGGCGAGCCCCCGGCGCTCCGGCACCACAGCCAGAGCAGCGACCTGGAGGCCTTTGGCGGGAACAGCGACACGAGCATGACGGGGGTGGCGGGGGCCAAGAAGAAGAAGAGCCTGTTTGGGAAGATCTCCAAAGGCTTCAAGAATCTGGCGGACGGCTTCAAGCGGAAATCCTCCCTCAACACGGTGAGCCCCGCTTCCGACTTGCTCTCAATGCGTGGTCTGCATCACGTGGGCTGCGTTGCGCGGGCCTGCCTTTGTACAGCCCTGCGCTCGCGGTCTGCGGCTAGTCCACGGACGCAGGGGCTTCTTTTTGCTGACTCGCTGACTCACATGCTCCCTCCGTTCCCGCGCAGGAACGCGCCAAGGGCGACCCCGACGGCCTCTCCCGGCCGCACTCCGAGATGCTCCAATCCACGCAGCACGTGCGCTTCCGGGTCTCGTCGGACCAGTCCCCCGCTGCGGGGCCGTCCTTCGACTCCCCCGGCGGCAGCCGCCGCGGCACTCGCTCCGGCCTGCCCACAGCCGACTCGCTGCCCGTGCCGGGGAGCGACGGCGGCGCCGGGCCCGGCCCGCCGCGCCGCCTCGACCAGCAGCGCTCCGTGCGGTTCCAGGAGACGCCGGTGCATATCATCGGCGAATCCGACGAGGGCTCCTTGGGCGGGGCGGGCGTCAGCGGGGAAGTGAGCGGCGACGGGGGCATCGACACGGGCAAGCGCGCCAAGCTCATGGTCCAGACGCCCCAGCAGATGTTGGAGGACCCGGCGGGCAGCTCGCCCCAACCCACATCGGCCGAGCTGGCGGTGCTGGGCGTGAACGCGGCCCGCGGCAAGGGCTACCGGCGCGCCAGCGTGGACCTCTACGCGATGCACAGCATGCACATGCACGGCCTGGGCGGAGAGCCCATGTCGCCGGACGGCGTGTCCCCGCCGGAGGACCTCACCGTGGTGCGCGCGGCGCTCGGAGGGGGGACGGGGCGGGGCCGGCCGAGGAGGCGGGGAGCGGGGACTGGGGTTCAGGGAGAGGGAAGGGACTCTCGGGGGCGCGCGGGAGTGAGGATGTACCGTGGGGCGTGCAATGCGGCGGGGGGGACGTTGAGGGCTAGGGGCAGGGCGGTTGGGGCGCTGCGGGGGAGTGAGCATTAAGGGGCCGGCGCACCGAAGGGGCTGGTGCCAACGGAGTGTGCGCCTGGGTCAAATACCAAGCCGCCCACGCTCCAGGGCAGCATGGCGTTTCCGCTCCCTTCAACTCCCCCTCGTCGCGCCATCCCACCCCTCTCCCCAAACCCAGATCTGCTCCATCTGCGAGGAGGCCTGGCTGTCTACGCACCTGGAGGAGCACAGCATCCACTGCGCCGTGCTGCGCACGCTGAGCGGCAACGGGCTGTCGGTGGACGCGCAGCTGACCACCATCGCCAACGTGCTGGAGGAGTGGCTGGAGACGCCCCTGGCCTTCCCCGCGCTGGGGCCCGCGCCCGGGCACTACCACGTCAAGTGGGTTGGGCCCTGGTGGAGATCTGGGGGGCGGGGCGCGAGGGGGAGGGAGGGGGCTTGCAGGGGTGGAGGAGGAGGGAGGCTATAGAAGGGCGGGGTGCTGGGGGAGCGCCCAGGGGAAGTACGTATGGGCTCGCGGGGCGGGCTTGGTCTGGACGGAAGGGGCGGTCTGATGCCCCGCTGCGACCCTTGCTCCCCGCTTGCTCCGTGCTGGCGCACGGACCAGGGCTCACCTTTCCCGTCTCTCTCCCCCTCCCTCTCCCGCCCACCCACCCGCCCCCGCAGGAACCAGCTGATGAAGCTCATCAAGGCGGCCCGCAACGCCGCCGCGCTGCAGCCGGACGGCTCCAAGGTGCCCACCACGCGCTGCTTCAGCATACAGGTGCGAACCGCTACGCACTGACCTGGCAGGGCCTCGAACAGCACGCGCGCGCAGGCCGAGCATGCGACAATGCGGGCTCTTCCCCCTCCCATGCTATGTTTCCACTGCGCTTCCTCGACCTGACGGACCTGCGTGGATATGATCGGTCCAGCGCACGCACGCGCGCTGGCTCCAGTTTCCGCCACGCCGTCTCACCCACCCCCATTCACGCCACCCCGCACCCCCCACCCCCCACCCCCAGGGCGAGCTGGCGGAGATGCTGGACTCCGCGCTCCAGGCCAACAAGCTGGCCGTGGTGACGCAGACGTACGCACACCGGGTCATGCGGCTCATCACGGACAAGGTGGGGGTGGGGAGGGGGTGCAACGGGGATTGCTGGAGGGGGGAGGGGGGCTTGGGAAGACGTAAGGAGGGAGTGCGTTAGCGGGGAATCGTGCGGCGGGGCAGGCATGTGAGTGGGGGTGCGCTGGCGGCCTGGGCGCACTGGCAGAGGCAGGGGCTGGACAGGGTGCAGCGGGTGCATGGGTTGCGGCAGCCGCCAGTGGCTTCCTCAGCCCGCAGGCGCCGTCCGTGTGGCCCCTGTGCGGCCGTGCCGTCACTGCCCTAACCCTGCTCGGCCCCTGCCCCCCCTCCTCGCCTCCGCAGGTGGCGCTGCTGTCGGAGCCGTTCGGGGTGGTGTCGCGGCCGCGCGCGGGCGGCGGCAGCGACGCAGGGGACAGCGGCACGTCCACGCCGCGGAGGTGGGTAGGGGGCAGATGGGGCCACCCAGGCGGGGTTGCGGGGCGAGGGGTCCGCGGGGCTTGGAGCTTGACGGCTCCTATCGGCAGCCAATCTCGGCCATACCGCAGCGCTCCTGGCCATGCGAAAGCCATGTGGAGCCCAGGGTGCGGCCTGGCCTCCCCTAGCTGCCTCGCGACAACCATCTCCTGGCCGATCCCCGTTTCTCCCCCTCCTCCTGCCCTCCCCCCCACCCTCAGCATGCCGGGCATGTCGATCGAGGAGTTTGAGATCATCAAGCCCATCAGCCGCGGCGCCTTCGGGCGGGTGTACCTGGCGCGGAAGCTGGCCACGGGGGACCTGTTCGCCATCAAGGTGGGCGTGGTGGCGGCGGCGTGGGGTGTGTGGGTGGGGAAGGGCGTGGCGGAGCTGGGGAGCCTGGGGAAGGGCGTTGGCTTCCTGGTTGCTTAGGTGGTACGCAAGGCTATTCGCGGGGCGCCCAGCCCGCCCAGCAACCGTACTAGCCCCTCCGCTCAACCACAACTTCCATACTCCGACGGAAGCGCAAGCATCCTCCCCCTGCTCCCTTCACAGCCTCATCCCACATGCCACCCCCCACCCCACGACCCTTACACCCCCTGACTCTCAACCCGTCAACCCCACAGCCCCAACCGTAATCCCCTCGCCATGAGTGCACATCTCAATTCTGTACACCAACCAAACCCTCTCCCCAACAAACAACCCGCAGGTCATGAAGAAGCGCGACCTGATCCGCAAGAACATGGTGGAGTCGGTCACCAACGAGCGCAACATCCTGGCCATGGCGCAGAACCCCTTCGTGGTGCGCTTCTACTACTCGTTCACGTCCCGCGAGAACCTGTACATCGTCATGGAGTACATCAACGGCGGCGACTGCTACAGGTGGGCGGCTCGGCGTGTGTGTTGTAGCAAGGGAGCACGGGGAGGAGGTGGGGGGAACGCAGGCTTGCAGTGGGATTCTCTGCAAGCTACTCTGATGCTCTTTGTCCTCCTTATCAAACAACGCCCAACCGCAACCAACCGCAACCGCTCAACCGCCCCTCCCTCTCCGCAGCCTGCTCCGCAAGTTCGGGTGCCTGGACGAGGAGGTGGCTCGGCAGTACATTGCGGAGACGGTGCTGGCGCTGGAGTACTGCCACGCGCAGGTGGGGGGGGGGAGAGCGTGGGGGGCGTAGGGTGTGGGATGGGATGGGATGGGATGGGGGTGGTGCAGGGCTGGGGGGGCGCCAGGAATTGTCTGGTCATGAGAAACAAGGCGTGCAGCGGTGCCGCACTTTGCGGATGCCTCGACGTGGACCCCTGGGGATGGCAGGGTGCGCATATGCAGGCGGCAAAGCGCGGGATGCGCGTGCGCCGGCGGGCGGCGGCCATGCATCCTTGCGTGCCCACAACCCACCCACGCCACCGTACCTCTGCCGTCACCCACCCGCCTCCCCTCCCCCCTCTCCCCCTCCTCCCCTCCGCAGGGCATCATCCACCGCGACCTCAAGCCGGACAACCTGCTCATCAACGCGCAGGTGCGGGCGGGGCTGTGCGGGGGTGTGCGGGAGTCGCCGCGGGTGCAGGACTGGTGGAGCCGGGTGGGTCCGTGGGTGGTGCGGGTCCGTGGGTTGTGGGCACGGGGCACTCGTCGCCTCCTCGCAAAACCTTTCCCTCACACCAACCTGCTCTGCGCCTGCCTGCCTGTGTTTCTTCCGCCACAGGGCCACGTGAAGCTGACGGACTTCGGGCTCTCGTGCGTGGGCGTGATCGACCGCACCGAGAACCTCAACGGCCCGCAGCCCATGGAGACGGACGGCCCCGACCACGAGGGGCCCGACTCGGCATGGGGGCCGCAGACCGAGGGCAACGGGTGAGGCCGCAGGCCCGACAGGGAGTGTGGAGGGGGGGCGGCTACGTGTCTAGGAGGGGCCCCAAACACTCCGGCCAGGCCTGGGCTGGCGCGGGCACGTGGCAAGACGGGGCGTCGAGGCAGGCGTTGATGTGGTGTCGTCCCATCTGCGCCGGGGCCTGTGGTGGCAGCAAGGGCCGACGCCGGCGCCGCCGCGCACCCAGCCCAAGCCTCCCAACTCGCCTGCGCGCCAGGAACTGCCCCTCCCCGCCCTAAGCCCCATCGGCCCCTCCCCGCTCCCCTCCTCCCTCCCCCCATTTCCCCCAGCCCGCTCACGCCGCGGCACCTCCGCAGCGAGGGCGGCGGCGCCCCGGAGCCCATGGACGCGAGCAAGGGCGGCGACGAGGGGCCCTCCTCGGCCACCTCCGTGGACGGGGCCATGGCCCTGGGGCCGGGGTCCTCCACCTCGGGGCGCGTCAGCGTGCCGGGGCAGGCGCTGGGCACCGCCGCGCTGGGGCTCCCGCCCAAGCCCGTGGGGACGCACCAGGTGAGGGGGGGGGCGGGGTGCGAAACCGGGGTGGGACGCGGGGGGTTGGAACCGTGCGTTTGTGAGCTCCGAGCGGGCATTCTACGATTGAGCAGTCGGGCAGCTTGCTGCGGTGGCGCAGGCGGTGCGATGCCGCTCAGCTTCGAGCACCCCCGCCCTGCCGCTCCCGCTCACCCTTCGCTCTGCAACCCGTCCGAACCTCTCGCCTCGCCCCTCCCCCCCGCTCAGCAACAAACACCCCTTCCCCCCCGTCCCCCGCAGCGCATCGTGGCTCCCGAGCACGAGGCCCGCCGCGCCGTGGGCACCCCCGACTACCTGGCGCCCGAGCTGCTGCTCGGCACGGGCCACGGACCCGAGGTGAGGCCGCGGGCCGCTCTTTACTCCTACTGCTTGCTTACTGCTGCGCACACAGTGTCACTCCGCTGCGACATCCTCCAGCTCCGGACTGCTGGGCCGTGGGGGCGTGGGCGCCACCAGCGCCGCACGCATGCCCGTGCCGTGGGCGCACACCTTACCGGTACCCGCCTCCTCCCCGTGTTCGCGTTCCGACCACAACCTTTCCCGCTCCCGCCTTCACCCCCTCCCCTCACCCCCTCCCCTCCCCCAACACCCCAGGTGGACTGGTGGGCCGTGGGCGCCATCCTGTACGAGTTCATCACCGGCACCCCCCCCTTCAACGCCGACACGCCCGAGGAGATCTTCGACAACATCCTGGACCGCCGCATCACGTGGCCCGACGAGGACGACATGTCGTGCGAGTGCCGCGACCTGGTCGACAAGCTGCTGCACCCCAACCCGCTCAAGCGCCTGGGGCACAGGTGCGGAGGGAGGGCCTTGGGGGGGCGGTGGCGGTGGGACGTGGGCGTGGGGCGTGGGAAAGGAGGATAGGCGGTGGCTGTTGGGGCGTGGGCAGGGAGGGGGGCCCGCCGTGCGGGCGGGCGGGACTGCTACAGCGTGACACGGTGCTGCCGCAAGAAGAGGGCACGAGCTGGGAGTGCGCGCGGAGGCCGAGCCACGGGGTCTGACATGTTGCCGCTCACCCTTTCTAACCCCAGTACCAACCCGGTAGAGGGGCCGTGGCCCAACGCCGGTGCCGCCACCCTTCAACCCCGCCCCTCACCACCCCCTCCCTCTTCCCTTCCCTCCAGGGGCGCCGGCGAGGTGAAGCTGCACCCCTGGTTCGAGGGCCTGGACTGGACCTCCCTGGCGCGCAACAAGGCGGCGTTCATCCCCTCGGTGGAGGACGAGACCGACACCAGCTACTTCGAGTCCAAGCACGTCTCACAGCGCTCCATGGCCGAGGACCTGGACAAGCTCAGGACGTCGGCGGCCGGCGAGCGCTCCTCGGCGCAGGCGGGGCCCTCCAGCGGCCCCGCCATGTGCATGGTGCCCGGCAGCGGGCCGCCCAGCGGCATCGCGGGCGGGCGCACGCAGGTGCGGAGGGCTGGGGCTGGGATGGGCGGGGCGGGGCGGGGCGGGGCGGGGCGGGGCGGGGCGGGGCGGGGCGTGGGAGGGGTGGCGGGTTAGATGGCAGGGCCCTGTGCGGCGTGGTCGGGGTGAGGTCAAGGGTTGGGGCGGACGCAGCGTGCGGTGTTCGGTGTGCAACGCTTGGGGTCTCGGGTGGTCGTTTTGCGGGACAGCTGCAAGTGTAGACCATCCGATTCCAACTCAACACCCACCCCACCTGGCCCCACGCCACCCCATCCCTGCTCCCCCCCGCTCCCCAGGTGGACCGGCTCAAGGACCAGTTCCACCGCGAGGGCTCCTCGCTGCGCTCCGTGGGCTCCTCCAACTCCCACGGCTCCAGCCACATGTCGCGGACCAGCTACACGGGGCAGGCGGCGGCCAACGTCAACTCGGGCGGGCAGCTGCAAGTCAGCAACTCGGGCGGGCCAGGTGAGCGGCGGGGCCCGACGCGTGGGGGCGGGCGCGGGCGGGGGTCGGAAGCTTGGCGAGGCAAGGCAAAAGCAGGTGGGGGGAAGATGAGGGCGGGTCGGAAGCGCTTCGAGGCGGGGCGGCGGGGTCAAGTAGGCTCCGACGATCACTCGTGACCTCAATTGCCACCTCGTTTGCCCCGCCCCAGACTCGGCCGACGCTGTGGGCATGACGCGCATGTGCAGCAGCCCCAACCACCACCTGGGCGGGCCCGACAGCGGCCCGCCGGGGCCCGGCTCGGGCCCGTACGGCAGATCCAGCCAAAACCAGGTCCTCGTGTCGGGATCCGGGATCCAGCCGCGCAATAGCGCCGCCAGCAGCTCGTACGGCGGGCCGCTGGGCGGCTTGCGCAACAGCGGATCTGGCGCGCGCAACAGCGGATCTGGGGCCCGTAACAGCGGCTCCGGCGCGCGCAACAGCGGCAGCGGGAGCGCGGGCCAGGGCCCCATGTCCGACCGCCCCTCGCCCGGGTCCGCCGGTACGGCAAGAGTCGTACCGGGTGCCGGCGAGCCGTACGAGGAGGCCGAGTACGAGGAGTACGACGAGGCAGCCCAAGAGCCCGTGGAGGGCGAGGAGGGCGACCGCACGCCTTCCGGCAGCGGCGGCTCCGATGAGGAAGGGGCCTTGGACGAGGCGCTCCACCCCGAGCACGACCCCTTTGGCAACTTCTTCTTCACCAACTTCACGGGCCTGTCCGCGGCCAACATGGAAAAGATCCAGAAGCTGCGGGAACACTTCAACCGGCGGCAGAGCTACTCGGGGCCCGGGCAAGACACGGCGACCTAGCGGCGCTCGCTTGCGCGTGGGACCGGGCAGGCCTGGTCGCGGCGGACCGGCCCAGGGGACGGAAACGCGGAGGCCGCGGGGCCCGCCCCCACGCTGCACCGGAGTCGGTCCGCTTCTTAGCCCAGTCTCTGGAGTGGGCGCCAGGGAGCTAGGGGGCTCCAGCCGGTCGCCGGGTTGGAGAAGTGGTCCTAGGCGGCTTCGGTGGGGCCTGTTGAGCCAGGTAGAGCTCCAACGCGGAGCCAGGGGTGGGCTTGCGGACATGCGGGGGGTTGCGGAGACTGCGGGGTGGGAGGCGTGGGGGGAAAGGTGAGGTGGGAGGGGGCGGGCAGCCGCGGGGGCAGCCGGCTCAAAGCTTGCCAGACCTCTGACGCCGACGGCCAGGAGGCATGCATACGGGAAGGCCCTGCCCGGGTCTATGACTCTTGGATCACAAACGTTCAAAAGCCTTGCACTGAAACGCGCAAGGCAACGTGGGGGTTGACCGGTGGTGCCTGTGTAGCGTATTCGCGTGCGTGTGCGTGTGGTGTGGTGTGTTTTGAGCTTGACGGAACGAGAATTGCAACGTGCGGGGGCCCTACGCAAGGCAGGGAGGGCTTGCTCTTCGGACGCGAAGCCCCTGCCTTGCCGCAGTCCTAGGCAGGACGAGCCGTGTGGGGGCTCTGTGTGCACGGGCCCGATCGATGGTTGATTGATGGATCGATGGAAGGATGCCATGCCGGCGGCTCACTGAACGCTTGAGACGGGTGGGGCAGACGAGCTGCCGCGATACAGAGACACACGAACTGAGTCGTGTCGGCCGGCGGGCGCTGAGGGCGTACGAGTGCTGGCGGCTGCGGCGCGAGTGCATACAGCCCGAGCGGCGGCGATGGCATTGGGGGGAGGCACTGCCTGCAGTGGTGGTGGAATGCTGTGATGGCGAAGCGGTCCTATGGGACGGGCTGGCGTGTGCACATGCACTGGGAGGCGGGGTCGGTCGCTTCCCTACATGGACGCGGAAAGCGCCGTTGTAATAGAGACGCAGAAGCCTTGGAGGATGTATGCTTTGCTTGGCAGTCGGCCTTTTGGGGGGGCACTCCCACGCAGCTGGCGAAGGAGGGGGACCTGTGGCTCGCAGGGGCGTGCAGCGTAGTCCGGACGACGACGAAGGGGGATGCAGCTGAACGCAGCTAGGCTGTGCGCAATGCCGCAGAAAGAGGAGAGGCAGAGCGACAGGCAAGAACAAGTAACCGCACGGGGGATCCAAGGGGCCGCGCTACCGAGGGGGCGCGGGGGGCCTGAAGGGGGACGTGCGGGACCAGCAGTGGTTGCACTCCAGGAGGCCGCGCCCAGCCTTGCAAGTCTGTGAACTGTAGAACTCAGCGGCTGCTCGTAGGTAAAACAGCGTGCTTCTGGGTTCATGTCAAGGTGCTCGGCCACAAGTCGCGGGCCATGCCGCAGGCCAGGGAGTCGCAATTCGCCAAAGTATGTTAAACAGGCTACTCGCACAGACCATAATTAACAGAGCGTGGAGCTGAAAAGGCGTGGTTTATAGCAATTGCGGTTCGCATTGAACCGCTCGCAAAGCTACGGGGGACCACACTCGGACCGCTAACATCAACCTTGGTAGCATTAACTGCTCATCGCTGGTTGGAGTGGCGCCGCCACTTCCGGCGATGCCGGGACGTCTGGCTGCGAGCCAAGCTGTGAGCTGCGAGGAACAACCGCTGGCGACGCCCGCCCTGAGGGCGTCACTCTGATAGCCAGAAGCGCATGGACGTCAGGGCCCTATCGCACCTGGGGGCTGGGCCTTCTGGTCGCGGCGGGTGTTGCGGCCCCTGTCCGGTGCCGTCAAGGCACGCGGCGCTCAGGCGGCCGAGTGCACCTGCGCACCCGAACAAGCCTCCAGCTGCGAGCTGCATCCGGCTTGCTCCATCCCACCAAGCGCGTGGGCAGGTAGCGGCGACAGCAGTGGCCGCAGCCGCAGCGACAGACCCCAGCCCGCCGCGCACTCTCCTCAGCGGCGGGGCGCTCTGCCCTCGCCGGCGGAGCGGCTGCGGCCGCCTCAGCAGTGCCGCCCCGACCGCATGCGCCCTGCAGCAGCCCGCAGACCCAGCGGCGATGCGGCAGCGTCGCCCGCGCCTAGGACGCGGCGAGGCGGCGGCGCCCGCTGACGGCGCCGCTGGGCCTGCCGACGCCGCCGCTGCCTCGCACACCGGCCACCTGACACGACAGCACCCGGGACCCAGCTCGCCCGGGCCGGGCGGGGCTCCCGATGCCATATCTTCCTCAGCCTCCGCTGTCAGTCACGGGGTTGGGGAGGAGTTCGTGGATCTAGGGGAGGGCGTGGTGGCGAGCCGGTGTTTCCCCGCCACTCCCTCGGGTTCCGGTCCCTGCGCCCCTCCGTCCCTCCAAACCAGGCGGGACTTGGACGCAGTCATGGGTCTGACACGTAAGCTCCGTACGGCACCCACGTGGCGGGAGCTGCGGCGGCTGCTGGCGGCGGCGCCGCCTGGGCTGGTCGACGCTGGCCACCTGGCGACGGCGGCCAAGCGGCTGCGCGTCGTGACGCCGCCGCCGCCGCCGCCGCCACCGGGTTCGCGCGGCGGCCGGGAGCGCTCGGCGTTCCGTGCATTCGTGGGAGGACTGCTGGAGCTGTCGGGGTGGGTTGGCACGGGTGCGGGCATGGGTTTGGGCTTGGGCTGCCTGTACAGTCGTGTGGGGGCGTTCTCGGGGGCTGCCGTAGCCTCGCGGAGTTATGGGGGTGGGTGTGGGTGAGGGAGGGGACTGAGGGTGCAGGGTTAGTGATGGCGCCCCGCCTCTGCCCCGCCCTCTCGCAGGCCACTCCTCCCCGACATGGAACCGTCGCCGTTGGTGGCGGTGCTGTACGGCGCATCTGCCGTACATCACGCGCCGCCGGCGGCCTGGATGACGGTCTGGCTGCAGGCGGCGGCGGCGCATCTGGCGGCGGACGCCTGGGGGCCACGGGAGCTGTGCAACGCGGCGACGGCGCTGGGGCGGTTGTCGTACGACCCAGGGGAAGCATGGCTGGGGCCGCTGTGCGAGACGGCCACCCGCCACATGCAACCCGCCCCTACCCCTGCGCCTACCCCTGCGCCGCCACACCGCAACCCGAAGGCGGCGGGCCCGCTTGTGGGGGTGCCGGAGCGGGGTGCCGGGTGTCTGACACCGCAGGGCCTCAGCCAGCTGGCGTGGGGCCTAGGCCGGCTGGGCTTCTGCCCGCCGCAGCCCTTTTGGGACGCGTTCTTTCGCGAGTCGGGGCGCCAGCTGCCCGGCTTCACCGCCCAGGGCCTCGCCAACACGCTGTGGGCCCTGGCGGTGCTACGCCCCGAACCCCCGGGTCCCTGGGTGACGGCCGCGGGCGCAGCGTTCCGGCGCCTGCTGCCCTCGGCCAGCTCGTTCGAGCTGTCGCTTGGGGCCTGGGCGCTGGTGCGGCTGGGCTTCCAGCCGGCGGGCGACTGGCTGGCGGGGTTCCTGGCGGCGGCGCACCGCGCGCTGCCCGCCGCGGAGCCGGAGCACGCGGCGCGCGTGCTGTGGGTGCTGGCGGTGCAGGTGCGTGGCGTGCTACGCGTGGCATGTGTGCGGTGGTTGAGGCACCGTCTTGTTGGCTTCTATCGGGCGATTGGCCACACAGTACAAGCCGGGCGGTCGAGAGGCGTGCGTGCCGCGACGCGATGCTTTGCCCCAGGGCCACGCCTGGCACGTGCACACCTTCTCTCATACGTCTCCGCACTCCGCACTGTGCAGTGCTGAGCCGTGCCGTGCTGTGCGGCGTGCTCTGCGTGCTGTGCAGGGCGTGACGCCGCCCGACGACTGGATCGCGCGCTGGCTGAGCAGCGCCTACGTGCGGCTGCTGGAGGCGGACTGCACGGCCCTCGCCACCATGGCGTGGTCCCTGGCGCGGCTGGGGTGAGCAGGGGGGGGGGGGGGGACGCAGGGGGGGGTGGTAAAGGAGACGGCGTGGTACCTGGCGCGGCTGGGGTGAGGGGTCAGAGGGGGGATGGTGTGGGGTTGGGGTCCCATGACAAGGTCTGACCCGAGCAGGGCGGTGCAGGTGGGGCGCGTGGTCCTTGGTGCGGCTGGGGTGAGCAGGCTGGGGTGGCTGGGTGGGGGTCGTGAAGACGGTGGTAGGCGCGTTGCGGGGCTTGGTCGCTGGCGCGGCTGGGATGAGCAGACAGAGTGGGGGATGATGTAGGGTTGGGTTCCAATGGGAAGGTTGGGGTCAAGACGTGGGGGGGCGGGGGCGAGGCGATGGAAGCAGATATGCGGGGGAGGAGCTCCGCGGGCCGGCGCAGGGTGGGGTGGTGTGGCGAGATTCCGGCCCACGGCTTGAAGGGGCAAACGCTTCTCGTGCACGGCCCTAACCCGGCTACATGTCGCTCCCGCCGCCTCCTCCGCAGCATCCGGCCCGGGCCGCGCTGGACCGAGCTTCTCCTGGCCTCTGCCTGGGAGGCCCCACTGCGCGCCTTCGCCCCCCACGACCTGGCCCTGTTGCTGTGGGGCCTGGCGCACGGCCGCGCCATCCCCGAGCCCGCCTGGATGGACGAGTTCTGGTGGGGAGGCGGAGGGGGAGGAGGAGCGGTCGGGTGGTTGGCGTGGGGGAGGCTCGTGGGGGCGACCTGGGGCGGCGCTTGGAGGCCGGGCCGAGCCTAGGGGGCCGGGCCGTACCCCTAGGTGGCTCCCCCCTAGGCTACCCCTGGTCGGGCGTAACTCCATCTTCGCAGCCCCCGACCGCCTACGGCGCTGACCCCATCCCGACCCCAACCTGCAACCCATGCACCCCGACAGGCTCGTGTCCTACCGTCGCCTGCGCTCCTTCGCCCCACGCCACCTGGCGCTACTGCTGTGGAGCTGCGTCACCCTGGGCCAAGCGCCCACGGCCCAGTGGCTGGCCGGCTACGAAGCCGTGACGGCCGCCGCCATGCGGTCGAGATCGCTGTCGGCCGAGGGCATCTCGCTCGTCATCTACTCGTACGGCATGCTGGAGATCTCGCCATCTGCAGATTGGCTGGCCGAGCTGTACGACGCCAGCCTCGAGGCGGGCTTGGAGGCCGAGGCCGGGGCATCGGCGGTTGCGGCGGCTGCCGCCGCCTTTGACGGTTGGACCTCGCTCGGCCTCGAGCGGTTAATCTGGGGAGTCGCCAAGGCGGCGCCGCCGCCCGACGCGCTGCCCAGCCGGGCCTGGGTGGCAGCGTTCCTCGACCGCTTCGCCGTACAGGTGTACGACGACGGGACGTACGGCAACCTGGCCAACGCGATGTTCGCGCTGGCGCTGCTGGGCGTACGGCCGGGCGGGGCCTGGCTGGGCCTGGTCATGGCCCGAGTGGACGAGCTGTCGGACGATTTTGGCCAGGCAACGTTGGTCAAGCTGGCGTGGGCGCTTCCGCGGCTGGCAGGGCACGGGCCCAGAAGCGCCGGCGCCGGCGCCGGTACCGGCACAGGCGCAAGCGTTGCGGGCAGAGGCGCAGGCTCGCGGGCGGCCGGAGGCGTAAGAGCAGGGCCCGCAGGCGGCGCCAAGGCAGTGGCAGCCGGAGCTTCTCAGGGCGGGGCAGGGGAGGCCGAAGGGGAGGCGGAAGGGGAGGCGCGGGGGCTGGACTTCTCCGCCTTTGACCCCGTAGCCCCAGAGCAGCTGGCGGCTTGGCAGCGGCTGCTGCAGGCGCGCATGCGGGTGATCATGGGTCTGCGGCCGGCGGGGGCGCGGGGGAGGGTGCGGGGGCCGCGTGTGGCGGCGCGGCGCGGGGGGCTGACCGGGGAGGCCAGGGGCCGGGGGAGCTGAGGGGCGGCGAGGGGAAGGGGTCGCGAGGTGGGGTGGAGGAAGAGTGACGGAGATGTAAGACGGCATCCCGTCGCTCTACCGTCACCAAGCGTGTCACCCCATAAAGCCGTAGCGGTCCGCTGAGGATGTGGCAGTGAGGATGCGGGACTTAGGAGGGACTCCTGGCGGGACTGGCGAGTGGCGGCTTACCGCACGGGGAGTTCGTCCTGGTACGTGGAGATGCACGGCGCTGCCCAAGCGCACATGGCGAGTCTGCAAGCATAAACGTCAAACATGACATAGCCTTGCCGTGTATGCACTGAGAGCGCCTGGGCAAACTCTTGGCGTGCTCAGCCAATCCGCATGTGCGTGCGACTGAAGCACGCTCCAACACTCTTCGACCTTACGAACAAATAAAGACTCAGCTAGTGCGTAGCCTTGGCCTGCTGGACGTAAGAGCAACGCAGCGCTTCGAGCATGCAGCATGTCCGCGCGCGCCCCTGCACAGCTCGACCGCCGGGCGGTAAAGCAAGAAGTCGTCACCAGACGATAGCTGCTTGCTAGGTGCTGGTGCCGGAGTTATAGACGGCGTCAGGGGTTTCGCCGTGGCGCCAGCACCCGCGCTGGGCCCCCACGACCCTCCACGCGTCCGTTTGCTCTGCTCCGGCGAAAGGTGCGTGGGCCACCACTGTAAATCGATCAACTGTATCATTGGCATCAACCCTGGTTGATCCCACGCTCCTCCCTCTGCTGCGCGTTTCAGGGGCCCCCTCCCGGATGCGCTCCCACCCTTGGCCCCGCCTGCGCGGGCGCGGGCGCACCCTGGACAACCCCAGCCGGCAGGCCGCCCTCCGCGCCCTCCTGACCTGGGCCCTGGGCTGCGCCCTGAGGACATGCGGGGTGAGCCACCTGGGCCCTGGGCTGCGCCCTGAGGACATGCGGGGTGAGCCACCTGGACCCTGGGCTGCGCCCTGAGGACATGCGGGGTGAGCCACCTGGGCCCTGGGCTGCGCCCTGAGGACATGCGGGGTGAGCCACCTGAGCCTACGGTGTCAAGGCTCAGCTGGCACTTGACACGAATCCGGGGCCTCCATACGTCATACCCCTGCGTACGATCAAGCCGCCCTGTATGGCCCCGCCGCCCCGGCCTGGCACCCCCTTTTCCCCGCAGGCTGTTGCACCGCCCCCGTACGTCAGCAGCCTGGGCTCCGCAGCCGCCCGCCTACGCAGGCGAACCCGCGGAGCCGGAGCCGTTTCCGGCCCCGCCAGAGGAGCAGCAGCCGCAGCGGCCCGGGGATGACCCCACACGGGTGCCGACGCGCTTTGACTTCTCGCCTCCAGAAGTGCATTCGCCCTATCCTGGTGGGTGAGGGACCGCGGGGTGTCTGCTTCCATTCTGAGACGACCCTGTTGGCAGCGGTAGACACCTTGCCCTGGGCCGTGCCAGGCCCCCGCCGCACCGCTCCACACCCATTGCACGAGCGTGAGGGTTACTACGCATTAACCCACCCCTTGCTCACTACCGGTACTGGGCCCACCCCTTATTACTAATCCCGCAAGGCCGTCCCGGTGCTTCCCTGCAGACGACTGGCACCCGCCGGAGGGGTTTGGAGAGAATGGCCCGCCCGCCTACCCCTCGCACCCCCTGCGGCCGCCGTATTGGCCGTCATGTGGGTCAGCGCGCTCGGCAGCAGGGGGGTCGCACCGCTCTACTACTGGGAATGCGGAAGCACTGCGCAGGCTCTGCTGTGTGCGCTCTGCCGTACATAAATCATATATATCACAACGTACGCCCTTGTGCGCCGGCACCCTTTTGCTTGACGTGCTGCGCAGGGCCCTCCAATCCCCGTTTCCCGGTCAGGCCGCCCCGCGCACCCTACTGGCCGTCCAGGCCGTTCTTCCCGCGCTGGCCGCCCTGGCAGCCCCCATCGCCCCAGGCGCCGCCCGCCCCTCAGCTGCCCCTGCGCCTGGCGGGGGGGGCCAGACCCAGCGAGGGAGTGGTGCAGGTGGGGGGGAGGTGGGGGGGGAGAGACCTGCTGCACCCCTGCTAGCTTGAACGCATGTAGAAGGGCTTGAGCGGCAAAACGTTCTGACCGTGCCGTACAGGTGTACGACGCGGCGAGCGGGGAGTGGGGCTCCTTCTGCCTGCCGGAGAAGCGCTTCGTGTTCCAGCCTGCCAAGGGCGACATGTACGACGTGGCCAAGCTCATCTGCCGCCAGGTGGGTGGTGGGGTCAGCACCAGATGACACCGCCCAGTAAGCCGCCTTCCTACATACAGAACATCTACGATGGTGGTTCCAAGCTCGACACAAACACCTGCCCTAACCCCCTTCCCCGGTATGCCTCAATGCCCTGTCCCCGGCGGCCCGCCGTAATCCCCCGCTTCCACCCCCACCGCACCACACACCCCCACGCAGCTGGGCCTGCCCTGGTTCGCCGCGCGGCTGGTGCACCCCGGCACGCTGGGGCCGAACGGCACGGCGGCGGCCCAGGGGGCCCGGGCTAAGGTGTTGGCTCCCACGCAGGACTGGAACTGCGGGATGTGAGCGAGCGAGCGGGGGTGGGGGGTGGGCGTGGAGAACTCACTGCGGGCGCCAAGGGGTAACGGGGAAGCGTGTCACGGGGTCTGCCCCCATGGGAGAACGTCGACCACCCGGGCCCGTACTTCCTCTGCGCCAGCACACAGAGAGACTCCCGTGACGGCCCCTCTCCCCGGCCCCTCCTGGATGGCGCCTCAGGTGTCCGGTGGCTGACCGGTTGGCTTCGGTGTTCGACTGCGAGCGGGTGAGGGGCCGGGGGGGTGGGATTCCGGCGGGGTAACAGTATCCAGTCTGGGGCAGCGGCGCTTGCTCGAGGGTGCGAGGCACGAGTTTTACTCGCTAGAACTGCAGGCAGTCATGATGTCAGTGCTTGAGGATGTGAGGCATGCCCTTCGTTTGCTGGGACGGCAGAGAACCTGACAGTACGGCAGAGTACAGTAGTCAGGGGCAGCGGTGCTTGCTCGATGATGCGAGGCACGAGATCAGATAGCTAGAGCCATGATGTACGAAACCCGTACGCCTGAACCCACCCTGAATGTACGGCATGCCGTACATGCCGTAGGTTTTGGTGCTGGACGAGCTGGCGCCGCACTGCAACGCCGCCGCCGTGGATTCGGCCGGGTACGGGCGGCGCAACCTTTGTGGCAACTGGAGTCGTGTGCCCGGGTAAGCGCGGGTGGGTGGGAGGGAGGGTGGGGGAGCCATGCGATGGGGGAAGGCACCCCTGGGGAAAGGCATGAAACGACGACGCCTGTTGCAGCCAGCCCTGGTGGTGGGAAATGCTTACGGTAATTGGAGGGAGGTGGGCTTGCGGTACCGTGGGCTTTAATCCTGCGCCCATCCCCCATCCCCTCATCCCCACGCCCTCCCGCCTCTCCGTCGCCGCCGCCGCCGCCGTCGCCCCCGCTGGCCCCCATCGTCCCACAGCACCTCCTGGTCAACTTCACCACACGGTGAGGGGACCCGTTGGCCTTCCCGCTTGATGACGTAATGCACACACGTGTTCCCGGCCAACCACCTGCCTCGCTCTGCGCCTTCTCCCCACACCGCAGTTGTGTCCACAGCATTGTGAGCCCCGTCACCGGCACCGAGCTGGGACCTGATGGCAAGCGCGTCAGCCGGGGGCGGCCCGAGGTGCTGATGCCCGGGCCCGGGGGGGGGCAGCCCGTGTGGGGCACGGTGTGCGCCGGCGTCGCCTGGCCGCCCGATGCTCTGCTTCGGGTGCGTGAGCGGCTCATCAAGGGCGGGTGCTCAAGCGAGAGGGTGCTTGGTGGGCAGCAACAGGGAGGACATACACGGCCTGAGGTTGGTGCAAGCGTGTGTACCCAACCCGCAAGCTCCGTTAGGGCCAGAGCCGGGGCCTCAGCTGCATGTGCGTGGGTCCGCTTGGCGCTTGACCCGTTTATGCGCTTACCACCCATCCAGTACGCCGCCTACCAGAGGTGGTCCCCCCCCTCCCCTCCGTAACCCTCTCCGCAGTACGCCTGCCGCGCCGCCGGCCTGCCCTGGCGCAACCCCTGGTGGACCCTTGGCCGCTCCACGCCCCGCCTGGCGCCCCCCTCCGTCCCCATGCACTGGCTCTACGCGGAGGCCTGCGAGCTGACCCCACAGGGCCTGGCGTGCGGACTGGTGGCGGAGCCGCAGCAGGCGGCGGAACTGCTCAACGCCAGCCGGATCGCGGCGGGATCCAGCGAATACAGTGGATCCAGTGGATCGAGTGGATCCGGGGCCGGGTGCGTGGATCTGGGTCCCGTTGCGGCGAAGTTCCTGCAGTTGGCGCTGGAGAAGTGTGACGTCAGGGCCCGGCGGGGTCACGTGTACGACACGGTTGTCACGTGCAGGCCCGGTGAGGCGTGGGGGGTACTAGTGGCGCCACGAGGCCGTGAGGGGATGCTCGAGAAGATGGAGGGTCGGGGCTTGGAGTGACTAACCTTTGGAAATCCCGCATGTCCTCCCCCCTGTTCCTGCCTGGGTCCGTCCCCACAGACGCCCCTGCGTGGCCCGCCCTCCAGCCGCCGCCGCCCCCCGCGCCGCCCTCGCAGCCCCTGCCCATCCTCAACGACGTCCAAGTCCGGGGTACCGAGGTTTTTGACAATGTGGTGAGCTGTGCTAGGAGCACAACAACGTTGCAAGTATCGGCTTCCAATTGCCCTCCAGTACGCCATAGTGGAGCTGAGCGCGTCACTGACCACCTTTCCCCCCCTCTTAAGTCTTAACCCTCCCCTTTCCCTCAATTCCCCCCCCCCATGCCCTCCCCCTCAGTACGCCATGGTGGAGCTGGGCGTGCGGCCCAGCGCCAGCGCCGACCCCGTGTGGGGCACCGTTGTACGGGAACCGGTCTTCGAGGAGGCCCCGCGGGGGCTGGCGCGCTCGGCCGCGGCCGCAATCTGCGCGCAGCTGACGGCCGGGCGCCGCACATACGGCTACTGGGCGCGGCTGGGAGTTGACTATGGGACGCGGGGGTGGGGGCGGGGGTTTCCGACTCTGGCGGAGTGGCGGGGGGTGCCGGTGGTCGCACATGACGTGGACTGCCGGGGCTGGGGCGCGGGCGTGCGGTTTGACCAGCAGCCCGATGACCCCTGGCTGAAGTTACCACCCGAGGGCTGGGCGCCAAACATTACAATGTGCAGGTGAGATGATGCGGGTGGGTGGGAAGGGAAGGGTGCGGAAGGGATGAGAACGGCGGTGGTTGTGTGGAGGTAGGAGAGGTAGGGACCGGGTTGGTGGATGGGCTGGCGCAGCTCCAGCCCCTCCAGACCCCAACACACTGCCCCCCGCCCCCGCACCCCTACCCCCCCGACCCCCGACCCCCGACCCCCGACCCCCGACCCCCGACCCCCGACCCCCGACCCCCGACCCCCGACCCCCGACCCCCGACCCCCGACCCCCGACCCCCGACCCCCGACCCCCGACCCCCGACCCCCGACCCCCGACCCCCGACCCCCGACCCCCGACCCAAATCAGGGTGACCCCCGCCCGGCCCTTCCCCGCGGGAGGCATCAACCTGGACAGCGACGTCAACGTGTGGTCCAACCGGCTCCTGGCCTGCAGCGGTGAGCTGTGGGCCGAGCCCGCTTCATTCCTTCCTGTCGACCTTCGGTTGGGCCTGGCACCCTCGCCTGACACCCTGTGACCTGGGCCTCAGTCAGGACTGCGCCCTGGGCCCTGGGCCCTCCTGGGCCCCAACTCACACCGCTTCCCCGCACCTCCGCACGCCCCCACTCGCCTCCGCAGTGGTGGAGTGCGGCCGTGACTTTGCTGACGTGGACACCGTGCTGAGCCTGCGCCTAGCGGGCGGCGGCAACAGCAGCTGGGGCCGGCTGGAGGTGCTGCTGCAGAGGTGGGCGGACGGTGGGCGGGGGCTGGCGCGGGGTTTGGGGCTCCAGGGCCGGTCGTTTGGGTTGGGTATGGGGGAGGGGCGACGGGGAGTGCCATGCTGCCATCGGCTTCTGTCCCGTCCCGCCGCAGGCTGGGGTACGAAAACTTCGGCTTTGGCAGCGTGTGCGCCCACGGTTTCAGGTTGGAGCAGGCGCAGGTGAGGGGTGCGGGCAGGGAGCTGCGGGGGGAAAGCGACACCCGGGCAGCTTTTGAGGGTCTGCTTCTGCTGCACCAACCATTTGGCGCCTTAGCTACCCGCTACCCCGGACCCTCACCCCAGGCCGTGTGCCGAGACCTGGGCCTGGGCTGGACCGATGCCCGGATCCTGCCAACCACTGCCGTACCAACCGCCAACGGCTCCGTACCGATCGGCATGGACGGCTTCGAGTGCAAGCCGGCGCCCGCCACGCGCCTGTCCTTCCAGCGCGACTGCAAGCAGCCGTTCCGGGGTGACTCACTGCCGTACTGCGGCCACGATACGGACGTTGTGATGGCGTGCGGCGGAGAGTGTGAGTGGAGGCGCGGCTCGGGGCCTTCATAGTGTCATCGGGGCTGGGAGCCGCGGGCGAGCGGAGCCACTAGGGTTTTAGGGGTGCATGTACAGCCACCTTGCGTGCGGTGCCCAGGCCTCGGTCTAAAGTACCGGTAGGTTCTTGCAGTTCCCACCCGCCTGGATGGTGTCAGCATGACCTGTGTGCACGGCTGTACGCCCCCCTGCCCCTATGGTCCCGCAGCGCCGCCGCTGGACTACCCTTCGCCCAGCCCCTCGCGGCCCCCCGGCTACGGCGCCTCGCCCGGCCCATCGCCCAGTCCGTCATACGGCTCGGCACCGCCCGCCTACGGATCCACGTCATCTCCCGCCCAGCCGCCGCCGATGTACGGCACGCGCTGAGTGGATCTCATCGGCGATGGGCAGTACGGCAGTATGGCAAGGGCTGGGCGGCTCGGCCCCTCCTGGCCCGGCTGCCCCGCCGCACTGTCTGCGGTTCCCTTGGCAAGGGGAGGTCGTCGCGAAGAGGACAGAGGGAGCCAGGGCGTGAGCCGGTTCGGCGGATGGAGGCGCTAAGCGCCGGATGGCCCTTCCCCACCGAGGCACCGCTTGGCCGTTCCTACGGTTTGGGAGGGAGCTTAGCGTGCGTGAAAGGTCGAGCGGGAACGCGGAGGTGCGCGTTGTGACCGAACGGCGTGAAGTGCCGCACCGGCTGCTGGAAGTGGCGGAGCGCAACGCCAGGTGCCCTTATTCGCGTGGAAAGGGTCAATGGGTCAATGGAAGCAGGAGTCGGCTTACGAAGTGCTCGTTCGTGCGTGCGTGCTGGCGAGGCCTGAAGGCTGGGGCCCGGCCGCGAATTTTGGGTGTGACCGGGGGTGAGTGGCTTCAACTCCGACCCCTACTGACTACGCGCGCTTGCATTACAGGTGTCAGTGCTCGTGCATGGTTGGGGACTGGTCTGCGGTACTCCTGACGTCCTGAGACATGGAGACGCCGGGGCTGTGAGAACAGTGAATGGCGGCAGGGCAGATCTGAGGATCTCGCGTCCAGGCCCCAAAGCAGGGATCCGTTGCTGTATCGTGACGTTGACGGTCCGCTGCGTAAGCTCAGATTGGATGTGAAACCCAGTCGTTGTGCCGTGTCCTCTCCCCGCCCCGCTCTTCTGCACACGCGGCTGCTGGTGTGCAAGACTGGTCCTCTGGAGCTTTGAGAGTTGGCAAGGACCGCTGGGCCAGGCGAGTGGCTGCAAGTGACCAAGCACCCACTGATGTGGGCACGCACTGCAGTTCTACGCCGGTCACCACGGCAGGATTCATGAGCCATTACGAGAGTTGCAAAGCTACCGGTACCAACACAATGCTTCAACTGGGCAGCCAACCAAGCCAGCCAACGGCCTCCCTGCACGGGCAAGATCCCGTCCGCCTGAGAAAGCGCAAGCTTTGACGCTGCCTCAGGCAGCCCCAGCCCGCCAGGACTCCTTTGAGCTCCCGTCAGCTCCCAAGCATCCGTCAAACTCTGTCGCACTCAGGACCCAACGACACGCAAGGAGACAGGCGCGCGCCTGCAGCAGCAACAAAAGGCAAGGCCGTGCCCGTGCACTTCCATGTCAGCAGGCCCGCAAGCAACCCAGCCCGATTTCCTAAACAGGGCCGGTGCAGTGCCCTGGGCTGCCCTCCACAGCTATTATGCGCAACGTAAACAGCTAGGAGTCAAGCAGTGAGGTGCGGCGCCTCTGCGTCTGACCGTCAGGCCAGCAGTGCCCATCTGAGGCGCTCCACTCAGATGCCACACGTGGACATGGAGCCAACCACACCATGACGGCATCTGCGCGCCGACGCCAAACGGTGGATGGGCGCCTCGTCACCTCCCCAACATCTGCCGTGTGCTTCGTAGTCAGCCAGGGTACAGTGCCCACTCCCAGTCAGAGGTGTACTCGTCTCCTCAAATACAGCCCGCTGTTACCATCCGCCCACTAACAGACGTGAGGACAGACATAACAAGATGACGCCCGAAAATTCACGCCGATCAATGCTTAAGCAGCATCCCTAGTGCACCATGATTTGCTTGGCTTCCGTGCTCTCAGGGAAGTCAGCGCGAGGGAGTAGCAAGCCGCAACCCCTGAGCCCAATCCACAGACCCTGCATTAGGCAACGGTCCACTACCCATGTCAACATCACCGACAGCAATGCACAGCAAGGCACTTTGCAAAGCAGGCCACGCCGATAACCCCGAAGCAGCATCCCTACAGTGCACCATGCCTTCCCGCAGCGCTAGCTATCATGCACCCCTCGTGCAACACGATCAGCCCGCCGCCTTCGGGCCTCCGCCCTCGCCCCCGCAGGCCCCCTTTGTGCCCCGACCGCCAGTGCGCCACCTGGCACTCCCGGCAGCAGTACGACACCTGACCGCAGCGCCCGCACTGCTGCCGCCGCCGCCCCCCCTCGCTGTCGCCCGCCAGGCTGACGCAGGCGGGGTTGGAGCAGGCGGGAGCAAGCACTGCCTGCACCTCGGCCTTCAGGGCAGCCAGCCGCTCCGCAGCTGCAGACAGCTCCGCTGCCCAAGCGCTGCCCTCCGGCGGGGCCTCTGCTGTCGTCGCTGTCGGCTGCTCCAGCCTCGCCGCCAGCGCCTCCACCTCCTCGCTCAGCGCGGGCTCTGCGCCGCGCAGCCGCGACGCCAGCAGCCGGAGCGCCGCAGGGCACCAAGCGACGGCGTTGTCCGCCGGGGCGTCAGGTCTGCCGCCGCCTGCACCCGAGCTGCCGCCAGGCCCCGAGCCGCCGCTGCCTCCGCCCCCTCGCACCAGCCCAGGATATGCCGCGGCCAGGCCCACGCAGCACTGGGCCAGCGACCGAAGGCGGTCCAGCGGTGTGGCCCGCACCCCCGGCAGCTCGCCGATTCGCAGCAGGGCGGCCAGCAGGGCCCCCAGCAGCGGCACCGCCCCCGCCTCCTCCACCAGGAAGGGCAGGCACAGGGCGGCGGTAACCCGTCCGGTGCGGGCCGGGCCTGCCCGCCCCAGGGCGCCGCTCAGCGCGTGCAGCCAGTCTCGGATAAGCATGTCGGCTGTGCCCGCCGGTTTCGGGACCGCGCGTGCCAGCTGCGCCGCCTCCCGCGTCAGCCGCGACAGGGCCGGCAGGAGCTGCAGCGCGGCGAGGGCGAGCACGAAGAAGGGCGCACAGGGCGCAGAGGGGTCCACGGATCCTGGCAGCTCCATACCGGTACCCACGCCAGCCACGGTCACCACGAAGTTGAGGAGGGAGACCGCGAGGAAGAGCCACGCGCGCGGCGGAAGCGGGCCGTCTCCTAGGTGGCGAGGTTCCAGCAGCGCCCCTGGCGGCGTCCGCCTCAGCAGCTTGGCGAGCGTGGCCAGGAAGGCCGCGGCCTGGCGGGGCGGGCTGTGGACCAGCAGCGCCAGCAGGCCGCAGACGGCCGTGGGCGTGCAGAGGCACTGCGCCACCATCCGACCCTCCGGCCCCGCCGGGTCGTCCCCCCCAGCGCGGAAGAGCGCCTCCAGCAGCGGCACCACGCCACCCTCCAGCGCCGCTAGCATGCAGGGGGGCAGCTCGTCGGGAGACTCGGCGATGGAACAGACTGCGGGGCGTTCGTTGCGCACGGGCGGGCGGGCGGGCAGCAGAAGGAGAGTCAAATGGGGGCAGCGGCGCAGGCTTAGCCGCTAGCTGCAGGTTGCAGGGGCGGGCAAGGCATGGGTATGGCGCGGCTTCTTGCCTGTGTCATCAACGAGCTCCCCTGCGAGGCCGCCGTACAGCATCGCCACCGAACCCGGTAGCAAGCCCTTGACCCGCGGATCGGCCTCCGCCGGCAGCCACTCCCAGCCGAGGCAGTGCCGCGCGCCCGCGAAGAGCGCCGGCAGGAGTGAGCCGGCCTCGGCGGCCCACGCCCACGGAGACTTGGAGGCGGCGGCAAGGAGTTGATTGACAGCTCGGGTTGCCGTCATGCCGACCTCATCGGGCGGCAGCAAGAGCGAGAACTCGTGGGAGCTCTGCCGCCGCCTGCCGCTCCAGCTCAGGTCCACCCTCAGCTGTCCTCCGGCCGTGCGCTCCACAACCCAGAGGCAGCCCGGGCGGAGGCTCCGGCCAGCTGCAGCACCCGCACAAAGAGGCGGAGCGCTGCCCGGGCCGAGAGTGATGGCGCCGCGCTCTCCTGGTCCGTGGGAAGGGCCAGCAAGAGCGCCTGCACGGCATCGCCTGTGACGCATGGGAAGGATCCGTCCCGCTCGACGGAAGTCTGGAGCAGGGGGTCTCGCGCCAGGCCGCAGGGCCCGCCGTCCGCTGACGCCAGCGTTGAAGCCCCAAAGGCCAGCAGGGCGTGAAGGCCGCACACGCCCAGCAAGGGCTGCAGCTCGAGGCTGGGTGAGCTTCCGGCGAGGTTGCCCACCAAGGGGAGGCCCCGGACAACGGAGCTGAGGTGCAAGTGCGCCTGAGCCTGCTCTGCCGCCAAGCCCTGGGGTGCGGGCTGGCCGCTCGGTCCCGGGGGCAGCAGCAGCAGCAGGCGGCCCGTGTGCTCCAGCACCCGGCTCTCTCGCAGGGCCTTAACGAACGCCTTCGCCAGAGCGCGGTTTCGTTGCTGCTGCACGACACTGGAGAGACAGGTGATGAGGAAGGTCGCCCAGTGCGCCATCTGCCCTGCCCGAAGGCGGAACCGGCCCAAGCTGTCCGCCGAGAGCCCCGCCTGCTGCTCCGGCGACGCCAGCACCGCAGCGGCCGTCGCCGCCTGCTTCGCGGCGGCGTGCAAGTTCTGCCCTTCGAGTATTGACCTCGTCAGGTCCGCCGTGACGTCCTGGGCGGCACGCGAGGCTGCAGGGGCCGCGACCCCATGGTCGAAGGGCGCCATCACCAAAGCGCCGATCGCCGAGACCGCCTTGCCAGCCATTTCGTGCAGGTGCCGCTCTCGGGCCTCGGGGCTGCCGCTTATCACCATGCGGCATGAGCACGCCACCAGCCGCGCAAGCCCCACGGCGAGAATGGGCCGCTTGGCCGTCGCCTCAAGCACCGCGAGGCTTGTAGCAGGTGGCCCAGAGAAGATGTAATCGCAGGTCTCCCTCGTGTAGCTTTCGAGCTCAGCCAGGACTGCCAGGCTCAGCTGCGGAATGTTCAGGTCAAGCAGGCGCTCCGCGAGTTCCGGCACGCGGTTCAGCGCCTCCCGCACGTGCTGAGGGAGCTTGGGCAGATGTTGTGCTGCTAGGACCGGCATGGCTGCAAAACTGCTATCAGCAGCTGGGGTGTGGAGCGCAGAATGTTGCGGTCTGCGGGTGCGCCAGGTTAAACGTTCAAGGTGGACGATCAGATACAGAGGCTATCAACGTTTATGGGAACAGAGCTGGGCGTTCCGTTGCATTGGCGTTTCGCGCCAGATCTGGGGTCACTGCGGACGGAGGAGGTGCCCTGGGCTCCATCCTGGCTCCATCCCTGCAGTCCCACACTTCCCTCCCCGCCCTTGACAGGTCACGGACAGCATTGGGAGAGCAAGGCCTACGCGCTGCCCCATTGGAGGAGACGGGGGAATGCAGGGGTCCCCTGGGGTCCCCCGGGGTCCCCCGGGGTGCCGTGCGGTGCCTGCGGTTCTATTCCCCTGCAGTCCTACCTTCACTGCAGTGCCTGCAGTGCGGGCCTAATAGTGATATGGGTGCCACCATGACTCGGTCGGATGCCAGGCAGCTGGCCCGTGTCTTGCGTGAGATCTGGGAGAGGCGCTTTGGAGCCCACTCAACCTAGCTTTACTTGTTCTTGCTTCACTGGACACACGTCCCTTTGGCCCACGGCCCGTATGGGAGTTCACGGCTGATGCCCTTGTCCGTGTAAAAACAACAACAACAACAACAACAACAACAACAACAACAACAACAACAACAACAACAACAACAACAACAGTGCATCCCGCCCCGGCCCCGGCAGAGCCTGGCAAATGGCCATGGGGCAGGGAGGCATGGTAACCGAGGTGGTGCCAGGCGACGTGGGGCGGGATGGGCGGACGGGGACGACGCATCCACCCTCCAACCCAACCTAGCATGTGCCCTCCACTCTTCCGGTCAAGCCAGCAGGCTCCCCATATATATGCACCCACGCATTGTATCCGGGAGCCTGAGCATCCCACGGCAGGATGGCGGCGTGGTTCATCCGCCTCAACCGTCTCCTCCGCGGCCGCGCCCCCGCGCCCTTTGGGGAACACCCCATCGCCCAACTGCCGCCGGAAGGTGTGAGACTGGGCGCGCCTGCCGGGTAACCGTCACGGCGCCGCCTGCTGCCGGGTACTCACAATCAAGCCGGGTCACCGCCGCCCCCCGGGCTCGACTCAAGCTACCTTGTCCGGAGCGCTCTCGACGATGACATGGGCTTCTTAAGACATGGATCTGGTCATGCGGAGGTCGCGTGTGGGCGGCGGGAGAGCGAAAGCCATTGGGTTCTGCCCTGGTGCCGCGGTCTCACGTGGGCCGGTGGGCGTTCCAGTGGTGTGATGGGCCGATGCGGCATCCTGGCCTCGGTGAAGATCCAGGGTAAAGATCCAGGGTAAACATCCAGGATAAAGATCCAGGGTAAAGATCCTCCCTTCCTTCTGTGCACGGCCCCTGCCCCTGGCTAATGCGGCCTGGTCCGGAGCGCTCTCGAGCTCCCTCATCCTGGAGTGTGGCCCTGCTACTGACGACGCCCTGTTTTAGGGGACCAAAGGCTTGCGTGAACTGGCCGGCAGGGGACTCTTGAGACATGGAGGCGCTCGTGGGGCGGTGGCGTGCGCAGACGGAGCGGGCCCAGGGTGTGCAGCTGCAGGGGCAGGGGCCTGGACCCTGGAGGCGGCGCTGGGTGTATGGCACTCGAGTCTGGGGGCCTGCCGTGACTGCCGCAGTCGGCGGCCGCAGAGGCAGGCTGCGGCCCGCGGGGGGCCGCCCTGTATGGACGTGCCCATGGCGGTGTCCGGTGTGTCGGAGTGCGTGGCTGGAGGCCGTGTCGCGTTTGAATGCGAACAGGGATCGACAGACCGCCTGAGCACCTCGGGAGAAGTCCAACCGTCTTCCAGCTGCGGCGGGCGGCGAACATTGCCAACAAGGCTCGGCCTTTCTTCCAGGCGCGATGCCTGGTGACGCAGACGGCCCGCATGGCCACGGGGCCCCCGCTGTGGGCCCCCACCTGGCCCCAGCGGGGCTCTTCCGCCCCACCCGCCACGCTGCATGGCCCCTGCGAGTCAGTACCCGCCACCCGCCCGGTGCAAATGACAGGCCAGAAAGTAGCAACACAGGCATCTGGTCAGCATCCAGCCCACGCAAGCCGGCGTGAAGCAGTGCGCGGCAAGCCCCACCATGTTATTAATCAAGCGAACCAGATAGCCGTACGGTATGTCCCCTGCGTGCACCGCGCTCAGTGCGCCTGTGTGGTCACCTTGTCAGGCCGCCCCTGCTGCGCCGCTGCCCGAGGGGCAGGGCGTCGTCACCGACGGCGTGCGGCTGTTTGCGCCCTCTGCCCCGGCCCCGGCCCCGTCCTCCTCGTCACCCCCGTCGTCTGGCGCCACCCGCCCCCGGTGCGCCCACGAGCGCAGGAGGTACCCCAGCCACAGGGGCGCACCCACGGCCACCCCCGCCAGGCTCAGCGCGTTGACCACAACGTCCGACACAAACCAGCCGGACTGCGGTATGCCGGCCTCACGTGTCATGCCGTACAACGAGAACCCAACCGCCGCCACCGCTACCATTCCCACCGTCCCAATCACAACCCCGGCGCTGCACGCCAGGAGCGCCCAAGTGAAGCGCCCCTCGTCGATGCTTGACGCGGTCCCGCCCCCGGGCAGGCCCCGCGCCAGCACGCCCGCCAGATCGTGCTTGGCCACACCGCCGCCCTCCTCCGCCGGCCCAAGGCACGCCTCGCTGAGACGCGAGCTCACGTTCCAAAAGTACGCAAACCAGAAGGCGCAGCCCACAGCCAGGATGAGCGCAAGTGCAAAGTAGGCAATTGCGACACGCAGCTTGAGGTTGATGCAAAAGTCAAAGGAGCGGGTGTACCAGGCCTGCACCTCGCCGTACACCATGACCACCTGGAATGTCCGCACCACGACCGCCCCGCCCAGCAGGGCCGCCGGGACCCCTGCCAGCATCTTGTGCCCCAGCGGCCCCACCGTCCGGCCGGCCAGAAACGCGGCGATGCCGCATGCGGGGCCCACGGAGCCGAGCACAACCGCCGTACGCATCGTGAAGGCCAGGCCGTCGTAACGGCACTGGGGCGCCGAGGGGTCGGCGTCGTCCCCACCGCCGTAGTGGGCCAGCAGGGCCGAGAAGAAGCCCTCCCCCTGAGTGCACCACAGGCCAAAGGCCTGCAGCTTGTTCAGCGTGCTAGCGTAGATGAAGAGCTGCACCAGCTTCACCAGCGCGAAGGCCGTGTTGACGCCCTGTGCCAGGGCCCCGCTGTGCTCCAACGCCAGGTATAAGAGCGCCTCCAGGGACTGACTCCAGCAGCAGGCCGCCGCCGCGAACGGCTGCAGCACCCGGAAGGCCAGCTCCCGCGTAAAACCCAGCACGAGCGTCTCCACGCTCAGCACCCAGGCGGCGACGCCCCAGGCCACCGCAAGGGCCTGGATTACGATGTAGGCCATCAGCGCTACCCCCTCAGCCCCGACCGCGCCGGCACATGTGGTCGTGTCCTGGGCCGCAGCAGCTGCCTGCATCTCGGGCACGAGATGCTCGTTGACAAGCACCACCAGCTTGACATCGATCACGAAGCTGGCGATCGTGAAGCCCACCAGCCCGAGGCCAACCACCAGCATGACCTTGTCAAAGGCTGAATAAACCGGGGCCGGCGGCATATCGACGCTCCTGCGCCACCAGGCCGTCACCATGCTCCAGAATGTGTCTTTTGTAGTGTCATGCTGAGGCAAATCGTCCTTGTCTAGAGTTTCGGCCGCCGTGGGGTCGCGGTCCATTTCTATGCGTTACTTAACGTGGGATTACTCTGACAAGGGCATAAGGTCAAATTGAAGACATAAAAAGGAAAGTTGGATGGCGTTGTGCCCTTGTAAGGAACGAAGTGAGGGGCTTCGATGTCATGTCGCGCCCCGATCGTGGTGGGAAGTAAGGCGGAGACAGTTCTGCCTAATCGCAAACTTGCAGTTAAGTCTGTAGAACAAGAAACCTGCGCGAAACATCGCCCGGCTCGGCAGCTGAGGTCGGCACACGCAGCGGCCACCCGCCAGGAATGGCTTGCAGCGACGCCTCTACAGTATCAACCAAATATTATAAAGTATAGGAACAGGCACGGTGCCCGGAGAGACCCTGTCTGGTCAGACCTTCGCCGCCTTCCACCGGCCCACCGTCCCAGCCCACCCACGGTACCTGCAGACGGTGCTGCCCACGCCCGCCCCGGTCGCGACCGCGCTTCCTCCTCCCCTCCCATCTCCGGCCGGCCCCACCTCCCCACTGCTGACGCAGCCCCCGCCCCCCCTGCCCGGCGGGTTTCCAGCTGCTGCGAAGACTGCCCGGACGCCCCAAACGCGGCTTACGCGGGTATGTCCTGCGCCTGCCCCCTTGCCAACAACCCTGCCGCCAAGCCCTCGCCGCACGGCAGTCGCACAAGTGACCCAACTCGACCCGGGCCCCGCAGCCCGCCACCAGCATCGCATCACCCCATGCCGCGGCGTCTTCATTCGCGCCACGGCTCTCCGCCCACGCTTCCCCCACTCCTTAAGCCCACCAAGGGCCCCAACCCCCGCCCGCACCCAAGCCCAGTCAAACGCCTCAGCAGGCGCCTCAGCCCCAGGCCCTAGTTACGTCCCGAGCCCAACGAATGAATGAACCCTTCAGCGCCGCCGCCGACCCGGGCACACGGTCCCCAGGATCGCCAGCCCCCCTTCCTACCCTCGGCCAGCTGCACCACGCTGCACCAAACGCCAGTTACGTTGGAGCCTGCGGTCTGAGCCTCCCCGCCTGCCCCCTGTCGTCCTCCCCCTGCACGTCTGCGGCTTAGGGATCCAGCCATTGACGCCCGTGCTGCCGCCCCCGCCCCAGAGCCTCACAGCCCTTCCCCCTCCCGTCTACAGCCACCACCCGAGTCGCTAGGAGCACACTCAACAGCGGCGTGCTGCAGTCTCACGCAGTTTGCCGAACTGCCGCAAGGGTGCGCGCTCCAGCCAGGTCCCCGCCGGCCCCCGCCCTGGAAGTAGTGGGTGATAATCCACGCCCAGAGTGTGACCCTGCTACGGACTCCTCCCGGAGGGCGGACGGCGTACTGCACGGCGAATGGGTTTCATGCTCGTGAGGGTGACGGCGGTGGCCCTGAGATATGTTGACGCTGGGACTGTGAGGAAACGCGCGCGGCTAGGGGCGGCTGGAGATCGAACCCCGATCGGTTGGCCAGGGTGGGGACGGGGTTCAGACGGTGCGGACGGGGTTCGCGCGGGCACTACTAGCGTCAAAGCCCTGGTGCTGAAGTCTCATTTGGGCGTCATAGTGATGTGCATTGAGCGTGCCAGAGAGCAAGAATCGCCAGCGCCCTCAGGCCGGCATCGCGACTGACGAAGCTCCAGTTGATACGGCCGGCGGGCGCAGTTATTGCGGCTGGGCAGTACACGCACCAGGAAGCGTCGGGGGCCCTTACGACCTAGTCGAACCACCTGCACAAACTGTGGCACCACTCAGAGTCTAGCTTTAGCATTTGGGCACGTTACCGCAACATTATTGTGCATATCGCACTTTCGCTGAGCTGCGAGAGGCGAAGCTAGTCAAACACCACACGTAAAGCTTTATATATCAACTCTTAAACACATCGTGCAGCTCGACGAAGGCCCTGGCGCGGGGGGCGCTCAAGCGTGCCATTGCGCGCGGCTCTCGGCAAAGTACCCCGCTGTGGACCCACGGATACAGTATTAACGAATTACTATAGCCCGCTGGTGATCGTCGCCGTCGGCACACGGTCGCGCCAAGATGGCGGGCTTCGGCCCCATGCCTCGTTCTACGCTCTCCGCAGCGGTCCTCGCGATCTCCATCCTCATCAGCTCACACTTCACGACTGTGAGTATCGCGCCCAGCAGGATGGCCATACACGAGGCGGGCTCTTGCAGCGGCTTTCCGGCACGACGTTACCCAACACTCGGACACGGGCATGCCTCGCCTTCCCCTCTGCATACCCCGCCCGGCCCCCGCCTCCCTCACATAACCGCAGGCCCAGCCCAGCTTCAGCCTTGCCCCGCCGCTCCCCAGCTTCCCCGGCCTCGAACCGCCGTCAGACGAGCCGACGCAACCGCCTGACAGCCCGTGGGCCGAGCACTTCGACTTTCCACCCCCCGAGTGGGATGGCAGCGGCGGTCAGTCCTGGGGCAGACGCGTTGGGTGCTTGTAGGGGATAGGGGCGGTGAGGTCAGATTAGGCAGTTGAAGCACGTGATTTTGTGTGAGGCTGAGGAACACGGCTCCCTCTGCCTGGTGACTGCAGACTACTGGACGCCTCCCTCGGACCTCTCCCAACCCCCTCCCTCCCCGAGGCTGGCCCGTCCCCCGCCGAGGCCCCGACGTGCGTGCGTGGGCCCAGGGCTGGAGTCCTGGGGTTCAGAAGCTCAGCAGTAAACAATGCGATGCCTTACTGCATAGCCGCTGGGGAGCTGGGGACAGGTGGGGAGGATGCGAAATTCAGAGCTGGATGGGTTCGGGCACAACTGCACGAGGGCTGGGCTGTGTCCCCGTGCTGACTTGGCATCCTTGTGCTGTGCACCACCACCCCCCTGTCGCCGTCATGGCCCTGCTGTCCCCCCCCCTGCAGGCCCTCCGTTCCCCCTGGCGCCGCCCTTCCAGCCGGCCCCGCCCTTCCAGCCCATGCCCCCCGAGCACCCGGACCTACCGCCCGAGCCGCCCTCGACCCCCGGCGAGCCGCCCGCCCCGCAGCTGCCCCTGCGCCTGGTGGGGGGAGCCAGCCCCAACGAGGGAGTGGTGCAGGTGGGGGGGGAGTTGGGGGGGAGTTGGGGGGGAGGTGGGGGGGAGTTGGGGGGGAGGTGGGGGGGAGTTGGGGGGGAGTTGGGGGGGAGTTGGGGGGGAGTTGGGGGGGAGTTGGGGGGGAGGTGGGGGGGAGGTGGGGGCCTGTGCATGCTCTTCTGCACAGTCGGCCCGCCGCTGCAAGCCCGCGGTTGTGCAAGCACAGCACGGGACCTGGTCCTCTGCAGACATGGTCCTCGAGATGTCCATCCAGGACGCGACCACCCACATTACGCAAGAACGACCCTCACTGTAGCAGCACAGCTTTTCACGCAGGCGCGCCGCGGAGCTTGCATGGCATGCCGGAAGCCAACCTCTTCCCCGCCCCCCCCCCCCGCCCCCGTGCCCCTGACGGATCTCTGGCCCCTGACGCCTTCCCTCGACCGTTGCCCCCTCACCCCCCGGCCGGATCCACATCCCATTGTTGCCCCCACCAGGTGTACGACGACAAAGCGGCCGTGTGGGGAGCCTTCTGTGTGCCCGAGAACCAGTTCACCAGCAACCCCCCCGCCGACATCGATGTGGCCAAGCTCCTGTGCCGCCAGGTGCGGGCCCGGGGGGGGGACTCCTGCAGGGGTCTGACTTGGGGAAGTCCTAGGCTTCAGGGGATGCTAGCTGCACTCTCGTCAGCGCCCGTCAAGCAAGGGTCTCAGGTCTCCGAGTTCTTCGGGGCGGGCAGGCAGGGTGTGGGGTGGCAAGCCATGCGATTGACGGGCTTTATTGGGACCTAGTGCCTGTGGGATTGGGCCTGGAAAAGGCACTTAAGCAGGCTCCAGGTTGAGACCCCGCCCTGACAGGGCCCTGACAGGGTCTTCCCCACCCCACCCCCCTCCGCCTCCACGCAGCTGGGCCTTCCCTGGTTCGGAGCTCGCCTGGCGGACACCCGGGGCTTCCCCAACGGCACGGCGGCGGGCGAGGGGCTCCAGGGGTTGGTGGTGGGGCCGGCCAGCTACACCATGTGAGGATGCCGATCTGGATCTGGATCTGACTTGAGATGCCGATTGGGATGTGGTTGGATGCGGGCCGTTATGAGGGCGCGCACGGCCTAGCCAGTGCCGGTGCGGGCCCCGCTGCAGGCTCAGCGGAGCGGCATTGCCGGCTGGACTCACCACGGGGCCTCGACAGGTGCTGAGGGTGTGTTTGATGACGGCCCCTTCCCTTCAGGTGCCAGAACTCGGCCACAGCGGCCTCTGTGTTTGACTGCGCCGAGGTGGGTCGGGGCCGGGGCCCCAGTAATGCCACGGGCGCGCCTTGCGTAGGTGCGCTCGGCAGGCCTCGGCAGGCCCTAGCGCATGCTGTTGGTGTTCGTGCGCGGGCGAGGAAGGGCAGAGGCATCGAGCACCCTGCTGTGCGAGGGCCGCTGCTGAGCGCAGGCCCCGCCCCCCCTCCACCCCACTCACCCGGCCCTCATGTCGGCCGCAGGTGGAGGTTGTGGCGGAGCCGCAGCCGCACTGCAACGCCGCCGCACGGCTGGTGGTGGGGCCGGAGCGACGCAACTTTGTGCCAACGGGCGTCGTGTGCCAGGGTGGGTGGGCTGGATGCGTGGGCGGGCTTGAGGATGGGCTGTGGTTGTAGTGGTGAAGTGGGCACTCGGGTCATGTGGCATTCGGTGACTCAGAAGTATGTACTCGTAATGAGAGCGTGTCATATGGCCCATGCAGAGACTGCCCCCATCTCTGCGCCGCCGCCGCCACCGTCTCCGCCCCTGCCGCCTATCGTCCCACGCGGCCCTGCCGTCAACTACACCACTCGGTGCGTAGGGGTCCTCACTTGAGACTCGGCTCGTGGAGCCCTGGTGCCAACCCACCAACACGCATCGAACTAGCTTGATTTGACGATTGAAGCGGATGTTAGCAAACTCGTGGTGCGGGCAAGTTCAGCCGACGTCTGACAGCTGCACCCCACTCCGCCTCTCCGCGCAGCATCGTGAACGCCAAGACGGGCACGGAGCTCGACCCCAACGGCACCCGCGTCAGCCGGGGGCGGCTCGAGGTGCTTCTCCCCGGGCCCGGGGGGGGCCCGCCCGTGTGGGGCACCGTGTGCTCCATGCAGTGGGACAACTCGCCCTGGCTGCCCCTGGCCCAGGTGGGAGGGCGGGAGCAGGGGAGGTGGGAGTCGGGAGGTGTCAGGGGTGCAGGGTGGGAGGAGGGAGGCGGGGTGCGGGAGCGGGAGGGAGAGGATGCCCTCTCTGGAACCCCTCGGACCGTCGGCTAGGGAGGGTGCTCTGCGCACCGCTGGGTAGGCCGGACGTGCCAGCCGCAAGCCCGGAACACGCCTGCCGCTCGGCCCCGCTCCGCACGGTAGAAGACGGCTGGGAGCCGAGTGCGGTCACCTGCACCGGCAGGTGTCAGTCCGCTGGAAGCATCCACAGCCATGTTCAAACCAGTGCTGTCACCTGCTCTACCCTCCATCCACTGCCCAGCGCCCACTGCGTTGACCTGGCCGCCCACAAGAGGTAGTCCACCCTCAACCCCTCCCCTCCGCAACCCTCTCCGCAGTACGCCTGCCGCGCCGCCGGCCTGCCATGGCGCTACCCCGTCCTCGAGACGGCACGGTGGTCGGCCCGCCTGGCGCCCCCCTCCGTCCCCATGCACTGGCTCTATGCGGAGGCCTGCGAGCTGACCCCACAGGGCCTGGCGTGCGGCCTGGTGGCGGGGCCGCAGCAAGCGGCGGAACTGCTCAACGCCAGCCGGATCGCGGCTGGATCCAGCGGAGGCGGGGCCGTGGATCTGGATCGCGGCGTGCGGCTGGATCTCAAGTTCGCGCTGGAGCGCTGCGATGTGGAGAAGAGCCTGGGCCACGTGCGGGATCTGTTTGTGGTGTGCGATGGTGGGTGCATCCTCCGCGGGGGGGAGGGATGCCGGGTGCGGAGGGGGGGGCCGTGGCGCCTGTGCAGCGGCACCACTCTGGGGAGGCGGGGTACCAAGGGGCCAATGTACAAAAAAAACGATTGCCCCCACCCAACCTCGCCCGTCGCAGACACTGCGCCCCCCCCGGACCCGGTGATGTCCTCCCCGCCCTCCCCGCCACCCTCGCCGCCCCTGGCTGTCCTGAACGACGTTCAGCTGCGAGCCACAGAGGTGTTCGACGGAGTGGTGGGTCCCGACGGAGCATGCCCCGCGCCAATCGCGGAGCTGCGATTCTTTTTATTTGCACCGCCCTTTCTGCCGTCCTTTGCATGCTCGACCCTTCCTTTTCACCCACCCTTGAACCCTGCCCCTGACTCCACGCCCCCTCAGTACGCCATGGTGGAGCTGGGCGTGTCACTGACCCCCCCTCCCCCCCTCTCACCCTCCCCTTTCCCTCAATTCCCCCCCCCCATGCCCTCCCCCTCAGTACGCCATGGTAGAGCTAGGCGTGCGGCCCAGCGCCAGCGCCGAACCCGTGTGGGGCACCGTGTGCGCTGGGCCCTGGGCCGACCCTAGCACCAGCACCTTTGGCGCCGACACGGCCGCCGCCGCGGCGCTGTGCCACCAGCTCTCGGCCGGCCGCCGCAAGTACGGCTACTGGCTGGCCCCGGGGGCTGACGTGGCACTGCCCGGAGCTGCCGTACCGCCGTACCGGCAGCGGTCACGTGTGCCCGTGGTGGCCCGGGGGGTGGACTGCGGACGCGTGCCGGTGACGGAGGAGGCGCCGGCGGTGTGGACGGGCGACTCGGGGAGCGGGGGCGCGGTGGGGTCGGCACCCAACATCAGTGCCTGCAGGTGGGCGGGGTGCTGGGAGAAGGGAGGGGCGGGAAGAGACGGTGGTTTGCGAGGGCGATCGGAAGGAGACGGGAGGGAACGGGGAGGTTAGGGGATAGAGGCGTTGTTCAAGGTGCGGAGCTGGTATTCATGAGGAAGGCCGTGGCTGAAAGACAACTCCATGCAAAGAACACAGAAAGCTGGTCTGACCCCACGCCTTGTCTCTTGCCCTCCCCCTCCCCCTCCTCAGGGTCCATGTTGCCGACCCCCTCCCCTCCGACCCCAACTGCGGCCAGTTGCCGCCCTGGTCGCTCCAGCTGCTGGCCTGCACGAGTGAGCAGCCGCACGGGGTGGCCCGCAATGGGGCCTGCCGGGTCCGTAGCGGGATTGGGAGTGGTTTTACCTAGCGGCAGGAAGGTGTTGTTGCAGCCGTACTGCTGCGCTTGACCAGCCGGGCTCCAACCACCGGCATGCTCTTTTGCCCGCCCTGACACTGTGGGCCCCGCCCTCCCTCACCCCCCACCCCCACCCCTCTGCAGCCGTGGGCCAGGGCACCACCCCCGGCATCATCTCGCTCCGACTGGCCAGCGGCAGCAACAGCAGCTGGGGCCGCCTGGAGGTGGTCATCACGGGGTGAGGCCTGCGGGGTGGGGCCTGCGGGGTGGGCCCTGTGGGGTGGGGCCTCGGGGGGTGAGGCCCGCCACACCAGCAGGGTGGATCGTCCCCCGTTCCAGCCGCTTAGCCGCTTGCTGGTGCCTCGCAAGGGGTTTGGGGCACCATGATGACGACGCACCGTCTGCGCTTTGTGGCCCTCGGCATCCCCCAGGGCGGAGATCGCGGCCGGGTGGCAGTCTGTGTGCTCCAACGGGTTCACGATACACCACGCCGAGGTGAGGGGCTGGCTTGGAGGGACGGGTACATCTTGTGCCCGTCACCCCCACACACCTCGTCCTCGCACGTCCCCGGGAACATATCAACGTACGGGGTCTCAGCTTCTGACCATTCAGCATTACGTGCAGTTTGCCGTGCTTCGCTGACTTGCACAGTCTGTCTGCTTCCTCGGCGGTTGGTGGGGGCGCTGGCCCACCAGGGCCAACACACGCTTACACGAATCCGACCCCCCTTTCATCCCCGCCCCCCCCTCGCCCCAGGCCGTGTGCCGTGACCTGGGCCTGGGCTGGACCGAGGCCCGGATCCTGCCGACCACCGCCGTACCAACCGTCAACGGCTCCGTGCCGGTCGGCATGGACACGGTGTCGTGCGATACGGCCTTCTTCCCGCTGTACTACCTGGGGGACGATGCGCCGTACCATTTCCAGTCCCGTACATCCTTCATGCGGGATTGCGGCCTGGACCAGGGCTTCAGTGCGCTGCCCTCGTGCGGCCCCGAGGACGCCGTTGTGATGGCCTGCGGAGGGAACTGTGAGTCAGGGCATGGGCGGGGTGGGAATTGGGGAAACACTTGACGGGGGGGGTGTTCAGCACGGGAGGGATCTGCTGGGGATTCGTGTCTGAAGAGGTATGGGCCTGCAGAGGAAGGACAAGGGGACGCTGGGCCGGGGCGAGGCGGGGGGGCTTCCGCGTGCGTGGGGCATGGTATTCAAGTCTTGCGGCCGTTGGCCGTGGGGCGTGGTGTCCTGGCCAGGAGCCGTCCCAAAGTCGTTCCAGGTGGGGCGGGCGGCTGTTGTTGGCCCGGGCTTACTCACACATTCCCGTTTCACCCCACCCCTGCGCCCTCGGCGCCCGCAGCCCCTCCACTGCCGCGCCCGCCGCCCAGCCCTTCGCCCCCTCCCGTCTACGGCAGCCCCTCGACCCCCACCTACGGTTCCCCCCCGACGTACGGCTCATACGGCTCGTACGGCGGGTACGGGGGCGGGACCCCACCCACCGGCGGCCGCCGGGCACTACGCACCTGAGGCCAGGAACGCCTCGTGGATGGGGCGTTAGGGATCGGGATCCATGAAATCCAGGAATCTAGGATCCAGGCCAACGCCTGCATGGTGGGAACCAGTCGGACCAACCTGCATGCGTGGGTGCGGCCTGCGGAGCCCTTGCGCACTGGAAACGGACCTGCAGGAATCCAGGAATCCAGGATCCAGGTCAAACCCAGGTGGGATTGAGTCGATTGGTGGGGCACCAGTGTGGGGCCGCGGGCTTGATGCTGGGGCCAACACACCTTCCAACGGGACGGGGCCGGCACAGCTCAGCGCACGGCCCCGGGGCTAGAGAGGAGATGGTGGCTGTAGCGAGGGAAGCCAGCGCCCCGAGGGAAGCCGCCGTGACGGGATGGATCTGAGGCTCAGGACGGCCCCGTGAACACAGACATCCGCCGCCCCAGGCGCCCCGATCTCCGGCGGGGTTTGAGGGTGGCCGACGGGGCAAGTGGGCGCACTGTGGAGGCGAGGCAGCCAAGGTCTCCATCGGGGCACCCGCAGAGGTGGGAGAGCGAGTGCACGCGTGGCTGGTGTGTGGCACCAAGCCTAGCTGGCTGGGAGTGCCGAGGAAGCGAGTGTGTGGGTAGGGTGAAGCGAGAAGGTACTGTGCTCGCAGGTGGAACTCGCAGGGTTCGCAGGGGGCGTGTGTCGTGTGTCGGGCGTGCCAACGTATGTATGATCAGGCTCCAGGGTGCAGGGCATTGTGTGCTTGCGTGGCGTGACATCTGTGTGAGCGAATTGTCGAAGCGGGGAACCGAGGAAGCGAGTGTGGGGAAAGGAGACACGGGAGACGAGGAACGCGATAAGCAGGCCAGCAAAGTGCAACGATTGCACTGGTCGGCAACTATCCGCAGCCCTGCTCTGGCGAGCCTAATGCGGCGTCACCTTACCAGGCAGCGAGTGTGGGGGGGTTCGGCGGGTTGCAGCAGGGTTCAGACACGGGGAAAGCGCGGGAAAGCCCAAACCGGTATCGCCCCGACCCCAAATATGTAATTACAAGCCACAAGACACCTTACATATCAGCTGCGCTATGGATTCATACCAGGATGCGCTCGCGGAGGTCTGCGGCCCAGACATCCTCGGCCGCGTCGCGAGCTTCTTACCGCCCAACGAGATCGCTTGCTCACTGAGATTCGTAAACCGCGCTACAGCTGGGCAGTTCAGGGAGCACGCGACAGTGCGGCTCTCGGTACCCGTTCCGCGCCATGCCTTCACCGCGCACTGGTCCGCGCCGAATGCCTGCCACGCCCTCTCCCTCGGGCGTCGGCAACAGCTGCTTTGCCTGACAGCGGCCAGCGGGGATGTGGCGAACCTGGAGGTGGCGCTGGCGGCCGCGGGGCTGTGCCCGACCGTGCAGCTGATGGCGGCAGCGGCCACGGCCGGCCAGCTGCGCGTGTGCCGCTGGCTGGCGGAGCAGGGGTGCCCTCTGGAGGGATCACCCAAGCAGCACTGCCCGCTTATCGCTGCCGCCAAGGGCGGCCATGCGGAGATCTGCGAGTGGCTCCTGGAGCAGGGGTGCGCATGGAGCAGGGACTGCGTTACCTCGGCTGCGGCGGGGTCCCACCTCGAGCTCATGCGGTCCCTGTTACACAAGGCGCCCCCTAGCGCCAGGGGCGATATTTTTGAGGCTGAACAGCTTATGGCGGCCGCGGCGGGCTGCGACCTGCCTACCATCAAGAAGCTATGGAGCGAGCGGGTCAACGTGGAGTCCGAGGGGCCGCTGTGGGGTCTGTGCCGGGGCTTTGCTGCCCGCAACGCCGCCCGCAGCCCCACACCCGACTGGGCGGCCAAGGTGGCGTGGTGCCTCGAGGAGGTGCGAGGGCGAGAACGGTGAGCATGCGACAGCAGCATGCACTCCAAAATGGGCGATACACTGTAGGGCATGCACTTCAAAGGGGATCGCGGCTCTGCTGGGGTTGATCGTGGACAGCCAAAGTAGAAGGGGCAGGTGAGGAACATCCCATGCATGGCCGCCTCTGCCGCCCCTCATGCCAAGCTCCTCCCTCTGTTGCTTGCCAGTACAGGCAACGGGGGGGCGGCATGAAGCTACAGTTGTGGCAAGTGCCGCCTCCTGCCCCGACGCCCTCGCCCGGCTGACCGTGCTGGAGGAGGGCATGGGTCTTCGGGCAGACTTCACCGCCATGCTGGCTGCAATCGGGAGCGGCCGTGTGGACGCCGTGCGCTGGCTGCTCGCCCAGGGCTTGAAGCCAACGGGTGGAGAGGCGGTTCTGCAGGCCGCAGAGCGGGGCCACACGGAGGTGCTGAGGGCGCTGCACGTCGCGGGCTGCGAGGTACCCCCGCCTGGTCAGCTGGTGGCCTCTGCGTGTTCCTCTGGGAGCATTGAGACGGTCAGCTGGGCGGTGGAGACGCTCGGAGCCGAAGCGCTGCACGCCGCAGGGCCCGGGGCCTTCGATGCGGCGCTCCGGTCCGGGAGCCTGGAGCTGGTGACGTGGCTGCGCGAGCGGGGCGCGGAGCCTGAGGAGGAGGAGGATCCCATGCCCTCTGCTGTCGAGGGCGGCTGCGTGGCTGCGCTCGAGCGACTGCCGGAGTGGGGCGCAGATCTGCAGGTGAGGGCGAGCATGCGGCGGGCATTAGTGACACGCATGCGCGCCCTGTTCGCCACTCCCGCCTGTCGGCTGTATGGCACTGGCTCCCCCGCGCACATCCTCTACGCCCAACATCTCAACCTCGGCTCTTTCCTCTTCTGTACCTTGCCTGCACTCTGCCCCCCCCAGTATATGTACAGCCCGCACACCGATCTGTACCTCCCGGCGGCACGGGCCGGCGACCTGCTGACGCTGGAGGCCCTGCGGCGCCTGGGCGTGCCCCCGGGGACCACACGCCCGCAGAGGACCGCCCTGTTGGTGAAGGCGATAGGGGGCGAGGCGCCACTGCCGGCGCTGCGCTGGCTGGCGCAGGCCGTGGGTGCGGTGGACTGGGCCGCGGCGGAGGAGGCGGCCGACGGCGCGCGCAACCTGGCGGGGTGGAGGGACGAGGTGCGGGCGTGGGTGCAGGCCCAGGCCCAGGCCCAGGGCCAGGCCGGGGCGTAGTCTCAGGGGCAAAGAGTAGCACGGGAGGGGAGGGGGCCTGGGTGGGGCAGCTGAGTTTGCGTGTTTTGCGCGGACTGCGGGCTCAAGGGGCGGTGTTTATGAACGTAGCCGAGGAGGCGCTGAGGCTGGCGGGGTCAATTCAATGTGCAGTTAGCCGGACATGCCGCCCCAGCCGGTGATGCGAGGCTTGCGGGGTGCGTTGGTAGGGATCCAGCGTGGCAGCCGCCAGCCTTAATGGGGGTGGGAGGAGCGACATGTGATAAGCGTGTGATCGTCGGTTGCCCTCTCTGGCTGACTGCCAGCAGCCTGCATCAAATGAGCAGGTTTCAGTGCAATGTGTGTGACTACTTGGGTGCTGTTCGCCGCCTGTAGCTTGAGGCATAGGCGGAAAGCGTGCTGTAGATGGAAAGGAGGACGGGTGGAAGGAGGGACTCTGGAGTGAGGAGGGGAACGGTGACACGGGGCTACGCTCCTTACGGGAGCAGCAGTATCAAGTGCGAGCTACCACTAACGCGCTGTCTCAGTGGGAAGCGGCTTGCCCTGGCGGTTGGTGGTGCGGGTCAACCAACGCGTACATGTTCGCCGGACATGAACCTGCGATCAACTCCCTCGCCTTGCTCCGACGGCACCAGCGTCTTCTCTGCCTTGCGCTGATGTGAGCAGTGGTGGTGCCCGCAAGCCCCTTCGCCTCGGCCCCGACAGCATCTTCTCATGTACGATTGTAACGTTAAATAGTTCGACGTCGGGCCTGGAGCGATTACTGCCGACAGACGCCGCATGACGACAACGTTGCGCTGTATGCAAGGCGAGCAGTGTGCGCGTCGCAGCTAATCGGCGCGAAGGTAGGCTTTGCGGCAATTGGATTTCATGTCGTGGACAGGGGCTGGCTGGCTGGTTTTTGCTTTACTCTTTACCTCTTTTGGAACTCGCTAGCACATTGGAGCTGCCACGAGGAGACAAAGCAGCGTGCACGCGGGCAAGCCCAAACGGGCACCGCCACGCTCGTCTCCACAGAAGAGGCCGACACCGCCATGGTTTCAGATATCATAAGACTAGGGTAGTCTTCGCTGCTTTGTAGAGGTGTGACCGTGAGCCGGCAACACCATTTGCGCAGCGCCAGTTCCGCGCCGTGAGCTGCGGTCCTCTCGCGGTGAAGCAGTGTCCAGCAGCCAGCTATCGTCGGCGTCAGAGGCAGGGCTACTTTGATCGGGCCCGCCAGGCGCGACGAATGCTGCCGCTGGTGCTGCTGACGGCTCTGCTGGCCCTCGCCTCGCGGACCGCGTCAGCACAGGTAAGCTCCAAAGAGCAGCACAGAGTATGGACGTCTCGTCCTCGTCAGCCTCACCTGCCGAGCAGACTTCGCCACGCCGACATCCCTCTTAGACACCCGCCCGCCTTCCTTCTCCACCTCGACCCTCCCTCCCTCCCGCCAGGGTTCCGGGAGCGGGGGTAGCGCACCCCCCGAGAGCCCATCCCAGCCCTATCCCGAACAGTTCTACCAACCGGATTCGCCTGGCCAACAGTGGGACGGGCCCATCCCGGACCGTTTCTTCTTCCCACCTCCGGACGAATTCGACGATAGCGGTGGGTGGCGCACCAGCGAGAGGGGCCTCCAGCATCGGGACCCGCGCCTGACGGTCTGGGCCTGCGAGGTGTACCGGTGGGCCCGCGTGGGCCTCGGTGCTGCAAGGCGCTCAAACATTGATCTGGGCCCGAAGGAGGGGGGAAGGGGAAGGGGGGAAGGGGGCCTACGATTGACGGGGTAGGGGGGTGACCGCTGCGTCAGGGGAATGCCTGCAGCCATGTGGCGCGCGACCGGAGCACGGGATCCACAGGATCCCACCCGGGTATCGAGATCCATGATCCAGCGGTGTATCCAGTTTGTCCGACCCAGATCAGATCCATCAAATTGAGAGCAGGCCGCTGGTCCGGCTGCGGGCTGGGCAGCGCCCGGGCGTGGTCCCGAGGGCCAAGGGCCTCCCTTCCAGCTGAGTACCGTGACTCTCACGCACATGAGATTTGTCACGCTCCTCCGCAACTTTGTGCTGTTGCCCGCAGGCGCCCTCAGCCCCCCGGCACAAGGGGACTGGTCGCCCCCGGACTGGCCGCCCATAACACCCCCCGGCGGTGGGGCCTGGGGCCAAGGGACTTGGGGGGAGTTGTATCCGGGCGGTTGGAGTCGCACGCCGAAGCGATGCCGGAGCGGGAGAAAGCCTGGGGGGGGCGTGGCGCCTTGCGGCCCTTGCACGGGGCTGGTGCTGCATCGCTGGCTGCCAAGCGTGGTCCGACAGTCGCCCCTCCGCAACCCACAGAGCCCAGCCCGCCACCCGCGTACCCCTTCCAGCCCTGGCGCCCCTCTTGGCCTGCCGCCCCGCTGCTGCCGCCCGCGCCCCCCGCGGAGCCGCCCGTGCCCCCCCTGCCCCTGCGGCTGGTGGGGGGTCGGGACCGGAGCGAGGGACTGGTGCAGGTGGGGGGCTGCAGCTGGAGGGGTGGTGGTTTCGACGGGTGCTGGCAGGGACGGGGTGTTTGCTGTCACGTCACATTGGGGGTGGCGTAATGCCCCAAATATGGCGTGTGTGGAGGGGAGTCGTGTTTGGCCAGGTGCCCCTGCCTGCCCGCAATTGCCGCCTTCACCTCCGCCCTGGCATCGGCGCGATCCCGCTCAGCAACAAACACCTCCGCCCCCCCCCCCCCTCAGGTCCAGGACCCAGGCAGTAGCACGTGGGCCTCCTTCTGTGTGCCACGTGACCAGTTCAACCCCCGCTCCTCGCGCACGCCCGACGCTGACGTGGCAAAGCTCATCTGCAAGCAGGTGTGGTACGACACCGTGCGACAGTGCCGTACCGTGCCGTACGGTGCCGCACAAGGATGGCACCTCCTGCCTCTGCACTCGCTCGCGCGGCGCCTACGGCGCCAAGCCCTCTCACGTTGAGTACCCTTCCGTTACCTTGCTCTCATCCGTTCTCCTGCCCCTGTCCCCTGTCCCCTGTCCCCTGTCCCCTGTCCCCTGTCCCCTGTCCCCTGCCCCTGTCCCCTGTCCCCTGTCCCCTGTTCTCCTGCCCCTGTCCCCTGCTGCTGCACCTTGCTCCTGGCCCCCGCCCTTGCACTGGCGAACCACGCAGCTGGGCCTCCCCTGGTTCTCCGCCAGCCTGATCTCCCCCTTTGGCCTCGACAAAGGCACCGATCTCATCAAGGGTGGGTGGATCTGAATCTGGATCTGCGGGATGGGGGGCAAAACCAGGGTTGACGGGTCCCTGCGCAGAGGGGGTATGGGGGACAGGGTGTGGTCTCAAGGGCGGCTGGAGCTGGTTGGGTGGGGCCGGGGGCCCTCGTGTACGAGGGTCCCTGCGAACGGGGTCGTGGGAGATCCGGGTACTGGTTTGGTCCGCTGTGATGTGGGTCGGCGCCCCCGGTTTGGGGGGGTGAGGGCTTTGTTGGAGGACGGAGGGAGTGAGGGGCGTGGAGAGAGTGTGTTGGGAGGAGGGTGCCATTGTCTGGGCACAGAGGGGTGGGGGCGATGGGGGTGGCGGGACGATGAGGTCCCTGGGGAGGGGAGGCTGTGCTGGTTTGGTCTGCTGAGGGTCCGGAGCTCCGGACAACGGCGCTACCCAAAGGTGGCGATGCAGGTACCGACATGGCTTCCGGTGTTTGTGATGTGGGTCGGCGGGCTTTGGTGGAGGACGGAGCAGGGAAGAGAGCAAGGGGCGGACGCGCACTGAGAGAGCTGCAGAACGTTTCGTCTGAAGGGGGGAACCGTACTATGCGTCTTCTTGTCCCTCCTCCCGGCTCCCCCAACCCTCCTCCCCACTTCGCCCCCTCCTCCCGGCCTCCCCCAGGGCTCCCCGCAAAGGTCCTGGCCGTCAACACGGGAAGCATGTGAGCAGTCCGGACCGGACCGGACTACTGGACCTAGCCGGCTCGGACCGGACTCCTTGGGATCACGCGGGATTACGCGGGATCACGCGGGATCCTGGCACTTGCCTTCACCCCCTGGGCTCGCCTCTTCGCAAGCATGTGCTCCCCGGGGGGGTGGCGGGGCCCTGGGCTCCCCAGTCCTCGTGTGGCAGTGGCTCGGCCCCGTCGGCCCCCCCCCCCAGCCCTTCCGTGTTGCCATCCCCACTTTCATACTCGCTTGCTCTTGTCTATCCCGCTCCCTCCTCCCCCGTTGCTGCAGGTGCCTGAACGCCCAGCTCGCGCCCAGTGTGTTTGACTGCGGCAGCGTGAGGCCGGGGGGGGGGACAAGGGGCGCAAGGGAGAGGGGGAAGCTGCCTGCGAAGGCGTAGCCAGTGCCCGGCCGGGAGGGGGTGGACAGAGACAGGCGGAGGGAGAAGCGGGGGAGGCGGGGGGTGAGTGTTGGAGGATGGGAGAGGAGGAAGGAAGGAGACGCGGGGAGGACGGGGAGGCGGGAGCGGGGGGAAGAGGTCTGCATGTTGTTGCTGTATGGGAGAGCCGAGGGGCAGGGGAGGCGGGGGGCGTAGCAAAGGTGCTGCAAACACCTATCCCTCCTCCCCCTCTCCCCCCTAGGTGGTCGTGCTGGACAACACCACCTACAACTGCAACGCAGCGGGGGTGGAGGTGAGCGCGTGTGCGGGGTGAAGTGAGAGCCCGTGGGGCCAGGGCAAAATTGAAGTGAGCATCCGTGGGGGCCATACCGTGTGTTCGCAAACGCCCCCTGGTCTCTCTCCGGACCACCCCCCGCCATGACGCCCTCTCCCCTCGCCCTCTCCGACCCGGCCCCGCCGGCACCCCCAACCCCCACCCCCACCCGCACCCCCCAACCCACCACCACCAAACGTGCACAGGTCATGAGCGTGTTCGGCCCCGCCCGCAGCAACTTCGTGCCCACTGGGGTGGTGTGCAGGAGTGAGTCAAAGGGAGGGAGGGGTGGGGGGGGTCGGCACCCGGCACGGGGGGCTGCTGGGGGGGCGTGGGCTGAGCGGTTTAGGGGAGGAGGTCGGGGGCGGGGGGCCGGCTGGATCGAAGACTCGGGGAGGCGAAGGATGACGGCTGACCGCGGGCTGCTCGTGTGGCTTGGCGGGCGCAGGGGTGGGGTGGAGCAGGCCCATGCTCTCAGCCTTTGCTGAGCGGGGGGCTGGCCAAGGGAGGGAGCGCCACGACCGCTTGCAAGCGTTTCAGCCCCAAAGGCTCACCACCCCTAGATCCACCGGCACCAGTCGACTTTTCTACTTCTTCTCCGCTCGCAGTCCTCCCCCCCGACGGGCTTCCTGCCAACGTGCGCCACCTATCCTTCTTACCGCCCCCCCCTCACTCCGCCCTTCCCCCGCAAGACCGGGAGCCCGCCGCGCCGCCACAGCCGCCCCCGGCGCCGCCCCTCACCGACCCTCGCCCCCAGAACTACACCATGCGGTGAGCAGGCGGTGGATTTCAAAGGGTGCAGGGGCCGGACGCGGACAAGAGGGATAATAGGAGAATGTGAAAGCTGGCCGCCGATAAGTTTCCCAAAGTAAAGCTTGTGGCATCGCGGCATGGGCGTGGACTGCCCGGTCATCCCGGTGGCGGCTCAGCCAAAAAATATCCCTTTGCCCTCGGTCCTTTACCCTCCCTTCTCCCACCCCGTGAACGCTTCCGACAGCATCGTGCACCCCCGCACGGGCACGGAGCTCGACCCCAACGGCACCCGCGTCAGCCGGGGACGGCTCGAGGTGCTGCTCCCCGGGCCCGGGGGGGGAGAGCCCGTGTGGGGCACCGTGTGCGCGGGGGCGTCGGCGCCAAACGAGATTGCGCAGGTGGGGGCCCTGGGGCGGGGTGCGGGGAACGGGAAAGGGTGTGTGTGGAATTGGGGGTTGATGGGGAGGGGTGTGAGGGGCTGGGTTCGTGTGTGTGGCGGGGCGTTGACACAGGTGGAGCCGGGGCGGGGGGGGGGACCGAGAGGGTGGAGGGGGGGCCCAACAAGACGGCGGCCCAACGATCCTATCCAGGATGAGGCCCAGGGGGAGGGCACCCCCACCCCACCCAATCAAGATTGTGCCGCCATGCCCACCACCCATGATCCCATGACCCACCCCCCTCCCACAGTACGCCTGCCGTACGGCCGGACTGCCGTACGCCGACGCCCATCTGGCGTACCCCTCCTCGCCCGCCCACGTGCCCAACTCCTCCGTACCGATCCACTGGCTGCTGATGCACGACTGTACGGCATCCGCACGTGGCCTGGGCTGCGGGACCCTGCTGGGCCCGGTGGAGGCCCGCTCGTTGCTTCGCGGCGGCGGCTCTGGGCCCGGGCTGGGCGGCGGTGGCGGCGGCGGGGCCCCACTGGACCCGTCTTTGAGATCGTCCATCAGGTGAGCCGTGCCGCGCCGCTCGCACGGATGCTGTGCCGTACCGCACCGTACCAGACCGTGCCGTACCGTACAAAGTGACACTCAAGCCACCGCCACCATGTGGCGGCGTATCGCCGTTCCCCGTCCATCCTCCCAGCCCTCCCCTTCCTCCTGCCCCTGTCCTCTACAAACCCGCCCTTTCCTCTCTTCCCCTTGAAACCCCCACCCCACCCCCTCTCGTCCCGTCCCTCTCCCTCCCTCTTGCCCTCTGAACCCCTTCCTATCCCCATTACTCCTCCCTCCCCTTCACCCTCCACTCCCCCATGAAGGTATGCCCTGGACGCGTGCAACGTATCATCTCGGGGCCACCGAAGAGACGCCTACGTGTGGTGCCTGGGTGAGGGGGGGGGACTGGGGGCCAAGAGTGTCTGTGGGCGGGCTGATGCTGCTGCGGGTCGGGTCGTCGGGTGCTGGGTGGGACGGTGCTGCCGGGTGCGGTGGGGCGGGGTGAGGGTGCTGCAGTGCGCGTCGGGGCAGGGCGGGGCGGGGCGGGGTGGTGTTGGGGGACTGCAGAGCCGGTGCCGGTACCTGGCGCCAGACGGTGTGGACGGTGTGTGGTGACCCTATGTTATTACGACTAGCCAAAGCCTAACTCTCCGCGCCTTGTCTCCCCCCTCACACGTCGTTCCCTTCACACCGCATGCGACCCTCCCCCTTTCCCCTCCCCCCGCTGGACCCATGGACTCTGTGGCGGCTATGTACCTCCTCCGGCAATCCCACTAACAACTCGACGCTCTCCCGCTTACCAGCTTCAAACACCCCCCGCTGCCCCCGCCCCCGCCTGCGCCCGCAGACGCCACGCCGCTGCCCCCCCTCCCCCCCTCGCCCCCGCCGCCCCCGCCCGCCCCCGACCTGGCGGTTCGCAACGACCTGGCGGTTAACGCCACCCTCGCCCTCGGCGCGCTGGTGAGCTGGTTGGGTAGTTGACCGTTGGTAGTTGGTAGTTGGTAGTTGGAAGCTGGTTGCGTGGTGGGTCGGTTGGGTGCTGCGGGGAGGAGGGGGAGGAGGGGTGCAACCTCGGGGTGCAACCGGCCCTTCTTGCCCACCTCCCTGCCCCCGACCCCCTGCCACTGCCCCTCAGTACTACATTCGCCTGGGCGCCCCCGCCTCCACACCCGACCCCGGATCCGGCCCCGGATCCGGCGCGGGTTCCGGTTCCAGCTCCGGCGCGGGTTCCGGATCCGGCACCGTGTGGGGCACCTACTGCCCCCGGTCGCCCCCCACCACCGCCGCCGCCGCCCAGGCGGGAGACCGCTCCGCCGCCGCCGCGCTGTGCAACCAACTAACGGCCGGAAAGCGGCCGCACGGTTACTGGGTCTACATCGACTCGCTTCCGAGCAGCGGGTACGGCACGGCCGTTGTGGTCGTACGGCAGGAAACCGCGTCGTACACCCGCACAGCAATGCGCTAGAAACCCTCACCTCCCCAAACCCCACCAACCCCCGCCCTCCACAACCCCCCAACACCCCCCCGCCCAATCACCCCCCAGCGGAGCGCCCTACCCCGGCGTGCCCTCATCCGCGGAACGGCAGGCTCTGGGCGTTACCGCTCAGGACGTGGACGTGAGAAAAGGGGGGTGGAGGGGCGTGGGGGGGATTGCGGGGATGGTTGGGGGAGGAAGGGGAGATCAGCGCTGGGCGTTACCGTCCAAGAGTTGGGCGCGGGGGTGAGGGGTCGGAGGGGGAGGGTGTAACCTTGGAGGGATGCAGAGTGCGGGTACGGGTGAGAGGCCGTGGACTTCAGAGGGTGCCAATGCGGGTGGGAGGGGCTCCCCATGCACACGCCCTTGCACCGCCCCTGCCCCCGGCCCCCACAACTCCATCGCCTCGCATCCGCCCTCACCCCACCCACCCACTCTCCCGAACTGCCCACGCCCCCTCCCCCCAGTGCACCCTGGTCCACGTCACCCCCTCCACGCCCCCCCTGTGGCTGGGGGACCCGGACGATGACCCCCGGGCCTCCGGGATAGCGCCCAACATCAGCGTGTGCAGGTGCGGAGCGGTTGCGGGTTGGCGGTTGGCCATTGGCGGGGAAGGGGCCTCAGGGCCCAACATCACTGTGTGCAGATGCGGAGCGGTGGGGGACCGAGATGATGGAACGAGGGATAGGATCACCATCACATCCTCGCCCTTTCCTGCCAAACATCACCACCTGCTGGCGAGGGCGGGATGCGAGGAGCCGGGATGGGGGTGGATGGGGGCATGTGGGTGTGAGGAGTCGAGCCAAAGGGGAAGCTTTGCATCGCCCGTCGACCGGGAGCCCTTGGGAAAAGGAAGTACCCTATGGGGTCGCGCGCCTGACCACTTCTTCCACGCGCCTGTCCCGACCTTCCACACCCCTCTTGCCCCCACCCCCCTCTTCCCCCAGGGCGGTCGTGGCCAGCCCGCTGCCCTCGCCGCAGCCCTCCTCCTGTGCCTCCAGCGGATGGGCCTCGCGGCTGCTGGGCTGCCTGAGTAAGACAATCTGGCAGGGGGGAATGGAGGGCCATGGAGGGGAGCCTTAGGCTCCTGAGAGGGGGGAGCTGTGGAGCCTGCACGAGCGGAACCTTCCACTGCGTTCACCCTTTTCCTTCCCATGTGATGTGATTTCTGAGGCATCCCATTTCTCTCTGCTCCCGCCATCCGCCCGCCCCATGCAGACGTGGACTATGCCGTACCGCCCGCCATCCTGGGCCTTCGCCTGGCGGGCGGCAGCAACAGCAGCTGGGGCCGGCTGGAGGTGCTCGTGCGCCGCAGTAGCGTGGGGGGGGTCAGGTGGGTGACCGGGGGCGGGGGGCGGGGGGCCGGTGCCCCAAGGCACAGGGCCGCAGCAGCGGGTATGGGAGTAGGAGAGTTGGAGAGGGCCCGCTCATAGGGTGAACGCGGCTCCAGGACATGGAGTGGCACGCCGTGTGGTAAGAGAGCTTGTGAGGGTTACGGTCGCTGGCGCGCGTTCAGCTGCGGACCCGTTCGCCCGCCATGCCCTCACATGCCCCCCCCCATGCGCCCCCCGATCTCCTGACCCTGCCCTGCCCCCTCCCCATTCCCTTGCCTATGGCCCCCCAATGCCCCCCCCTATGCCCCCCCCCCATGCACCACCCCCCCCGTGCGCCCCCCCATGCGCCCCCAGCGCTGCGCCCCTGGCCTGGGGCACCATCTGCGACCGGGGCTTCCGCCGGGAGCACGCAAAGGTGGGCGGGATGGGTGGGGGGGATGGGGGTGGGAGGGGGGGGCGGGGAGCGTGCGCGGGTTGTTGGGCGGGCACAGGGCCGGAGGGGGGATTAGTGGGCGACGTGGTAGGGGTAGGGGGGCTGCCGAAGGCAGGGAAGGGGGTGCAGGCAAGGGGCCGCAGGCGGCGGGCCCGATGGGCGGGATCCGTTGCGCAGGGAGGGACACGTGACGTGGAGCACGTGCCGTACCCTCGAGCGCCGCAACCCTCTCCCCCTCTCCCTTCCTCCGTCCCCCCCTCCCCCCCCTCGCCCCAGGCCGTGTGCCGGGACTTGGGCCTGGGCTGGACCCGGGCCCGGCGGTTGCCAGCTAGCACCGTACCAACCGCCAACGGCTCGCTGCCTATTGCGATCGACAAGATCTCGTGCTCGTACAACAACTACCCGCTGTCCTGGCTGGGCCCAGATGCGCCCGCGTACGGCAGATCTTGGCCGTCCTTCGCTCGGGATTGCATGGCGTCGACCAGCACCGGCTCCGTGTTGCCCTCTTGCGGGCACGGGACGGACGTGGTGATTGTCTGTGGGGGGAAATGTGAGTGTTGGGCGGGTGGAGGTGGGGTGCCACGCGGGGGGGGGCACGCAATAGGGGGTGGGTTAAAACCCGTTGTGCCCTGGGCCGGACCATGGAGACGCCAGGGGGCGGGGCAACGTGGGATTGCGAAAGGCCGCGGGGTACCGGTACGGTGTGGTCTGGGCCTGGCCAGGGTCGCGCGGGGAAACGCCTGGCCCTCGCATAAACCTACATCATCCCTTGCTGTCCGAGCAGCCCCCGACAACCTCTCAAACCCCGCCCCCTCTCCCCCCCACCCCCACCCTCACGCCCCGCAGCCCCGAAGCTGCCGCCCCCGAAGCCCCCCTCCTCGCTGTCACCCTCGCCCCCCTCTGACGCGGCACCGTCGACTCAGGCCCCATAGTCGGACCCTCGTGAGCCATAGCCTCGACGGGGCCCTTGCGGACGCCGGCACCGCCGCCGTGTGGGCCCATGCCCCGTAATCGGGGCCGCATCAGCGGGAGCAAGTTAAAAGCTTGTGCCGCTGCCAGAACGGCGTAGCAGAGGATGGTTCCGGACCTTAGGACAACCTTCGGACGAGGGCCAGGAGAGCCTTGCGGGCAGGGCCACGGCCGCTTCCAGCATGGGCTGCCGCTGCGGCGGCGGCCTCACACGGACGCGGTCAGCATATGGGGGGTTGCGGGCCGTCCCTACCGCTGAGGCGTGGACCCCTGGCACCCGGGCGTGCTGTCGCGGGGGGACGTGGAGGCGGGACAGCGGGTTGCGCTTACTGGCGTAAGTGGGCGTGCTCGAGGGAATGTGGCAATGGCGAGGGGGCATGGGACCGGACCTGCATGACGGCCGAGGGCCGTCGGGGCGGGCTGCCGTACGTGTTTGCTGGCCTGCCGTACATGATGGCCACTTGCTGGCTTGCTGGTGACGTTCGCACGTGACCTTGGCTGACCCTGCTGATGCATGAGTGTGATGGAGCTAGTCAGACAGCTAGTGGGGAGGGCTGGCAACGCAGGAATGCGCTGCCGGCCAACGGCTTGTGCTTTGCAGGATAATGTTGTTGCTGAATGATGGCCCGGCCCTTGGACGTTGGGGCATACAGCCCGGCTGATGCAGGTTTGGCGTTGGGTGCTGCTATGTTGTGGCTGTAGCTGTGGCAGCTGAAGTGTGCGGTTCTGGTGCTGTGAGTGCTGTTTATGTGTGATGTTGGCAGGTGTTGGCGTACCGTAGATGGCAGAGTTAGTTGCTGGCCTGGGAGATTAGAGTCAGGTTCGGCTCGGATCATTCCTACTCTTAGTAGTATAGTGCATTCTGGCAATGTTTCGTAGAGTCGTGACTGAGATGCACGCCACGCAGCACAGCTGTTTTCGCGGGGGAGCTGTGTTGGGGGCTGGCGTGGAGTCGGGGAGTCCGGGAGATGTCGAGCGCGCCCCGCCCTCCCCCCTAGACCCCAGCGGGTTCCCCCGACAGTTGGGGGTCGTTGGCGCGCAACCGAAAGGCCCCTCGCGTGCACGCCGGCGCTTGGCCCCCCGAACACGCCTTGGCAGCAGCAGGGACGCCTTGGAAGCTGCAGGTCCGTGTCCTTCAGCCTCAAAAATTATGGATGGCATGGGCTTCCGCATGTAGGAGGGTTGAGGGTTCTTTGACCATGGCCCCGCGCTGCTCGCTTGTATAATGGGTAGCCGCTTTGCTGCTCTTTGCAATGGTGCTGTCGCATGGAGCTCGCAGCCGGCTCTGCGTGGTTGGCGTTGGAGGCTTGCATGGGGCTGACCCGACCTCCAATGGAACTTGCGCCCCGGATAATAGCGCCAGGCTTGCCTTGCCTTAGAACACTCCGCACCTCCGCACGAGGAATACCCCGACCCCAGGCCCCCATTACCCCAGCCCCCGACGCGAATGTATGGTATGCGGCAGTGCGTGCTGCCCATGAGAAGAGGCGAAGCGCTGATGCGTGTTTCGAGGCAATGTACCTTGGGCGGAGGGGGACGCGGCGACAAGAGCGCTTGGGCGGCAACAGCTGCAGCTGAGCCCAGTGTGGCTGGGGGGCACTTGCATTCACCTGAGGCGCCTGCCTTTTAAGTCGGGCGCTGTGGTGCTGCGGGCACTGCAGTCAGCGGTACCAAAATGCGGGGTTATTATTGACACCGGGGCGTAGTGCCGCGGAGTTTGTGGGGCTGGTGGATGCAGCAGGGGTTTGACGAGAACAACGTGGCAAGAAGCCGCATCGCATAGGTGAAGCAGCCGCGCACGAGACGGGCATGTCGACACCCTGAGCTGCAAGGACCCCCGTGAGGGTGGAAATGAAATTGCTAAAGCGCAGCCTCCAGTGCACTGGCTGCGGTGGGGACACATGGTGAGGACAGGGGTGGCGAGCCGGGGGCGACGAGCGGCCGTCCGGCTCAGAGCGACGGTGGAGCCTGAATGCAGCAGAGTCTTACCGCTACATACCCATACTCACCATGTAGCAGTGTCGGACCGGTGCCCAGCGAGAAAGGTGGAGGGTTGCAGCGGGGGACGGGGGGGGGGGGCGAGGGATGGCCGCGATGGCGCGTGGCGGAATGTACTGGTGTAACGGCCGCACCACCTATCGGCCACACTGTGTGGTCGATAACATCATCTATATCTGCCTAAACAGCGGCCAAGGGGAATTGAAGGCCTTGGAGGCCAACTGTTTCATACCGTTTCATACCAACCGACTTTTGCAAGGTTTCCAACACATGCGTACTCAGCGTGCGTACACCTTACTTACATAGCCTTTCGTTGCTGCTTGCCACACCTCTGACGATCATTGATACGACGCACGTATCGAGTTCTGCGCAGTTCTCGACGGGTTGCATCTCCCATCACCGCGTGCGGCGAGCCCTCGCGAATGCTCACAAACACACAAGCGTCCCTCAACAATCTAGCACCAAGACGACGGAGGGCTCGAGTCCCGTCTTTCTGGCAGAATCCGCGAATTCCAGCGCGAGCATCTGGTCCACACATGCTGCCGGGAGTTGCGCCTCCTCTAGCGGCCGCTGCCCGCGCCATGGCGCAGTGCTTGAAGTGAGGGATGCTGCGCGTGTCACCTGCGGAAAGCTGTGTGCCCGGCGCGCTGTTGTGCCGGCACGCCGACGCCCCTTCGGACCCCTCCGCCCACATCCGCCTTGGGCCCCTCCGTGCCCCTGCCCCCTCCTCCTCTCAGGCAGCATGCTATAGGACGCCCCGTGGCGTCTTTTGCCAAAATCTGCTCTTCACACTCTTCAGGCCGTGGCACCGGCAACTCGCTCAGCACGGCTCAGCCTAATCGGGCCTGCCCTGACACCGCAGAAAGGCATATTCCTGTGCCTCTCGACTCCAGCTTCTGGTCAATGGTCATACTACGCTTTCTCTGTACCGCTCCGGCTCTCCTCCGCCTCTACTTCGTGATGGTGAGCGGCCCTGAGCACAAGAGGGAGCAAAGCGCCACTGCGCGTCAGGGTACTTGGGTCAGGTCGGATTACCCGGGGGGACAACCTTAGGTCGGCAGCCTGGTCAGCCCTGCCTGATTGTGCCCTTCGACCCCCTGGCTGCAGGCCCTCCTTGCGTGCTTCCTCCAGCTGCGTCACTCCGGCCCTGGAACCTGCCTGTGCGGCATCCTCGGCCAGATCACTCCGCCCCTGGAGTGCAGCCCCAGTGGGCGTGAGCCCGCTCTCTTGCTGCAGCGGTGCCGGGGAGAGAGGGTCGGGCGGAGTCTCTGACAGGCCTCGAGGGGCTTCTGGGAGCCCCTGGGCAAGAGGGGCCCTCCGCCGCCTGGGAGCCCAAGGGCGAAAGGTTGGTCCGTTGGGGCCAGCGGTGCGGGGGCCAACAGACCCGGGGGAACCGAGGAAAAGGAGGCGTCACATGGCCTTCGGTTTACCTCCTGAATTGCACCTCTGAGCTCCCGCGTGGTGGTAATGGAGCAATGTTTGTTGACCGTTGGGATGTCCCCGACAGATGGCATTTCGAGACTAGCATCGCGAGCAAGGATTTGACAAATGCGGACTGAGAACCTCTTCGTAACTGAGATGCACGCCACACAGCGCAGCTGCTATCGCGGGGGAGCTGTGTTGGGGGCTGGCGTGGAGTCGGGGCGTCCGGGAGATGGCGAGCACGCCCCACCCTCCGCCTGGACCCCAGCGGGTTCCCCCGACAGTTGGGGGTCGTTGGCGCGCAACCGAAAGGCCCCTCGCGTGCACGCCGGCGCTTGGCCCCCCGAACACGCCTTGGCAGCAGCAGGGACGCCTTGGAAGCTGCAGGTCCGTGTCCTTCAGCCTCAAAAATTATGGATGGCATGGGCTTCCGCATGTAGGAGGGTTGAGGGTTCTTTGACCATGGCCCCGCGCTGCTCGCTTGTATAATGGGTAGCCGCTTTGCTGCTCTTTGCAATGGTGCTGTCGCATGGAGCTCGCAGCCGGCTCTGCGTGGTTGGCGTTGGAGGCTTGCATGGGGCTGACCCGACCTCCAATGGAACTTGCGCCCCGGATAATAGCGCCAGGCTTGGCTTACCTCAGCACACTCCAGGCACCTCCGCACGAGCATACCTGACAAAATGGCCCTCGCTAGCAAGACCGTGAAGGGCGCCCCTGTGGCTAAGTCCCAGGCTGGTATCATTCTGCCGGCGGTCCGCGCCCAGCCGGTCGCTCGGCGCGTCCGCGCGGTTCGCGCCCAGGCGACCAATGCCCTCACCGTCGCTGAGTCGAAGGCTCTTGCTCAGGCCGCTGCCGCGCCTGCCCCGGTCGCTGCCGTCGAGGAGGTCGACCTGGCGCGCCACATGCAGGACCGCCACGCCCACATCCTGCGGTAAGCGCCCGCTTACAGCCTGATCAGGCGTCAAAGTGTCGTCTGGGAAGTCTGGCTTATCTGGGCTCTCTCCTCGCAGGTACTTCCCGACCGCTCTGGGTATCGATGACTTCATGGCCCGCACTGAGGTAGGCTGGACGCGCTGACCAGCTTTCCATGGTGCAATTGTCTTATGAGCTTTTCACGGTGCTTGCAGATTGTCCTGGCTGGCTACGGCTTCACCGGCGACAACACCATTGGTGAGCAGAATCGTCGGAGGTTGTGCGCTGGAGGGCCGCGAGCTTCAGCCCTCAGTAAAACAGCCATATCTAATTAGTTTAAGCCACTTGGCGGCAGCTGGGTCCCGCTGGGCCCCAGCCCGTAGGGTTCGTTTGCCCCGGATAGACAGTGTGGTCTCACCCGCACCCCCCATCCCCCTCTCCCCTTGTTCCCCAGCCATGACCAACCTGTGCCGTGATGAGGTGACCCAGATTGTCAAGGACAAGATTGAGGCTGCCTTCGGCTCCTCGTTCAACACCAACGGCCTGGGCGCTGTCCTGACCTGCGGTGTGACCGGCATGAAGGCCGGCCTCAGCCACTCCCCCGTGTGCTCGGTGAGACCCCTGCCCATCTACTGCAACCTCCAGCCCCCTGTCACCCTCTCACTCAACTCACCCCCTGTCTAAGCCTGCCCGTTGCCCACACCCTGCCTGGCACACGTCGCTGACGCCTCCGCCCCTTGATTCTCGCTCTCGTCTCCATAGGGCGGCCGCGAGCGCTACGTCTTCTTCGCCTTCCCCCACATTGCCATCAACTCTGAGGGCGAGGTGGGCGCCATCACCCGCCCCGGCCGCCCGAAGAAGTCGTGCGCCTGCGGTGCCCTGCAGAAGGTGAGGGAGACTGTTGGAGTGGGGGGCTGCGCATGTCGAGAGGGGGCCCGGTCTGTAGCCTCCTACAGGGCTCTCTCCGGGGCCGCCTGCCGGTGCCTAAACAGCATGTCCTCGTCTACTGTTGTTCACGAGGGCTCCTCCTGGAACCCTCCACTGCCGTATCCTTTACCTGGCGGTGCTCAGCGAGCATGGTTTCGTCTGCTGGTCATGTGCTCCTACCCTCCACCGCCGCATCCTCACCTCCCCGTCACCTCCTTTCCCCCTCCCCCCGCAGTGCCTGGTTGAGCTCAAGGCGGAGGGCATTGACGCCGCCTGCCGCTCGCCCGGCCTGCACGACCCGCTCGAGCCCGAGTACTCGATCCTCAAGCAGCGCCTGGCCCGCCGCGTGCGCTACGAGAAGCTGGACATCGCCCTCATGGACCTGCCCTCGCTCACCCAGGTGCGTCGCGCGTGTGTGGAGGGAGCGATGGGGTGGGGAAAGTAGTGCTGTGAGGGCTGGGGAGGGTGGTAAGCATGGGCTTTCAGGGAGCGGGGAGGTTGAGGTGCTTTGGCGGGGCAAGGACGGTCGACGGATAGACAGCGGGCTGCGTACGGGGACGGTCCGAGTGCCGACCCACATGACTTCCCCGAACCCAGTCGCCTGCCTCTCACCACTCTCCTGGCAGCCCGTCCTCTCACCACGTTTGCCCCCCCCTCCTCCCCCTCCCCCTCTACCTCCCCCCTATCAGGTGGCCGAGCGCACCATCTCTGACGACCTGGAGTTCCTGATTGAGAAGGCCGTCAACCCCTCGACCGCCGACTACGCCGTGATCACGGGCGTGGAGATCCACAACTGGGCCGCGCACCTGGAGGAGGGCGGCGAGCCCAGCATGGAGTTCATTGCCCCCACCAAGGCCTACGTTGTGGTCAACGGCGTCAAGACGCACCTGGACCTCGCCATGGTGCCGGTGAGATGCCGTGCTGCGCGTGCTGTGCTGTGCCGCGTGCTGCGGGCTGCGTGCTGCACCATGCTGTGTGTCTGCCGTAATCAGAGCTGCGCCACGCCCCGCTCAGCCCTGTGCGTCCGTCCCCTGGACCCCTATCACTAGGGCAGTCGCTGACCCACCCTCCTACCCCTCCCCTCCGCTCCCCTCGCAGCCCATGTCGTTCCGCCAGCTGCAGCTCATGGCCGAGCGCTCCATGGACGTGCCGGCCGGCGACATCTGCAGCGGTATGCGCGGCGCCGTGCTGCAGGAGATCCCCTACGGGTACCTGGAGAAGCGGATGGGCGGCGCCTCGACCGAGGGCGCCGTGGCCGGCCGCGTGTCCAACCCCGTCAACCTGCAGATTGCCGCCGAGTGGCCCTCGTGGCAGTCGCGCATCCGCCGCGACAACAACGCCGCGCCCTACACGCTGCACCAGCTGGAGCGTGACATGGGCGCCCCGACCATGGACTCGCCCGAGATGATTGGCCAGTGAAGCCACAGCGCTGAGCTGGCGGTGGACGCGCTCGCGGCCGTGGGCATTGCGGCGTTTGCGGCGGCGATTGGTTGTGTGGACAGCGCTTGGGCCGCGGGCGTGATTGCCTGGGCGCCCTAGCGCGGACCCGCGCCCCTGCCTTCGCCCTTGCGTGCTTGGCGAGGCCCCAGCGGCGTGCCGTGGCCTGTGCGGTACCGCGGGTGCTTCCGCTGCCGGGGTGCCGTTGCGCTGGGTGGTGAGGGGGGAGTGGGGCTCGAGACACTGTGAGATGACCACTGTTGCGGTGCGCGGAGTGGCTTGGAGCGGAGCGGGGCGGCTCGCTTGTCGTCTGGTTGCATACAGGCGGGGTGCTTGCTGTTTTGAGCGAGGCGGGCCTCCGCGCGCAGTCGGACCAAGGCGAGACCCGGTTGGGTTGACAGGGGCGGGGTGGGGCGCACGTGCATACAGTCGCTTGGACATTAGGGGCCAAGAGGCTGATGTTACTCCTTAGGTAGCTTACTTGAACGTTGACGTGTTTGACCCTGAGCGACGCATGACCCGGTCTAGGCAGGATGCGGAACTTAATCAGCGGCTGCACCTAATGGCAGCTGAAGCTCGTGTATCATCCACAATAGTGAGCGGCGAATCGAAAGAAGGCAAGGACGCAGGCGGTGTAACGAGAGATCGAAGCCTTCCAATCCCGTGCAGACCCGAGTCACCGTGTCTGACGAAGACTGGCCCCTGTTGCCATACCGCTATGTCGGCGCAATCAGACCAGCATGCCTCAGCGTCTGGACGCCGTGAGCAGGCGCAGCTCGACGCCCCAGCCAGCGGTGCGCCTGCAGTGCTATGGGGCTTGCCACCAAGGGCGTGGTGGGCAGCAACAGCAAGAGGCGCGCCTGCAGGGCTCAAGTGGACAAGGGCCCTACAGGCCCCAGGCCTAGTAGGAAATCCCACGCAGAAGCCCGTGGGCTGGTACCGTAGCCTGTCTACGGCGGTCCTGCGTCCCGCCAGGCCGCCCTCAGCTTGCCTCTCGAATCCGTTGACCCCAGCTCCCGCTCTACGTGCTGGGGTTAAGAACAGGGGTGCCAGGCAAGCGAGTGCGCAAGGGCACGGCCCGGGATATTCCTGGGCGGGCCTGCTTCGCTCGTTGCTTATATACCCTGTTGCATCCGGCTGGTGGGCCAGACCCGGCTAGTTGCACGTTGCATTCACCCCAGCTCCCAACTTCTGGTCTTGACCCGTTGGCCTGACTCGGTCCCGTAGTCACAGTCCCTGCCCAGCGAATGGGCGGGATTGCGGGAGCTATGAGCTTCACGGGACATCCCTGGCGCAGCGGCCCGGCTCGTCCCGGCCTGCCTTTCACGTTGTTAAGACATCTTTGGGCTGCGTCACTTGCAGCTGCGCTCATTGTAAATGTCAAGCGCGCCGGTGCCTCTTTCACACCACGGCTGTATGCTGTACGGCAGGCATGCTGCACGACACTTGCTCGGCCAAAAAGCAAGCAAAAGGGCGCATCCTCGCCCGAAGTCTTGGTAATTCGCAAGGCGGACATTATTACACACTCCCACCGAGGATTCCAGCTTAGATCTACTTCTCGTGCACGAATGCTCTCCCTGCAATCGCGCACCGCCGCTGGGCGCGCCTGCTGCCCCGGCCGGCGCTGCGTTACTGCTCGTGCTGTGGTAGCTGGTGAGTAGCAGCTGCTAGCTCGTGCTGCTCTCGCCGGAGGCCTCCGCTGCAAGCGGATTCTCGTGTGTCGGAAAAAGCGCTGGCCAGTCAGCTGTGCCCCTCTATTACATCTGTGATTAGAGGATCCTTGATTGGCACCAAACGCAGACGGTTCAGTCGCGACGCGGCCGCTCCAGCTGCATGCGGGCGAGACCACGATTGCGCTTCCGTTCACGACCGAGAAGGCAAGAGAGCTTCAGGTGAGGGCCGTCAGGTTTGCAGATTCTGCACAGCTGCGGCTCCACCCCACCCGCCTTGCAACACCCCAACCCCGTCACTTCCCCGCCGGCAGGGCGAGTTCCAAAAGCTCTTCCAAGCGTTCGGTGAGAAGCAGAAGTCCACCCGGCCAAAGCGCTTTGACATGATGGAGTGGGTGCACGCGGATGACAAGGTCTCGCTCGAGGTAGGGCGGCGGGGGGGGGGATGGGGGACGGGAACCGGGCCGCAGAAGGTCTACCCAGGCCTTTGGCGGATGGCCCCTGGAGGGAAGCTTACGCCATGTGAGGGCGAGCGCTTACAGAGATTGTAGGACAAACCCGCAATGCGCCTGCCATAAACGGGGCGTTTCAGTGCAACCCTCACCCCGCCAAGGCACGGCAGATGGGCCAAATCTGTTCCGTAGGCCCACCGCTTCGCCAGCGCGCCCCACTCCTCACCTGCCCCCGCCTTTCCCCTCACGCCCCCCCCCCCCCCCTTCCGCCCAGGTCTTCTGCAACCCCAACGCCCACTCCACGGCCTTTGACGCCAAGCTGCTCATCACGCTCGTGTCCGCGGGCGGCCTGCGCGTCACCACGGAGGCGCGGCTCTCGGGCGTCACCAGCGACATCGACAACTGGCTGCAGGGGCTGTGAGGCGCGTGCAGGGGAGCCCCTGTGAGGCGCGTAACAGGCGTGGGGAGCAGGGCCTGTTAGGCGCGTGCAGGCCGGTGGAGGGCGGCTGCTGGCTGGGCAGGGCTTGCGAGGCGCGGCCAGGCGGGGGGCGGCGCGCTGAAGGTTGGGGCAGCAGGCTTGAGGGCTTGTGCGAGGCTACAGGCTGCGCAGGGCATGTGTGCGCAGCCGAGCGGTGCTATGGGCGGCGCTGGAGGGCGACTGCCGACGAGGAGGGCCTGGGAGCGGCTTCCGACGGCCGCAGGGCGTAAGGGCCTTGCTGCAGGGCCTGGGATGGATGGCCTTGCAAGGTTCGAGGGCGGGGCTGCGGCGCTGTGGCGGGGCTGCGGCCCTGGGCCTGCGGGGCCACACGTGGTGGCGCCGTGCGCGGGCTGGCGGTAGGGATCGAGCTGACCCTGGGGGAAGCGTGGTGTGAATGAGGGGCCGTAGTGGCCCTTGGGAAACGGCGGATCTGAATGCTGCTGCTCATATCCCATGTTGGGTGGGGCAGGCTGCAGGCCTGCCTGGTTGGGCCGGGCGAAGTTAACCAAACCGCTTGCATGCGCAAGCTAATACGCAGGTCTTTGCGCATCAATCGACGGCATGTATCGACACCTCGAGCATTTGTGGGGCTGGCTAGGCGGCTGGTTGGGCATGCGGCAGTGCTGATGGGGGCAGGCTGGAGGCGGCAGGGGCTGCGACATTGTGGCTGGCACCTCTCGGTCTCGAGGCCATACGGCACCCAGGAGGGGTGCCGTCGGCGGGTATGGATCGTGGACGTCGGACGGGACGGAAGCATCGAGGCGTGCATCGCGTGATGTGTTGCTCAGTGTAACGTTGTACTCACGCCCCTGACCCTGATCTGACAGGATGCGATGTTACAATAGGAACCAGCTCCGAGCCGAGGCTGAGAGAGGTTAAGCGTGTAGCGCCACCTACCGGGTATGGCCCTCCCATCCCATACATCTGACCGGATGGGGGGTTGCTTGCCAGCCGGGCTTGCATCCGCAAGGCGCGCCCCCGCCGGCCGATACGATGCGGCTTCTTGCCACGTCGTTCTCTGTTGTTCAAACCCGCCGGCCGCCCCGTCAGCTTGCGCCTCGTGGAGCAGCGGCAGCGGCGTGAGCTGCTTGAAGCGAGGCAGCCATGCAGGAGTTGTGGGGTCCCAGTGCGCAGGCCTCGTTTGGTCTGCGGCCCGCGCAGGTGGGCGGCAGCGGCGCGTGCTCCTCACTCCGGCAACTATGTCCCTACGTTGCACCCCACCCTGTGCGGACCACGGGGAATCCATTTGCAGCTGATGCCGCCCCGACCTGGCCCGGTATTCCGACTCAGGACGCATTGCCCCAGCACGGCATGTGGGTTATTCTGTGGCTCAGCCCCAGGGCGTACCCCTGCCTCGCAACAGCCAGCCATGCCCCGGGAGCGCCCGCGTCCCACAAGCGCAACCCGCTCGGCAGCTTGGAGATGGCGCGCGAATCAACGGCCCCCGGAAGCAAGCAGCTAGGCTATAGATGTCATGAGATCCAGTACTGGTCTCTTCCAGGAAAGGCAATAGGCGTGCGCTCTGCCCTCGAGTTGGTGGGGGGCACAAATATGGACGATGGACCGTCGAGGAGCCCTCAGCTACGAGCGCGAGCTCGTGTGCCCTGCGTCCCCTGCCTTCAGCCTCGAAGGGCTCCAACCCAGCTCAGGTGGCCCTGCGCCTCAGCTGGCGTGCCCTGGTGCCCCTGCCGGTGCTCTGCAGCATCCCCACTCAACGTCGACGCGCTCAGCTGCATCCCCCGGCGTCGTTCTGACTACGCTGCAGGGCTGCACGGCCCCTGCGAGTACAGAACCCACTCAACGTCGTCCGCGTGTTGCTCCTTGTGCCCTTCACCTTCCGGTAACAGCGGATCCCTCGAACACAGGTGCCAGGTAAGCCAGGCGGCAGCCTGTCCAACGGGGGCTGGGCTCACGTGTGTTACACGGCGGACACAAGATCCGCCTCCGCCCTCGGTCGTGAGGGGCCCGCCAAACGACCCTACTCTGCTCATCGCCTCCCATCCCACGGCCGCAGCCGCCTCAGGCGCACTGCTGGCCGGGCGGCGCCCGGCTCAAGAAACCCCCCGTCGAGCTCTACTAGACCCTCGACTTCACAAGACCTCGCTTGGATACAGCCGCAGTACAACTGCTTGCAACTCAGTAGTTCCGTACACATGCCGTACAGGGCGTCATGCGGGCGTGGCGCCAGCCGGCCTCTCACGTCCCACCCCACCAGCTCGCAAGCCTCCTCCCCGAACCCTTCACCCCTGCAACCCGTCTCCAACTCCCAACATCGCCCGCCATACCCCGTATTCTGCGCCCGCGCGCGACCTCGCCGCGTCAACCTGTGCCCCTCCTCACAGCGCTACTGCTGCCCCGACTGTCCCAAGCTCCACAGCCGCCGCCGGCAAGGGCTCTCGCAGCCCCGCCGCTCTGCCGCCGCAGCTCGACCAAGCGTCCTGTTGCGCTCCGCTCCGCATCGCAAGCTCCTCTGTCGGCTACGCTCCACCACGTCACGCCGCCCGGCTGCTCCGCGCCTCGACCGAGCGCGGAGCGCTGCCGCTGCGGCCGCTGGCCGCCCGGGGTCGCGACGACGCCCGTCCTCCTCCGCGCCGCTTTCCGCTCCAGCCCTGCTCCGACGGCACCTCCAGGCGCTGCCTAGCACGGCCGAGAGCTTGTATGCGCGCCTCGCGTTCCTTCAATCTCGAGAGCGCACCCACCAACGAGGCCTCCCAGCTGCACCGCTGCTCTAGTGCGCTGCGGCGAGGCGCTCTGCCTTCAGCCGCCCAGGCGCTCTGCCACGACTCCCTTAGCCTGGCTTGATCCGCCTCGTCGGCCCTCAAGTGCGCGGCGGCGGCACCCGCTCCGCCTTCACCACACTCCTCCTCCGCCTCGCCGGCCGCCTAGTGCGCGGCGGCGCGCTCCGCCTTCATCATGTCCACAAACTGCTCAAAGCAGATGTCGGCGTCGTGGGGCCCGGGGGAGGCCTCGGGGTGGTACTGGATGGTCATGGCCTTCTTGGAGGGGTACACCATGCCTTGAGGGGGGGCGAGGGGGGAGGGGGGAAAGGCAAGAGGGGGAGGGAGTCAGGAGGCAGGGATGGCGTGTGGGTCAGCCCTGTCCTGCCCAGCTGTCTTGGCGCAGCTCACCCCCCACCCCCACCCCCGCACACGTTCCTCCTGCCCTCCCTCCGAACTCCGCTCTTGCCTGCCCTTCCTCCGTCCACACTCCTCCTTTCCTCGCCTGCCCTGCCGTCCCCTCCCCCTCCCCCTCGCCCCCCACCCGACCCCCTCCCTCACCCGCGCAGGTGCCGTCATTCAGGTTGACGTGCGTCACCTCCACGCCCTCGGGCAGCGTGGCGGGGTCCACCGCGAAGTTGTGGTTCTGGGCAGAGATCTCCACGCGGCCTGGGGGGAGGGGCGGGGGCGGTGGTGGTGGTAAGGGGAGGACTGGTTACAGCAGGGGGGTCAGGGCCCTCAGGCGTGGTCGGAGGGTGGGCTGGAGTGGGAGCAGCCAACCGCCGTGCCGCCCCTTCTGCCCTCCAAACGAGTCGACACGCACCCGTGGGCACCGCTTCGGGGCTAAACGCAACTGCCCGTGCCTGTGCCGTGCCCGTACTCCCCGCCCAGGTCTCCCCTCTGCTCGCAAAGATCCCCCACGCACCGGTGGGCACGTAGCGGATGGGGTGGTTGCCGCCGTGGTGGCCGAACTTGAGCTTGAAGGTCTTGCCGCCGAAGGCCTGGCCCAGGACCTGGGGGGGAACGGGGGGCGGAGGGGGAGGGGAGGGGTTGGGTGGGTGGGGGTGGAAGGACGGGTCTGCAGGGTCTGCCTGGGTACTTGGGACCACCTCGGGCCTGGCACACCGCCGTCAGGCCTGCAAGCCCCCACCCCGTGTACATGCTCTGTCCGTGCCCTCCCGGGTGGCACCGGCACCGGCCCCTGCCCCTCTCGCAGCCCAAACGCAGCCGCCGTGAGCCCCGTTGATGCCGCATCCTGCAGCCAGGCCCGGTATGCGATTGCGAGCGCCAGGTCCCGACCACGTGCATCCCCACCTGGCTGCGTCCCGCTGGCCCTGTGCCGGCCTACACAGCCGCCCCGCAGAGGCCCCCTCCTCGCCGGTCCCCCCATCCCCTCCCGCATCCGCTCTAGCTGCACCTGAACCAGCGCCTCAGCAACACGTGCGGGCCCACTGTTCCCACCCGAGCTTCCGCCGAGTAGCGAATGCCTGCAACCACCTCCTGCTACCCACCGCACACGCGCAGGCCGGGAAACCTGGACTCTCCATGGCCCTTGAGACACACGACCAGCCACCCCACGCCCCATCCTGCTCATGGCAACTCGGGGCCCGTCCGCGCCAGCCCGACCCGCTGAGCCCAGACGCCCTGGACCCCGCTTCAAGGCGGCCCAGCGCAGGCCTCTACGGTACCCTCTACCTTGGCGTCAACCCCTCACCCCGGCTTCAGTGACTTTCCCACTGCGGTGTGCCGCAGGGCGTCTTGGCCCGCAACCCCGCCTACCCCACGCACGCTCCTCAGCAGCCCTCCTCGCCGTGCCATGCTGTGCCATGCGATGCCGTGCAGGGGCCCGGTGCTGTGGTCCGCGCGACGATGCGCGTGCGAGGGAAGCGGCACTGCCTCTTGACCTCCCCCGCCCGGTGTCGCATGCTGACTCGCCCCGCTGCTCCTCGTGCTCCATTTGGTCATCCAGGCAGGCGGTCTCCCCTTCCTCTTCCCTCTCATTTCATTCTCCTCAACTCACTGGCCCATGCAGGTAGGCCCGCCCGCTCTCTCCCTTCTCTTCCTCTCTCCCTTCCTGCCCCCTTCTCCTTCCCACCAGCTGCCCCGTGCAGCCCCCCTCCCCTCCCCCAGGCTTCCCCCCCTCTGCCCCACCCCGTCACCTGGTGGCCCATGCAGATGCCGAACACGGGCTTCTTGCCCAGAATGAACTTGGCGTTGTCAACGGCGTAGGGGGCGGCGGACGGGTCGCCCTGGGGGGTGGGTGGAGGGAGGGGGTGGGGTCAGCGAGTCAGCGCGAGGTCGGCATGCGTGGGAGGCTTCCCTCAAAGCCGGGGCGGTAGCCAACGGGCCCGTGCCTCCCCTTTCGCGGCACCGCACGGGTCACCGGTCCCTGCTTACTCACAGGCCCACACGGGCCCACTCCGTCCCAGCCCTGGCCCACTCACGGGGCCGTTGGAGAAGAAGATGCCGTCTGGGTTCATCTTCATGACCTCGTTGGCGGGGTAGGTGGCGGGAACCACCGTGATGCGGCAGCCGTACGACGCCAGGCGGCGCAGGATGTTGGTCTTGATGCCGAAGTCGTACGCGACCACCTGTCGTACGACACGGGCATGCGAAGTGTTAGGCGATGGGTTGATTGATGGTTGGGTGGTTGGGTGGTGCGATGTGGGTCGTGCGGGGGTGCGGCGAGGAGGCAGGCCGAGAGGCGGAAAACCAGGGAGGGGTATGAAGTATGGAACGGGTGTGTGGGTGGTGGAGGTTTGGGCCATGGGGCGCCCCTTCCCAAGAACGCCTCTCCACCGCCCTCCCGAGCCCCCCGCCCCCTCCTCTGAACCCCCACCCCCAAGGCCCCTCCCAGGCCTTCCCCCTCCCCCCATCCAAGCACCCCACCTTCCCCCTAGACCCTTCCCTCCCCTCCCCAGGCCGCCCCCCCCCCATCCTCACGTGGAAGTGCTCCTTGTGTGCCTTGACGCGGGGGTTGAACTCCCACTCGTCCGAGGTGCCCTTGCCCCACTCGTACGGCTCCGTGCACGACACCACCGACAGCAGGTCCTTGCCAACGATCGTCCAAGACTTGGCCATCTGGACGAGCTCCGCGTCAGACTTGGAGCTGTCGGTGGTCACCACGCCCACCAGGCACCCCGTCTCGCGCAGGACCTTGGTCAGCGCGCGCGTGTCGAGGTTAGCGAGCCCGATCACGTTCTCCTTCTTGCAGTACTCGTCCAGCGACATCTTGGAGCGGTAGTTCGAGACAACGCACGAGAGGTCGCGCACGATGATGGCGCCGAGATGGCACTTCGAAGACTCCATATCCTCTGCGCGGCGAGCGAGCAAGTGATGTCGGGTTTCGGCGTGAGGGGCCAGGGGGGGTGGAAGGGGAGACGCGCAGCCTCACCGTTGTTGATCCCGACGTTGCCGATGTGCGGGCACGTGAAGGCCACGAACTGGCCCTTATAAGAAGGGTCCGTCATAATTTCCTGGTAGCCGGTCAGCGAGGTGTTGAACACGACCTGCGGAGGGAGCGGGAGGGCGTCGCTCGCCAAACCCTGGCCGCATGTCGCGTGCGCTTGAACGCAGACTCTCCGGCGGCAGCGGAGTGATACAGGGCCAGTGGCTTGTCGGCAATTCAGAATGCTAGCGAAGAAGCCGTGATCACGCCCCTCGAGCCAACCCTAGTTCCTGTCGTTGATGGTCTCACCTCGCCAATTTCCGTGCCCCGGGCGCCGAAGGCCGTGGCGTGCCACACGGAGCCATCCTCAAGGACCAGGCGAGCGTCCTTCTTGGGGAAGGGGCTGGCAGAGGCCGAGGCGCGGACCGCGACCGAGCGCGCCCTGCCGCCGGTGCTGCGGAAGGCCGGCGCGGCGCCACTGGCCACGCGACGGCCCGAGACCCGCGCAACCAGAGGCGGCGTCACCACTTGACGGCTGCATGGCGCGTGCAGGTCCGCCACGCCATAGGAGGCGGCGGTCCGGCCCGAACACTGCCTTGTTTGCAATTGCTGCATTTTCGGGCGGGCTTATGCACCCCCTATGGCTACACCGTGTGAGTGATGTAAACGCAGCTGTCTGGGCAAGGTGCTCGGGAGCGAGAAGGGGTGCCGAGAATGTGCATGCACGACGGATGCGCGAGTGTGCCTGCGCTGCGCCCCAAGCCCTGCTCGCCCCAGAATTACGATCACCATTGTGTCGCCTATCAAACTGAGGTCAAGCCGGGGCAACGCTAAGCGACCTCCACGCCCTCACGTGCCCTTGCAACCATCCCAATTCTTGCGCTCCGCGCGACGCCCCCCGGCCCCCGTTCCTGTTCTGCAGTCATCCTAGCTTGATCCATAAGCAAACGAGTTTTGGTGGTCGCGCCGGCTGCCATAACCGTCTTCATAAAGCGGCCGGGATGGCGGCAGCGGCCATGTCAACTCGCGGGGGGCTCACGACGAATGCGCACGAGGGGGCAGGCGGGGCAGTAACGAGGGTAGCGCTTGGGGCAGCAGCAGGTGACAAGCTGCGGGGCTGCTCTGTCGTCAAGGCCGAGCGTGGCAGCGGGGGCTTTGGGGTCCTGGCGTCGGTGGGGGTTGGTCCCAGACTGGCTTCGGCCTGCTGAATCTTTCCCCGCGTAATCCGGGTACTCGCCTGCTGTTTGGCTCACTTGTAGTCGGTGGCGGACACGGTGTTGGACTCTCCTTTAGAGAGCACCTGGGATCGGGGGAGGTTGACTCTCTCCCCTTTGCCTTCACTCTTTTGCCTGGGCCGGCAGCTCTGCTGCCCGCTGGCCGTAGCTCTGCAACGCGTCATTCCTTACAGGGACGACTGGTAGTTATGAGTATGCGCGTCCACCAGGAGGGAAGCCCGCGCCGTGCATTCCACACACGCTTAGGTCCGGTCCGGTCCGGTTCGAGGCTTCGAGCAGTACGAGCAAGTCTGTCTTCTCCAAGGTCATGCTCCGGCTCCCTCCCTCAGACTCCCGGGCTCACTGCCCCCGCTCACGCGGGCGAAGTAACTTCAGTAAGGGCCCGCCACCGACCACCACCACCCTGCGTGACGCTGCCATGCCTCGCCCGACCCTTTTCTCGCTCCACAACGGTCCACACCACAACGCAAGGGCCCCTCACCGACGCCGTGTGAGGTTTGGGCGGACCCCACGCCAGACCAGCCCCCCCTGTCCGTCTGGGCACCGCCCGTCTGGATCCAGGCCTGCCTGCTTGGATCCGGGCCTGCCCGTCTGGATCCAAGCCTGCCTGCTGGCCCTTCCCGCGCGGGTGCAAGGGAGCGGAAACTCGTCCGGCCCAAGCGTTCGTCCGCACAGAGCTTATTCCACAGCACACACGGCGGGCCAAGCCCATGCCAGTGCCTCGCCACACACCTCGGCGGCTCACACACTGCCCCCCGCTCCCCAGCAGGGGCCCCTTGAGGGCACGGCACGCCGCAGCGGCGGCCCGCTCAAGAACACGCGCACACTCCCACCACACCGGCGGCTGGTGGTGCAAGGTCCACCCCCCCCCAACCTCCTCACACACCCTGCCCGCACCCCCACCAACACCTGACCCCCGCCTACACCTGCAGCAGCTCCGTGCCCCGGTTCTCCGTCTCGTTGAAGGGCGGCCGCGCCAGGAACAGCACCTGCGCCGCCAGCGCCCCCCGCGGCGCCAGCGCGGCGGCCCGGCGGCCGTCCACCAGCTGCAGGGAGCGGGCGCCCTCGGGCTGCGTCAGGTACCAGCAGTTCTCGTCCACCTGGGGTGGAGAGGGGAGGGAGGGGGGGCGGACATGAGGGATGGTAGGGGGGTTTGGGGGGTTGCGAGCTGGGTGCGGTACCAGGAGCTCTCGTCCACCTGGGGTGGGGGAGGAGGGGGAGATGCCGATGACGGGGTTCAGGGAGAGGTGTGTTCCCGCCGAGCAGGGCACAGGGCGGTGGTGGGGCGGGGGGAGATGAGGAGCGGGACAGGGACGGTAGAGACTGAGAGGCGGGGACGACGGAGGAGAGGCAGGTGACTGATAGGGGAGGAGGATATTCCCGCATCCCAGTCCCAGTCCCGCCAACCCCCCACGCAACCCCGCCCACCTCCTCCAGTGCCGCGGGGGCCTTGTCCGCCACTATGATGCCGGGGCCCTGCAGGCGCCGCTTGTCGTCGTCCGTCTGGGGGGGAGGGGGAAGAGGGGAGGGGAGGGGGGGGGGAGGAGTGTGAAGGGCTGGTCGGGGGGAGGACGGTGGGGTTCCGTAGGACGCAGCCCGCCCTGTTCCCTGCCCCGCACAACTGGTCTCGGGGCTCCTGAAGCACGTCGCGTCCCACCCCTCCTCCCCGACACGCCCACACACGCCCCTGCCCATACACACACGTTTTCCCCCTCCTTCCCTCCCCCCTTCCCCCCCCCCTCCCCCCCACCTTTGCCTTGGAGCCCTGCAGCACCGCCGCCACGGCCGAGCAGTCCCTCAGGGTCAGGGCCACGGGGTGCCGAGCCATGGCCAGCGCCCGCCACAGCGGCAGCGCCACCCAGGGCCAGACGGCGGGCGCGGAAGACGAAGCGGCGGCGGAAGACGAAGCGGCGGAGGCGGGCGGCGCCTCGACCGTGAAGATGCGGAAGGCGCCCGTCTGGGTGGTGCGGGGGGCGGCCTGGAGGTCGTCCAGCTGGGGTGGGAGGGAGGGGGGAGGGGGGAGGGGAGGGGAGGGGGGTGGGGAAGGGAGGGGGGAGGGGAGGGGAGGGGGGAGGGAGGTGTGTGAGAGGTGTGTAAAAGCAGCTGTGGCCTGCTGCCGGACCCTGCCCCTGCTGCCGTTTCCCCTGCAAGCTAGTCCCCACCGGTTCCTCTGATCCCTCGCCCCATAGCCGCTCGCCCCTGCTTGCTTGGGGGCGGACACCGCAACCCCCCCCCCCCCCCCTGCTGCCACGCCCCCCTTGCTCGCACAGCAGAGGAGAGGAGGTGGAGGGAGTGTGCGCACTAGGTGAAAGCGCCCCCCCCCGTGCCCTGCCCCCACCCCAACGCCAGCCCCTGCATGAGCCTTGAGGCGGCAACCCCTCGGGCGCTCGCCCCTCCCCGTCTTCCCTTGCCCATCCCTGCTGCTCAGAGCGCTCCCTCCCCTTACAGCAGGGCCCCTATCCCTATCCTTCCCCCCCCCCGCCCGCCCCACCTGCGCCGTGCCGTACTCGCCCACCACCGCGATCGGCCGTACGCCCAGCTCGTCCGGGCTGAGCCGTAGCGTGATGAGGCTGGCGGTCACGGGGCCGGCGGCGGCGGCGGCGGCCTCCGGCGACTCCTCCTGCTTCTCAGCCTGGCGGTGGAGGGGGAAGGGGGGGAGGGGAGGGCGTAAGGGATGAGGTGTGAGGGGAGTAAGAACGGGGAGTCAGGCCGGGAGCAAGGAGGGGGAGGCAGGGGCGCTGGGTGCTGCACAGATGTGGTTCAGGGCGCATGGGGCGCCACGGGGCACCCGGTGGCCCCTCCGGGTAACCCCACCTCGCGGCCCTCCACCGCTGCCCAGCAGCCCTCCCCGGCAACCCCCCACCCCGAGGCGCCGCCGCTCCCGACCTGTGCCCCCACACCTGCGCCGGCACCGCTCCCGCCCTTGCTGCACGTGCACTGCCCGCCATGCTCCCCCCCTCCTCCAGTCCGCCCCCCCCCCCTCCCTTGCCCCATCCCCCCCTGCTCTCCTCACCTCCTCGCCCTCCCCCACCGGGCGTGCCCGCGCCCGGGCCCCCTGTCCCCCCCTGTCCTTGCCCCCTCCAGCCCACCCACTCCCGTTAGGACTCTTTCACGCAAGGTTTCCCTGGCGTCGGCGCGATCCCGCTCAGCAACAAACAAACATCCCCCCACCCCCCGCCCTCACTCCCCCCCTCCCCCCACCCCACCCCTGATCTCACCAGCCGCGCCCGCGCCCCCTCCGTCACCGCCACGTCCAGCCCCTGCTGCACCTTGACCAGCGCGTCCTCGCGCTTGCGGCACTCGCCGGCCTGGGGGGGGAGAAGGGGGGGAAAGGGAGGGGAAAGCGTGTGTGTTTCGTGACGCGTGGGGGCGCCACCTTGACCAGCGCGTCCGGGCCTGGGGCTGGGTCGTGCCCTGTTGGCGCCTGGGGCCCGCCCGTGGGCACCCCAGGAAGCGCCAGTGGGCGGTAGGGCATACCGGGTGCTACCCCCGGGGTCCACAGTCTGTAGGGCTGGTCGGCGTCCCCCGAAGGGACACGGCAGCAAGGGGCAGCAAGGGCCTCTGCACCCCTGGAGGCCGCCCCCCCGTTCCCCCCTCCAGCCGGCACGCCTCCGCCTCGCCCACCTTCGCGCAGGTGCTTGACGGCCATGCCCCTCCCCCCCTCCCTCGCCTCTCTACCCCCCTTCCCGCTCCCCCGGGCCGCTCCCCTCCCCCCGTGCATGCCCCCTCCCTCCCCCACGTCCCCCCTCCCACCCCGTACCTCCCCACTTCCATCCCTCCCCCGTTTTCCCCCTCTCCCCTTAGCCCCACATTCCCTTCCCCCACTCACGTCGCGCAGGTACGGTACATAAGGCCAGATCCCTGCCTCCCCTACCCTCCCCATCCCAACCCCCTAAGAGGCCCCTCGCCAACCCCTCACTACCCCCTCCTTAACCCCCCCTCAGCGCCCCCCCCCCTCACGTCGCGCAGGTACTTGAAGGCCAGGCAGTCCGCGGGGTGGTCGGAGAAGCCGGTGCGCTCCGAGGGGCGGCGCTCGTACTCCTTCATGGAGCGGGCGAGCACGTCGCACATCTGGGGTGGGGTGGGGGGGAGGGGTTTTGGGGGGTTGGAGGGGTGGGGGGGTGGGGTTGGAGGGAGGAGAGAAGGGGGTGGCTGAGGGAGGCTTGGGGGCTGGAGGTGGCAGGGTGTGGGGACGGGCTGGGCCGCCGCCCGCAACACCCCCCCCATGAAAACAAGCGCCCCTCCCATCCCTCTTATCACCCCGAGGCCCCTCGCCGCCGGGTCCTGGCTGTTTTCGGAGGGAGACGGCCCTCCCCCCCCCCCCTACCCCCGCCCAACCCCCTCCCCCCCCAAACACACATACACACACACCCAAGCTTCCTCCTTCCCTCCTAGCCCCTCCCCCCTAGGCCCCTCACTGCCGGGTCCAGGTTCTTCTCAGCGATGTACTCGGCCGCCGCCACGCGCCTCTCAGCGCCCAGGAAGCGAAAGGGCAGCAGGAGGTCGGCGCCATACTCCTGGTCGAAATGGCGGAGCACGTCGGCGGACGCACCCGCCTTTACCGAGTCGTAGACGGTCGCGGCCACGACCCACTTGTTCTGCTCGAGCGGCGTCACGCCGGTCATATCGGAAATGGTGGTGGCCGCGAAGCCCTTGGATGTGAGCACCGGAATGAGCTTGGCGAGCTCGTGCCACTTGCCGGCGCCCGAGCTGAGCCGCGAGAGCAGCTCGTTCGGGTCCTGGCTGGAAGTGGGCGCGTCCTCGGGGAGGGACTCGTTCATAAAGCCGGCAGGCGGGCGATATTTGTTGAGAGTCGGGGGCCCCAGCTGCCCGAGCTGGTGCTCGCCGACCAGACCCAGCGTGCTTTCGTCGGGCAGGTAGTTCTCGCCAGCACGAGACTTCTTAACCTCCTCGGGGTTGATAATCCGCTGCGGGCCCCTTGCCGGCGGGGGACCGCCACGCCCAGGCAGGATAAGACCGGGCCGCGAGTCCGGCCTGCCGCGACCAGGCCCGTTGTTGTTGCCTCCGGGGCCGAGGATGAGTCCAGAGTCGCGGCCGAAGCGAGCCTGGCACACCATGGCGCTCCGGCTCCGCGCCAGGCCGCTGTGGCTAGCTGTCGCGAACGCCATTCTGCTAGTCTCCTAGGCGTGAGTGATCGACGCTTTGGGGCAGCACAATTGGCGCTGAGACGGTGCCACGCGGGTTCGGGATGACAAAGTCACGCCGGCGAGCTCGACGTCTGGACACGGCAACAGAGCGAGCAATCAAGTGGGTCAGGTCGGAGCAGCTATACTGGACCTGGAAGGCGCGGATGGCATCACAGCGGGCGGGATGCGGTACATGCGTGTGTGTGTATCGGCGGACCCGCCCCCAGCTCGAGCGTCAGCCCCGCCCAGCAGGTGAGTGTTGCTACACTTCCGCCCCTTCCAACAGTCCCCGTGGTCTTGCATGGCAGCGCCGAGCCATCGTGCTGCTTCAGTCTCGTGGCCCTTGCCCCAGCCAGGAGGCCCCAGCCCCGCCTGGCCCCAGCTTAGCCTTGAGCTTAGCATGCACTTCTGGACCTTCTCATCCGCCATCCGCTAGCACTGCCCCGCGGGTGATGCTACCGGCCCCCCGCTCGAACCTCAGCAGATGAGTGATCCCGCCCCTCCAAGTTCCAACAGCCCCAGTGGCCTTATCACATGGCAGAGCAGAGCCGTCGTGCCTCTGCACTCTCTCCAGGCCCTCGCCTCACCATGCTTGCCCGCACGCCTCACTCTGGCCCCACTCGGACTTCCTTATCCGCCATCGGCCAGCAATGCGCCTTGCTTCATAGTTCATACCCTTGCCAGCACACGTCCGGCCCTCTCAAAAGCCGCGGTGCAGCGGCGGTCATCCCGGCCGCATCCGCGTCCGGTAAAACATAGGAGCTTACTCAGCCCTTGGGCTCCGCGCTCAGTCCAGCACCCCCCTTGCCCTGTACCCAGTCTCTGACTGCCCATACTGCCCTGAGACCCGGACCCGATCACATGAATCGTATGAATCTATGAATGCCCACCCTCGCTCTGGCTTTCATCGACGAGCCTCCCCGCTCCTCAGAGCTCAGACGTATGTCGCCAACCCCACCCTTCCAGTGCCCAGAGGCGCATCACATGAATTGCCATAATCCAAATCCACTCTTCTCCTTGTGCCCCCCCCCCCCCTGACCTCGGTCCACTCACCTACCCAAGCCCCTGGCTCCCTCCCAGCTAGTGCCCCTACCTTCCCTCCCATCCAGTCACCCCCAAGCCTCACCACCCACTGTCCCCCGCCCGTGTCACCCTCCTCCTCCTGCCCTCCCCCCTGCTCTATTGCCTCCTGCTGACCCGCCCCCTTGTTCCCCCGCTGTCCACCTTCGCCCCTCCGGCCCTCCAGCCTGCCTCCCTCCCCCCTGCCCCCTCCCTCCTCTCACAACCTCCCTTTCCTACCACCATTGGCAGGACGCTATTCCTACACACCTAGGCCTAGTACTATACAGGGCTATAACTAGGCCTATCCCTAGATTCGGGCGCCAGTTCCTGCCCCTGTCATGACAAAAACGCGGTATTCCACCGCCACCCCCAGCTCCCCTACCCTCTCGTCCTACCCTCCCCCCTTCCCCCTTCCCCCCCTCCCCCTCCCCCTTCCCCTTCCCTCCCCCCTCACGGCAGCACGCGGTACTCCACCGCCACCCCCAGCTCCCCCCGCCACCGCCGCAACGGCTTTGCCAGCTTGTCCAGCTGAGCCCGGCCCAGCTCCGCCGCGCTGGATCTCGGATCCAGAAAGGAGCTCGAGATCCACACGGCCATCTGACTAACGCGGCCCTTGAATACGGCTGGATCTGGCTGGATCACGCGGCCGCGGAAGAGCTGGATCTTGACGTCCCCTGCGAACGGCACGCCGGCGCCGGCGCCAGGGGCAGCGGTGGGGGTAGGGCTGGCGGAGGTGGGGTGGGTGGGTGGAGGGGGCGGGTCCGGGGCGGTGTAGTACGGTAGGGGCAGCGGCTTGGGCGCCGGCGGCGGCGGCGGCAGGGAGGTCAGGTCGAGGACCAGCTCCGCCGCCTCCGCCTCCGCCGCCGCGCCACCGCCGCCGCCGCCGCCCAAGGCCCCGGGGTCCTCCCGTACGGCCCACGTGGCCCCTCGGGGGCAGGTGCCCGATGATCCAGACGCGGCGGAGGGGGACAGGCAGCCTGCGAGGTGGTAACAAACCGGATGAGTCAGACGGCTGCCGGCCTGAAGTCAACTGAGTCATGAGGGCGGTTGTCCAGACGATACCCAGCCCACCTGGCCCCAACCCTCCTGCTCTGCGACCGTGATGATGCCCCCCCCCCCCCCCCCCCCCACGCACCTGCCCCCGCCGCCCCCGTGTGCACCAGGCAGACCGGGTAGGCGTCGTAGTGCCCCGTGGGCCGTACCCACACGGCTGCCGTACAACCACGTGCCAGGGCGTACGGCAGGCCGCGGAAGCGCACGCGCTGCAGCAGAGCCCCGCGGTGCGGGACGTCCGCCAGGCCTAGGCGGGGGTCACAGGCCGTTGCTGCTGCTTCGCTGGCTGGATCTGGATCCGGATTCGAGGGGTCCGGGTGGATCTGGGTTGGATCTCGGGACGTCGACGTCCCGTGGCCGTTACGGTGGGGGTCGGCGGCCTGTGGCTGCTTGGGCGCCGCTTGCACTCCGGTGGGGGCATGGACGGGGGGGCTGGTGTGGAGCGTGGCGGTGGCGGTGGCGGGCAGTGGCGTGGTGAGGAGGAGGCGGTGGAAGTACTCAACGAACCTGGGGAGGGGAGGGGAGGGGAGGGGCGGGGGAGGAGCGACTCGGGTCAAGAGGGCGTATTCTACAAACCTGGGGGGCAGCGGACGCAGCGGGCGCAGGCAAGGGACGGACAGGTGTGCGGGGGTGAGCAAATGGTGCCTCCGGTCAAGGGCATGAAGGAGGAGGGGTATGATGGGGACGGGTCAAGGATTGACCCCTGTGCAGACCGCGGGGGGAGGTAAATAGAGGCCACACAAAGGGCATGGTAGGATGCGGGCGGGGCCTGCCTGAGCCCACGACCCAAACCGCAAACTGGGCCTCAGGAGAAGGGGTTAGCGGACCTCCCAGGTTCAAGCATGCTGACGTGCGCCCGTTCCGCCCCGCCCCGCCGCGCTCTGCCCAACCCGCCAACCGCCCCCTCCCCGCCCCCACCGCCGCTGGCTGGGTATGGTGAGCCCCTCGTCGTCCACCGTGCGGCGCTGCGCGTACAGCCGCAGCGCCCGGTCCAGGGAGGGCTCGCCCAGGTCGGGGTCCTGGGGGGGGAGGGGGCAGGAAGGAGAGGGTGCGGGCAGGAGGGGGAGCGGGGGCGGGGAGGGGTTTGGTCGCAAGGGATGCGGGCAGGCGCTAGGGCCCGACTGGTGGTCGCGATGGGAGCTGGCGAAAGTCCCAATCAGGGGGGTCCGCTTTGACTGCGTGTTTGCACAGGGCCCTCTCGCGCTCCCTCTCCCCTCCCCACCCGTCCCCGCCACCCCCTGCTCAGGGCTCACCAGGGCCAGGAGCAGGCAGCACACCGCTGCGCCCGTACGGCCCTTGCCCGCCTTGCAGTGTACGGCAACCACGTGGGTGGGGGCGGCGGCCAGCCAGGCGGCGGCGTCGCGGGCGAGGGCAAGCAACAGGGGCAGAGGGGGGGCCTGGGGGCAGTGGGGGTGGGGGTGAGGGTGGGGGTGGAGAGGGGGTGGAGTGGGAGTGGAGGGACGGAGGGCGGAGGTGGAGGGTCAGATTAGGGGAGGATGGCCGGGCGGAGGGGCAACTCGTGCAAGCACGCTGCGTTGGGCGGCATGCGCGGGCGTGGTACGGTACGACGCCGTGTGCCGTACCTGGCCGTCGTACATGGGCAGCCGCATGACACGGCCGCCGAACAGCTGCGGCGTGGGGGCAAGGTGCGTTGGGTGTTTTGCGGGGGCATTAATAGCATGAACGCAAATGAACGCGTGCATGGGACCAGTGCACCCACCTCCACAGTCGCCAAAGCCGCAACCCCGCACTTTCCAGGCAGCCCCTGCTGCCCTGAACCTGCTCTTCCCCTCCCAAAGTCCACGGGCGGCTCACCGCTTCATCGTAGCCGCGCTCCGCGCACAGGTTGTAGACGCGGACGTGGGGGCCGTGTCGCGAGGACAGCAGGCGAGCCACCTGTCCTGCCGGGTTGCGGTATAGGCCTGGGCGAGAGGGAGGGGCAAGGCGAGGGCGCGGTGCGCCGCGGGGTGATGATTAAGATGGCACGAGCCACGTGAAGGGTTTCGGGGTGGTGCGGTAACCGTGGGGAAGGGTCGGGTGGCCGGGTCGCTTGTGTGTTGGGTGTGTGGAGGTGTGCGGGCGTGGGGGTGGGTGTTGGGAGGGAAGGGATTGGCACCACCACCAGGGCCGGTGCGCACCACGCTAGCGGCCCCATCTGCCACCTTCGCCCAAAGGGTCCTCCCTGATCCTCAGCTTGCCCTGTTGCCTGCTGCGACTCCAAGACCGAGGCTGTCAACACCGGCATCTGCAGACCCAAGGACCGGCTCGACCCACTCGACACGCCGTCGCAGGGGAAGCCCATGGCGATGACGCGGGGGGTGATGTAGGTGAGGTCCAGGTCAAAGCCATCCTCCTGATAGCGGCGCTTGTTGGTGGACACGAGGCCTGCGGGGGCGGGGGGGTTTGAAGAAGAGAAGGGCGTGGGTTCGTGCGCGGGTTCGTGGAGGCCGCGGCCACGCCGCGGAGCGGTGCCGCGGGCCGTGGTGTGCATCTTTTGGAATCTGACGTGCTTATCATGGCATTCCCCAACCCCGATGCAGCCTTGTCGGCCGCAGGCCGCGCAGGGCCCGAGAGCAAGAGCAGCATCCTGATCCCTCGCATGCCGAGTCGCGACCAGCGACCACCTTGCGACCCAGAGGTACTGCCATCATATGCATACGTGGAAGGTGCAACCCGTGTAGGAATCAAAGGGATAGCCCGGCTAGTCACCGCCATGCGACGTTTTCTACAGCTTTTCCCTCCCCAGCCCATGAAGAAGTTGTGTTTCAGATATGCAACTGGATACTCACGACGAGCTATGACGGCCATGGTGCAGTCCGCGAGTCAGTCGCAGCGACTGAAGAGACCGCTCCGTGTTCGGAGGCAGAGCCAGGCTCAGGGACATATGTTTCAGTGTTACAGACGCGAGTGTATAAACGTAAACGACTGCGGTGCACCATATGCCAGCGGAAGTCATGAATGTGAGCACCGGCACATCCCTTGCACCCCACACGGCCCCGGCCAACCGCGAGGTTGAGGGGGCCCGTCCCGGCCGAGCCCGCCCGCCCAAACCGCAGGCACACCACCAGAACCAGCAGCAACACGTCGACAACAACACTTACGGGGTCGCATGCGACACGAACCACAGCCAAGGGGTGGCCCCACGCACGGATCAATGCACGTCCAAAGCAACTTCACGTCTCGAAGCTCGAGCACGGGATGCCCGCCACCCCATTCCAGCCAATTGTCATAAGGATTCCCGACCGGTTTAGGCCTACCCATGATAGCAAAGCCTAGCCGTGCGTTCAGCCATCCATAGGTCGGGTTTGCCATCAGCCCATCACCCTAGTGCAACCCCCCATGTCCCGCCCTCCCCCTCGAACCCCGAACACTATCCAGCCCCTTCCCCACTCTCACCCCACCTGTGCTGTTCAGCCAAAGAGGTCGTCGTCACTCGCACTGCAGTAAGCTCTCGGCAATAGCGCTTGCACAGACTCCCACGCTATCTCTGCCCACCGCATACCCGGCCTCAGGCCTGCGGCCCAAGGCGCGCTTATGCACACACCCGATGCCCTGCTTTGCAGTGCACCCTCCTCCAGTGCCGACCACCAGCACCGTAACCAGAGTGCACACCGCTCTCTCCTGGCCACCTCCCCTGGAGCCGCCTTCAACAGTCCACCGTCTCTTCCGGCCGCGGCCGCTGCTCTGCGCTCGGGGCAGCGTACGGCAGCGGCGTACGGCAGCAGCGCTGTGCGCCGCTCGAGGCTTGCAGGCACCGCGATCACGTCCGCCGCTGCCGCCGCTGTCAGGCACGGCGGCACCATGGCCAGCCTTCCAGCGTCATAGCGCTGCGCTGTGCGGCCGCCGCCCCTTGCTCCTTGCCAAGAGCGCCGCGCTCCTATCCTGCTGGCCGCCGCTGCCGCCTGCAACTCAATCCTGCTCCACGGCTCCACGGCTTTTCGCCACCGCAAACTCCACCTACACCCCGCCCAAGATACACCCTCCGCTGCCGCGCCGCTGCCGCGCCGCTGCGGGGCCGCGGCCCTCCAGCCGAAACGCTCCTCCACAGTGCTCGGTCGCTCCAGGCGATCGCGCGATCAACGTCTAAGCATTACCAGAAGTACCGGGCGGTCGCGCGGGGCGCCATCATGTTAGAGTTCTCCTGCGTTTCCGTGAAGTAGCGGACGTCCCGGTTGAGCTTGTCGTCGAATATGAGTATGGACGCCACGTTGCCGCAGCGGTAGCAGTAGTTGGGCGCGGACCACACGGTGACGAGCGAGCGGTCGGGGAACATGTACTTGAGGCCCTCCTGCGGTACGACAGCAGTACGACAACAGAACAGCACGGCATCAGTACGAGGCGGTACACGTGGGCGGTGCGCGAGGGGCCGACCACCTGCCCCGCAGCTGCAAGCTTACTTTGCGTTTAGGGGCAACTCCCGCCTCCCCCTCCTCCAGGTTGTCCTTGTACCCCTTCCACATCCTGCTTCTTCTCCTCCTCCGCACCCGGCGCCGCTCCCCTCTCTTTCCCGCTATCCTCGTTTCCCGCGCCCCCACCTGCACCAGCTGGTGTGCGCGGCAGATGAGCTCCAGGCCGTTGATCTGGTTGAACTCGGCAGTCACCTGGCGGCGCAAGGGGGAGGGAGGGGGAGGCGGGGTCAGGAGGGCAGGCTGAGGTGGCAAGGCCGCCTCAGACCATGAGCGGTGGGCCCGGGCGAGGGCTACGTACTGCGGCGGCCTGCAACAACCAGCAGGGATCCCCGGCAACAACAAGCCCGAGGGCGGCCCGCCGCCGTTCGGGGACAGGTTCTCCCCTTGGCGCCCTGTCCTCAGCAACCCCAGCCCCATAACCCCACAGCGCCCCCGCCCCGCCACGTGGAGCCCACCTTGGAGCCGAACAGCCAGCCGGCGCCGCGGGGGCTGATGGCCCAGGTCTCGATGTCCTCCGGGTCGGACCACATGAGGTCGCAGAAGGGGCCCTCGTGCGGGATCTCGCACACGCGGTCGATGGTGCGGATCTGGTCCAGCGTGCGGATGTCGGGCGACAGGCCGCCGTGCACGCACAGCACCTGCGCAGCACGCACAGCAGCAGCAGCACAGCACGGGTCACGGCACGGGTCGCGGCACGGGGTTGGGGGGGGGCGTGTGTGCTGGACGCGGGGCTGGGTGGGGCGGGATGCGCGCAGGGGCGTGGCACGCGTTGTGTCTTGGGAACGCAGGGGTTGTGGGCCAATGGGGGGCGGGGGCCGGTGGGGGGCGGGGGCGCACCTTGGAGTCGATGAGGGCCGAGAGCGTGAGGAAGTCAAACACCTCCGTGCAGTACCGCCACGCGTTGGCGTTGCCGTACTTGCGCTGGCACTCGTCGTAAAAGCCGTACACCTGGGGGCGGTGCGGCAAGCACGGAGTGGGGGTCAGACAAGGGCGGAGCGCACGCGCCCCAGAGACTGCACATCGCTGTCCAACTCGGAACGGAGTAGCCCATCTTCGTGTTTGTTCTACTGCGCCCTGTGTTTCCTTTCTCCTTCTGAACCTGTCGCTGCCATGCCCTGGGCGGCTACGATCACCGCAGCCTCCCAGCCTGCCGCACGGCCACGGCCAGCAGCCCACGAGGCGGACGTCCGGCGCGGGCCCGACCCAAGTCCGCCTGGGTCCGCCTCGAGCACTACTACCACATGGCGGCGGAGCGGAACGGGGGCAAGGCAGGTGACCTTGTCCTCTGCGAGGTAGGCGGATCGACGCCGGTCCATACCCAACCCCGCTGCCGCTCAGCCCTTAACTGGCTGCAGCTGTGCTCCTGGCTCTGACACACTCTGCTCTCCGCATTCCAGGTCCTATTTGCCTGGCCGCCTCGGTCATCAGCATCTAGACCCGCAGCTCCAGTGGACACCTCCGCACCAGACATGCTCAAAGTTGCAGGAGGTGCTGCCGCGACTCGGCGATGGTCGCAGCGCCGGGGCCTCTGCCCGCAGCGCAGGGCGCCACGGAGCCGGCGAAGGCGTGAGCCTCCCCAACCCCCGCAACCCCCTGTCCCCCACGGGCCCCCTCGTCCCCCACGGGCACCAGGCAAATCCCGGTCCTCCTGTGGACCAAGCCACGCGGCCCCCGGTAGACCCCGTGGCTGTAAGTAAGCGCTCCCAGCCCCGCCTGAGGCGGTAGTAATGCCACGCACCTGCGTGATTTGCCGGCTCTCGTGGTTACCCCGGAGGAGCGTGATGTTGGCGGGGTACCGGGCCTGTGGGGACCGAGGACCCAGGAGCAGAGCATTCCGTCAGACGATTAGGCAGGCGATGCGGACCGTCAAGTGCTGGCTGACAAATGCGCTGAGCAATACCATGGCGATTCGGGTCCCTCTCTCCAACATGAAGGTCCAGGGAGGCCCATCAGGGTCAGAAGCGGCGCGTGCTCGACCATTTCAATCATGGTTGTTGACGGAAAAGCGCGCGGCAAGGCGCTCGGGTGCTGCGAGAGTCGCTTTGGGCACCGCAACTCAGCTGCCCACGCCACGGAGAGAAGTACTAGATGCCGGCAACCGGATCTTGCCCCACGGAGCACCTTGTCAGCACGCCATCTGCCCCCATGACACACGACATGCACTCTCTCCCCAGGATTTCTCCGGTCGCGACCGAACATTGGGGTGGTTCCGGGGCGCTGTCCACACCACTGCCACCCCCCAGTACTTTCAAGACCCAGCTGAAGAGCAGCAACTGCCGGTTACCCTACTGCAGCCATGCGCTGCTGCATCCATTGGCCTTCCTCGTTGCGCGGAGCCGCTCGGTTTCCGCGCTCATGTGCCCAGCTGCTCGTGTGCTGTTTGCGGGGAGCACGCCCACCCTCCACCCCCTGTCTGCCCCCGTGCCAAGCCCCGCGCACCCGGGCCAGCCCAGCGCTTGTTCCCCACCCTCGGCATGGCATGTTCCCCCACCCGCCGCATGCGAAGACGTTCGCGACCGACGGTCGCTCCCGAGTTCCCAGTCCCGCCGCCGAAGGAGCCTACGACCCTGGGGCCGAGAGCGGGCCCGGCAGCCACGCACCTTCAGCAGCATGAGCATGGTGAAGACCTCCAGGCTGTTGTATCCTCGGTCCACGAAGTCGCCCATGAAAATGTAGTTGGTGGAGGGCACCTGCGAGCCGTCCCGACCGCTCAGCACCAGCATGCGCCTCGCGAGCCCTGACGGTGTGTTGAAGCCCAGTGCGTGCGCCTCACCTCGCCCCCGGTCTCAAAGAGCCGGAGCAGGTCGTGGAACTGGCCATGGATGTCGCCACAAACGGTCACCGGCGCGTTCACCGGCTGCACGTTGGACTCCTCTACTAGAATCTCCTTGACGTAGTCGCAGAGCGCCTTCAGCTCCTCCTCGGCAAGATGCTCGCACTTCCTGACCTTCTCAATCCACTTGTCCAAGTCGCTGTTCATGGCTAAGAGTGCCCACGGTCAGGGCAGGCTAGGTGATGGAGAGGTATGTGGAGACTAGCGTGGGTAAGCCCAGGCGGGAAGCGCACGCTTGTAAAGGCGTAGTTTGATTCACGCGTCGTTACAGCAGCAGTTTGGTCGCTAGAACGATGCCTAATAACCGTTCCAGTAGAGCGCTGAGACGGGGTTTGGAGCGCTAGCTGGCCGCCGATCAGTGTGCGCGGACTTCTCTTTCGGGGCAAATGCAGGTATTGACGTCCTACGTATCAGCCTGCCGAACGCGAAACAGCTGTGTGGGTGGGGCGCCCAGGCCCAAGCGCGTCACCGCCATCTGCCGTATGTCGAGAGTGCGTGCTCCCCCGCCGGTTTTCCCCGCCGGCCCCCGCCTGCCCAGCCGGCCGCCACTTCACCGTCAGCCCACAGCCAGCATGCTTTCACATGTGCAGACGGGCCACGCATTGACCTGCCAGGGATTCGCCGAATCCCGCAGGACCCCGCCTCTCCAGCGGACCTTGCAAGGGCATTTGACCCCCTGCACGCTCGCAGCTGACCGTGCCATCGAGCGACCCGACTGCCGACCCAGCCTCTCGATTGGACAGGCAAGGGGAGGCAGCCCGGACAACAGGAGCCCACACCTCTCCAACTAAACTCCCCAGCCAGCTCCCCAAGCCACACTCCGCCCCAGAGCCCCTAGGGCCTCCTCCAGATCTGCACCCTCCAGCTCCGCACCCTTCAGCTGGGCAGCAGGCGACGGGTTCCCCGGGCCGTGCCCTTGCGCACTCGCTTGCCTGGCACCCCTGTGCTTAACCCTCCAGCTCCATGCCAGCATCTATGCCAGCAGGCCCACACTGCCATCCAGGGCCCCTACCCATCCACCCCTCCAGCTCCAAGCCCGCACCCGGGGCTGGGGTCGATGCGTGCCGCATGAAGGGGAGGGAAAGGATGGACAGTACGGACGGACATGAAGTACACATATGCACCGCATCCCTGCGCGCGCCCAGCTCGCTCACGCTGCCATCGAGCGACCCGACTGCCGGGGCGGCAGGACTTCCGCTCACTTGCAACGGAGCTCTGTTTACTGCACATATGCTTGCCAAGTTGTCTTCATCCACGAGTCTCCAAGTCTCCAAGTGCCAAGTCCCTGCAGTCCCAACGCCCAAGGTGTAACCGCCTTTATTTGCTTTGCAGCACGTATTGGAGGAGGCCGGTCATATGCTAGAGGCGCAGTTTGCGGGCAGTTAATGCCAGGCGTTGTGTTACAGCCGCAGCTCTGCGAGGACCATAGGTGGCCCAGGCCCTGAGAGCCAAGCAAGGCCCCTCGCCCCAATCAAGGGGGGACGCAGGATTAATTGAACACCCCAGCCTGCCCCCATCGGAGGTGGAACGTGTCAGCGGCACCAGGCCTAAGCCCCGTCAGGCAGCCGGCCTGAGCACCATGGCCCTGCCTGAGACGCCGCCTCTCAACCCCCACTGGCCAACAGCGGACAATGACATGCCGTCTTGCCCGGGTTAAGGTCCCATCAAGGGGACTAGTGCAACCGAGCGATATGGTTGCGTACAGTAGCTCCCGCGGGCATCACCAGCCTGATAAAGAAGAAGGCGCCAATTGCCGGGAAGAATGAGAGTTTGGAAGAGAGAAATGAACCAAGTGCAGAGACCTACCACGCCCTCCTGCACCCATCTGCAAGCTGCACCTATAACACCGCATGCCCTGTTCGACAGGAAGACCGCTAAGGCACGCCTACGGGCACGTACGGACAACCACCGCAGCTCACCGCCACGCTTGTCAAGTGCTCATCAATAGGGAAGAGAGAAAGACATATATAACCAGGTGAACGATCACCCCTGGGCATCACAGTGCTCAGGCGCCTATCCACCCCCCTACTGGGAAGTGGCATTCAAGTTTGTGCCCCCCAATGCCATGCACCCCGCCCCTATCTAGCAACGCAACGGTAGGTCACAGATTGCTCCGTCCGTACACCTGCAGTACGGCATTGCGCCGCACACCCAAACTCCCCCTCACCCAACCCCAGGAGCGGCCTCAACACTCCCCTTGCCTTTCGTCACAACCTCCCCTCCCCTCCCTTCCCCTCCCCATCCCAATCAATCGATGACACAAGCGCTCACGCCTCGTCCCCCTGGCGCATGCTGCGCCGCCCAGCCGAGGCGCGGGCCGGCGGGGGCGGCGAGGGCACGACGGAGGCCTGCTCGGGGTCCATGCGGTACGTCTGAGGGGGAGGGAGAGGGTGGGGGGGGGGGGAACGGGCGGAAGGGGAAGGAAAGTTGAGCGGGCGGTGAGGGGCGGCGCCCAACACTGGCCCGGCTGCGGTCATGCAGCAGTCGGGCCCTGCTCAGCCGAGCACCCCTGCTCTCCCAAACGCCTGGAGAATTCGCGTCTGTCAGTCTGTGTCCTTGACCGGGCCCCTACCGCCCAGCCCCTAGCGCCCAACCCCCTTCCTAGCCCCAGCCCCAGCTCCTAGCTCACCGGGCAGCAGTCCTTGTCCGGGTTGAACAGGGCCACACGCAGCGTCTTCTGCGCGCTGCCGGGCATGCCGCCGTCCGACACAATGTCGGCCAGCTTGGCGGGGCTGCGCAGCTCAATGCACACCGAGCTGGCGGCGGTCCAGGCCAGGGGCGTGAGCTTGAGCGTGTTCTCAGAGGGCTGGCTCCAGGCGGCTGCGCGGGGGCGGAGCGGCAAGGGATGGGGTACCGGTAAGCAAGGGGAGGAGCCACCGGCCCTTGACCCGCCCGACGAGCCCCAACAGATGCTGTCCTTTCGACCGCAGAGCCGCAGCCTTAAGTCAACCTCTCACGTCTCAGCTCGGAGTCACCCCGGGGCCCCTCCAAGCTGACTCACTCGAGCGGTCCTCCCGCGTGCCGTTGCCGTACAGGATGTACAGGCCCTTGATGGCGGCGCGGCTGTCGTAGTTGATCCCGAAGGCAATCTTGATCAGCGCAGAGTCGCTGCCGCACTTGCTCTGCAGATAGGGGGGTCAACATTATAGCGCGAGGATAAGGTCTCAGCCAAAAGCGCCATGCATGGGGGCCAAGCAAGGCGACCGGCAGTGCCGTTGAGCCCCGAAGTGCATGGCTTCAGGACACCATCGGCCCCCGCCATGTGTGGGCCAACCCGCAACGGCACGCACGCACCTGCGGGTTGATCGGCGTCTCTTTGATGACGGGCAGGCAGTACGATGTGGTCGTCTTGCCGGGAATCATCTTGAGCTCTGTGCTGACACCGTAGGGCGAAACGTGCGCGTCACGGCGGCAGCTGCAGGGGACGGCAACGGAAGGGGAGCGGGCAGGAAGCATGAGCACGCGTCAGGTGATGCGCAGGACAGTGGGCGCGGCGGGCCTTGGTCCTTGTTGGGAGCGCTAGATCTGGGGCACGTCCACATCATTGCGTACCCAAGCCACGCCACCTCGGCTCTTGCCCCCCCCTCTTTACTAGCCATAGCCCGCATTGCAGCATTTTAGCCCCGCCCCCGCCCCCTGCACCGCGCCAGCGACCCACATGTAGAAGGGCCATAGCTCGGGGCAGTTGGCCGACCCCTCGGCGGGGGGGCAGCGCGGGTCGGGCTGGTCGGGGCTCCAGTCGTTCGTCTCCTGGACTGCAAAGTTGGTGCCGGCGTCCGGGCACGTGTTCAGGTAGCCAAACATGGCACGCGTCTGGTTGGCGAGGTCGCCACGCTGGGTGGCGTTGGCCGTGATCTGGAGGGGAGTGGGGCGGTTGTCGAAGTCGTACTGGTTGACCTTGGTGCACCACCGGACCCGGTCGCCGGACGTCACGTTGCCGCGTGCGAGGCTGGCGGGGAGGGCCACGTTGCTGGCACACTTGACGCGCTGCGAGTTGGCCGGCAGGATGAGCAGCGCGGTGCCGTTCTGCGTGGTCTCGCCGTTGACGTAGCCGGCGGCCTTGAACAGGTCAGTAAGGGTGTCGTCCTGCAAGACGGGCGGAGGGCGGGAGGAGGGGGTCAGCGTACGTACGCGGTCCGTGCTACCTCCTCTAAACCTAACACTGGGTCACGCCACCGCCACGGCAGCTTTTACGCCAGAGTGAGCGAATACGCCAAAGTTAGGAAGGGCTAGCTGCGGCTGCCACCGCAGATGGACTCACCACGGCCGCCAGGGTGGTCTTGCCCGTGTCCTTGTCCTTGAGCCCATTCAGCGTCACGTTGAGGGCAAACTCGCACGCCTCCGTCAGGTTGTTGGCGGGGTTCGCCCGGCCAAACCAGCCCGAAGGGGGGACAAAGAGCTGGCGGCTGGGGAAGGTGTAGAAGTCGACGCACATCTCGGGCTTGGTGCACTGGTCGTCCTGGGAGCAGACCGAGCTGGCCGCAGAGGCGCTGCAGGCCGGCCACTGGTCGTCCGACTGGCTTGTGAAGGCGGTGTTCGGGCAGAACCTCTTCGAGGCGCGGCTGGGGTCGTACGTGTCCTTGTACCCCACCAGTGTCAGGATCTGGTTGATCATCGAGACCTGGTCGGTCTCCGACGCGTTCAGGAACTTGCCGAGCAGAAAAGTGATGCCCTCGCCCATAAACTGGTCGCTGACGCGGCCGCAGAGCTTGGCCGTGGTGTTGCGGCGAAGGGTCGTGACGTTGCCGGCCAGGAGTCCGTCGGAGGTGTAGTCGGCCCGAACCTCCGTCCACGTGGGGCCAACGTTGCAGCTGCCAGTCCAGCCCGCCACGAGCTTAGTGAAGCTGTCCAGGACGCTCTTGTACCGCGCCTTGTCCGCCGGGCTCATGTCAATGGCGTTAGTAAGGCGGTCGGCGATGTACGGCAGGGTCTTGGTCTGGAAGTTGGACAGCAGGCCGTCGTTGCAGGTCTTGTTGGTGAGGGTGAAGTTGGCGTTCGTGTCAGCCCGGAAGTCGAAGCACAGGTTCTCGCAGTGGGGGTTGCGCGTGTCGTGAGCGCAGCCTGACGGCAAGAAAGGGAGAGCGGAGGGAGGGGCGTGTTGGGGGCTTGGGTAGGCAAGGCACCATGACGTAGGCGGGCTTGCCTGGGCTGCTGAGCGAAGCCCAAGACGCCCAGTCCTCCCGACCCCGACACCCGACAAGCTTGCCCGCAGTACCCCTGCCCAGGCCTAAGGGGCCCGTCCCGACAACCCTATCACCCACGGTCCTCCCTTCAACCCCTCAAGCACAACTCACAGATGTGGTTGGGGTCCCACAGCGCGATCTGCGGCTGCGCCGCCCCTGCCGGCATGAGCTGCTTCAGGTTGCGGCAGGGGCCGTCCGTGATGCGCAGGCACAGCTCGGCGGACCTGGACTTGAGCGCAGTGGCATTGATGTACAGCTTGTTGCCCTGGGGGTGGGTGGGGTGGAGCGGGGAGCGGGGTTCAGAGCAGGAGTCAGAGAGGGGAGTATCAAGGAGAGGACAAATGCCAGGTGCCCCCACTGGACCCCTGACCCCTCCTGTGGGGCTCGGTGCCCCCATACCGCGCACCTTGAGGCTGAAGCGCTCCTGGTACTTGCCGGTCTTGGTGTTGACCCGGGAGAAGTTGTACAGCTCCTGGGGGGCAGGAGGAAGGGCAGGCACAGCAGGAGCGAGAGGTGAGGGGATGCCCAACGCGACAGCCAGCAAACCAAATCAGGGTAAGGACAGGAGCCGTCAGGATACCGCAGGCCTCCCCCAAGGCCTGCCCCCCGCGCCTTCCCCCCTTCCTTCCCCGGGCCCCACTCACGATGGGGCCGTACTCATTGTTGTCCAGGAACCAGGTGCCGCGCAGCTTGGTGCCGTTGCCGTTGCCGTAGCAGAGCGGGTCTGGGGGGAGCGGGCGGCGGCAAGGGGAGGCGGAAGGAGGTCAAGGGAAGGGGAAGGGTGCCTTCGGTGGGGGCGGGGGGCGAACGGGCGAACCCCCCCCCCAGGGAACTAACAGGTATCGGGTGCACGGCCTACCGAGAGGGGCACGCACGAGGCCCCACCCGACCAGCAGCCGCCGGCGAGCGCGTGCAACCCCCGGCAGCCCCCAGCAACCCGCCCCCGGCCCCACGTGACCACCTCGCCCCTGACTCACTCATGTCCATGTCGAAGGCCTTGACCTCCTTGAACAGTCCCGTGGTGTCGCAGCAGCGAGGCTTCTTCACGCCGCCGTACAGGGCCGCGTCCCAGCTGTCGCACTGCGTCGAGTTCCAGAAAATGCGCCAGCACAGCTTCTGGAAGCCGCCGTCGTACGTGGCGTTGACCGTGGGCACAACGTTGACCTTGAAGCTCGAGACCGAATCGTCGGGGTAGTTGCAGAGGGCCCAGGGGAACCCGAGCGCGGGGGGAGCGGCGCTGCGGGGTTGGCGGGGGGGTGCAAGGGGCGAGGGGGGGCGGTGAGGTTGCGCGGGGTCAGCGGGCGGTTTTAGGTGGGCCTAAACAATATTGTGCAGCTTTAAGGAGTGTATACGGGCCTGAAGTGACCGGTTGTTGTGGCGCACCCTAGTCGCCGAGCGAGACGGAGGCGGAGCCCGCGAAGTGACGACGGGATGGCTGTAATCGCCCGACCCCCGCGGAGCCTGGCGACCTCGCACGTCGAGACGCGCGTGGGTGTTGAGGATCCCTCACCTCAGCGCAAGCAACACCAGGGCGACGCCCACAACAACGTCCGCGCGTCCCATTCTTATCCCGTGCGACGGCGACTGGCCCGCGGGCGCTGTCGTTAGCGGTAGACGCTGCGCAGAGGGATGGGCGAGTGATAAGCATGAGACCTAGACGTCGCAAAACAAGCCGCCGCTCAGCGTTGCAGAAGCTCGCCATCCAGCGGCGGATGGCCCGCGTTCACAGAAGGCAGTTTTTGTGGGTAACTTCTGTGCTTTGCTGGGGCGAGCATATTTACCTCACAGCAAGTCGGTCGCTAGCGACTGGGGTCACTGAGGAAGGAAATTCGCTCTCCGTCACGAGCGAGCGAGCCGACCCTGGCAAACGTCAAGCCTAAAGGTCCAAAGGAGCTGGTAACCGCAAAAGGTGTTACTGTATGACTCTGGAGTGACTGGAACAGGCGCCGAGCGCCCTTTTGAGCGCCGGGCCCGGCACGCCACTCCCGATGCAGCGTAATGCTCGGCCCATTGCGGCCGCTACTGCAACCGCGACAGGCTTTTCTCTAGGCTACGTGTCGCTTTCAAACAGCATCACCCTGGCGCGGCAGGGCTTGGTCGGCGGGGGTGACTGGGTGGCGGCCCAAAACCGTGGTTATTTGAGTTGTTGGGGGCCGGGAACGCGCCCCCGCCCGCGTCCTTCCCCGCGCTTGAGCGCGCATCGCGATTGACTCTCAACACTGCAGCCCGAAGTTGCCTTGGCAGCCCGCCACGCCCACCTGGCGCGTATGGTTTTAGGGTTGCGCCGAGGTGCGCCGTGGTACCGCCTGCCTTGCAGCGCGCAACGCGCCAACGCCGCACCAACGCTCCCTGGCGAGCACCATCGCCAGTCGTTGGCGTGGAAAACTTCGTTGACGATGTTGCCTGGGAACTTGGTGGAGAGAAGGGGTTGGGGAGGTGGGGGCGAGTCGGTCGCGGGCTCGCGGCACGTTCTTCCGAGGATGGGGCGGGGACGGGGGACACGCACGCGGACGAAACACACCGTCGCTCGGCTTCAGCGCCTGCTTGGTAGCAGTTATCACCTACTTGGACGATAGCGGTCCAACGAGGACGCGCGCTCACCTTTGAGAGCTTCAGAGCGGCCGCGGGCTTTGAAATTGCGGCTCGCAGCCTGCGACAGGTCGGTCTCGCTCTAGGCTTCGTGGCTGACATGGCTTTGTTGCTGCTGCTGCTTGGCTTTCGTCTACATGTGCCGTGAGGATGCGGCATAGAGGAGGGCTCCCCCTCGCTCAGCAATCAATTAGATTTGCTTACTCGCTGTGATGAGTTGACACGCGTTGCCTCGCGGCTAGATTGGTATAACGAGAGTGCGGTCTGAACGTTGGGGCGAGGGGTGCCGGGAGCCGGGTGGCTCGTAACAGGCCCGATCGCGCTTGCCTCCACGGAGCCACGTGCCCACGTCTCGCCCTCCTCCCCGTCCATCCTCCGCGTCTCCCCGCCGTTCATGCCATCCAGCCCGGGCCTCAGCCTGGCAGCTCCGTAAAGATCACCACAGCAGCAACAGCAGCAGGAGAATCCCACAACCTGCCCTCTTGCGCCTTCCCCCCAAGCTCCAACCTACAGCAGTACAGCCCCTAGGCCGAGTCCCTCCTCCTGCCGCACTCCGCCTGCCCACCCGCATCCCCGACAAGCAACCGACGGCTCTCTCTCCATGCCAGCTGTCATGCTGTCAACAACCTTTACTCCCTACCAGCCCGGGCACTGCAGCAGGTACCAACCTCTTCCACCCCTCTACCCCCCCTACCATCCCCTACCCCCCTACCCCCTCGCGCTACCCCCCTACCCCTTACCAGCCCAGGTACTGCAGCAGGCGCCGACTTCTGCTACCCCTCTACCCCCCCTACCCCCCTACCCCCTCGCGCTACCCCCCTACCCCTTGCCAGCCCAGGTACTGCAGCAGGCGCCGACTTCTGCTACCCCACCCCCACCCCCTACCCCCCACCCCTCTACCAGCCCAGGTACTGCAGCATGGCCTCCACCGTGTCGTCGTCCTCCACCTCCACCGTCACAAGCCCCAGCCTGGGCTGATAGCCCGACATGCGCAACAGCTCGGGCCGCACCCCCCCGGCCCCCCCCGCCGCGCCTGTCCCCCCTGTCCCCCGGGCACCGGTTCCCGTCCCGGTCCCCGGTTGGGCCCCGACTGCGTCCTTGGCTGCGCGTTGCGCAGCCTCCGCCGCCGGAACCGCCTCCCAGTCGTCCAGATCCATCTCCTCCGGTTCCGGATTCGGATTCGGAATCCGAGCGGCGCCCTGGCCCTGATCCCCGGATACGGTGGCGGCGCCGCCGGCTGAGTCGGGGCGGGCGGCGGCGGCGGCCCCTGGGCCCACGCCGGGCCCCCCTGGGCCCGGGTGCGCCACGGGCCCCGACGGTTTGTCTTCGTCGAAGCCGCCCTCTGGTGGGGGCAGGTGAGCGAGAAGGGAGGGGGGGATGGTAAAGCAGGAGCGGGCGGGGGCCAGGTTGGTGGGGCCAGGGAGGTCACGCCGGCGCCTGGCCAAGCGAGGCTATAAGGGCGCTTAGACTCCCTGTCCTGGGGTCGTGCGGTCGTCCCAGGTCCCGGCGCCCTCCCCTCTCCCTCCCCTCTCCCCTCCACTCCCCCCCTTGCCGAACCCGTCACCCCCTTCCCCCTCCCACCGATGATGACGTTGGGGTCGTCCAGGTCCGGGCGCATGAAGAGCCGCAGCGCGTCCTCCCCCGCCTCGGCGGTGTCCCGTGGGTCGCGCATGAGCCCCGCCACCCACTCCCCGGCCATGCCCAGCTGAGGGGGGGGGGGGGTAGGAAGGAAGAGGGAGGAGGGGGGGCGGAGCGGGAGGGGGAGGGGAAGGAGTGAGGGGGAGAGGAGGAGAGGGGGAGAGGGGGGTTAAGGTAGGGCAGTAGCCCAGCCAGGTAACAGCCATGCCATGCCCAGCTGAGGGTCGAGGGAAGAGGGGGGAGAGCTCGGAACGCTGCCCGGCCGGGACGCGCCTGTACCCCGCCCCTGGTGTGCGCGCACCTGTACGGCATCGTCGTACGACCCCACGTGCGACATCAGGTGGGCGCCGCCGCCGCCGCCCCGTGCCGCTGCTGCTGCGGCGGCCATTGCCGCCTGCTGCTGAGCGGCGGCGGCCTGGGCGTGCATGACGGCCTGAGCGGGGGAGAGGGGGGGGGGGAGAGGGGGGGGGGAGAGGGGGGGAGGGCGGTTTAGGGGAGGGTTGAGGCCGGAAGAGGGGGGAAGGCAAGGGGAGGCGGCTGGGGCGTGCATGCCAGCCTGGAGGTGCAGGAGAAGGGGGGAGGGTAGACGGTAGAGGATTGAGAGGGTTGGGAGGGGAGATGCAATGGCGGGGAACGGAATGGGCCGGATGGGTGCACGTGCCGCCCCCTTCCGTCCCGCCCCACACCCGCAACCACCCAACCACCCAACCACCCAACCTCCAACCCTCAACCACCAACCACCAACCGCCCGCCTCGCCTGCACGTGCGCCTGCTGCCTCAGCTCCAGCAGCGCCTCCGGCAGGGGGTCGTAGGGGGCGAGGGGGAAGGAGAGGAGCTCCACGGAGCCGGGGGGGAGCAGGAAGCCGCGGGGCTCGCGGAAGGCCTGACAGGGGGGGGGGGAGGGGAGAGGGGGACAGAGGGCCGGGTGAGGGGCTCTGTTTGGCTGGCCGTTACTATCACAGGGGTGCTCGATCAGCTGCACTGTTTGCCTTCTTGTCTGCGCTTCGAAGCACCCTCTACTCTTTGTCTCATGTATCTGATCATTTCACCATATCCTGCGGCAACGCAAACGACGCACCTTCTGCACGAACGGGTGCAGCTCCTCGAAGGAGTGCGCCGAGTTGCATCGGCCGCTGCAGGGCACACCCGCGAAGATGCGGCCGCACGAGTTGGTGAAGCGGCCGGCGCGGGGGCGGTTGGGCAGGCGGCGGTCGAGCATGGCCTTGGGGGGGGGAAGGGGGGGTGGGGGGGAGGGGGGGGAGGGGTAGGGGGGGGGGGATAGGGGGGAGGGGGGAGGGGAGGAGGAGGCTGAGCCAAGGCAGCGGGGCTTGAAGGCGGCGGTCAAGCATGGCCCGAGACGCTGAGAGGGGGCACGGCACGGCACCTCCACCAGCTTGAGGAAGCACGTGGGCACGGCACGGCACGGCACGGCACGAAACACACACGCCCTCCCCCTCCCAGCCCCCTCCGCCCCCACCTTGTCCTCCATGGCCACCTCCACCAGCTTGAGGAAGCGCCACAGGTGCACGTGGTAGGTGTACATGGCCCTGGTCCACACGGTCTGAGGGGTGGAAAGGGGGAAGGGGGGGGGAGGGAGGGAAGGGGGGAGGGGGGTTGCATGGGGGGAGGTGCACGTGGTAGGTGTACATGGCCCTGGTCCACACGGTCTGAGGGGGGGAAAGGGGGAAGGGGGGGGGGAGGGAGGGAAGGGGGGAGGGGGGTTGCATGGGGGGAGGTGCACGTGGTAGGTGTACATGGCCCTGGTCCACACGGTCTGAGGGGGGGGAAAGGGGGAAGGGGGGGGGAGGGAGGGAAGGGGGGAGGGAGGTTGCAGGGGGGGGGTGCACGTGGTAGGTGTACATGGCCCTGGTCCACACGGTCTGAGGGGGAAAGGGGGGGGGAGGGGGGGGGTCAAAAGGAGGGGGGGAGGAAGGGTTATCAGGGTGAGGCCTAATGCTTGGCGTCCGCTCTCCTCGTGCTCCCTCTCAAGCCCGCCCGCCTCCCCCCCCCCCCCCTAGGCCAGGCTGGACCGCCGCCTTGGCGTCCCCCCCGGGCCTTGACCCAGCCTCCTCCTCAACCCCTTTGATCCTCCCCCACAGGAACCCCCAAGGCCCCCCCCCCCCGCACCTGCATGGCCGCGGGGCTGTCCAGGTGGAAGCCGGGGAAGGGCACGAAGCGGGGCGCGGGGCCCTTGGACCGGAGGGACTGCAGCAGCCCGTGCCAGCGGGGCACCCACTGGGGGGGGGGAGGGGGGGGAGGGGGGGGAGGGGATCGGCTGGGAGGAGAAAATTACTCGCAGGCTAAGGGGTCAGGCGACGGGGGTTACGGGCTAGCGGAAAGCATGGGGGGGTGGGGCGAAGCAATGCTCACTTGCTTCCTCCCCTCCTTGCCCTGCCCCCTTGCCCGCCCTCCAGGCCTCCTCTCCCGTCACCCATCCCCCGCCTCCCGCTCCTGCACCCCTTCACCTCTCCTGCCCCCAACTCCCCCCCCCCCCCCACACACACCTGCATGTGGACCGCGATGGCGGGCTCGAAGGCGCGGCACACCAGGTAGTACGACCCCACGTGCACGTGGCAGGAGCGGGGCTTGTACGAACAGACCTCCCCCCGGAACACCTGGGGGATGGGGGGAAGTGGGGGTGGTGGGGATGGGAAGTGGGGGTGGTGGGGCGAAGGAGGTTGCCATGCGGGGTTGCCTGCCTACCTTTCCCCCCCTTGGCCCAGGCCAAATGTCCTCTCTGTGCTGCCCCCCAACCCCGCCCCCCCTCCGCCCCACTTGGCGCAGCAGGCCCAGCACGCCGATGGTGGCCAACCATCCCCCTCCCCCCCCCACACGCGCGTTGCCCATACACATACGCTTTGCCCCTTACTTCTTCCCCGAACCCCCCCGCCCCCTCCGTCCCCCACCTGGCGCAGCAGGCCCAGCACGCCGATGGTGAACATGCTGGGGAAAAGAGGAAGGGTTAAAGGCAAGAAGCGCAGAGAGACCCAGACCCCACGCGTCACGAAACACACACGCGTTCCCCCCTCAACCCCCCCTCACTCGGGGAACATGTTGAGCCGCAGCACCAGGGTGCCCCCGGGCGCCAGCGTGTTGGCCATGACGATGAGCTGCGCCACCAGCAGGGCCTGGGGGGGCGGGGGGGAAACAAGGGCGGAAAGGAGGGGGGAAAGCATGTGTACCGTATTTCGTGACGTGTGGGGGCGCCAGCGTATTGGCCATGCGCCTCCTTACGCCTCCAATTCCCACTTTGCTGGGGGAATTTCCGTGAGGCAACAGCCCTGCCCAACATCAAGTGGGATCGTCTGCCCCGCTCCCCGTGCTGCCGCACCCCCGCCCCACGTGCCTTGTGCGCCGCCGCGTTGGTGCCGTACACATTGAAGGCAGGGTTCTCCGCATCCGGCAGCGACGTCTCCTTGTGGATCCAGTCCTTGCCGCCCAGGAAGGATCCATCCAGGATCACGAGCTGGCAGCTGGGGGTGGGCGGGTCGTCCAGACCTGACAGGGGGGAAGGGAGGTACGGGGAGGAGGGGAGGGAGAGATCTGTTGCGTTCGTGTGCAACAACCTGCAACCGCCATTTGGCGAGCAGCGTTGCTAAGTGTTAGACAACTGTGTGCTTGTTGTGCCCCACCCTTACGCTTCCCCCGCCCGATTCCTCGAGCTCGTGCGTACATTTGCAACTACTTGCGACCGCCATTTGGCGAGCAGCGTTAGTAAGGGCATGTGTAAGACAGCAATGTCCTTGCTACTGCAACTTCGTGCGTGTTCCACGGAGCAGAACAGCCCCAGCCCTCTCGTGGCTTTCGTGGAAAGCGCTGTGCCCCTCCCCCTCCCCCGCCCCCTCCCCCCGCCCAACCCCTCACCCGCGGTCGTCGTGAGCGCCGGCCGGGGGCAGCCGGGCGCCCCCACGCCCATGTTCCCCACCCGCACCCCCGCCGCCACCGTGGTCACATCCACGAAATGGAGGTAGTACTGGTCGGTCTGGGGGGGAGAGGGAGGGGGAGGGAGGGGTAAAGAGGGGCAAAGCGTGTGTGTTTCGTGCCGCCGGCCGCCACCGTGGTCACATCCACAAAGTGCAGGTAGTACTGGTCGGTCTGGGGGGCAGAGGGCGGGGGAGGGAGGGGTCGGAAAGGGAGGAAGGGGAGGGTGCGCAGCATGTCTCGCGCCCCCAGGACGTCCGCCGACGCCCCTTGTCTGCCCAGCCCGCCTTCACGCCCCCACCCTGCTGCGCCTCCTGGCATTCCTCCCGTCTCCCACCACCCCACCCCCACCTCGAGCTCTATGGCCGGCAGGTGCCCCCCCAGCTCGGGCGGCAGGCTCAGGCCGATGCCCTTGCGGGGGGCCGGCCCGGCGGTGAGGGAGTAGGTGCTGAAGCCGCCGGGGCAGCAGCACACGTCCAGGAACTGGGGGGGGCGGAGGAGGTGACAGGGGGTGGCAGGGGGTGAGGGGGATGGCAGGGGCTTAGGTGGGGTAAGAGGGAGGAGCTGTGTGCCGGATTGGGGCAGCAACACACGTCCAGGAACTTGGGGGGGGAAGGCAGGAGGTGGCAGGGGGCGAGGGGGGGGGTGAGAGGGTGACGGAGTCATCGAGGCGGAACATGTTCAGGAGCGGGGCCTTGGTCTTTGGGGGGGGGGGGTTCACGCCTGGCCTACCCCTGAAAAGCACTACACCCGCCCCCCAGCCCCAACTCCCGCCCCCCACCTGGAACGGTTGGTTGGGCTGGCGCCCCGCGATGAAGTGATCGTTGGACTCGTCGATCTCGTACATGATGTACCGCATGCGCTGTACGGCAGTACGGCAGACCAGCGCGTATCAGGGCAGGGGCAGACAATCCGTCGGTATCCCCCGCGTACCCCTCCCCGTGTTGCCTCTCCTGCAGCGCATCTCGTGCCACTGCGCCTGCCCCTTTCAACCCCCTCTTGCCTGGCCCCTCCCTCTCTCTCCCCCGCCCCCCCCCTGCCCCCCCCTCTTGCCTCCCCCCTCCCTCCCTCCCCCCTTTGCCCCCCCCCCCACCTCCCGCATCTCGTGCCGCTGCTCCTGCCCCGCCGCCGTCTTCCGCCGCGTGGCCTGGACAGCCTGGATCCTGCCCTGCCCCTGCACGCCTGTGGGTGTTGGTGTGTGAGCGTGGTGGGGTTTGGCAACGAGGAAGCCGTAAGCAAGCAGAAGGGCCGGCGGCCTGTTTGTGTTTGTGTGGTGGCGGGGTGGCTGGGTGGGGGGGCATATGTTGCTGGGCGGGATCGCGCCCGGGGAGGTAGGGGTGTGTGGGGGTGCGGCCGTGCGGGGCGATCCAAGGTGTGGGGGGGAGGGGGCCGACAGGGGCAGCAGGGAGCGGCCAGACAGTCGGGGAGCACGGAGCGGCACGGAGGTCATTAGGGGGCGGGCCGAAGGCCGGGCACCTCCTGTGCTTGACAGCAGCAACCCGGGTCTAGAGAGCGCAAACGGGGCGGTTGCAACCCCGTCGGCCCCGCCACGCATCCTCTTCCCAAGCCACAACCGCCAACCGTCAACCGTCAACGGTCAACGGTCAACCCCCTGAGCGCCCCCACCTGTGCTCCGCAGGACCCCACCGGGCCCGGGTGCCATGGGGGCGGGCATGGGCATGGCCCCCGGCACCGGGCCCATGGGCATGGGGATGGGCCCGAACGCCCCGGGCCCAACCGGGCCCATGCCTCCGCCGCCGTACATGCTGACGTCACGCGATGGACCCCTGCTGCTACAGCGCTAGGGGCCCTCCTGCACGTGTCCGGATCGGGGTACTCGGCCCGATGCGTTGCTCAGCGCTGCCGTCGCCGCCGCCGCCTGCTAGCTCTGGGCTAGCAGCGGCGGCGGCAGGATGCTTGCTTCGCTGGAGGTTGCTCCTCTGCTACGAGATATTTGCCTCCCTCTCTTGAGGGAGGCAAGGCTGTGCCGTGCGACTGCCGCCGAGCCCCGCTGCCGCCGCTTCCCTGCTCCCGGCGGCCAGGCACCGGCGGTGTTTGCCGCCAGGCGGAAGCTCTAATTCCAGAGTCGGGACTGAAAGCTTTACCTGCACATGCCGAGGGCCGGGTGGAGAGGCCGGCGCGGATGGGGCAGGGAACATGAGGAAGGCACGGTGGGGTAGCGCACGACACGCGGGTTGGAAGGGGGGACAAGGCTGCCCGCAGCCCCCTCCCTCCCTTCCCCGGCGCACCCCGACCAGTCCTTCCACAGACACCAGCCCCATCAGCATTGCGTTGCAACTTACTCAGACGGCAGGAGGGCGCTCCGCGACGAGTTCAGGGCAGCGATGGCAGCCCTTCAGCACCGCAGCAACCAGCAGTACGCCTAAGCTTAAAGGCTTGCAGCAGTTTAGTAGCATACAACATTGGGAGTTGCCGTCAAGGTTCAAGAGAACGATGCTGCAAATGGCGCGAGGTCGCTCTTGCGGCCTCCGAGGCTGTGCTATGGCCACTGAAATGTGTCTAGAAGAGAGTCTCTCTGGCAAAGCAGATGGCTGCAAGCACGGTGTGTGCTGTGCATGCTGCACACAGATTGCGACGCCCCGAGCCCCCCACCCCAACCCGACCTGCACACAGATTACAACGTCGCCCCGGGGACTCGCCCCGAGCCCCCGACCCCAACCCGAGCCACGGCGGAGCCGATGTTGCGCAAAGCTCAAAGGTAAGCCTGGGGAAAGCGGGGGGGGGCTACGTGCCCTTGCGTGCCTGGCGTCATTTGGCGTCAGGCCTGCTGCCCATGTTGCGTTGAAACGCGTTATGCGTACGCGTTATGTCGCGTTAGGGCCGCTTACGCGTGCAGCGTAAGGAGAGCGTTTCATCGCCCCGACATTCAAGTCCACGTGGCTTACATGCCTGCAGGATGTACCGCCGCCTCTGCCTCACCCCAACATCACATGCCACCCGTCCGTGCGGCTTGCTCTGACTCGCCCCAGGCCCAATCACGTACAAGCCCTATCTTTACCAGTACGTCCCCACGGCTGCCTCGCTCGGGGCCCGTCTGCAGCCCAGACCATAATCGTACAAGGACAAGATCAAGTACATGCCAAGACTCAACTACGGTACCACATACACCGAAGGAGTACAGACCGGACCCCACCTGAACCGCGCAACGGCGATGCATGTAGTAACGACGCGATAAGCACCTGCTGCATGGCAGCAACCGCAACGGAGGCCCCCATACTTGAACACAGTACCAAGTACGACATCAATTACGACAGACGGGATCCCACCTACATTGTAGCAACACAAATACCTAGGCACAAACGTAGCGGCAACCGCAATCGAGGGCCGGCTGGGCTGCGGTCAACGTCCTGGTGAACGGGCTCTAGTGGGCACGGCTCGCCGCCCCGCATGCGCAATAATGCACGCAATGCAGACACGTACCGCAACTGACCCGACCCAAGCAACCGGCCGCACAAGTTGCCCTACCCCTACACCTTTGACAACCTTGAAACTCCTAACCCTTACAAACAAAACATGCTGCTTGCAAGCACCCTGCCCGGGACTGCGCACCACTGCGGCCGGACACAGCCGCCCCAGCGGCTCCCTCCTGGCCCCAACCCCTGCATCCGCTAGCACAGCCACCGCAGGCCCACAGCCTCCCCAGCGACCCCCCCCCTCGCCATCCCCTGATGCCGCCGCGCACTTCCCCCCCACGCATGCCCGTCCCACATTCCGTTGGCCTCGCCAAGAGGCCGTGGGCAGCGGAACGCGGGCGGGCAGGGGTGGTGCCCGCCGGCAGGGCGCCAGCGGGGGCTCCCTCACCCTCACCAGATCACCTGCGGGACCGAGGGGGAAGGGGCGGCGAGGCAGCACAGTGCTGATGAGTGGCATGCATGAGGGTCTCCCGTCCACAGGGTGCTGCCGCCAGGAGACCTGCCCCAACAGCGCTGTCCTTCCACCCCCCAAGTCTGCCCCTTCCCACCCCTCTCGCCCCACCTCCCTCACGCCCCATGGGTCCCGCATCCGCCACCTACGCCGCCTGCTCCCCCCACAACCCGTAAACTCCCTGCCCCCCACCCCCCCCTTATACTCCCTGCCTCCCCACCCCCGGGCGCATCCCTCACCTTGCCTGCGGCCACCTGAGGCCAGGGGCCCGTCAGCGCCGGGGCCAGCACCAGGTGCAGCAGGTGGGGCCCGCCGAGGGCTGCAGCCTCGATATCAGCTCGCGCATCTCCTGGCGAAGCTCGGAAATCAGCTGCTGCTGCCGCTCGACGCGCGTGTTGGTGGCCTGCGCTTCCAGCCTGACCGCGTAATCCTCCATAGCCCCGCGGAACTCCGCCCAGTCGTCAGCCCACTTTCTCTCGGGGCTGCGGCCGGTGTCCGGCGCAGACGACGACGACGACGAGCCCGGCTCCGAGGGCCGTCCCGGCTCGTCAGGCGGCCGAGGGCTGGGCCATGGGGCTAGGGGCGGCACGCCGAGGCTCTCCAGGGCCTCCGTGGCCATCGCGGCCCTTCGCTCCAGCCGAATAGCGTCCCTTTTGTTGTCTGCCCCCCTCTGCAACTGCTCAGAGCTAGAGCCTGAGTTCGCGCTCGGGGTCGAAGCAGACATTATCTTGCGTCTCAAGCGAGGTCGTCGCCGTGAGCACACCAATGAACCGGAAAAGACGCAAGAGTTGCGCTCGTCGACGGGCTCTAACCGCGGCATTCTTTGTGGCCTTGCTTGCAGTCCTTGTCAGTTCCTTGGACTACGCGAACCGCGGCGCCAGTCGCACCAAGAACTCACGACGTTTGCAAAATCAAGAATGTCAGCTATCCGCTACATCGGCTGACCATGTCCACACAGGCGATGGCCCCATGCGCTGCTCTCGCTGCGCAGCGCAGCCTGGTCCCCGCTCCGCCCGTGGCCTCCAGCCCCCCAGGTCCAGTCCTCGGTGTTTACAATGAAGGACCCCCCTGGGGTCACAGCGCTGAACGCTGGGGCCAAGCGACCCACCTCACGGGCTTGCCCCCTGCAAGCCAGAACGCAAGTCCCTGTCATAACTTGCACTGACCACACTCAGGTCCCACCTTAGTCCTTGGCACGCAATGACCATGCTCAACGTGTATCGATGGCCCCTCCTCGGCCGCGCCTCCTACCAGTAACCGTTCACCGTTCATCATGTGCTCACACTGTTGGCCGTACACCTCTCGATCCTGGCTCTCCCGACCCCACATTCACTCCCACTCTGCGGCTCCCTCCCGTTTGTTATGCGCCGCAGAGGACTATGTCCCCTTTCCGCAAGGTGCACATCCCATCAAACGCCACGTGTAGCTCACCCAGTCCCCGCCCCTGCCCTGCGGCTCCCTCCCGTTTGTTATGCGCCGCCGGGCGAACCCCCCCCCCCCCCCCCTGCGGCTCCCTCCCGTTTGTTATGCGCCGCAGGGTGTGCCCCGCCTCCATCAAGGGTCGTCCGGGCCTGCATACTGCACTGATCCGTCCGCCCTGGCCGCTAGGAAAGGGTGGTCGGTTGGGACCTCATCCCAGCCCCTGTGCGTGAGCCCAACCTCCGCAAAACACTGCAAACGGCCCTCAAACTCGCCTCGTGCTACTGCTGAAGCCTGTGCCATCATCAAGGAGTGGTCCTGAGCGTCCCTGTGCGCATACTTGTACCTTCTGGCCCGGTCCATCGCGCATATCGCGGCCAGACACACCACGTCCCACACTCGCGCATGAATCCCGGTGCCCTCTGGGGGCACAGCAAGCCACACCTCGTGTCGTTTCACCGCCCTGCCAATACCATGACTGAGGCGCATACGAACAGCCACAGCGGCTGGACAATACCAGAAATGGTGGAGCCGATCGCCTTGCTCCATGGCCCGCCCACACGGACACCTCGCCACGTTCTCAGTTCCTAACTGGCTCCGGTGCATGCCAAATCCCGGGAAGCCATCCATCGCCAGCCTCCACAAGGGCTCTTTATTGCCCGGATCCCACTTAATGCCCCACAACCTCGGCCAAACCGCTTTCAGACTTGCCACTGCTTCTGCTGATGCCGTGTCTGTGCCGTACGCCTCCTGAATGTAAAGTGCATGCTTCCGTGCTAGCTTAACCCGAGCCGGTCCCAATTGCAAGTGCGTGGCCAGGCTAACTGTCATCTTTGCCAAGCTGACGTCCTCCCAGCCTATGCCCCTGGCAATGTTCGCCCAAGCCTCTTCTTCCCCTGGGGCGGCCGCCTGATCGTCCACCCCCCGTGCTGCTTCGGCCCACCCGGCCGGGAGCCGGCTAATAAGCGCGCCCAGGCGCTGTCCCATGTCTAGTCCATTGCGGAGTGCTTGCGGGAGTGCTCCCACCTGCGTGCCCAAAATGCTCTGTACTACCCTTTCGGTATATGACCTGTTGATCTGGGCCCTCGCCCGTGCGAGAGCCCGGCCTATGCTGCCCTCCAGCCCGTGCATCCCTCGGATGCGCTCAAGCTCATCTAGGCAGCGGACTGCCGTGCCTACTGTCCGCAGTCCCGGAACCGCGAACAGATCTGTGAACTCGCCTTCGAGGCCCCAGCTTGGGGCGTTGTTGTCGATGTTCCCCGCGGGCAGGGCTGGGTTGCCCCAAAGCGGTGCATTGTAGACCCAGGCTCCGGCTGGCATGGGAGCAATCACTTGGGCCCGGGGCAGCAGCGTTAGCGCGCCTGCCACGCGCACCAGTGCTGGTGAGGTTGCGCGTTGGACTGTGGCCCCCAAGATGCGGAGACCGATCGACGAAGTCGGGCGCCGCATTGTCAGGAGGCAGAGCGGGTGTGCTGCTGGGTGGGTTGAGCGGAGCAGGGAGACGAGCGGCGCGGTCCACGGCGGGCGGTAGCGGAGGAGGCCGCAGGCGCCCAGAATGCCACGGACTGCCGCACTCGCGTGCCTGGCGCCAGTGTGCTCGACGAGGGGGAGCAGGCCAAAGCCGCCAACTGCCGGGGAGAGGTACATGCAGCTCGTGGGTGCTCCTGCGGGCAGTGCGTTGGGGTTGTCCCTGTATCGAGCAGGCGTCATGTTGCAGTCGGTCAGGGCCGCCACCGTGCCCACTAGGTGCTCTGTCGCCGTACGAGGGGGTAGGCCGTTGTGCTGGCAGTGGTAGAGGAGGGTGCCCAGGCCGTAGGCGGACAGGCATGAGGCAACGCCGAAGGCTGAGAGGCCCATCCTTGCGATCAGAGTCAGGCGGCTGAGGAACTTGTCCAGCAGGGGGGGAGGGAGGGGAGTGGCCGCCGTTGGTTGTGTGGAGAACGTGACGCCAAGGGTGCGTGCAGAGGCGGCGAGGTGGAGGCCGGCAACCTGCTCCGCAGCCTGGGGTCCGGGGGGGGGATGCTGCTGGAGGGCCGGGGGCGGCGGCGTGCCGATGCGGAGGAGCTCACACTTTCCCACGTTGAGGCGTTGGCCTGACGCTGCTGCGAAGGTGTCCATGGCGCTCATCAGGGCGGAGACGAGGGCGGTGGATCGCAGGATCTGTCCGTAGTCATCTGCATACTGGCTGGCTGTGAGGCGCGTGTTGGCTAGGGCGAACCCCAGTTCAAGTCGCTTGAGGAAGGAGAGCAGGGCTTGTCCGGGGGCCAGGTAGAGAAGGGGGGCCAGCGGGCAGCCCTGTCGTACCCCAGCTGTAACTGCCTTATAGCTGGAAAGCTGACCGTTGACCAAGGCAGCCGATCTGGTGCCCGTGTAGATCAGTCTGACCCATCTAAGAAAGCCATCGCCAACCCCCAGAGCATCCAGGCAGGCGAGGAGGAACGGCCTGTCCACAGTGTCGTACGCTTTGTGGAAGTCGAGGAAGGCTATGAGGCCCGACTCGCCTGATTTGCGCAAGGACTCAGCGAGCAGCTGCATGAGGAGGATGTTGTCGGAGATGAGGCGAAGGGTGAGGAAGGCGGTCTGCTCGTTGTCAATGGCCTCCACGAAGGCGGGGAGGAGGCGGCGGGCGAGGACGCGGGCAAGGAGGCGGTAGTCCGTGTCCAGGAGGGCGATTGGGCGGTACATGGCGGCGACAGCTGGGTCCCCGCCCTTGTGAAAGCACGAGATCACTGCGTCCAGAAAGCCTGCTGGGGTCGACTCGGTGGTCCCAATGGCGGTGAAGACGTCAACGAGGATAGGGGTTAGCTGTGCTGCGTACACCTTGTAGAGATCCATGGGGATGCCATCTGCGCCGGGGGCAGTTCCGGGCCGGGCGCCGGCAATAGCTGTGGCTACCTCCTTTGCCAGAACCTCCGCTGCCCCCATCTCGGCTACACGGCTCGGCGGGCAGCGGTTGCCGGCTGCACGTAGGGCGTGTAAGACCTGTGCGCGGGCTTCTGGGTCGGCAGCTGCGGCTGTGCTGACTCTGCTCCAGAACTCTGCCATCACCTCAGGTAACTCTTCGGAATTGGTTGCCTGGGACCCGTCAGGGCGCTGAAGCTGTCGTATGACGCAGCCACCTGAGACGGGGCGGATTAGTCGTGTGATGGCTGGGCAGGGGCGCTCCCCAGTCCGGAGCCAGGCTTGACGTGCGCGGCGGGCCCATGGTGCTGCGGCGCGGAGGCTGGCGGCGGCGGCAGCTGCGCGCGCGGCGGCCGCTGCTGACGCGGCGCTGAGGTCGCCCGCTGCTACGGCTGCAAATGCTGCGGCTTCTGCTTGGGCAGCCGCCTCTGCTTCTGCAGTTGCCTGCAGGCGGCGCTGGCGGGCCATACGGTTGAGTCGGTTGCAGCTGATGAGGAGGGAGCGCTTGAAGCGGGTCCACCACTGCAGGCACTCGGCGGGCGTGGTTGGGCGTGCGGCACTCGCTTGTATAAGCCAGTCGCCAAACTGGTCTCGCAGGTCGGGGTGATCCAAGAAGTGGAGGCGGGCTCTTGGGAGGCCCCGCCCGGGGGGCCGTGCCGTATCAAGGGGGTTGATGTAGATGGAAACCAGCCGGTGGTCAGAGGGGCGGCCTGACTCCACGCGGCAGGTGGGCACGTGGGCCGCCAGGGGACTGGAGGCGAGAAGGCGGTCGAGGCGGGCGGCGCTGGCGCCGTTGGTGAACGTGTATGCGCGCTGCTCGGGGTGAAGGGCACGATAGACGTCAACGAGGCCTGGGCAGAAGGTGGAGAAAGTTGCTGTGGTGGCGGCATCGTCGGGGCGCCCATGCGCCGAGATGCTGTCCAGGGCGGGGTTGGGGACGAAGTTGAAGTCGGCTGCTAGGAGGTGGGTGCTCGTGGCTGACAGACTGGGGCCGAGGACAGTCTCAATAAAGCAACGTTGAGCTGAAGGGTTGGCGGAAGGAAGGTAGGCGCAGGTCAGCGTGAAGCTGTGGCCACCCCATCGTACTGGCAGCTGCACAAGTCGGCCCTCTGTGTCGGTCGTTGAAGGAGCCACAGGCACTTGTAGAGCTCCTCCAGTTATCAAGGCTTTACGTATCAGGATGGCGACGCCGCCGGCTGGGCCGCCCCGTGGCCCCTGGCCTGCCGGCGACCAAAAGGATTGCCAGTCGCCCACGTGGAGCTGGGCTGCAATGACGCTCATCTGGGTCTGCACCCAGTTGGTCTGCGCTGCTGGGAGCTTAGTCTCTTGTAAACATACTACGTCAAGCCGCTGCCTCGCCCACTGCTGCATGAGGGCGGTAAGGCGATCCAGCTGACGGTTTCCACCCCCCAAGATGCCTCGTACGTTGTGGGTTGCGACCCTGAGCGGTGGGAGTCCCGCTCGCTCCCGAGGGCGGCGCCCGGGCATTTAGATGAGGTCGCCCGAAGCCACCTCCGCCCAGCTGGCAGCGAGGGAGCGGCGCGCCGGGATGGCGTGGCCTCCACCAGCGTCGTCCAGGTCCGTCTCCAAGGGCAGCGGCACCCTCGTCTTTTTCCCAGGGGGGCTCGAGCCGGTGCTGCCGCCGCCCCTGCCGTTCTTGCCGCTGAGGCGGCCTGTGGCCCCGCCCCGTGCAGGGCCGCGGCCCCTGCCCGCTCCGCCCCGCTGGGGTAGCGCTAGGGCCGCCAGCGCCGTGATCTGCTCGTCGTCGCCCTCCGGGTCCACGGCGGCGGCGGCACGCAGCAGGCCCGGCGGCAGCTGGCCGTCGTCTCCCGCCCCAGCCGCGGCGTTGGGCGCGCAGCCCAAGTCCGCCTGCCCGTCGGCTCCCGCTGGCTCCTCGTGGGCGGCTGGGTCCGCCTCGTCCGCCCCCAGTCCCTCGCCCCCTTCCGCCGCCCTCTCGCCGCCCTCGCTGTCGGTGCCCTCGGGGTGCGACTCCACGGCAGCGGTGGAGTCCGCCTCCTGCTCCTCAGCCGCCACCCCCACAGTCTCGGTGCTGGCCGCTGGTGCGCCGCCGCCCCCGGTCTCCCCCGAGCCCTCCGCCTCCTCCTCCTGTACGGCCGCTCCTGCTGCTGCTGCTGCGGCGGCGGCGGCCGCTGCGGCTGCCGCCTCAGCCTCAGCCGCGTCCACGTCATCCGCCCAGGGGCCGATGTACGGGTCCTCGGCGTCCTCCGACTCCGGCGGCTGGTGCCGCTGCTTGCTGTTGCTGTACGCCTCGTGCTTGAGGGCGCCATTGCGGAAGGCGCGGTCGTAGTTGCCCCGGTGCAGGGGGCGGCACCGCAGCGTGAAGGTGGGGTCGTTGGTCTTCGACCCGTCCAGGTACTTGGTCCAGTCCTCCCGCTCTTTCCGGCCCGAGGCCGGAGGGGGCTCGTTCAGGTTTCCCGGGAGCTTCGTGCCCGCCGGGAAGTACAGGATGCAGCGGTCTCCCGACTCCAGGGCCGAGCAGCCGTCCACGTGCGTTGCCACGCGCGCAGGGAGGGAGCCCAGGGTGAAGCGGGTCACCTCTCGCACGTTCAGTTCACCGAACTCGGTCGGCCAGCCGTAGGAGTCGATGGCGATGAGGTTCTCGGTCCACTCCACCGTCCAGTCCACCTCGGGGATGTAGGAGGGGGCGGTGGGGGGGCCAGAGAGGATGGCGGGGGTTTGGAACACGCTGTCGCCGGCGTAGTCGGCCACCGCGGCCAGCATGCTCTTGAGCTTCGCCTGCCCAGCATCGCTCAGGGCCAGCGTGATGGTGGCCAGGCAGGCGGCTGGGGCGTCGGGGTCCGCTGTGCTAAGGTCCGTGAATCGGATGCCGCCGAATTGCTGAACGGCCTTCGGGCCAGCGTTCTTGAGCTCATCCGTGATGTCGCTAATTGCCAGTTACACTAGGTCCAGGGTATCTTTCTTTCCGAGTTCTGCTGCGGAGAAGCCATTGATGTGGCCGGTCAGGTTCGCGCGAGTGCGTCGCTCGCGGTTCAAGGGGGTGGTCAGCGAGTACTCTACTATGAGCGGAGCTGGGCCTCTGGCCCACGCGGACCGGGCCGCGGCCGCCGACATGTCGGTCGGTTGCGCTCTACCTAGCTAGGAGGCGGGGCACGCCCATCGTGCGTGTCTGTGTCTGTGTCTGCCTCAGCCTCCCAGGAAGCCTCCCAGGTCCAGTCCGGCTCCCAGCTCCCAGCTCCCAGGTCCAGTCCGGCGCCACGGTCAAGACGGTGCTGGTCGGCATCTACCGCTTCTGGCGCTCGCAGGCGCTCATGGAGAAGCAACACGCGCCGTTGGGGAGAGGAAAGGGACGAGAAAGGAAGGGGGAGAGGGCTTAGGAGGAGGGGATGGGAGATCTAGAGGGACGGGGGGAGCATGTGCCCTTGGACAAGCCGCTCGCTTAACGCACTGGCTGGGGAGAAGGGAGCGAACAGGAAGGACACATACGGCGGCCAAGACCTGCGATATCGGTTGGCGGAAGTGTCAAGCCCCCGCGCCCCGCGCCCCTCATCTCCCCCGCGCCCCCTGTGCCGATTCAGCATCCGGTCAGCGGCTTTTGTCCCTTGGCCCTTGCCCGGCACCCCTCACCCTCCCCTCAACCCCACCGCACCCACCGTGCTCATTTGTACCTACCACCCTCGGCCCCCTTGCCCACCTGCCCGCGCACGCCCCGCACCCCTCAGCCTCCCCCTGCTCCCCGCGCCACCCAACCGGGGCCACACGTCTCGTGCCTGCACGCTTTTCGCACCCCTGCGGTTTGTCGTGCGTCATTGCTCCAAGCTGGTCGGTGCCTCCCAGCTGGGTGGATACGCCCGTTCCAGGAGCCCTGCGCCCTCCATCCAGCCCGGGGGGCCTGGGGCTGCGATCCGTGCTTGGTTTGCTGGGGCCTGCCTGTCTCTGCAAGGGCTGCCTTGCCGTGCAGCGCCATGGCCCGCCTCCCGGTGGCGTAAGCCTCCGTGCCGTGCTCATGTGCCCGCCCCTGCCCCCGCGCTGACTGGGTCCATCCTGACGCTTCCGCCGTTGCCCCCAAATACCGTGCGCCACCCCGGCCGGACCCTGCAACCGCCGCTGATTCACCCCTCGATTCCTGCGTACCTCGCCCATGCCCCACCAATGGCGTGCGGCCGCGCAGTACATGGAAGCCTGGGTTCAGCAGCAACCCTGATGGGCACCCCTGCTGATGGGCGAGCTCAATCTCTGCGAAGTAGAGGGGTTGGCTTGCCCCAGCCTCTGCCCGGAGGGCGGAGCAGGGGCTACGCCTATGCAGTCACGTCGCCGGGTGATTCATGAGAAATTGGATACTTACAAAATGCGTGGACCAGCGCGGCGGGGTGCACCGTGCACGTGCGGCAACGCTCGCGCCACGCGGCGTCGCTACCCCCGGGGGCCCCTCCGGGTTGCGGTCCCCGGTGGGGCACCGGCTGCGTCCTTGGCTGCCCGTTGCGCCGCCTCTGCCGCCGGAACCGCCTCCCAGTCGTCCAGATCCATCTCCTCCGGTTCCGGATTTGGAATCGGAATCCGCGCGGCGCCCTGGCCCTGGCCCTGTCCAGATCCGGTGGCGGCGCCGCCGGCTGAGCCGGGCCGCGCGGCGGCGGCGGGGGCCCCTGGGCCCACGCCGGGCCCCCCTGGGCCTGGGTGGGCCACGGGCCCCGACGGTTCGTCTTCATCAAAGCCGCCCTCTGCGGGAGGAAACAGGGAGGGGTTAGGGAGGGGGGTTGGGTGGAGGGGGAATGGGTGGAGGCGGAGGTGGTGTGGTGAGGTCCCTTGCCCCTCACAACTGATATCGTTTCGGTAGTCCAGGTCCGAAACACCCCCCTTTCCCCCCCTCTCCCCCCTCCCCTTTGCCCCTCCCCCCCTTCCCCCTCCCACCGATGATGACGTTGGGGTCGTCCCGGTCCGGGCGCATGAAGAGCCGCAGCGCGTCCTCCCCCGCCTCGGCGGTGTCCCGTGGGTCGCGCATGAGCCCCGCCACCCACTCGCCGGCCATGCCCAGCTGGGGTGGGGGGGGAGGAGGTGAAGGGGGATAGGGGGGGAGGGGCGGGAGGGGGAGGGGAAGGAGTGTAGGAGAGGGAGGGGATATGGAGAAGGAATCAGCCCAGCCACTCGCTTGCAATGCCCAGCTGGGGGGGGGATGAGGGGAGGGGGGGAAAGGAGGAGACGGTGAGGGCGACAGGGGAAAGGGCTCGGAGTGCTGTCCGGTCGACGCGCCCCATCGTACCCCGAACCTGGCGAGCGCGCACCTGTACGGCATCGTCGTACGACCCCACGTGGTCCATCAGGTGGGCGCCGCCGCCGCCGCCGCCCCGCGCCGCTGCGGCGGCGGCGGCCATTGCCGCCTGCTGCTGAGCGGCGGCCGCCTGGGCGTGCATGACGGCCTGGGGGGGGGGGGAAGGAGGGGAAGGGGGGAGGAGGAGGGCTTTGATAGGGGTAGGGGGGAGGGAAGGAGAGGCGGCCTGGACGTGCATGAAGGCCTGGGGGGAGGAGGAGAGGGGAAGGGTGGACGAGGGTTGGGAGGACAGATGCAATGGAGGGAAACGGTACGGGGAAGGCGCTAATAGGCGTCCGCGGGCAAGACGGAGGCATTGCGGAGGGTACGCGTTGCGGAGTGGGAGCTGCGTGGAGCCGGGCGCACGTGCCGTTACCCTCCTGCCCCGGCCCCAGCACCCCCAACCACCCAAACACCAAACCTCCAACCGCCCAACCGCCCAACCACCAACCGCCCCGCCTCGCCTGCACGTGCGCCTGCTGCCTCAGCTCCAGCAGCGCCTCCGGCAGGGGGTCGTAGGGGGCGAGGGGGAAGGAGAGGAGCTCCACGGAGCCGGGGGGGAGCAGGAAGCCGCGGGGCTCGCGGAAGGCCTGACAGGGGGGGGGGTAGGGGGGGGGGGGGGGGAGGAAGGGAGAGGTTGGGGGGCAAGAGGTGTCAGACGTCCCGTCTGGCCGGCCTCACCTGTTACTGTCTGAGGGTGCTTATCGTTTCCTGCTGCAGCACACCTAGCCGACGCACCTTCTGCACGAACGGGTGCAGCTCCTCGAACGAGTGCGCCGAGTTGCATCGGCCGCTGCAGGGCACCCCCGCGAAAATGCGGCCGCACGAGTTGGTGAAGCGGCCGGCGCGGGGGCGGTTGGGCAGGCGGCGGTCGAGCATGGCCTGGGGGGGGGGGGTAATGGGGAGGGGGAGAGGGAGAAGGGGAGGGGAGGCGGTTGAAGAGAGGGAGTGGGCAGGGAGGCTGGGCCAAGGCAGGGGGGCTGGGAGGCGGCGGTCGAGCATGCCCCGGGACGCTGAGAGGGGGCAGCAGAGAAAGGGGTTGGCCACCTCCACCAGCTTGAGGAAGCACGTGGGCACGGCACGGCACGGCACGAAACACACACGCCCTCCCCCTCCCAGCCCCCTCCGCCCCCACCTTGTCCTCCATGGCCACCTCCACCAGCTTGAGGAAGCGCCACAGGTGCACGCGGTAGGTGTACATGGCCCTGGTCCACACGGTCTGGGGGGGGAGAAAGGGGGAAGGGGGGAGGGAGGAGGTGACCACAGGGGAAGTGCAGAGCGTTGGAGGCCGCTAAGGGTGTGTTCATGTGACGCGGTTCGTCGTGGTTCGCCGTGGTTCGCTTCAGGGAGCAGCCTCTCACTCATACCGCAACTATAAAGTCTTTCTCACAGCTTGTTCAAGCCCTGTGAAGTCGCGACGGCCCTTCAACGGCCGACTTGTCGCGTTCGCGACCAAGCTGCGACCGCGGTGCGGCTCCTACACCACCCGCCGCCCTTGAAAGCGCTTCTCTGATGCTATATAGGGTAGATTCTGACCGCGATGGCACAAAACGCGTTCTAGACGCGCAGCATGTGGTCGCGACGACCGACATGTCTTGCAGAAACTGACCTACGTTTGCCTTGTGGAAGCAAATCGGGTTGATAGGTGATAGCTTGGTTCGGCACGGTTCGGGCCTGTTCGGGGGCCGCCTTGTGAACAGTGGTCCACGAACCACGCGCCCGAACCAGCCCGAACCACGTCGCGAACCACGTCCCATGTGAACATGCCCTAAACCACCTGCAAAGCGCTCCCACAAACTCCCTCCCCTTGTTCCCCGCATCGTTGCCACTCTGTCATTCATACCACGCGTGGTTACTACCGAACACGCGAACTATGCCAGGTCTCACGCAGGGTCTAATCCCACACCCGCCCACCCCCCCCGCACCTGCATGGCCGCGGGGCTGTCCAGGTGGAAGCCGGGGAAGGGCACGAAGCGGGGCGCGGGGCCCTTGGACCGGAGGGACTGCAGCAGCCCGTGCCAGCGGGGCACCCACTGGGGGGGGGGGGAGGGGGGGGAGGGGTTTAGGCCCGGGGTTTAGGGGTGTGTGGAGGTGGGAGATCGACAGGGAGAAAAATACTTGCAGGCTTAGGGGTAAGGTGACGGGGGTCATGGGGCAGCGGCAAGCATGGAGGGTTGGGGAAAGGGGTGAGCCCTCCCTCGCTTTCCAACCTTTCTCTCTCCCCTTGCCCGCCCTCCAGGCCTCCTCGCCCGTCACCCATCCCCCGCCTCCCGCTCCTGCACCCCTTCACCTCTCCTGCCCCCAACTCCCCCCCCCCCCACACACACACCTTCATGTGGACCGCGATGGCGGGCTCGAAGGCGCGGCACACCAGGTAGTACGACCCCACGTGCACGTGGCAGGATCGGGGCTTGTACGAACAGACCTCCCCGCGGAACACCTGGGGTGGTGGTGGGGAGCGGGGGTGGGGGGGATGGGGTGGTGTGGGCCGAAGGGGGTTGGCACGGGTTGGACCGCCCTACCTTCCCCGCTCTTGGCCCAGTCCCCTCATGTGCTGCAACCCAACCCCGCCCCCCACCTGGCATAGCAGGCCCAGCACGCCGATGGTGGCCAACCATCCCCCTCCCCCCCCCCCACACGCGCGTTGCCCATACACATACGCTTTGCCCCTTACTTCTTCCCCGAACCCCCCCGCCCCCTCCGTCCCCCACCTGGCGCAGCAGGCCCAGCACGCCGATGGTGAACATGCTGTGTGAAGGGGGGGGGGAGGCGAGGGGCGCATGAGGGGAAAGAGAAGGGCGCAGGAAGGGGTTGAAGGAAGGCTGAAAGCACAGACAGACCCCGACCTCACGCGTCCAAAAACACACACGCTTTACCCCCTCCTTTCCCCCCCTCACTCGGGGAACATGTTGAGCCGCAGCACCAGGGTGCCCCCGGGCGCCAGCGTGTTGGCCATGACGATGAGCTGCGGGCCTGGGGGGGCGGGGGGGAACGAGGGGGGGGAACGTGTGTGTTTCGTGACGAGTGGGTGGGCGCCAGCGCACTACCCCGGTTGCATCGCGCCCCGCTCCCCGTGCTGCCGTACCCCATCCCGCGTGCCTTGTGCGCCGCCGCATTGGTGCCGTACACATTGAAGGCCGGATTCTCCGCATCCGGCAGCGACGTCTCCTTGTGGATCCAGTCCTTGCCGCCCAGAAAGGATCCATCCAGGATCACGAGCTGGATGCTGGGGGTGGGGGGGTCGTCCAGACCTGACAGGGGGGGAGGCAGGAGGGACGGGAAGGAGGGGAGGGAGGGAGCTCGTGCGTACGTGTGCAACTATTTGCGACCGCCAATTGGTGAACAGCGTTAGTAAGGGCATGTGTTGGACAATTGAGTGCTTGCTACTGCAACTGCGTGCGTGTTCTACGGAGCAGAACAGCCCCAGCCCTCTCCTGGCTCTCGTGGAAAGCGCTGTGCCCCTCCCCCTCCCCCGCCCCCTCCCCCCGCCCAACCCCTCACCCGCCGTCGTCGTGAGCGCCGGCCGGGGGCAGCCGGGCGCCCCCACGCCCATGTTCCCCACCCGCACCCCCGCCGCCACCGTGGTCACATCCACGAAATGGAGGTAGTACTGGTCGGTCTGGGGGGCAGAGGGCGGGGGAGGGAGGGGTCGGAAAGGGAGGAAGGGGAGGGTGCGCAGCATGTCTCGCGCCCCCAGGACGTCCGCCGACGCCCCTTGTCTGCCCAGCCCGCCTCCACGCCCCCACCCTGCTGCGCCTCCTGGCATTCCTCCCGTCTCCCACCACCCCACCCCCACCTCGAGCTCTATGGCCGGCAGGTGCCCCCCCAGCTCGGGCGGCAGGCTCAGGCCGATGCCCTTGCGGGGGGCCGGCCCGGCGGTGAGGGAGTAGGTGCTGAAGCCGCCGGGGCAGCAGCACACGTCCAGGAACTGGGGGGGGCGGAGGAGGTGACAGGGGGTGGCAGGGGGTGAGGGGGATGGCAGGGGCTTAGGTGGGGTAAGAGGGAGGAGCTGTGTGCCGGATTGGGGCAGCAACACACGTCCAGGAACTTGGGGGGGGAAGGCAGGAGGTGGCAGGGGGCGAGGGGGGGGTGGAGAGGGTGACGGAGTCATCGAGGCGGAACATGTTCAGGAGCGGGGCCTTGGTCTTTGGGGGGGGTTCACGCCTGGCCTACCCCTAAAAAGCACTACACCCGCCCCCCAGCCCCAACTCCCGCCCCCCACCTGGAACGGTTGGTTGGGCTGGCGCCCCGCGATGAAGTGATCGTTGGACTCGTCGATCTCGTACATGATGTACCGCATGCGCTGTACGGCAGTACGGCAGACCAGCGCGTATCAGGGCAGGGGCAGACAATCCGTCGGTATCCCCCGCGTACCCCTCCCCGTGTTGCCTCTCCTGCAGCGCATCTCGTGCCACTGCGCCTGCCCCTTTCAACCCCCTCTTGCCTGGCCCCTCCCTCTCTCTCCCCCGCCCCCCCCTGCCCCCCCCTCTTGCCTCCCCCCTCCCTCCCTCCCCCCTTTGCCCCCCCCCCACCTCCCGCATCTCGTGCCGCTGCTCCTGCCCCGCCGCCGTCTTCCGCCGCGTGGCCTGGACAGCCTGGATCCTGCCCTGCCCCTGCACGCCTGTGGGTGTTGGTGTGTGAGCGTGGTGGGGTTTGGCAACGAGGAAGCCGTAAGCAAGCAGAAGGGCCGGCGGCCTGTTTGTGTTTGTGTGGTGGCGGGGTGGCTGGGTGGGGGGGCATATGTTGCTGGGCGGGATCGCGCCCGGGGAGGTAGGGGTGTGTGGGGGTGCGGCCGTGCGGGGCGATCCAAGGTGTGGGGGGGAGGGGGCCGACAGGGGCAGCAGGGAGCGGCCAGACAGTCGGGGAGCACGGAGCGGCACGGAGGTCATTAGGGGGCGGGCCGAAGGCCGGGCACCTCCTGTGCTTGACAGCAGCAACCCGGGTCTAGAGAGCGCAAACGGGGCGGTTGCAACCCCGTCGGCCCCGCCACGCATCCTCTTCCCAAGCCACAACCGCCAACCGTCAACCGTCAACTGTCAACGGTCAACCCCCTGAGCGCCCCCACCTGTGCTCCGCAGGACCCCACCGGGCCCGGGTGCCATGGGGGCGGGCATGGGCATGGCCCCCGGCACCGGGCCCATGGGCATGGGGATGGGCCCGAACGCCCCGGGCCCAACCGGGCCCATGCCTCCGCCGCCGTACATGCTGACGTCACGCGATGGACCCCTGCTGCTACAGCGCTAGGGGCCCTCCTGCACGTGTCCGGATCGGGGTACTCGGCCCGATGCGTTGCTCAGCGCTGCCGTCGCCGCCGCCGCCTGCTAGCTCTGGGCTAGCAGCGGCGGCGGCAGGATGCTTGCTTCGCTGGAGGTTGCTCCTCTGCTACGAGATATTTGCCTCCCTCTCTTGAGGGAGGCAAGGCTGTGCCGTGCGACTGCCGCCGAGTCCCGCTGCCGCCGCTTCCCTGCTCCCGGCGGCCAGGCACCGGCGGTGTTTGCCGCCAGGCGGAAGCTCCAATTCCAGAGTCGGGACTGAAAGCTTTACCTGCACATGCCAAGGGCCGGGTGGAGAGGCCGGCGCGGATGGGGCAGGGAACATGAGGAAGGCACGGTGGGGTAGCGCACGACACGCGGGTTGGAAGGGGGGACAAGGCTGCCCGCAGCCCCCTCCCTCCCTTCCCCGGCGCACCCCGACCAGTCCTTCCACAGACACCAGCCCCATCAGCATTGCGTTGCAACTTACTCAGACGGCAGGAGGGCGCTCCGCGACGAGTTCAGGGCAGCGATGGCAGCCCTTCAGCACCGCAGCAACCAGCAGTACGCCTAAGCTTAAAGGCTTGCAGCAGTTTAGTAGCATACAACATTGGGAGTTGCCGTCAAGGTTCAAGAGAACGATGCTGCAAATGGCGCGAGGTCGCTCTTGCGGCCTCCGAGGCTGTGCTATGGCCACTGAAATGTGTCTAGAAGAGAGTCTCTCTGGCAAAGCAGATGGCTGCAAGCACGGTGTGTGCTGTGCATGCTGCACACAGATTGCGACGCCCCCAGCCCCCGACCCCAACCCGACCTGCACACAGATTACAACGTCGCCCCGGGGACTCGCCCCGAGCCCCCGACCCCAACCCGAGCCACGGCGGAGCCGATGTTGCGCAAAGCTCAAAGGTAAGCCTGGGGAAAGCGGGGGGGGGCTACGTGCCCTTGCGTGCCTGGCGTCATTTGGCGTCAGGCCTGCTGCCCATGTTGCGTTGAAACGCGTTATGCGTACGCGTTATGTCGCGTTAGGGCCGCTTACGCGTGCAGCGTAAGGAGAGCGTTTCATCGCCCCGACATTCAAGTCCACGTGGCTTACATGCCTGCAGGATGTACCGCCGCCTCTGCCTCACCCCAACATCACATGCCACCCGTCCGTGCGGCTTGCTCTGACTCGCCCCAGGCCCAATCACGTACAAGCCCTATCTTTACCAGTACGTCCCCACGGCTGCCTCGCTCGGGGCCCGTCTGCAGCCCAGACCATAATCGTACAAGGACAAGATCAAGTACATGCCAAGACTCAACTACGGTACCACATACACCGAAGGAGTACAGACCGGACCCCACCTGAACCGCGCAACGGCGATGCATGTAGTAACGACGCGATAAGCACCTGCTGCATGGCAGCAACCGCAACGGAGGCCCCCATACTTGAACACAGTACCAAGTACGACATCAATTACGACAGACGGGATCCCACCTACATTGTAGCAACACAAATACCTAGGCACAAACGTAGCGGCAACCGCAATCGAGGGCCGGCTGGGCTGCGGTCAACGTCCTGGTGAACGGGCTCTAGTGGGCACGGCTCGCCGCCCCGCATGCGCAATAATGCACGCAATGCAGACACGTACCGCAACTGACCCGACCCAAGCAACCGGCCGCACAAGTTGCCCTACCCCTACACCTTTGACAACCTTGAAACTCCTAACCCTTACAAACAAAACATGCTGCTTGCAAGCACCCTGCCCGGGACTGCGCACCACTGCGGCCGGACACAGCCGCCCCAGCGGCTCCCTCCTGGCCCCAACCCCTGCATCCGCTAGCACAGCCACCGCAGGCCCACAGCCTCCCCAGCGACCCCCCCCCTCGCCATCCCCTGATGCCGCCGCGCACTTCCCCCCACGCATGCCCGTCCCACATTCCGTTGGCCTCGCCAAGAGGCCGTGGGCAGCGGAACGCGGGCGGGCAGGGGTGGTGCCCGCCGGCAGGGCGCCAGCGGGGGCTCCCTCACCCTCACCAGATCACCTGCGGGACCGAGGGGGAAGGGGCGGCGAGGCAGCACAGTGCTGATGAGTGGCATGCATGAGGGTCTCCCGTCCACAGGGTGCTGCCGCCAGGAGACCTGCCCCAACAGCGCTGTCCTTCCACCCCCCAAGTCTGCCCCTTCCCACCCCTCTCGCCCCACCTCCCTCACGCCCCATGGGTCCCGCATCCGCCACCTACGCCGCCTGCTCCCCCCACAACCCGTAAACTCCCTGCCCCCCACCCCCCCTTATACTCCCTGCCTCCCCACCCCCGGGCGCATCCCTCACCTTGCCTGCGGCCACCTGAGGCCAGGGGCCCGTCAGCGCCGGGGCCAGCACCAGGTGCAGCAGGTGGGGCCCGCCGAGGGCTGCAGCCTCGATATCAGCTCGCGCATCTCCTGGCGAAGCTCGGAAATCAGCTGCTGCTGCTGCCGCTCGACGCGCGTGTTGGTGGCCTGCGCTTCCAGCCTGACCGCGTAATCCTCCATAGCCCCGCGGAACTCCGCCCAGTCGTCAGCCCACTTTCTCTCGGGGCTGCGGCCGGTGTCCGGCGCAGACGACGACGACGACGAGCCCGGCTCCGAGGGCCGTCCCGGCTCGTCAGGCGGCCGAGGGCTGGGCCATGGGGCTAGGGGCGGCACGCCGAGGCTCTCCAGGGCCTCCGTGGCCATCGCGGCCCTTCGCTCCAGCCGAATAGCGTCCCTTTTGTTGTCTGCCCCCCTCTGCAACTGCTCAGAGCTAGAGCCTGAGTTCGCGCTCGGGGTCGAAGCAGACATTATCTTGCGTCTCAAGCGAGGTCGTCGCCGTGAGCACACCAATGAACCGGAAAAGACGCAAGAGTTGCGCTCGTCGACGGGCTCTAACCGCGGCATTCTTTGTGGCCTTGCTTGCAGTCCTTGTCAGTTCCTTGGACTACGCGAACCGCGGCGCCAGTCGCACCAAGAACTCACGACGTTTGCAAAATCAAGAGTGTCAGCTATCCGCTACATCGGCTGACCATGTCCACACAGGCGAGCATCGCCTCCCCATGCGCTGCTCTCGCTGCGCAGCGCAGCCTGGTCCCCGCTCCGCCCGTGGCCTCCAGCCCCCCAGGTCCAGTCCGGCGCCACGGTCAAGACGGTGCTGGTCGGCATCTACCGCTTCTGGCGCTCGCAGGCGCTCATGGAGAAGCAACACGCGCCGTTGGGGAGAGGAAAGGGACGAGAAAGGAAGGGGGAGAGGGCTTAGGAGGAGGGGATGGGAGATCTAGAGGGACGGGGGGAGCATGTGCCCATGGACAAGCCGCTCGCTTAACGCACTGGCTGGGGAGAAGGGAGCGAACAGGAAGGACACATACGGCGGCGAAGACCTGCGATATCGGTTGGCGGAAGTGTCAAGCCCCCGCGCCCCGCGCCCCTCATCTCCCCCGCGCCCCCTGTGCCGATTCAGCATCCGGTCAGCGGCTTTTGTCCCTTGGCCCTTGCCCGGCACCCCTCACCCTCCCCTCAACCCCACCGCACCCACCGTGCTCATTTGTACCTACCACCCTCGGCCCCCTTGCCCACCTGCCCGCGCACGCCCCGCACCCCTCAGCCTCCCCCTGCTCCCCGCGCCACCCAACCGGGGCCACACGTCTCGTGCCTGCACGCTTTTCGCACCCCTGCGGTTTGTCGTGCGTCATTGCTCCAAGCTGGTCGGTGCCTCCCAGCTGGGTGGATTCGCCCGTTCCAGGAGCCCTGCGCCCTCCATCCAGCCCGGGGGGCCTGGGGCTGCGATCCGTGCTTGGTTTGCTGGGGCCTGCCTGTCTCTGCAAGGGCTGCCTTGCCGTGCAGCGCCATGGCCCGCCTCCCGGTGGCGTAAGCCTCCGTGCCGTGCTCATGTGCCCGCCCCTGCCCCCGCGCTGACTGGGTCCATCCTGACGCTTCCGCCGTTGCCCCCAAAACCGTGCGCCACCCCGGCCGGACCCTGCACCCGCCGCCGATTCACCCCTCGATTCCTGCGTACCTCGCCCATGCCCCACCAATGGCGTGCGGCCGCGCAGTACATGGGAGCCTGGGTTCAGCAACCCTGATGGGCACCCCTGCTGATGGGCGAGCTCAATCTCTGCGAAGTAGAGGGGTTGGCTTGCCCCAGCCTCTGCCCGGAGGGCGGAGCAGGGGCTACGCCTATGCAGTCACGTCGCCGGGTGATTCATGAGAAATTGGATACTTACAAAATGCGTGGACCAGCGCGGCGGGGTGCACCGTGCACGTGCGGCAACGCTCGCGCCACGCGGCGTCGCTACCCCCGGGGGCCCCTCCGGGTTGCGGTCCCCGGTGGGGCACCGGCTGCGTCCTTGGCTGCCCGTTGCGCCGCCTCCGCCGCCGGAACCGCCTCCCAGTCGTCCAGATCCATCTCCTCCGGTTCCGGATTTGGAATCGGAATCCGCGCGGCGCCCTGGCCCTGGCCCTGTCCAGATCCGGTGGCGGCGCCGCCGGCTGAGCCGGGCCGCGCGGCGGCGGCGGGGGCCCCTGGGCCCACGCCGGGCCCCCCTGGGCCTGGGTGGGCCACGGGCCCCGACGGTTCGTCTTCATCAAAGCCGCCCTCTGCGGGAGGAAACAGGGAGGGGTTAGGGAGGGGGGTTGGGTGGAGGGGGAATGGGTGGAGGCGGAGGTGGTGTGGTGAGGTCCCTTGCCCCTCACAACTGATATCGTTTCGGTTGTCCAGGTCCGAAACACCCCCCTTTCCCCCCCTCTCCCCCCTCCCCTTTGCCCCTCCCCCCCTTCCCCCTCCCACCAATGATGACGTTGGGGTTGTCCCGGTCCGGGCGCATGAAGAGCCGCAGCGCGTCCTCCCCCGCCTCGGCGGTGTCCCGTGGGTCGCGCATGAGCCCCGCCACCCACTCGCCGGCCATGCCCAGCTGAGGGGGGGGGGGGGGTAGGAAGGAAGAGGGAGGAGGGGGCGCGGAGCGGGAGGGGGAGGGGAAGGAGTGAGGGGGAGAGGGGGAGAGGGGGGTTAAGGTAGGGCAGTAGCCTAGCCACCCGGTCACAGCCATCACCAGCGGAGGGGTCGAGGGAAGAGGGAGGAGAGCTCGGCATGCTGCCCGGCCGGGACGCGCCTCACCGTACCCCGCCCCTGGTGTGCGCGCACCTGTACGGCATCGTCGTACGACCCCACGTGCGACATCAGGTGGGCGCCGCCGCCGCCGGCCCGTGCCGCTGCGGCGGCGGCGGCCATTGCCGCCTGCTGCTGAGCGGCGGCGGCCTGGGCGTGCATGACGGCCTGGGGGGGACGATAGTGGGGGGGAAAGAGGGGGGGGGACAGGGGTTTAGCGGAGGGTTGAGGCCGGAAGAGGGTGAAGGGAAAGAGAGGCGGCCTGGGCGTGCATGGCGGCCTGGAGGTGCAGGAGAAGGGGGGAGGGGTAGACGTTAGAGGATTGAGAGGGTTGGGAGGGGAGATGCAATGGAGGGGAACGGAATGGGTCGGGATGGGTACACGTGCCGTTACCCAACCCAACCACCCAACCACCCAACCGCCCAACCGCCCAACCACCAACCACCAACCGCCCGACCCGCCTGCACGTGCGCCTGCTGCCGCAGCTCCAGCAGCGCCTCGGGCAGGGGGTCGTAGGGGGCGAGGGGGAAGGAGAGGAGCTCCACGGAGCCGGGGGGGAGCAGGAAGCCGCGGGGCTCACGGAAGGCCTGACAGGGGGTGGGGGGACGGGGTGGAGGGGAGGACGGGGGAGCATTTGGCAGCGTAGACACCTCCCCCCCCCCACAGACCCTGCTTGCCGTACACGCTGCTAATATGACAGACGTCGCCACCTATCTACACGAACGTGCTTTGCTACTCTTCAGCAGCAGCACAGCTATCCTGCGTTGCTAACTAACCAGCCGACGCACCTTCTGCACGAACGGGTGCAGCTTCTCGAAGGAGTGCGCCGAGTTGCATCGGCCGCTGCAGGGCACCCCCGCGAAGATGCGGCCGCACGAGTTGGTGAAGCGGCCGGCGCGGGGGCGGCTGGGCAGGCGCCGGTCGAGCATGGCCTGGGGGGGGGAGGAGAGGGGGGTGGAGGGGGGGGGATAGGGGGGAGGGGAGGAGGAGGCTGAGCCAAGGCAGCGGGGCTTGAAGGCGGCGGTCAAACATGGCCCGAGACGCTGAGAGGGGGCACGGCACGGCACCTCCACCAGCTTGAGGAAGCACGTGGGCACGGCACGGCACGGCACGGCACGAAACACACACGCCCTCCCCCTCCCAGCCCCCTCCGCCCCCACCTTGTCCTCCATGGCCACCTCCACCAGCTTGAGGAAGCGCCACAGGTGCACGTGGTAGGTGTACATGGCCCGGGTCCACACAGTCTGAGGGGGGGAATGGGGAGGGGGGGTCAAAAGGAGGGGAGGGGGAGGAAGGGTTATCGGGGTAAGGCCTAGTGCTTGGCGTCCGCTCTCCTCGTGCTCCCTCATCCCAAGCCCGCCCGCCCTCACCTCTATGGCCCTCGCCCTCCCTGGCGGGTTTGATAGAGGTTAGCCCTCCCCCCCCAGGATCCCCCCAAGCAGGCCCCGCCCCGCACCTGCATGGCCGTGGGGTTGTCCATCAGCATAGTCCTGCTGCTTACTACTGCTTACTGACCACACACACGCCCGCCAGCTCTAGCGGCGGCACAAACGTGAACGCTAATCACCGCGCCTGAGACTCCCTGGCTCATGCGAGCAGCCGTCCACACACGCCCGGCCCCCCCCTCGCCTGCATGGCCGCGGGGCTGTCCAGGTGGAAGCCGGGGAAGGGCACGAAGCGGGGCGCGGGGCCCTTGGACCGGAGGGACTGCAGCAGCCCGTGCCAGCGGGGCACCCACTGGGGGGGGGAGGGGGGGGAGGGGGGAGCGGTGTGGTGTTTAAGGGGTGTAGGGGGGTCGGGCATCGGCTGGGAGGAGGTAAGCCTTAAATGAATGGGGTAAGGCGATGGGGGTACGGGGCAGCGGAAAGGGTTGCGGAGGAGCAAAATAACGCTCCCTCACTTCCCCCCCCCTTTCATTCTCCCCTTGCGCCCCCTCCAGGCCTTCCCACCCGTCGCCCATCCCCCGCCTCCCTCTCCTGCCCCCCCCAACCTCCCCCCCCCCCCCACCTGCATGTGGACCGCGATGGCGGGCTCGAAGGCGCGGCACACCAGGTAGTACGACCCCACGTGCACGTGGCAGGATCGGGGCTTGTACGAACAGACCTCCCCGCGGAACACCTGGGGGGACGGGGGGGAGCGGGGGGGAGCGGGGGTGGGGGGGATGGGGTTGGGTGGGCCGAAGGAGGTTGCCATGCGGGGTTGCCTGCCTAACTTTTCCCCCCTTGGCCCAGTCCCCTCATGTGCTGCAACCCAACCCCGCCCCCCACCTGGCATAGCAGGCCCAGCACGCGGATGGTGGCAACCATCCCCCTCCCCCCCCCCCACACGCGCGTTGCCCATACACACACGCTTTGCCCCTTACTGCTTCCCCGAACCCCCCGCCCCCTCCGGCCCCCACCTGGCGCAGCAGGCCCAGCACGCCGATGGTGAACATGCTGGGGAAAAGAGGAGGGCGCAGCAAGGGTCTGGAGGCAAGAAGCGCAGAGAGACCCAGCCCCCACGCGTCACGAAACACACACGCTTTACCCCCTCCTTTCCCCCCTCACTCGGGGAACATGTTGAGCCGCAGCACCAGGGTGCCCCCGGGCGCCAGCGTGTTGGCCATGACGATGAGCTGCGCCACCAGCAGGGCCTGGGGGGCGGGGGGGGGGAACGAGGGGGAAAGCGTGTGTGTATCGAGACGCGTGGGGGCGCCAGCGCCTTACCCCGGTTGCACCGCGCCCCCTTCCCGTGCTTCCGTACCCCATCCCACGTGCCTTGTGCGCCGCCGCATTGGTGCCGTACACGTTGAAGGCCGGATTCTCCGCATCCGGCAGCGACGTCTCCTTGTGGATCCAGTCCTTCCCGCCCAGGAAGGATCCATCCAGGATCACGAGCTGGCAGCTGGGGGATCGTCCAGACCTGACAGGGGGGAAGGGAGGTACAGGGAGGAGGGGAGGGAGAGATCTGGTGCGTTCGTGTGCAACAACTTGCAACCGCCATTTGGCGAACAGCGTTGCTAAGTGCTAGACATTTGTGTGCCTGTTGTGCCCCACCCTTACCCTTCCCCCGCCCGATCCCTCACCCGCCGTTGTCGTGAGCGCCGGCCGGGGGCAGCCGGGCGTGCCCACGCCCATGTTCCCCACCCGCACCCCCGCCGCCACCGTGGTCACATCCACAAAGTGCAGGTAGTACTGGTCGGTCTGGGGGGCCGAGGGCGGGGGAGGGAGGGGTAAAGAAGGGGGAAAGCGTGTGTGTTTTTCGTGCCGCCGGCCGCCACCGTGGTCACATCCACGAAATGGAGGCAGTACTGGTCGGTCTGGGGGGCGAGAGGGCGGGGATGGGGAGGTAAGGAAAACGGAAGAGGGAGCGCCTTTGTTCCGCGCAAGGCAAGCACATGCATGCATGCCGACGCCCTCGCTCCAGCCCAGCACCCTCACCCGTCGGCGCCACCGCCTCCTTCCCACACATCCCCAGCCCCCCACCCCGACCCCAGTAGCCGGCAGACTCGGCCCCTACTGGACGGGATGGTCCCGGGCCCTTAGTCTTTCTTCTGGCCCTCTTCCCCTGCTAATTCGTGCCCCGCTAGCCTCCGCTCACTCCCAAACCCCTTCGCCCTCCCCCCCTCCCCCAGCCCACCAGCCCAACCCCACCTCGAGCTCTATGGCCGGCAGGTGGGCCCCCAGCTCGGGCGGCAGGCTCAGCCCGATGCCCTTGCGGGGGGCCGGCCCGGCGGTGAGGGAGTAGGTGCTGAAGCCGCCGGGGCAGCAGCACACGTCCAGGAACTGGGGGGGGCGGAGGAGGTTACAGGGGACCATGAGGGGGGGGCGATGGGGGGGGAGTGGGTGAGCCTCTGAAACCCTACACCTATTCCCCAACCCAAGCCCCAACCCCCACCTGGAACGGTTGGTTGGGCTGGCGCCCGGCGATGAAGTGGTCGTTGGACTCGTCGATCTCGTACATGATGTACCGCATGCGCTGTACGGCAGTACGGCGAGGCAGGGCATGTCATGGCAGGGCCTCCCACCCCACGCCCTCCCTCCTCGGCCTCCCCCCCTCCCTCGCCCCTCCCCCCTCCTCCCCTGCCCCCCCCACCTCCCGCATCTCGTGCCGCTGCTCCTGCCCCGCCGCCGTCTTCCGCCGCGTGGCCTGCACCGCCTGGATCCTGCCCTGCCCCTGCACGCCTGTGTGGGGTGGGGGGTGGGGGGGGCGGTGCGTGTGTGTGTGGGGGGGGGGGGGGGCGATCAAAGGTGGTGGGGAGCAGACCGGGGTAGCACGGTAAGGCGAGACAGTCGGGGAGCACGAAGGGGAGAGTGCGGGAGTCAGAGGGCAGCAACCCGGTGGGCCCCGCCACGCATCCTCTCCCCAAACCACAACTGCCAACCGTTAACCGCCAACCGTCAACCCCTTGGACCCCCACCTGTGCTCCGCAGGACCCCACCGGGCCCGGGTGCCATGGGCGCTGGCATGGGCATGGCCCCCGGCACCGGGCCCATGGGCATGGGGATGGGCCCGAACGCCCCGGGCCCAACCGGGCCCATGCCGCCGCCGCCGTACATGCTGACGTCACGCGATGGCCCCCTGCTGCAACCGTCCTAGGGGCGCTCCTGCACGTGTCTGGATCAGGGTGCTCGGCCCGATGCCGTGCTCAGCGCTGCCGTCACCGCCGCCGCCAGCTTTGGGCTAGCAGCGGCGGCGGCAGGATGCTTGTTTCGCTGGAGGTTGCCGCCTCCGTTAGAAGGGTTTTGCCTCCCTCGTGAGGGAGGCAAGTCTCCGCCGTGCGCTTGCCGCCGAGGCCCGCTGCCGCCGCTTCCCTGCTGTTGGCGGCCAGGTGCCGGCGGTGATGGCCGCAAGGCAGCAGCTTAAACTCCGGGCTCGGGATTGGGAGCTGGCCCTGCCTGCACGTGCCGTGGGTGAGGTGGAGAGGCCGGCGCGGAAGGGGCAGGGAGCTTGAGCAAGGGACGGCTAGGAAGCGCGCGACGGGGGAGCAGGCTAGAAAGGGGGGGGGGGGGGCAGGGCCGGGGCCGACGACCGTGGTGTGCCCCTTCGCCGGTGCTGGTGCCGGGGCCGACCAGTCCTTCCACCGACACCAGCCCTCATCACCATCGCCTTAGCAGATGCAACGTACCCAGACGGCGTGGGAGCGCTCCGCGACAAGTTCAGGGCAGCGACGATTGCAGCCCTTCAGCAGCGCAGCCAGCTGAACTAAGCTTATGCTATAAGTCTTGTGTTCAGTGGCATGCAACGTTGTGGCGGTACCGTCAAGGTTCAAGACAACGACGATGGCATTGGCTGGAGGTTGCGCTTGTTGCCTGTGCGGTGTGACCGCTGCAGTGATTTGATCAGGGGAAGCGAGTCTCTATGGGGACGCGACCAGCTGATGTTGCACCCGATGTGCTGTGCATGCTGCTGCACGGCCGGATTGCGACGCCCCGAGCCACTGCGGAGCTCCAGGAGCGGCAAGAGACAGGGAATCATGCTTACAGCCTTGGAATTGTCGGGGGCTGGGGCCCGGGAAAGCGGGCTGCAGTCCTCGGTGTTTACAATGAAGGACCCCCCTGGGGTCACAGCGCTGAACGCTGGGGCCAAGCGACCCACCTCACGGGCTTGCCCCCTGCAAGCCAGAACGCAAGTCCCTGTCATAACTTGCACTGACCACACTCAGGTCCCACCTTCGTCCTTGGCACGCAATGACCATGCTCAGCTTGGATCGATGGCCCCTCCTCGGCCGCGCCTCCTACCAGTAGCCGTTCACCGTTCATCATGTGCTCACACTGTTGGCCGTACACCTCTCGATCCTGGCTCTCCCGGCCCCACATTCACTCCCACTCTGCGGCTCCCTCCCGTTTGTTATGCGATCTGGTGCCCGTGTAGATCAGTCTGACCCATCTAAGAAAGCCATCGCCAACCCCCAGAGCATCAAGGCAGGTCCAATTCAATCTCCATCCACTACCACTTCCGTATAACGGTCCATTAAGCCTGCAAGCCACTTTTTGTGGCCTCCACTCCACGTCCTCCGCACATCTTGAGACAGCTGCCCTTGCCCCGCCTTCCGCCCCAGAGCAAAGTGAGATACCTTCACAAAGCTTCTCACGCCCGCCACACCTCCCAACCCCCAAGCCTGTTAGCAATCAAGTACCATCCATGCATCCTGCGCTCTGCTCCCCAGCGGTATATGGCATAGACGCTCTGGTGCCCACGGCCCCTCTGCGCACTCGCCCCCACCCGGTCATCGATAGATACATATGAGCAGCCTAGATACCCTGGGCTTGACACATAGTTGCAGCATACCGTCGGCGTAACATGTAGCGAAACAGAGAAACAAGAGTGCGTTCATTGCTGCATCAGCCAGCTCTAAAGCAATGCAAACACATTGCACATTGCAAGTCAAGACTGATTGGGCAAGAGGTGTGATCTATGGCTTATGACAGTGAGCGTCCACAGCAAAGCCATGCAAAAATGACACTCTGTCTACCTGACTACGTCTGACCCGCCAGCCTGCCCTCCCCCAGCAGACCTACCCCCAAGAACTCACTCTTACCTGTGCACCCCAGTTCAGATGATCCATGCATTTGTGCGTTGTTGGCATGTCCCTGTACCCACACACGAACCAACAGCGCAAACCCTCACCAGCCTCACTACAAACCCAGCCGACTGCGCCTGCTCCAGCTCCCCGCACTGTCTGCGCCTGCTGCTCCTTCACTCGCTAGCCCAGCCAGCGCCCGCCCCTTGGTGACCGCAGCGGGCGGCGGCTGTGACGGCGGCAGCGGGCCGCCCACCACGTGCATGGGATCCGATCTGGATCCAACCGGCCCGATGGCCTTGTCGTACATGGCTACGAAATCCACGAGGATTTGGGCCTTCTTGTTGAGGTCTGGGGAGTGGGGTAGGGGCAGCGTGCTTACGCGACAGAAGCGGTGACTTATTAGGGGCGGCAGGGCAGGGCCGGGCTGAGGGGGCGTGCGGTTGCCGAGGTTAGAGGACCGGAAAGGGGGGCAGAATCCCTGCCCTATCAGAAGAAGCGGCTCCAAATCTGGTCCTCTTCCCAGCAGACGCATACCAGTACCAGCGCCTGCCCATCAGCCCTGCTCGCCCTGGCGACCTGCCACACGCAGTTGCAGCCGTACCGTGCCGTACTTACCGCCGCTGCAGGGCACGTGGAAATTGTACCAGTTGCGCACGGCCTCCGTACGGCACATGCCGCTGGCCTTGTCGCGCCTTTCCGCGTTGCCCTTTTGCCCCAGCTTCTTGCCCTTTGTGTTACAGCCGCAGGGGCCCTGTGGGGAGGGGTAGGAGGGTTCGAGGACGGAAGCCATAGCGGGAAAGGGGGGAGGCGGGAACGTGCAGATCGTCTGAGGAGCTGGGGCAGGGAAGGGGCGGGTGCGGGGGCCCCAGAGCCTTAGGGCGGACGAGACAAGACCTTGCCGACCGACAATCCGCCCACGCTCTGCCTGACGCGCCTGTCCCCTTGCGGGGTAGCTCCATAGCAGGGTCTTCGGCCCCAGAACCCCACAGACGCTACCACACTCCCTCCTAGAAGGGGAGTGCCTGAGCAGTGCCCTGCGAGTTGGGCCCGAGCCCAAGGCCCCAGCTAACCCCCCCTGCCCATGCCCAAGCTCACATTGCAGTACTGTGGAAAGAGCTCCGAGCGCAGTATAGTTCCTGTTATGTACTGCGCAGGGCGGTTGGGCCGGATGCACGAAGGTGCGGAGGGTGTTAGGGGCTGCTGTTGTACATTTGCACACAGCAGCGTCTTACTCCCCCTCCCCCTGTCCTGGCCCAGCCCTTGCTGCCCTCTGACCGGGAGCCGGTCCTCACAGCCGGCTCTGCCCCTGGCTCTGCCCCAAGCCGGGCCCGGGCCCGCGTGGGCCCACCTTGGGCATGAGTCCGTCCGCGAGCAGGTCCTCGAACATGATGTGAAAGGCCGGCTGGTCCATGGTGGGCGATCCGCGCCGGGCCCGGTGTACGACAATGTGCAGCCAGTCCGTCATGGCACGGATGGCCATGGGCACGGCACGCAGGTACACGAACCCTGGGAAAGGCAGGTGGCGGGGGGATGGCCCGTGGGGGGAGGGGGGGGTGTCGGTGTGCAGTCAGTCCAAGCCACGCAGCGCACTGCGGTTTGCCTGGCGCAATGGAGCACGAACCGTGAGAGCGAGAGGCGGAGGGGGGGGGGGAAGGATAACAAGGGTACGCAAGCCCTCCTGGGCGGCCGACACAGCACGCTACCCCATGGGGCCCACCGCGGTCCGGGAGCGGGAACAGGCGGAGAAGCCACGGGCCTGTGCGGGTCTGTGCAGCATGCGGGCGGGCGCGCACGTACCTATGTTGATGTCGTTCGAGGGGAACCCGGGGTCGGGTTTGTCGTCCTCGCGCGCAAAGCACCCGCCGCCTGTCAGCTGCACGTCCATGTCTGTGGCCAGAGAGGGGTGTGTGTGTGTCTAGGGAGCACCCAATGGGAAGCGAGAATGCGAGCGCGTGCGATGCAGCAGAGTAGTGCGGAGTACCGGAACCCAGCGGAGCAGCTGTGTGTGTGTGTAGGGTGCAAGGGGCGGGGGGCGCATGGGTGTGGAGGGGGTACAAAGGGGTTGGTGGGTGGGGCTTGGCAGGAGCGGCGGGCGGTGATGGCTGCGGGTGGCTGCGCAGCGCCAGGAGCTGCGGAGCCGCGGGGTGAATGTGCATCGCCGGCGAGCCCTGCCCACCTCGTTCCAGGAGGTACGGAAGTGGGTTCTTGAACAGGACCTGGAGGGGTGGGGTTCAGGCTCCAGAGGGTCAGGTGCTGGCGCTTGCTATCGGACTGGAAGCTTGCCGGCGCGGCTTCCTGCATTCCCAGCACCCAGCGCAACCCAAACGCCAGAGAGACGCGCCGTCCCCGGGCATCGCACGCCAATGGTCCATGCTCAGCACGGGACCGTGACGTGCGAGGCCGTGCGGCGCCCCCTCCCCGTTTTGGCACTCTGCGGCTTGACGCTCGCCCCACCTCCCTCCGCCCCCCCCCCGGGCCCCCGCAGTCCAGAAACAGCACGTCCGTCCCCGCGCCCCTTGTGCCCCGTGTCACCCATACACACACACGCTTTCCCCCTCTCTCCCCCCGGCCCCCACCTGGTCGCAGTCCAGGAACAGCACGTCCGCCCCCGCGCTCAGCACGTTGGCCAGCGTCAGGATCTTGGCAAAGGAGAGCGCGAACGAGGGGAGCGTCATGTAGCCGTAGCTGGTGGGGGGATGGGATGGAGAGCAGGGTGGGTATAGGGGTGTAGGTAGGGTAAAGGCATGTGTGTTTGGGAGAGGGGATGGGATCGACATGCCCCCTGAACCCGCCCCCCTCCTTTCCCTGTTCCGGCCCCGGTCGAGGTCCCGGTCCGCTTGCCGACCACCCACCCCTGCACACCCCTAGCCTACCCCTGAGCCCCCGCCCTCCACCCCCCCCTTCCACCCCTCCACCCCTCCACCCCGGCCCCCCCGCTCACGCGTCGTGCGGTGTGAACATGGGGCTTCGCACCGCCGCGCAGTGCGCCCCCAGGGCCGCGGAGTGGCGGCTGCAGCTGGCGGCGGTGTTGTTGGGGAGCGTGAGGACGGCCGCGAGGAGGTGGGCGGCCAGGTGGTCCTGTGGGGAGTGGGGGTAGGGGGTGGGGTGAGAGGGTGGGGTGAGAGGGTGGGGTGAGAGGGTGGCGAGCAGGTGGGCGGCGACGGCGTCCTTCGGGGAAGGGGGCTTAGGGGGGGCGGGTGATGAGAGGAGCAAGTCATACAGCACTCCTGGTCTAAGCCGTCCAAGAGCCATGCGCCCGATAGCCCTTACCGCTCCCTCCCCCGCCACGGGGTTATAGCCGGGTCGCAGCCGGCGCGCCTCACCTGCCGCCCCCCCGCCCCCACAAACGTGATGTTCCGCAGGCTCTGCAGGAACGTGTGCCACAGATCGTTGCCTTCAAAGGCGTGCTCGCTGCAGAGCGATGTGGGTTGGGTTGGGGAGGGATGGGGTCATGGGAAGGGTTGGGGGTTGTCAAGGGGGGTTGCGGCCACCGCCTGTCCCGCACCATCCGCCCCAGGGCTCACCACGCTCCCACTAATCTCCGACAATTCTTTTGTCCACTTGTTGAATTCCATGTGCTGTCCTCCCAGCCCAGCTCGGCTACCCCAGCCAAGGCCCAAGGCCGGGGAAGCGAGAGGATAGGCGTCCCTACCCGTGTCATGCCCGGCCGGCCCGTGCATCTTCGGAGGCCGCTCATTAACTTTCCCCACCTCACAAGTGTTGCGAGGACAACCCTACGCTCCCGTCCTTTCGCATCAAGAACGCGCAGTTGTGCAGCCTGGATGGATCGGGGAACAAAGGGCGCCCGTCGGGGTTGGGTAGAGGGTGTGCAACACCCTGCGTGCAACTTGCGCCAGTCGCCGCCCCAACAGCCCCAAAAGAGGTGGTATTGCTCATTACCTTGACAGCTGCGGTGAACTCGGCGTCTGGCAGCGTTGGTCCGAAGTCGTCGCTCCAGAAGTCGCGGCTCATTTCCTTTACTGTCATGTTCGGCCAGCCACCGTTTACGTATCGTAAGCTATGGCATGGTCGTAGCAGCGTAGCCACGATGGCGAAAGCGAAGAGCAAGACTTGCATTGGCATGGCGGTCAACTTAACTTTCCAACCTCGCAAGCTGCTTACCGCAGGTTATGTCTACGCTGTGCTAGTTGCAGTGTCCACTCTCGGTTGCTACGCTGGCGTCCTGGAACCCGATGGCAAGAAGTGTGGCGTACGGCAGCACGGTTGTCCGGAGTATGGAGCATGGGTACCAGAGGACACGCTGGTCCGTGACAGTAGGGCGGTAGGGAGGGTAGGGGATACTTGCGGGGCTGGTCCAGATGTTCTCGTCCTTGTGCAAACTTGCTTTACGGCCCTCAAAGCGTGCATATGCTAGGCCGCGAGCCCTCCCGTTCCCTCCCTGGCCCCTCCAGCCCCATGCCTAGATGATTGGAGCCAGAACACTCCCCCCCCCCGAGGCTCAAATCCTTCTGGCTCCCAGAGCAGGTTAGCTCAACTCTGGACTTGGTGATGCTGCTTCTTGGAGGTGGCCAGGTGGGTAGGGAACTATGGATATGGACATGGCGGGGAGGCGGCCTTGGAGCGTTACAAGGCCTTGCGAGGCAGTCGTCTGGGCAGTCGTCCCTCCCTCGCGGCGTCCAAGCACGCGCTGGCGGAGGCACAGGCGCAGGTGGGGATTGGGGAGGGAAGACGCACACACGTGGCCCTGGGGGAAGGACTTGCCATCCTTCTTGCCCCACCTGGCCCCCCCCGGACGGGGACGCCGAGGGCCTGGTCGCCGCCGCCACGGGCGCCCCCTGCAGGTTAGGGGGGGACTTGCGGAGTTGCGGAGCTGTTCCACATGTCCTCGTCCCGCGCTCTCGCTGCCCCGCCTGGCCGAGGCGCTGCGGCCTGCAGGCGTTGTTCGTGCTCGTGTCCAGCCCCGACGCACTGCCCGAGTTCAACACAGTGAAGGCGCGTCGCGCGCCGGTGGACGGCGGGATGGGTGATGTGGGTCGTGTGACGTGGGTTGCGTGATGTGGGTCGTGGGGGGTGCTCGCCCGAGCAGGTGTGCCCACGAGCCAGGTGCCTAGGGCGAGGGAGCGTGAGCATGAGCGGTCGGGAGTCGGGGACGGCAGAGGAGGGAGGGCAACAGCTTGATTGGGGGCCTGGGCCCTGGGGCTTTTGGGGGCTACGGCGGGCATCGCTAGCCCCCCGCCCCCGCCCATCGCCCCCACGCCACGTGCACGCGCCAATAGGCCGCGCACTTTTTTTCAATGTCAGGAGGAAGTAGTCATTGCCAAGACTGTCCGTATGCTGCTGTGGTTGTCACACGGATAAGGGTATCATACACCGCCGAAGATGTACATCCCCACAACCGGTCCCCACACAGCCCCTGCGAGCACAGAATCCACACTCAGCCCCAAGCGCTCCCAGTTGCGGCGGGCCACCAACGTCTGTCTCTAACCAGTGCCCGCCCTCAAGCCAAGCCACGACAAATCCAGAGCTGCATAACGGAGTCAGTCCTCTTCGGTCAAGTCGAGGTTTCCGCCGGTCCCAGTGCGGTCATGTCCAGTCAAGTTACGTTCTCCCGAAAGCTTGGCCTCATTGCAGCGCCCTCCGCTCCGCCCTGCGCGCCCCCGACGCCACCAGCTCCTCCATCACGCCCGCCCCCCGCTTCAGCTGCTCGTCCCTCAGCCTGCACACGGCCGCCCGCTTGGCCAGGAGCTCCTCCTCGGGAAGGGCCATCACCTGGGGTGGGAAGCACCGGGAAGAGTAACCAGAGAACGAGGTAGGGCGTGGGGTGGACGCGTCGGGCGTCTCGGTGAGCCAGCCGAGGGTCCAGCGGGGAGTCCGGAACATGAGCAGGGGTCTGCTTGTAGCAGGGGTCAAGCGTGGTTGCCCCCACCCCACCCACCCGCGTCATGACGTCCATCTCGCTCTCGCCCGGCGCTTGGTAAAACACGTGTTCTTTCCTGGGGAGGGGGAGGGGGATGAACGGGGAGGGTTACAGAGATAACGGACGGACCGAGCAAGGACCCCACCCAGGCCCCCAGACTACTCGCTCGACCCTGTGGAGGTTTCGAGACTATAGTCCTAGAGCCATTCCTGCTCTCACTTGAACATGTAGTACGCTTTGAGCAGTTGGTCGTCCGCGATGAGGGGCACGCACGTGGTCAGCGAGGCCAGTACGGTGGACGAGCAGCGCGTGGTGTAGTACTGGGGGCGGGATGTCGGGGGAGGGGGGAGTGCTAAAGCGTGTGTGTATGGGTGGCATAATCCCCGCCCTCCGCCGCATTACCTGGGGTGTGTTGTGGAAGGGTACCAGCGCATAACTCTTGTCAATCAGTTCCCAATACTCCTGGGGGAAGGAGGAATTACCGGTAAGGGAAGTCCGCGCCCTCCCCAGTCCCAGGCGCCCAACAGGCCGCCCCTGGGCCCAGCCCGGGCCCACCCCGGGCCCAACCCCGGGCCCACCGGGAAGGGGATGCCGCTGTAGTAGTCGACCCGGGCCTCCAGCGACTTGGGAATGCCCAGCTCCTTCTTGACGCCCTGTATGGGGACAGGAGGGGCCAATAATCTTGGAATCTATGTCTCTCGCAAGCACGGGTGCCAGGCCCCTGGCAGCTTCAGAGACTGCTCCGCCGTGGGGCGGCAGGGTGAACCGCGTCGCATGTATGCTAACCGTGGTGCCAATGCTTCACCTGCCCTGCTGCCTTGCAAAGCACGTCCCTGGCATCCAGGGGCGTCACCGCTCGTGGCCTGCGGCTGCCCCAGCTCTTCCGATCCCGGGCCCCTAGCTCTGACCACCCGCCATGCCGCTCACCCTGCCGAGGATCTTGACACGGACGCAGCTGGCCTCCTTCTTGCGCATCTGCCTCCAGAGGGAGTCGTAATCGCGAATGAACTTCCCTGTGCCTTTCGTCGTCCGGCTGGACGCATAGCGCATGGAGCCCTGTCATGTGAGTGGCGAAAGACACACGGTGAGAATGCATTGCCAGGTAGCTGTGCATGCACCGCCGTTATCCCCATTGTGGCTCGCAAGAGCCATTCGGGCATTGCCCGCTGCGTGGCCCGGGCTGTACATCTGCCGTACAGCACCGGCGGTTGCCGTACGCACCTGCACCACGAAGCCCGCCATGCAGTCCTTGCTCTTGCAGGGCTGCGGCGAGGTGTACGGCGCCACCGTCAGGGCCCAATCGATGGGCCGAGTGCCCTTTAGCGTCTGACTAGAAACGTGGAAAGCAAGCACAAGGGTCGGGCCAGGGCCACGTCAGGACTCAGGAGAGAGGGTGTATTGCATTGGATAGCCAGGGGCAGGTAACGTCCTTTGCTGGGCCCTCCTGGGCCTCGTCCGCACTTGCCCAACTTGCTCACTTTGCTGACGTCACCACGTGGGGTACGATTGCGAGCAAATGTACGGGGATCTCCTCCTTGTGGTTCCGCATGTGCAGGAACCAGGAGTTTGACGAAATGAAGTCGCCTCGGTGAATCTGTGATGGGACGCGTTGTGTGCATCTCAGTGGCCGTTCCGCGAGGGTGGGGGCTCGGGGTGGGGGTCACTGGACTGCCAAGGCACCCCCTCAGGCATCGGAGCCATCGGTCGGTCTGCGCTTGCTGCCGGGTCTCCAGTTCTCTCTCTGCCACGGAAACCTGCACACCTGTCTGCGCCCAGGGCCCACCAGCACCCCTCCCGCTCCTGGGCCCCCCACCAGCCCCCCATGGGCCCCCACCAGCCCCCCATGGGCCCCCACCAGCGCAATGACGCTCTTGGCCTTTAGGTACTTGGCCGCGTACACACAGCTCTGGAGAGGGGACGGGAGGGGGAAAGAGGAAAGGGCGGCAGTCAGGGCACCGGGCACTCGGCCCCTTCAGACCCCAAATCCCCGTGTGGTATCGATGCTGGCTTGTGCGCCTGAAGCCAGAGTCGAGCACAACCTCCCCAGGTTCCCCTTCCCTCCCGCATGGCCCCAAGGCCGCATGGCCCCATGGTCCCGGGCAACCCCGCCGCTTGATATCGCAAGCGTCCACGTTCCCTCCAAGCGCCCCAAAGCCCAGCTGCTGTTCGGGCCGGCTTTCACGGGGGCACACACCACGAGCGTAAACCGACCGCAACCACACAGTATCCCACCTTATGTTGGTCCAGCTCGGGGCTCACTGCAAGAGCATGGGTTGAGGGTTGCGGCATGTTGCAGAGTCGTGCTTGTGATTGCCCTTAGGTCTGGCTTGGGCCTGCCCACATCACGGCGTTCGTTCCTGGCAGCTTCCAGTACGCACCCGCCCATCCCTTGTCTGGCAGGGTCTCCCACTGGCACGGCCATCGTCCAGCCCTGGCCCTGAAGCCCTGACAAGCTCGTGCCTCCAAGTTCCCTCACCCCCAATCCGTCACCGCTCGCCTACTCGTGCGTGAGCACCCCTTGGGCCCCGCCCGACCGCCCACCCGTCCACCCACCGCAGACGAGGGTGTCCACGGGACCCCACGTGAGCTCCGGCTTGAACAGCCCGTTCACGTCTATGGCCCTCCCCGTGTTGGGGCTGCGCACGAACGCCATGTGCCGCCAGTCCGCCAGCGTTCTGGCGCCCTTCGTGTCCCCCAGCCACTCCTGCAGGCCGAAGGGTGGGTCCTGCGGGGATGCGGGACGGCGAGTTGCACCACTCCCTCGTGCCCAGCTCAGCTCGGCCCTGACGACCCGGGGGGTACATGGCCCGACCCGGGGGGTACATGGGGTATATCTGGGGGGGTACATGGCCCGACCCAAAGCCATAGTCCGAGTGCCCCCTCTTGAAGAGCAAAGGGTGCCCACGCACCTTTTGCTCTGGCGCTTCAAGTTGCCGCTCCGCCATCCACAGCAGGTCCGGTCGGGGGTCGATGTGTTTTCGCACTGCTGCTATGACGCCCGCGAACACCTGGGGTCAGGCGGAGATGGGCGTAGACGCAGTCATTGAGCACGACCGCAGAAAGCAGTTGGCCCCCTTAGCCCCCTGCTTCGGGACGCGTATGGAAGGAAGAAATGGCGGACTCCGCATCGCATCCATTTCCTTCCTGCCTAGCTGCCATAGTTGGTGTCAAGCAAGCGTCCCGTAGCGTCCATCCCATCCCCCCGGCATCGCCCAAAATTTTGGATGCCGCGTACCCAAGTCCTTACGTGCCAGTGGCTGTAGATGTCATTGTAAATGGTGTAGCCACTCCCGGCGTCCACCGCGCAAGGCCCGAGGAAGAACGGCAAAATCAGCAATGCGGCGCGAACCGCCGACGGACAACCCCACTTTTGAGACATGTTATCCTAGTTAAAATTGTTGTGCAGTTTATGCGGTATGCCCGCGACCGGCTAACGCGCGGTTGTGTTTGATGTGACGGCTGAGGTACGCTTAGCGCGAGCTCGTCGCTGGAGAAGTGGGCAAGCTACCTATGTGCGTCGGCAGCGACTTGCTCAGCAGCGTACACATCGCCCACCTGACCTTGCGACTTTCATCGCGAGTGCAGGGCAAGTCAGTAGCGTTTTAGAGTTTTGGGCGTTTGTGCCCCAGCGTTCCGAGTCCCGCCTCGAAGCAATGAGTCGCACCTCAGGCCCAGCCCGAGCACTCATGTGGTAAGGCTTGCAAGTTTGGTACGTGTTATTCTGCGAGAGAACGCGATTTGCGTCGCGGGGTTAGTTTGCCGACATGTCGTCGGTTGTTGCTCCAAGTCGCGCCCCCCGCCCAAAGTTCGACGCAGCTATCCTTTTGAGAGACGGGAGGCAAGGGGGGGGGGCTGAGCACAAAGCAGAACACACACACAGCGGAAGGCAGCGACAGCCAGGGACAGCCACCTCCTGCCACCTCGTTCCGTCGTAGGCGGGCCCACGCCCCCCGGCTCCCTAGCACCTGCCTGGTCCCCACCCCCAATTAATCTATGGGCTTGTCATGCGCGTCAAGGCCAGGGTCAGGCCCTGAGGGGCTTGGATGCGCAGGTCGGCCAACATGCCGTCGTGCTCAGAAGCGTGGTGCTCAGAATCGTGGTCCTCAGATTTGCTTGCGGGTGGTCAAGTGTGAAGGGCGCGCGCGAAATCGGCGGCCAGACTCCCCTACCCGACCTCCGTCCGACCGAGCCGAAACCCACCCTCTGGAGCGGGGTATCGGGGAGTCGGCGTGGCCCCCCCGCACAGCCCACAGCTTTGTGAGCCATCGTCTCCACGGTCTATGTGGGATAAACGCAGTCTCAGTCACTTGCAAATGAAGCGTACTAGATTAATGGCACGAGGAATGCGCTCACCTTGACCGCGATACTCTGCCACATGTGCAGCAGCTGAGTATTAAGCAGCTGCGATGTAAGTATGGATTCAGCTGAGAGCGCAGGGGAAGCTTCGCTGCCCCCCAAATAAACACGTTCGCGCTGTTCAGCGCAAGGCGCGACAAGAGGGCGACAAGCGGGCGAGTCTGGTTCGGTACATGTGGTGCTGCTAAAGGTTTGCATCGAACTCGGCTCGATGTCGCGCGACCTGCCGGCCCGTTCCAGGGTTCCACCCCCACCTTGTCCACCCGACTCCACCCTCCCTCAATCCGGCTACCTGCACGTTGCATGGACGCTCCCTCATTCTTCACCCTTCCAGGGATGGACGGATGACCCTATCCTTTGCTGCGGACGCTTCTACCCGGTGAGGCCTCCTGGTCTTGGCGATGGAAGGGCCTGCGTCTCCAGACCCCGCCCACTGGAGGCCAAGGGGGCCCTACCACTTATCGAGCCTATGCCTCCGGGCTGTGCAACTGCTGGGAGTGCTGAGAGCAAAGCCACCAGGGGCTCAGCTGGACAACCCGTGCACGCATGGACTGCGTGGCCTTGCGCGCGTTTTAGTGTTCGCTGTGCTTTGCCTCCGCTTGTTTGGCCCCTCTTGGCACCGCTTGATTGGCTGGAGCCCCCCAACCTTGGTTCATCGCCTACCCACAGGAGCACCTGGCTACCTCACTCGTGCCCAGCTGGGCTCGATGCATGCTAACTTCTGGATAGCCATCCATGGCTGAGCAGCGGATGGAGGTGTACGGCAGACACTTCCCGTGTGTTGAGGTATGGAGCTTGGGGGGCAAGGCGTGGGCGAGGGGAGGGGAGGGGAGATGCCGGAGGCCGAGGCCGGCCCCCAGGGGCGGGTGTAAGAGTGGGTGGGGCGCAGGGCGCACGCACGGAGGGTGCGCCGCAGCGGTCAGCCGCCCCGCTCTCCGCTGCCCTGCCCGCCCTGCCCTTCCAGTGCGCTGCCACGCAAGGGAGGCCAAGCAGCGGCTGCGGGTGCGCAAGTCAGGTGTACTGCAGCGGTAGGATGATGATGAGTAAGTCGGGCCCGGCGGCTGAGGGGGATGAAGTCTTACCGGGGCGTAGTCAAAGCCCCGGTAAGGCGGGTGACGCTGGAGGAGCATCTCGAGGCAAGGGAGGACCTGCCGGGGGAGCTGTCATGGAGCGTACCAATACAACAGGTGAGGGGATCAGCCCACCGCACGCCTGTCACAGTGGCCGCCCCCGGCCCTGCAGGGCCGGGACGGCGCCGCCGGTGCTGGGGCCGCCGAGGCAGTGAGCCTGGAGGAGCTGGGGGCCGCCGCTGGGGGCGAGGCGGTGGTGTGGCAGGTGTTCCATGCCTGCTTGGAGCCGGTGATCAAGGTACGGAGCGAGCAAGTAGGAGTAGGGAGGGCCGGGTCGAATAGAGATGGAGCGGGAGGGAGCGGGAGGGAGGGAGGGAAGGAGGGAGGGCAGGCCGAGTGGGGAGTCCTTGTTGAGACACCTTGTCGCCTCTGGGCTCCAGGGCTGGCTCCAGGGCTGGCTCCAGGGCTGGCATGGAAACCGCCACACTCATCGGGCAGCCCTGGGCGCGTGCACGTTGGGTGCTAGGCATCCGTATGCGCGCGCGTGTGTGTTAAGTGGGCGTGGGAAGGATGCTTTGGCTGCGCGCGGGAACTAAGGAGCCCCGCCGGGCGTGTGTTGCTTGACGTTAGCATCTGCCCGGCACGTTACTGCCCGCGACATACCTTGCATGCGCTCAAAACCGTAACACCTCAAAACTGCGGAGTGCAGAAGTCGCAAGGCGCGCATACAGGCACACATACTCGCGAGCGACACGCACACACCGCGACCGCGACCTCAATCACGCGTGACACACACGGCGGTTAGTAACTTCAGCTACATCCACCAAAGCTGGCTGGAGCTCATCTGATTGCCACATAGTTAGCACCTCACTGCGACCTCGCGCGTGACGCTGCATTGTGCCGATGATGGAACCGACCAAGCTGCAGAGGATTGCCTGAAACCCTCGCCCAAAGCATCTTAAAAGTATAGGAGGAACGCTTGTATCCAAATGACATCACGTGGAGCCCCTGCGTCGGTGGCGGCGAGGGCCAATGCCATCCGTCGGCGGGCGATGGATGGCACGCGGCGTCGCGTTGCCTTGGTGAGATTGGCGGTCACAACAGCTACACTGTGCGGTCGCACAAACCAATCGCGGATTTCATGTCGCAGAAAGCGTGGGCGCTGGCCGTGGTTTTGGCCAGCCTGCACGTTTGCAACCCGCCCGGGGCGAGCGCGGTGTTGCCCAAGCCCTGCGCCCCAGGGTGTGTGCTGCACGGCGGGACGTGCAATCAAGAACTTGGACGGTGAGCACAGACTGCAGTCTATAGCTCGTGTTTCCTGGCCCTGAGGGGAAACGGACGACCACGGAAACGTCCCCCTGTGCCTTCTGCTGTGCCCAGGTGCGACTGCCCCCGCCACTTGGACGATTTGGACGGGGCGTGTCGCCCCATCGCTGACGCTAGGCAGCTCAAGGCAAAGTGCGCCGACCTTGGGTGGAGCACAAAGCAGTGTGCGAACCCGCGGCCCCATGGAAAGGACGCGCGCTGCCTCAGCGCCTGCCACGGCAACGGGACCTGCGTGGGCGGCTTCTGCCAGTGCGCTCCAGGTACAAAGGACTGTACGAAGCCCCTCTCAAAGATCCTTTGAATGGGGCATGCGCAGAGGAAGGCGGAACCCATCTGCTGATCGTTTCCTGCACTTCGGGCCTCGCTCATGACCTCCATCCCAGGGTACTATGGTGCCGACTGCGCTCTGCGCACGGGCCCCGACGGCCGGCCCGCGATCCTCCCAGAGCGGGGCTACGCGCCCCGGTACCGGGGCCCGCGCATCTACGTCTACGAGCTGCCGCCGCGGCTGTCCGTGTGGTAGGTGTGGAGCACCGCGCGGGGAGAGCGAGACACCCCCACACGCCATGCGGCCCGGAATCCGCCTGCGAGCTCTTCCTGGGCAGTGCGTGCTGCGGCCCAGGGCCTTCACCGCGCACCGTGTCCCTCACGCCTCGGTCGAAAGATTGACATCCCCCCCATGCATGCATGCATGCATGCACGTGCGCCCCCCAGGCGGGCAGATGTGCTCATGACGGAGCGACACACGCTGGACCTCTTCCGGGAGCGGCTCATACCCACGGGGGCGCGGGTCGCAGACGGCGACGAGGGTAGGCGCGGGCGGGAGGGGGTCCGTTTGGGCCCTCATGGGCTGCTGGTTCCGTGCTTGGTTGGGCCCCTGTCAGTGATGAGGCTTGTCGCCAAGTTGCTTGTCCTCGTCGTAACCACTGCCGGGCGGATTCAGCCTGGAATGAGCCCCTGGAATGAGCCCCGACCAGGCCCTTACGGTAACTGTGTCCATCATTGACTACAGTGTTGTGTTGGTTGGTGCCCCTGACCATTGCCACCCGCCGCCAACTGCCGCAGCTGACTGGTTCTTCATTCCCGTGACGCTGCGCAACCGCCACGGGCAGCAGCTGCTGGTGGACACGATCGACTATGTACGACAGGCGCACCCCTGGTGGAACGCCACGGGGGGGCACCGGCACTTTGTAATTGCAACAGGCGAGCGGGAATGCGGTGGGCGTGGTTGTCGAGACGTTGCTTCGAGGGCTCCAAGCCTAATTTGCTTGGGTTTCCCAACCCGGACGCGGTGCGTGCTAGCCGGGTTGCTGTCTTAGGCCGACTAAGCAGACCTGTCTAGCACCGGTCATCACCAGGTGGTCGAACCTTATGCCCCATGGCCCCCATCCCGCGTAGGCGACTATGGGAGAGCAGAGTCGGAGGTGGGAAGTGCCCGGCGGGCGGGCGGGTTTGGCTATTGAGTGTGCGGGCCCGGGCGCATGCACGTACAGCGACTGGGTCAGGGCGTTGGACTATGTGTCATCATAGGGCTCATGCGGCAATGCATTAACCGGAGAGGTGCACCTCTCTCCCTCAAGGTGGACCCCCTGTCATCAGCTTCTGGCCCACTGACCTCTTCCCCCACTTACCTGCCGCCGCCGCCACCTCAGTACCCCTCCGTGCGGGAGGCGGGGCGGCTGTCAGCGAATGTGACCTTCGTGACCTACTGGGGCTTGCACTCGGTGAGGCTGGCACTGGGGCTTGCGCTCGGTGGGGCTTGCACTCGGTGAGGCAGGTTGGATGTGCCCGTGTGGCGGACGACACAGGAGGCACTGAGAGCTGGCCTGGGCTGGGTGGGCCGGGAAGCCCCAGGTCCCTCACATCCCACGTGCTGCTGCTCGAAATGAATGAAGACATGCTAACCAGGCTCGCTCTGGGCTCGCCCTCCACACACCTATTTAACGCTGCAGGACCGGCCTAACAGCACCTGGGTGGCCTCCCACCGCAACGCGACGGACATGTGCGTGGGTCGCCTTAGCCGTGCGTTATCGGAGGGAGGGGCCGACACTAGAGCCCTACCCATACTCCTCATGCGACGCTCTACGAACTGACCCACCACCCGGGAGTACGATTGAGCCCATCTGCGCGTGTGGCCCACGCCCCCTGCAGCGTCCTGCCAGTGCACCTGAGCGCTCCCAAGATGGCCGCAACCGGCTCCCTCTCGAGCCGCCTGCACCCCAAGTTCACAACACTTGCGGACCCTGAAGTCCGTGACCGCGACGGGCCCCTCTTCTTTTTCACCGGGTGGGCCCGGGTGGGCCGCGTGGGGCAGGGGGACAGTGTACGGGAGGGGTGTCGTACACTGTCGTACGGCTTGCCCTGGGCTACTGGCAGGGGGACAGTGTACGGGAGGGGTGCGGGCTCAGGCGGGCTCCAGTGTTGTGACCGACAGGGTACGGGAGGGGTGCGGGCTCCTGTGTTGCCGTGCCGTGCCCTTGTCTAGGGCAAACCCCTGCGTCTGTCCTCAACTTACCGGCGCAGGCGCATCTGCGGCGATGGGTCGGTCCCGCGGAAGAACGCCCGCTGGCCGCACTGCAAAACCAGCCTCAACCGCGGATACTCGGGCGGCATCCGGCAACTGGTCCACTACTTCCACGGCAGCCGGAAAGGGTTCCAGATCACACCAAGGCAAGCAGGGTCCAGGGGCAAGCAAGCGAGGGCCGGGGAGGCGTGCTTCTCAGTGCGTGGCATGTGGCGCGCAAATACAGCGGCGTGGGCCACGCGCGTAACCTGCCTCGACTCATCCCTCCGCCCGACTTGCCCCCGCCCACCCGCCCAGGGACCCCGAGTACGCGGAGCACATGACCAACTCCCGCTTCTGCTTCGGGCCCCCGGGCGGAGGCCACGGTCAGCGCCAGGTGAGAGAGGTGTCCGGAGGTGTCCGGAGGTGTCTGGAGGTGTTGGGGTTGTGACAGCGCACCCCAGGCCTGCAGCTGGCGCAGCTAACGCAGAGAAGGCTTGCCGTGGGGTCCAGCCTCAAGCCAGTGGCCTCTCTCATCAGCAGCCTATGCAGCCCATGCAGCTTATGCACATTGGGTGGCGGCAGGGTAGCCCTTCCCGTACACCCTTCCCATGACACTTAGCTACCCCCTCCGCCCTCACGACCCCCCAGATCCAGGCCGTGCTGGCCGGGTGCATGCCGGTGATCATTGCGGACGGCGTGCTGCAGGCCTTCGAGCCGATCTTGGACTGGAGCGAGTTCGGGGTGCGCGTGGCCGAGGCCGACATCCCCCGGCTGCACAAGATCCTGGCCGCCATAGGGCCCGAGGTGCGTGGCTGAGTGGCGCCCTACCGTAGTGTGCTCTGGGGAGGGCCCAAGGTCTGCTACTGAGTGGTGGATTACCGTACCGGTAGTGTGCTCCGGGCGGCCACATGAGTGGTATGGGCTTGAAGCTTGCCCAGTGCACGTGCGTCCTGTCCTGACTCCTGAGGGGTACCGGTACCTACTGGCGCAGGCACGCAAGGGGCGCTTGCCCAGGCCACGTCCTGTCCTGCGGCCTCGAGCCTGCCGCGTGCCGCACCGTGTCCCGGGCACGCTTCTTACCACGATACCGCCCAACCCCTCCCTCTCTCCTCCTCCTCCCCCTCGCCGCCTCTCCCTCCCCCTCCCCGCCAGGAGTACGAGCGCAAGGCGTCCCGCCTGCGCTGCGCCGCTCAGCACATGGCCTTCAGCCTCTCCGAGGGCGCCTCTATGGGCGAGAGCGGCCGCTTCGACGCGTTCGAGACGCAGCTCGAGATCCTGCGGGCCAAGGCCGCGCACCCGGACGTGCCGTTCGAGCGTCTGAGGCGGGTGGACGCACAGCTCGACGCCTTCATGGACTGCCGGGGTCCAGAGAGCGACGAGGAGGCGGCGGAGGAGGAGGAAGGGGGGGAAGGGGGGTTGTCGAGGAATGCAAAGAAGCTGCGCGGGGTGACTGCTGGCTGGGCTTCGACCGCAGTGCGGTTGATGAGGGAGGCAGGGGTACTGCAGGGATCTGCTGTATCGTGCGGCGGGGTCCGCTGTGCAGCATTTCTCCGTTTGACGCGGGGGACCCGGGCGTGGTCGCGTGCCCTCGGGAGAAGGCGAGCGTGGCGCGGGTGGTTGGGGGGCAGATGTGCGCGAGCTCGCCCCTGGACGCCGCTGCGTGCTCCCGGCCTTGGCGGTAGTGGGGCAGGGGAGAACATGCACGGGGAAGCGCGAAAGGTGAGGGTGGGGCGCGGGCAAGCGCGGCGAAACCGGTTGACGTCCGTGAGGCAGCGCTTGCCGAATAGGGCGAGTGGGACTTGTGGGACCTGGTGTCAAGCCTTGGGCCGTAGCGTCGTGGCGGGCTCGAGTTGTCGTGTACCAGGCACTGCGGCGACCTTCAAGATGGACCTTGACCACCTCGAAGGGAGCACCTGGCCTTGGTCCTTACGCCCTACCCCCGGCCCCCGCGCCACGATGCAAGCCGATAGTGGGGTTGATGAGCGCCAGGCAGGAGATGGGTGGGCCGCGTCAGTCAGCGAAAAACGAGGGGATGTTGTGTTACCTGGCCGGCTGGCCCAAGTGACTCACGGTGGGGGGTCGACAGTGGGGGGTCGTACGGGGCTGGGAGACCGCTGGAGGAAAGCGCAGGCTGTGTGGCGCCCCTGCCCAAGGGTTGTGTGCGGTCGGGTAGAGTCTGTGGGGGCCTGGGGACGGGGGGTCAGACCTGTCCTGCCCCTCACCACCTCTGCAGCTGTGGGTAAGCTGTTGTTGCAGGGCGTGCTGTCGCGTAGGAAATGGCCGTGCTTCTACGCTCGTGCGTGTCAAGCAAGGCCATGGCTGTGCAGCGAATCCCCGGCGACAGCGGCCTTGACACCCCGGCCGACAGCCCAAGCGACAGCAGATACTGCTCCGCGTTAACCCGTTAGTCTGTGTCCTGCTGACCGTGATGGTGCTGCCCCGCGCGCCTTGTCGCTGGTGGACCCGCGGGGTGCGAGATGCCATAGGACGCGTGGGTTTGGGGTCACACGCGCGAGCGCCCCGGCTGCAGCGCATAGAGCACATCGTGTAGTGCACGCATTAGCCAGGGGAAACGCGCGGGGAGGCCTCTACTGCGAGGCGCCATGAATTGCCGTACAGAAAATTGCTAGTTTGGGCCGGCGCGAGAACTGACTCGCTCTCTTCTGCCCTTTCGGGACCCTCGTTGCACCTGCCACGAGGCTCAACTCAAAATGCCGCGCGGCCCGAAGAAGCACCTCAAGCGGCTCAATGCCCCCTACCACTGGATGCTTGACAAGCTGAGCGGCATCTTCGTAAGTGCAGCTTTCAGCTCTGGGGCAGAACTGCAGGGGAGGACCTGGCAGCTGGTCCACGGCCGACTTCGGCGGCGGCAGCGCCCGGCATCGGGCTCCTCTTGGCGCGCTCGGCAAGGTTTGGAGGCCACATCTGTCTCATGATGGCCTATCTTTTCGCTCGCAGGCTCCCAAGCCGTCGGCCGGTCCCCACAAGCAGCGCGAGTGCCTGCCCCTGCTGCTCATTCTGAGGAACCGCCTCAAGTGAGTTTGCGGGGTCTTTTGCCTGCTTTCCCAACCCTTAACTTTGTGCCGCAATGGATCACCGTGGAGGAGGCAGCAGCAGTGAGCGCGGCGGCCGGACGGCGGTCTGGGCGGCGGCCAGCAAAGCTCCAGCGACCACGCAGGCGGCATGAGCAGCTGCGGAGGACGCTGGGCGTAGCGGGCGCTGGAGCTGGCGCAGAGGTGGCTGTTCAGCCAGGAGGCGATGCCGGGGTCGCTCGGCTGGCGCTGCTCAGAGCAGCTGCTTACACGGGATGAGCAGCACATGCTTTTCTGGCGCGTTCGGCCGCTGGTTGGCAAGCAGCTGCCGACGAACGCGGACGCCTCACTCACAGCCGAAATCGCGCGTGTTCTAGTCGCCCCGCGCGTGCCAGCTCGGGGAAATCGGCGCTACCACCAACACGCGGGTTCTGCTGGCCGTGACGCCCGCAGGTATGCCCTGACCGGCAAGGAGGTGCAGTCCATCCTGATGCAGCGCCTGATTAAGGTGGACGGCAAGGTGCGCACGGACACCACCTACCCCACCGGCTTCATGGACGTCATCTCCATTGAGAAGACGGACGAGCACTTCCGCATCGTCCTGGACACCAAGGGCCGCTTCGTGGTGCACCGCATCACCAAGGAGGAGGCTGCCTACAAGCTGTGCCGCGTGAGTCGCCGGCGTGGCCTTGGCAAGGGCAGCAGCAGCATCCACTTTCGGCCCTTCTGGCGTTTGGACACTGGCGTTTGGGGCTCGAAGCCCATCTCTGCAGCCTGTGGGGTTGTTGCCTCGAGCGTCCGTTGATTGCGCAGGGCGCTCACTGACGGCGATTTCCTCGTTCCCGCCCTCCCCTCAGGTCCGCGGTGTCCAGCACGGCAAGGGCGGCATTCCGTTCGTGAACACCCACGACGGCCGCACCATCCGCTACCCCGACCCGGAGATCAAGGTGGGCCTGGGGGGCCGGGCGGGCGGGCGCGGGTTGGCTTGGGGCTCGTCCTGCCTGCGGGTTGGGAAGGGTTTCAGGGCTCGGTCTTAACCCCCGGGTGAGGGCACCTCCACGCACGACGACACTCGGCGGAGACCGGCGCCTGGGCTGCGGCCTACGGAGCCGGAGGCAGCTGCAGCTGCAGCACCCTTGGCGCCCGCGAGAGAGCACAGCAGGCGCGCACGCGCCTTCAGCGGAGAGCAGCAGCCTGCTCACGGGAGGCAGCACTGGCGAGCGGCTGGGAGCTGGCGGAGTGACTGGCGGCGTGTGGCATTGGGAGGACGCTTGCAGCGCAGCCGCGTTGGGCTGCAGCTGGGAACGGCGAGGTCATCGGCGAATGGACAAACCGTGCAGGAAAGCGGAGGACTGCGGGCTGGGGTTGCGGCAGTTGGGAGGCCGGCGGCTTAATCGTCGACCAGCCCAGCGCTGGAGGCGTGCGGGGCTGCATGGGCGCGCCAGCTCGGCGGGATGACCAGGACCGTTGCCCCCTTTGCGGCGTGCTTGGGCAGCAACGCTCCAGTCCTCTGGGAGAGATGGTGCTGCTTCGGCTCCCGCTGCGCCATGTGCACTACGCTAGTTGAGGCTGCCGGGACAGCGACTGGGCTGCAGCTCCGGCGAGAGAGCAACGGGACTGGAGCGGGCGGAGCCTGCCGGAAAGCAGCGACATGGACCGGGGAGGCAGTACGGAAGGGGCTGGCGGAGGCTGCGCCGGTGACGCGGGCTGCTGGCGGCCCCCCTGGGCCTGCTGCAGCCGTTGCACAAGGGGGTACCGCTGAAGCAGCGGTGGCGATGTGGCGGCTGGTGGCTGCCTGGACGGCCGCCGTGAGACGGCGGGACAGCATCGGAGTCGGGGCCAACGCAGCGTGCATACGGCTCGACGACCAAAGTCAGATCAGCTGGCTGGCGCAGCTGCCTCTGAAAGCGCCTCCGGGCGGGGGCGATGCCACATGGGGCCATTTAATTCTGCTGCAAAGGCCTCTGCTGCGGCATGCCTTGCATGCACCTCAGCCCTGGGTCCGGCAGCATGCTAGGCAACCCGCTGCAGCCCGCCAACCAGCCAGCCACAGCCAGCCGGCTCACAGCTGCCCCCCTCCCACCGCTCAGCATCGCATCACCGCACCCCCGGTTCCCCGGCTGCATCTCTCTCCTGACCGCTCTCTTGACCATCATCCTCCACCACCCCTCCTTCACCCCTCCTTAGGCCTACGACACGGTCATGATGGACATCGAGACCGGCAAGATCAAGGAGTTCGTCAAGAACGACGTGGGCGCCATGGTCATGTGCACGGGCGGCCACAACGCCGGCCGCGTGGGCAAGATCGTGTCCAAGGAGAAGCACAAGGTGGGATGCTGAATTTGCGCGGGGGCGGGGCAGGGAGAGCAATGGCAGGGGCGAAAATGCCGCAAAATGGGTCGGGGCAACCCGGGGGCTTTTTGTTTGTCTGGCGATGGAAGTAGGAAGGCGCGTGGCTCTGAATGTCCAGGTGTTATCGCTGTTCGGCTTGGCGCTTACCGAATCCCCGACCTGTCACCCCCAGGGCTCGTTCGAGATCGTGCACATCGAGGACGCCGCCGGCAACCGCTTCGCCACCCGCCTGACCAACATTTTCGTGATTGGCAAGGAGGGCAAGCCGCTCATCTCCCTGCCCAAGGGCAAGGGTATCCGCCTCACCATTATCCAGGAGCAGAAGAAGCGCTACGAGGCCGCCTCTGCGTAAAGCGCCCCTCCCAAGTGAGGGCGCGGAACGCCGTTGGCGCCGCGTGCCGCCGCCGCCTGGCGTAACACCCGGGCGCGCGGCACGCGGGTCTCCTGGCGCCTGCCGATGGCGGTGGTGGGCAGATGAGGCGGCGCGGTGCGGCGGCCGCCACCGTCCGCTCTGGCGCGGGCTGGGGCGGCGGCTGACGCTGTCGTGCCGAACCGGCGCGGGGCGCGGTGGCGGTGTCGAGGGTCGGTGTCCCCCGCCGCCCGGGTGGCGGCTGCGCGGCGGCCGCGGGGGTTGCGGACCGCCCCGCACGGCGCCCGCAGCGGTTGGCCTGGGCGGGGCGCTGCTGCCGACGTGGGCTGCGCTCGGCTCCAGGGGGGGCGCGGGCGCTGCCGGCGGGGCGGCGCGGGTCGCGGCTCGGCGGCGGTGGTGGAAGAGAGAGTAGTGGCGCTTTGCAGAAAGCCCGGCTGGGGCCCCTTGTAACCGCTCTCGCCGAGGCCTGTCGAGCCCGCTGCTCTCGCGCCCTTTTGGGCCTCAGCCTGGGGCTGGAGGACATGGGGCCCTGGGGCGGTCTCCTGTTCGGGCTCGGATGATACACAAGAGCAGCTAGCAGTGTCGTTCGGCAGCTGGCTTGAGCAGCCACCCAGCGGACATATTGCTCTCGTGGCCTAGGACAGGCCCTTCGACGCCCGCGCGTAGTACACCACCAGCAAGGAGGCTTTCTAGCTTGGGAGACAGACTCATGCCTACGCATGACGTCGAGGTGACTGAGGGCTTGGAGCCAAGCGTGCCATCGTGCTCTGCGCTGCATTGCGCTGTGCTTTGTACCCATGACGTCCCTCGGCCGTGCCCTCGAGCACTCGCTTGCACAGCACCCCTGTTTTAACCCATGAAGTCCCCGTGCCAGAGACAGAAAGAGAAGCAAGGCAGGACATGACGCACGATAAAGGCTACGTGAGCTAGAGCCCAGCCCGCCCAGGTGGGCTGCCGGAGAGAGATGGAGAAAGGCAGGCAGGTAGTGGTGGGGGTACAGCAAAATGCAATGCAAGTGACGAAGGCGCGCGGCTCCGATCCCCTTGCATGTCTGCATGTCTGCATGCTGGCCCACGGGCCGGGCCGGGCCCGAGCCCACCCGCGCGCCATGCGGCCATGGAAGCACCTCAGCCGGCATATCCTTGTCGCACGCAGGCGACACTCCCGGCGGCCTCAGAGGGCTTCGCGTGCACGGGCTGTTGCGGTTCGCGTCGCGACCTTGTGGGCGCACAACAATTTCGTGCGTTGAACGCGGTTTTGAGTCAATCGGATGCAGGCTTACTCTGAGACTGCGGGCGGGTCGCGAGCAAGGCCCAGTTGATGGCAGCTGCGCCGCGACCGTTCGCACATTTCCGGGCCCCCGCGGTATTCCCGACCTATATCCGACCTTGCAAACAGCATAGCTATACATAAACGCTCTACCAACACCAGACCCTTCTCAAGACACGTCCCGTCCCCAAACCTTCGGCTTCGATTCACTTTCCTTTCCAAGCACTCGCTTGCCCAAACATGGCAGCTGCCCCGGTCTTAACGATAGCAGCTCAGGCCATAGGCATCGCCGCCTGCTCACGGGCGGTCGCGCGGCGGACAAGGCCAGGCTGGGCGAGACTCGGCCTGCTCATGCCCCTCGCCCTCGCGCTCCTCGCTCTGCCGCTGGCGCTAGGACACGAGGACCCATTCGCTGCACAAAGCCTGTGCTGTATCCTTTCCATGGCAGCGTTTAAGGTGAGTTCCGGGCTCGCGGCTCGGACCAGCGCGACGGTCGCGGCATTCTGACGCGGACACGCGTGCACTCCTGCCTCGCAGCTCGTTGCGCTCATGACCGGCCGCGGTGTTCTGGATGCAAAGCGTATGGAGCTTCTCGAGTTCGTCGTGGTGCTCCTCTTGCCGGTCGTGCCGGTCCATCGTCTAGGTACGCGCCGACCCGCGGCGTGCGCGCAGGCTGAGTCCGCGACAGCCGCCCTGTGGCACATTGCGACTCAATCTTGGCTCTAGCTAGAGCTGGTCTCGGCCGCCCCCTCGCTGACCCCATGGCGCGGTGGCGTGCGGCATGTGTGACGCGGATTGCCGCCCCCCGACATGCCCGCGTCCAGGCCCCGGTCGCAAGCGCACCGCCCTGGCCCTCGCTAAGGCCCGTCGCGGCCTGCTCAAGCTCGGTAAGCCGCCACGCCCCTCCTCACGCCCTCGCCGTCCTGGACACACGCGGTGACACGCCTCCACAACCTCCCCGCCCGCCCGCCCCCACGCTCCCCGCAGCCCTCTTCGCGCTCCTGGCCGCCGCCTGCCTCTCCGCCTTCCACGCCACACGTGACCCCGACTCCCACCTGGCCTCATCCCTGGCCGCCCTCCTGGACGACGGCCTCGCCCGCCTGCACGCCGCCCTCTCGGCCTCGCCCCTCGCCGCTTCGCTGGCCAACCGCCAGGGCCTGGGCCTGGGCCTGGGCCTGCGGGCCCCGCCCTCGGCCCCCACGTGGGCGCTGCCCCTGGCCCTGGGCGCTATTCAGTTCCTCACCTTCTTCGGTGGAGGTGGGTCTTGGCAAAGAGGGCGGGCGACCAATTCGATAGCGTGTTTGCCTTGGACCCGGGCACGCCCTTTGCACCCACACCCTCTTCACGCGCCGCCCTGCTCGTCCACACCCACCTCACGCCCCGCCCACCCACTGCTCGCGCCTTTCCCCCCTCCCCCCCCCTCACCCCCGCAGGCCTGGTGCTCATGCTCGAGGTGGACGGCATGGGCGACCTGGTGGACGCGGCGGCGCTGGCGGCGGTGGGGGTGGTGGCGGAGGCGCACTTCGACGCGCCGTGGCTGGTGGGTGCGGCGTCCGGGGGGGGCCGGCCCCGGGGGCGCGGGCTGAGCGCGGCTGGGCGGACCAGCGTTGCGCTGGGAGGGCTGGATGGGTGATGGCTGCGACACCTTGCATCAAACGACCCCAGCTGGCAGCCGCACCGCTGTGGGTCTCTGGAGCGGAGCACCTGCTCTTACGGCCCCCCCCGCTCTATCCTCCTCGCCTCCTTTCCACCGCCGCCCAGGCCACCAACTTCTCCGAGCTCTGGGGCCGCCGCTGGAACCTGACCGTGTCTTCCGTGCTGCGGCACGCCTTCCACGAGCCCGTGATCGAGGGTGCGTGCTGTGGGGATTGCGGGGGAAGAGGGCGGGGGGTACGCGGCGGCATAGGTAAGGGGTGGGGGAGCGCAAGCACGAAGCGCTTCGAGCTCAATCATGCTGCGCTCATCATCCCGCCGACCTGTCCACCACACCCCTGCAGGCCGCCTCTTCGCCACCCCGCCTGCCGGAGCACCTGCCGGCAGCCCCGGCTCCGCCACTGCGGGCGACGCGCCCTCCTCCGGCCCCGCCAGCGGCACCGCCTCCCCCGCCCCCGCGTCCTCCCTGCCCGGCCGCGGCAGCTCCTGCGCCTCCTCCGTGGCCGACTCCCTGTCAGACGCGGGCAGCATGGCAGACAGCGGCTCCCTCGCCACCCTCTCCACCGCCTCCGCCGCCAGCTCCGCCGCCGGCGGCGCCGCCGGTGACGTCAGCGACGGCGGCGCTGAGCCGGGCCACAGCCACGAGCTCCGCCGCCGCCACGCCGGCAAGGGCACAGCATCGGCCACGGCAGCGGAGGCTCCGGCCAACAAGCCCGATCCCACGCCTGCCGCCACTGCTCCGTCCCAAGCCCAGCCCTCCCCAGCCCCGGCCCCTGCGCCACACGCATCCAGCGGGAAGGCACCTGCCGGTGCTAACCGCAGCCACAGCAGCGGCAGCACCGACAGCAGCGGCAGCGGTGGCCCCGGCGGCCGGCCCCGGCGCAGCGTGTCCCCCCTGCGTCGCCTCCTTGCCTGCCAGCTGACGTTCGCGGTGTCGGGGCTGTGGCACGAGCTGGTGGCCTTCACCATGACGGGCCGCACCACGGGGGGCGCCTGGTTCGCGCTCTTTGCCGTACAGGTGTGTCTGGGGCTGCTCGTACAAGCCGTGTGTGTGGGGTGTGAGGGGTGGCGGGGGTGGGGCCGCGGGTCGGGGGTTGGAGACCAGTCTCTTACGCCAGGCCCTTGAGCTGGTGAGGAGCGGGTGGTCGCGTCTGCCGATCAGGCGCCTAGCGATTCTTCCGGGGGGGGAGGTACAGACTGGTGACGTGCTCCATCTCCCATGGAGACCCACTTCCTCTGCCTCCACCCTAAACCCGCGCCCAGCTGCGCCTCCCTGCGCCCCTGTGACCGTGCACCCTACCCTCCCATCCTACCCCCCTCCCACCCCCTCCCACCCCCAGGCGATCGTCATGACAGTCGAGGGGCACCTCAGGACCGCCGCCCGCGCGGCGCGCATCCGTGTGCCCACCCCCGTGGCTCGGGCGCTGACGCTGGGGCTGTTCGTGCTGCAGGTGCGGCGGACCGGAGCTGGGTTGGCAGGCTGCAGCCCATGCATCGCAAGCAGGCTCTCCCGGTGCCCCCGCACCGGCTGCTGCTCTTAGCGTTCACCTTCCCCACGCGCCTCTCCTCCCCTCTCCTCCTCGCCTGCCCTTCCCTCCCCCTCCGCAGCTGTCCTGGCTGTGGTACCCCCCCATGGAGTCCACGGGCATGATCTCCGCCATGCTGCGCAAGGGCGACGAGGCGGCGGCAGGGCTGGCGGCCGCGGCGGAGGGCGCCCGGGGGCTGCTGGCGGCGGTGGCGGGGCGGGTGGCGGTCATGGCGTGAGCCGGCCCGGGCCATCGCGGTAGCCGCTGGTGGCAGGGAGGAGGCCGGAGAGGCGGGCACGTCGTGGCGGACCGGACCGGAGGCAGGCTTGAGGTGGCCATGGGTAGCCGCGTGGGCGTTGCGGCGCGAGTGAGGAGCCTGTGGCTGAGGCACGCGCCAGGAGGCCAGGCATATTTGCGTGGGCGGTTGGAGCCTCTTGTGCGGCCCTGGGCGGGCCTTCATTTGCCTGCAGCCAATCTTGGCACGCAGGCACCTAGTAGACTGCTGGGTACCCCCTTGTGGAAGCGAGTGCGGACCACTCGGGGTAAAATTCATCTTGCACGCCAGGGCTGATGAGAAGACAATTGCATGTTGGGCCGGCGAATGCCTGCCACTTGCAGAGGGTTCTGCGGGAGAGCAAGGGTTGCCCTGTACACTAATTCTTTTGGCGTGCCCGGCACACTTACGATTTGCATCAGGGAGAGTAGCATTGTTGTTCTCTGTTAGCCCTCGCAATTTGGACAGCCTGTTGCGCATGCCGAAACGTCCGGACCTAAACGTTGTGGGGTCTTTGCCTGGATTTGAGGCGAGGCCTTGCTGCACATTGCCTCGGGTTGCGGTTTATAGTTGTATTCTAGCATTCCGGCATTAGTGTTGCTGTGCAGGAGGGTGACAGGGCAAAGTATGGCCACGCAGGCTGGGCAGGGTACGGGGTCAGCCGGCAGGTCAGGCCTCGAGGGCTGCATAGACACTCGGCACAGCTTGCTAGAGTTCTTCTTGAGGTACAGGCTTGCTGCAAGCAGGCTGCTTGTAGTAGGAGAGCGGATGGGTGCCGTGGCTGGGAGCATTACCCCAGCGCGATCAAGGCACGGCTTGAATTTTACGGAGTCCGCGCAGTACTGTGGGGTATGGGTGGGGAGCGATGTTGCAGGCTGCTCTCGCTTGGCTGGAGGCAACCGGTGTGGCGAGAAATTTGATAATGCGGTCTTGTATACCGGTGCGTACGCCTTCGTGGGGCCTTTGGTTGGACGGAGGGGTGGGGGCCAGGAGGCCCGGCAAGCTTATTCAGGAGGGTGGAGGGAGGAGAGGGCGTGGCGATGTCATCAAAAGGTAGCTACAAGGACGGAGCAGCGCAGGGCTCGGGATGGCTGCTTGCGCTTGTAAGGAGATGAAGACCCAGTCCGGTCTGGTCTATCTCTCTCAGCCACCGGGGAGTAGTGCAGTCCAGCGGGGTACGGTGCGCTTGCAAGGAGAGGTGGCGATCAGGGCAAGTGCAGGTCTAGCAGGGTTCAGTCCAGTGCGGGCGGGCTGTGCGGAAGGCTCAGTGAGGGACGGGCACGGACTGCCACGGACCCGCGGGACCGTCGACATCTGTGTGATAATGGCCCTGCCCTGCCATATGGAGCACAAACCTTACAGTTCACAGCTTCATTAGCACCAGGGTAAACTGCGAGGGCAGAGTCATTCCGAGCGAGCCGCGACGTCCTTCGAAGTTCCCCTCGCGAAAGGCAACAGCTACTCGCTAACAGCCACTTGTGATCATTACCCTTCTTTCTACCTATAGCTGATTAGGAGGGCCTGTGGGCTGCCCTCCGCGCGAGGCATGGTGCACACACTTGGGTGCCTGCTTTGAGCCCGCTGTTGATGCAACGAAGGCATTCTATGACATCTTAGCCAGTCCTAGCTCGAACACTAGCTGGCTACGCGCTAAGTGGGGCACCAATGGCTGACCTCCAAGTTGAGGAATTTGGAGACGAAGAAGCAGGAGACCACGAGGTCGCAGTCCCGCAGACGTTCGACAGGGAGCGGCTAGCGACTCCGCTCTTTGGCGATGGCGACTCGACCTCTGCTCCAACCGGGGCCGCTGAAGGCCAGGACGCCGCGACTGACCGCCCAGAAGCTGCCACGAGTAATGCAGTTGCGGGCGCTACCGGCGAAGGCGCCGGGGAACAGGACGCGGCCGCGGAGGGCTCAGCGGGTGCGGAAGCCTCACGCCGCACGCTAGGCTTCGGCGGCAGCGGCTCAGAGCTAGGTGCCGCCGCTGAGGCGAGCAACCGAGGCGCAGGAGATGCAGCTGCGGATGCTGAAGCTGCGGGGGAGAGCAGCCCAGCGCCAGAAGCGGAGGCGACGGGGCCAGCGCCAGGCACGGAGGCAACGGAAGGCATCGTCCAAGAGGACTCGGGCACGCAGCCCTTCACACCTGAGGCCTCGGGGATAGCGGCATTGGGAGCGGCAGGGGCAGGGTCAGGGGCAGCAGCTGCGTCGCCTCGAGCAGGCAGCACCGCCGGCTCTCGGCCAGCGAGCGTCAAGGCCGCCAGCGCCACGGGCTCCCGGCCAGCCAGCGTCGCCGCCGGGGCCGCGGCGGGCTCGCGTCCCGCCAGCGTTGCCGCTGCAAGCGCCGCCGGCTCTCGCCCCGCGAGTGTCGCAGCCGGTAGCACTGCGGGGTCACGACCTCCGAGCGGCATCGCAACCCTGCTCGGTGGCTCGCGTCCCGCCAGCGTCGCCGCGGGAAGCGCGGCAGGCTCGAGGCCCGCTAGCGTGGCTGCGGGCAGCAGCGCCGGCTCGCGGCCACTCAGTGGCATCGCCACCCTCCCTGTCGGCTCGCGGCCGGCAAGTGGGCTGGCGGCAAGCACGGCCGGGTCTCGGCCGCTGAGCGCTGTGCCCGAGGCAGCGGCAGCGGCGGCAAGCGGCAGCCGCGCCGGCTCTCGCCCAGCGAGCGTCGCCGGGGGGAATGCTACGGGGTCAAGACCGCCCAGCGGCATTGCCACACTGCAGGCAGGGTCCCGCCCCGCTAGCGTCACAGCCGGGAGCACGGCCGGCTCTCGGCCTGCAAGCGGCATCGCGTCTCTGCCCGCAGGATCCCGGCCTGCAAGCGGTGTTGCCGGCAGCACGACTGGCTCAAGGCCGCTCAGCGCGGTGCCGGAAGGGGCGGCCGTGGGCGGAGGCAGCACCGCCGGCTCCCGACCCGCTAGCGTGGCTGCCGGGAGCGTTGCCGGCTCTCGTCCTGCTAGCGGCGCCGCCAGCCTTCCCGCCGGCTCTCGGCCTGCGAGCGGCGTCGCCGGCAGCGCTGTGGGCTCCCGACCTGTCAGCGCAGCGCCGGAGGAGGGCTCTGGCGGCGACGCGGCTGTGGGGTCCCGACCTGCCAGCGTGGCTGCTGGCAGCGTGGCAGGCTCACGACCGCTCAGCGCCGTCGTCGAGGACGCAGCAGCAGCGGATGCAGCCGCGTCCGGGGCTTCCCGGCCTGCGAGCGGGGCGGCAGGGAGCGTGGCCGGCTCGCGGCCGGCAAGCGTCGCCGGAGGAGGCAGCGTGGCCGGCTCTCGGCCTGCCAGTGCCGTCGCCGCCGGCTCGCGCCCCGCGAGTGGGGCGGTGGCTGGGAGCCGCGCCGGCTCCCGGCCGCTGAGCGCTGTGCCGGAGGCGGCGGGGGCCGCGGGCAGCGCGGCGGGGTCTCGCCCCGGCAGCGGTGTGCCCGGCAGCGGTGTGCCCGGCAGCGGTGTGCCCGGCAGCGGTGTGCCCGGCAGCGGTGTGCCCGGCAGCGGTGTGCCCGGCAGCGGTGTGCCCGGCAGCGGTGTGCCCGGCAGCGCCGCCGGCGGCTCCCGCCCCGCCAGCGTCGCGGCTGCCGGCAGCGCTGCCGGCTCGCGGCCCTCGAGCGCAGCTCCGGACGCTGAGGAGGCGGTCGGCTCTCGCCCCGCCAGCGCAGGACCGGCTGCGGAAGACGGCGACGGCGACGTTGATGGCGGGGACGAGGGCGGCGGCGGGGGCGGGGGCGGCTCCCGACCGTACAGCCCCACGCTGAGCGAGCTGGCCAGGGAGGGCGAGGACGCGGGTGCGGAGGGGGAGGAGGCGCTGGCAGCAGCGGAGGAGGCGTACGCCGAGGAGGCCGAGGCCGCTGGGGCTGAGGCTGGGGCTGAGGCCGAGGCGGCGGACGGGGACGACGCAGAAGAGGGGGCTGCTGAGGAGGCCGATGAAGAGCGGAGTGGTCAAGCCGAAGCCGCCGCCAGCGCTGCCGGGTCGCGGCCCGGCAGTGCGGCGGCATCCGCAGCGGCCGACGGCGAGGCAGAGGGCATGGGCGGGGGCGAGGGCGAGGGCGAGGCGTCCGGGAGTACCGACGCGCGGTCCCGTCCTGCCAGCGCCGGCAGTGCGGGCGCTGCCGATGAGGCCGACCGCGGGGTGGAGACGGGGGCGAGCTCGCGGCCTGCGAGCTCCGGCGTGGGTGCAGCCGGGGAAGGCGCTCCGGGCGCCAGCGGGAGGGGCTCCTCCCGCCCGGCGAGTGGGCTGGCGGCGAGCGACGCCGGCGGCCGGGCCGGCAGCGCAGCGGGGCGCTCCTCCTCCTCACGCCGCGCCAGTTCAGCGGCGGAGGCCGCTGCTGACGGCGCCGCTGCCGCTACCTCTGGTGCTGCCTCCGCCTCCGGCCGACCGATCAGCGGCGGGGAGGCCTCAAGCTCGCTGCCGGCAGCGGCGGCGGCAGGGCCCGGTGGCGGCGCCGCCAGCAGCAGGGGCGGCTCGAGGCCGGGCAGCTCCGCCTCCACCCGCCCCGCCAGCGCCGCCGTGCCGCTCTCCCGCCCGGGAAGCAGCGGCGGCGCAGGCCTCGCGGCCGCCATGGCCTCCGCGCCGCCCCCGCCCCAGCCCTCCGACCCCTCCCTCTCCGACCCCGACCCCTCCGCCTCCCAGCCCGAGCCCGCCCCGCCCGGCCGCCCGCCGCCGCCCCCGCCGCCCCACCACCTCTCCGCCACCAAGGCCCAGCCCAAGGGCCCGCTGGACGCCTGCTCCGCGCAGGCGGCGGTGGAGCACGTCAATACCGTTTGGTCCACCGCCAACATCTGTGGCATCCGGTCCCTGCCGGACGCCCTCAGCCCCGACTTCAGGTGCGTGTGCGGGGACGTCCATCATGAAAGGGCTGCCTGGTGCCAGCGCTTTGTAAATGTGTTCGCAGCTCCCCAGTCAGGGCTTGCGACGCGTAATACGCTTCGCCCCTCGACAATCATCTTTCCCTGAGTTTCCTCTACCCCTCCTCCATACCCTGCAAACTCCCTCCCTCCCTCCTCCCCGCGTCCTTCTCCCCACCCTCGTCTCCACCTAGCCCTTGGCCCCTCAGCTCTCACCCCTCACCGCGCTTCCGCCCCACCGCACCCCTCGACCCCACCCCCAGGACGCGGCTGTACGACGAGCTGGTGCAGGCCGCGCGGCGCGAGCGCGAGGGCGGCGACCCGGAGCGCGGGCGCAGGGCCAACCTGAGCTACGGCCTGGAGGGGGGGCCGCTGGCCATGCCGCTGAGCGTGGGGCAGAAGCAGGTGGCGAGAGTGCACCCGCTGAGCGGGGTGAGCGGGGAACTGAGGGTGGGGTGGGGTGGGGGAGGGGTGGGGGGTTGAGGCCAGATGCTGTGGGATTGGGGAGGGGGGTCGGGTGGGTTCGAGTGGTGTGGGATCCTTGGGTGGGATTGGGGCAGGGGCGTGGGAAGGACGGGTCTGGTTGAATTCGTCATGCTTGTGTGGCACTAGGACTGACCTTGCGTCCCACCCGTCTCAACCCGCCCGCCCTCGACCCGTCGCCCCACAGCTGTTCACGCAGTACGAGTACCTGCCGTCCGAGTACGACAGAGTACGGCTGCAGGGGAAGTTTGACCGGCTCAAGCACAAGCTGGCGCAGGTGGGCGGGGTCGGCGCAGGGGAGTGGGTTCGGATGGGGCCCAGCGAGCGGCTGAGGAAACGCATGGAGGGAAATGCGCCGGGTACCAAAGGCGAACCCTTGAATCGCAAGCAGGCTTGCGCCCTTGACCCGACCGTGTCGTGCCCGCACATGCCGCAGACGACCCCCGCCGAGTTCGTGGTGCGGGCGCCGCCCCCCGCCGTCAAGGGCGCCCCGGCCTTCTCCGAGTACACCTACGCAGGTGGGGCCGTGTAGGGGAGACCGGGGGGGGAGGCGTTCGGCGGTGGGGGAAAGGATTTTGGCTGTTGGGCTGCCGCGCGCTCGGCACAGGGGCGTCAGACCGTACGCGGACCAGACCACCCCCCTGACCTTCCTCTTTACTTACCCTCCCCCTCCCCCCCCTCCCCCCCAGTGGACCCCGCCGAGGCCTTTGACGCCACCATGCTGGCGGAGGCGGACCTGGAGCGGGCCAGGTGGGGGGGGGGTGGGGGGTTGGGGGGGAGCCTTGGTGGGGGAGGGGTCACGTCAGGGGGCAGGGCGGGCCAAGTCGGTTTGGGGTGGAAGGGTCCTTCTGCAGTCCTGAGGCCGGGCCCGAGTGGGTCGGGAGTTCGAGGTTGCAGGGCGTTGGGCTGGGCCTGGAGCAACGGGGCAGGTCCAGGAGGTACCGTACACCCGTGCCCAGGCGCATCGCCTGCCCTTCATCCTCACTCTCCCCTCCTCACCCTCCACATCCCTCTCCTCCACCCCAACCGCCCCCCCCTCTCCACCCCAGGGTGGTCGCCGGCCCCTTCTACCCCTCGGGCCGCCCCGACCCCGTCAAGCTGCTCCGCGGCCGCCTGGACGAGGCGCTCATGGGGCTGTGCAGGGGGCTCAGCGCGGACTGGCCCACGGGATTCCTGCAGGTGGGGTTGGGGCGGGGGTGGGGGTGGGTTACTTCTTTTGGGGGGGGCATAGGGGGAAGGATGGGGAGTCGGTGAGGGGGAGGGCCGTGGGATGGGGGAGCAGGAGTCCGAGACTGGGGCGCGCGCTCTCCAGCCCGTGGTCTGCTCCAAAGCGCTCAACCCGCACCAACCGCCCCAACCGCAGATCTTCGAGGACCGCAACGGCTCGGTGGTGGTCACGTTCGACCGCGCGCGCGCCGTTACCGAGGGCGACCTCACGTCGTACATGAACACCCTGGCCAAGCGGCACCACCTGGTGGCGGCGTTTCGACTTCTCAAGGTGGTTACAAGGGCGGTTGAGGCGGTTGGACACAATTGGTGGTTGGGAGATGGGGTGGTTAAGGTGGTTGGAAGTTGCGGCATGAGGGGACGTGGCGGGAGGGTGGGCCGTGGGCGCAAACCTGCCGGTACAAGGACGTATGGACTCTGATATGGGTCATGCTGCTGTGCGGAGCGCCTGCCCTAACCTCGGCCCTCACCTCGTCTTTGCCCCCCCCCCGCCCCCTCTTCCATTCCTCCCCCTGACAGGACGCCACACAGTGGGGCCTGGTGGACCCAGACCAGGGGGTGGTGTACTACGTCTTCTGGCCGCCGTGGGTACGACACAAGTGAGCACGCGGGGTGGTGGCCGGGGTGGGATGAGATGGGGTGCGGTGTTTGGGGTGTCGCAATAGCGTTGCACCGCTCCGGTTTGCGTCCGGTTTGTGGGGGGCGATGCAAGTGAGGACTCTGAGCCAGGGTGGGGCAGAGGCAACCAATGAGCACTCCAGCGCAAATGGCCGGCCAACCACGTCCCACAGCTTGACCTCCGCTGCACCGCCCGTCCCTTGACCCTTCGCCTCCCTGCCCATTGCCTTCACCCTGTCAGGTACCTGGGCAATGCCGCCGCCGCTGCCTTTGGCGAGGCGGCCAACGGCCTCCCGGGCGAGCAGCCAGGCGGCAGCGGGGACAGCGACAGCGAGGCGGAGGACGGGGAGGACGGGCCCAGGGGGGCCTCGCTGGGCCTGGGCGGCTTCGACATGGGCCCCGGCGGGCCCGGCATGGGCATGTTTGGCGGCGCGGGCGGTACGGACTCGTACGGAGATCTGGTGGGAGGCGGCGGCGGGTACAGCTCTCGGGCGTACTCGATGAAGAGCGGCCGAGACGCCCTGAGGTCGGGTGGGTAAGAGTATTCATGGAACCGTTTGAGCTTGACACCGTTGTGGTTAAAGCTGCTGATTGTTAGAGCTGCGGTGGATGCGGCCATGGTAAGCATGTTTTGTGCACGCGGCGCTGGGGTGGCCTGGTGTTTGGGGGAAGGCCGGGTTAAAGGGAGTGGGTTACGGAGTGTGGCTGAGGGTGCAGCAAAGCACGAAAGGGGTTAGACAGGATGGATATTTGGTGCGTTTCGCAGACGGCCTCGATGCAGTGCAGGAAGAGGACTAGGGGCAGATGCTATGAGCGAAGGGGGCACGGTCTAGAGCGCACCGCACTAAGGGTAGATTGATTGGGAGGGAAGTCCCGCGTGCCAACGTCAGGGCGGTGTGTGCGGAAGGGCAACTGCCGCTGGTTAAGGGGCTGAATCAAAGCCCGTCAGGTTGCAGTTTGACGTCGTCTATGCGGCGCATTTCACCTCGATGTCAGGACCGCCAGTGTCACCTGTACCAGGAGAGCCAGTCGCCCGATGCCAACTGAAGGAGGTGGGCCTGGTCTGAGCGGGGTCCAACCCCTGGCGCTTAACCTCGTTCGGGCCACCCCGGACCTCGTCCCTCGCCTCTTGCAAGGACGCCAACGCCCGCCGGATTCCCCCAGTACGCCCCAGTTCCCCGGGGGGAACCCCGATTCCCCAGGGAACCCGGGCGGGCCCGTGCCGGTGAGTAAGGCGGGATCGTGCATGACGTCCTGCATGGCTTTACGCGCCGGTACAAACTTGACACAGAAAACGGCTCCGGCCTACACGATAGCTGCTCCGTTTGTTAGTCGACAGGATACGTAGAACTGCAAGCATGAAGACCGGGTCAAGGCATTCTGACGCTGGCGTCGAAGTTCTCGCCGAAGCGACGACTTCTGAACACAGACCAAAACATCATAGGGATCATCATGCGAAACACAACTGGGACACGGAAATTGTCATGCCCATGCGCACCGGCTTGCGCGACGAGGAGGTGCCGCTGGGCCTGCGACTGGCGGGGGTGACGACAGGGTACCGACAGGTGCGCATAATGAGATGGTAACGCTTCGGCGGAGAGCGGGTAGTTGTGCACGCGCGGCCCAGGTTCGCACTCCTCCGCCTCGCCCCCACCCAGCTTCCTCCCCAACGGGCCCTGGCCGTGTGTCACCTGCTTCCAGTCGCTCACCCCCGGCTCATACAAACATACGCCCTGACGCACCTCTCTTCCTGTTTCCTTGCGCAAAGGCGCCGCTGTCGGCTCCGCACCCACCGGCTCGTCTGCCTTTCCCCACCCCCACCCCTGCGAACCCCCCCTCCCCCCCAGGGCGGCAGCTACGGCGACTGCCTCTGGGGCCGGGGAGGACTATTCACGTGGCACAACCAGACGCTAAACAGCTGGACCATGATTTGGGGTGGGTCCGGGCAGGGGCCTCAGGGCGGAACCCCTGCTCGGGGCTGCGTTTGGTGGCTCCTCCGGGGGCGCCCAGACTCACAGCACCTCCACCAGCCATGTGCCCCCTTGCTTAACCCTCCTCCCCTTCACTCAGTCCGGCCCCCGTGCCTTGGCCGGGTTCTGGTGCTCTTTTGTCCACAACCACTTGCAGGTCCCTCTCCACACACACCAGCACGACAACACACCCCACCTCGCCCACGCCCCCAGGCTGGATGCTGTCGACCGCGCTGCTGCGCTGGACGCTGCTCACGCTGAAGCCCACGGGACTCGCCCTGGTGGCTTTCGTGTGCCTGTGGCTCACGCCCACCCTGCACCTGCCCTTCACCGTCGGTGAGGGGGGGCTGGGCGGAAAGGGTGTGGGGAGAGGCGTGTGTGTTTCGTGACGCGTGGGGCTGCCCACCCTGCTGGTTGTCACGCCAGCGATGCACCTGCCCTTCACCTTTGGTGGGGGAGGCAGGGAATGAGGGGGTTGCAGGAGGGAGGGGGCGGCGGTCAGGGGGCTGGTGGCTTGGGGACCAGGCATGGACTAGTGTGTCATGGGCTCAGTAACCTCCGCCCCCTTGCCCTCCTCTCCCTCCCATGGCCACAGGCTACCACCAGTTCTTGTGTATGTCCCCGTACATCTTGCGAAGGCAAGCTGGACGGGGGAAGGAGCGACATGGGGCGAGCGGGGGGAAGAGGCGGCGTATGCGGGCAACCGGGGAGGCATGGTCACAGGGCGGGGCCGGGGACCGTGTGGCTCGCCTTGTCACGTGCTTCCCTCGACCTGGCCCTCCCACGCACCCGCAGGTGGCGCGCGCTGGACGTCATCTTCATCTTCGTTGCCTCGGTGCCGCTCACCTTTGCGCTGGCCTTCTTCGTGGTGCCCCTGCCCGCGGCGCTGGGCCTGACGGGGGTGACCCTGGGCCTGGCGCTGCACGCCTGGCACCACGCCGCCAGCCTCAAGGCGGGCGCCGAGATCGACAAGGGGGCCAACACGAGATACGTGGTGCGTGCGTGCTGCCGGCGAGCGCACTGGCGTAGGGGTTCCAGGGGCATGAGGGTGCCAGCTCTTGAGAGGGCCAGCTAGCAAGGGGCAAGAAAGGTGCATAGTGCGTGGAGCGGCCTTACAGTTGTGTTGAGGGGCGGCATGGGAATCACCCATTACAGCCCCCGTTCCCACCCAGTTCACCGCCTTGCCCCCGTACCGCTCCCGCCTCCGCCCCTCGATTGCCGCTCTTCAGGGCTACGTGGTGATCGTCTACACCTTCCCCATCCTGCTCCAGGCAAGACGGGGGCCGTACACACACGGCAGCCGACAGCTGGGGCGGGGATGGGATGGGGGGCCAGGGGCCAGGGGCGCTGCATTGCCCACCGCAAGTGGTCCGCCGCCAACGCCCTGTGATGCGGGAGTGCACCGACCCACATCACTCAGACACTGCCCAATGTCCCCATGAGAGTGCACGGCTGTGTCTGACCCAGTCCAGCCCGACCGACTTCGCTCCCATCGCCCGACCCATATCGCCACCCTTGCCCGACCCACATCGCCCCCCCTGCCCGACCCACATCGCCCTTCCAACTTCCATCGCCTCGTCCAATGCCCACCCAATGCTCACCCACCCACCCGACAGGCCGGCGCCGACCTCCTGGACCTGGCGCTCGACGCTGACGGCCTGGGCCTGGGTCACGCCTGGCGCGGGGGGCAGGCGCACGACCGCTCCTTCGTGCCGGGGCTGGCGGCGGCGGTTGCCTTCAGCTTCGTGCACGGGGCGGCGACCTACGTGGCGTCATTCCCGGACGTGTGGGCGCCGGGGCGGTTCGACCTGGTGGTGAGGGGGGGAGAGAGGGGGCGGGGATTTGGGGTGGAGGGGTGGAGGGGGTGGGGTGGGATGCGTGGGGTGGGAGGGGGGAAGCGAAGCCCGGGCGGAGCTGTAAGGAAACTATATCCGCATGAATATGACACAACCATGGGCGGCTGGAGGTTGGAGGCTTCGTGCCCTCTAGCGGGCCCCGGAACGGCCCTCGTGGATCCGTGAACGGGCAGGTCCGTAGGTGCTGTGCACCTGCCACGCAACCCTCTCCGCCCCCTCCCCTCCAACCACTCCCTCCCCAACCCATGTGGGTGCCCCGCCCCGCCCAGCAGCACTCGCACGTGGCCATCACGGGCACCCAGCCACCCGCCGTGCCTGACACGAACCCACTCCCGCACCCCCCTCTGCCCCCTCCACCCCCCAGGGCGCCGCCCAGCAGCACATGCACGTGGCCATCGTGGGCACGCACGCGCTCGAGTGGCTCTTCCTCATCCACATGTTCCAGCGGAAGCGGGCGGCGGCGGGGCACGTGTGACGAGCGAGGCGCGTGCTGGGCAGCAGCTGGCGTGCGGAACGTGTGGCGTGGCGCGCGTGGCGCGGCGTGCTGGGGCGCACATGGCAGACCGGCAGGTGGCAGAGTTAGCGCAGGCGCAGCGTTGGGTGTGTGGCTGGGGCATGTTAAGAGCTGGGGGCTTCCTCGATAGACAGATGAGGGGTGGGTGCAAGGCCAGGCACGTGTGCACCAGGAGCTGAAAGTAGTGAGCTGTTAGCTGTGAGCTTGTGTGTGGAGAGCCGAGAGTGGAGGGTCGACCGGGAGTCAAGCAAGGAGCAACCGACCTGAGGCCTGGGCTATGCCCCCTGATGCCCCTGACCCGGGAGGCAGTGTTGCTATCTTAGTCGGTTAGTCGGCTGGACAGTCGGCCGGCGCCGGCTAATCTGAAGGAAATCCGGAGTTAGCCGGCAGTCCAGCCGACTAACTTTGGGCTGGCGCCCTAGGCCAGCCGACTAACCCGTGCCAATCCGCCACCGCCAGCCGGCTAAAAGGGCCGGTGCTGGCGGATTAGCCGCCAGCTCAGCCGACTAATCCCAGGGAAGATAGCAACACTGCCGGGAGGGCCCAGACTGCCCGAGCACCAATCAGCCGTTCATCGACCGAGCTTACAGCGGTTGCCCTCAGCCCTAGCAACCTAGTGCATTTCTGCATTCCCTGTGACCCTGTCTCTCGGCTGCGCGCGACGCTGCCTGCAACGTCCGGAGTACCAGGCCGGTGCCTTACCCCGCCCGCTTAAGCACAACCAAAGCGTTCCATGTCCCCATCAGGCACCCTCCACACTGCCCCAGGCTGCCGCATGTCATGCTGTCTCTCCTTCCGTCCACCACGCCCCCGCTAGCTAGCGCGTGCAATCCTGTACCTCCTGCTGGCAACCTGCGCCCGCTTCGCAAAGTTGCATGGGCCAAGCCGAGCCGCCGCCACTACCAGTACCGCCGCTGCTGCCGGGTTCGTTGCGCTCAAAGACCGGGCACCTCTGCTGCCCACGCCCGCACCAGAAGTGTCGTGACGGCCTGCAGGGTGGGAGGGCAATCAACAAGCGCGTCAAGCGGGGGTTGACGAGCGCAGGAAGGACCATGCAACTTTGAGCGTATTGGTAGCAGTTTGCCAGGGTGACCCGGCCGGCCGCCGAAGCCTAAGTAAGCTGGCGGCTCACATGGCACATGGCACACACGTGGCCCTCGCCTGCACTCTATCCCATTCCCACCTGCCAGCCGCTGTTGGTGCACGTGCGGCTTAGCGGCCGCCCTAGGAGGCGGCCCCCACGGCCGTGCCGTGCTCCGCCGGCTCCGAGGCCGTGCCCGCGGCCGCCTGCTGCTGAGGGGTGAGGGCGCGCATGGTGGGAGACAGGTGAGAGGCCAGCGTTATGCAGTGGTCTTGCTAGTTGGAATGCTGCAAGCTTAGGAGCTCGGTGGGGTGCACCCCCTTACGGCAACGGAAGACCCAGCGCCACAGCACACGCAGCCGCAGCCGCACCTGCTCCTCCTCGCCCTCCTCCTCCCCCTCGCTCTCCTCCTCCTCCTCCTCCTCGCCCTCCTCCTCCACCCCCGCCGCCGCCGCGGCGGCCGCGACCGCCTGCTTGCGCTCCTCCTCCGCCTGCTGGGCCATGCGCTGCAGCGCCGCCAGCAGCTCCTGCGCCAGCTCCGCCATGGTGCCCACGTCGTTGCGCACGCGGTACGGCGCGTGCTCGTGCACCGGGTCGACGTGGCGCAGGTCCGCCAGCACGTCGCGCGCGGGGCGGGGGGCGGGCGGCGTGGAGGCCTGGGGGGGGGCGGGGCAGGCGGGCGGCAGGCAGGCGCTGGGCGATGCGAGGCGTGCGTGCAACGGAGCAGGCATGGGCAAGGCATGAGCAAGGCATGGGCAGGGTCATGCAGCGTGGAGCAGGCCTAAGGCGAAGCGGTCCGCCTCCAACCCTTTTTATGTGTGCGCAGCCCCGCCGTACGCCCGTACATACACCCGTACGCCCGTACACCCACCGCAGCGGCCTCCCGCTCCTTCATCCGCTTGCGCTGCTTGCCCCCGCCGGTGCCGCCGAAGTCCTTCCGCAGCGTCGCCTCCTCCTCCCCCTCCAGGTCCAGCTTGCGGGGGGCCATGCTGCTGCTGCCCCCGCCGCCGCCACCGACAGCGCGGCTGACGGCGGCGCGCAAGCCGGGGCTGGCGTTGCTCCACACCTTCTTCCACGCCACGCGGGAGCTGCGGCCGCGGGAGGGGCCGCCGCCGCTGGCGGCCGACGGCGCCGACGTCGACGGCGCCTCGGAGTTGTCCTCCGCGGTGGGCGGCTTGGTGCCCACGGCCTGGGGAATCAAGGGGAAAGCGTGTGGTCGTTACCGGTCCGCCCACCGCAACTGATGCATGATGAGGTGCCGCACAGGTTCTTGAGGCCTGCAGCGCCTCCAGCCCACCCCAACAGCTCCTTCCCTGCCCCTGCCCCTGCCCCCAGCCACGCCCCCGCCTCACCATCTGCACCGTCTGCTTGGTGGTGTCGAAGTAGCTGTACAGCAGCGTGTTGATGGCGTCCATCAGGGGGCCCAGCACTTGCAAGCAGCCCACCTGCACCGCCAGGGGCGAGCCCAGCACCTCCTCCAGCCCCTCCAGCACCCTCACCAGGGCCCGCACCGCCTCCTCCAGGTACTGCGGCATGTGCCGCTCCTCCGTCACCTGGGCCAGCTCGCCATAGTCCTGCAGCAGGCGGGCGCTGCCCGGCACGCTGCCGCTGCCCGCCGGGTGCTCCCCCTCCTGCTCCGCCTCCTTCCGCGCGAGCGCGTCCGCGAGGTCCTTGTTGGCGGCCTTCAGGGCCACCAGCTTGTCGCCGGCCTCCTTATGCTGCAGGGCGGGGCGGGTTAGGGGCAGCGGCAGCGAAAGCAAGGGCGCGGGGCTCAGCAGTGCGCAGGTGGAGGCGGGGCCAGCGTGCGGCGGCGGAAGGGTACCGGTAGTGCGAGCGTGCGTGCGTGGCAAAGCGGGGGCATGGTACCCATGCAGCGCGGCTCCCCCTCTCCCTCTGCCGCCCAGTCGGCTCACCAGGTCCTCGTGGCAGCGGAGGTGCTGCAGCATCAGCACCAGCTCCCGGTATAACTCCTTGCTCACCTGCGGGAGCGAGGGAGCGTGTGTGTGTGTGTGACAAGCTTCAAGTGGGGAAGGAGGGAGCCGAAAGGCGCGAGCTGCCGGTACGCAGCGCAAGCCACCGCTGCTCTTCGTCCGCCCCCCACCTCCTCCCCGCCCTCCCTCCCTGCCTCCCCGGTCTGGCGGACCCTCCGGGGGGGCTCCCCGCCCTCCATCCCTCCCTGCCTCCCCGGTCAGCTCACCTTGACCACCTCCAGGGCGCCGTGCGAGTCCAGGAGCACCACCAGCGCCCCCGCCTCGCGCTCCGTCCTAATGCCCTCATCCACGCCCCCAACCAGCTCCTTGAACATGGCACAGGCGCCGGAGACAACCACCCTCTCCTCCTGCATCCGCGGCAGGGTCACAGCCCCCAGGGCCTGTACCCCCGCTAGCGTCACCTCCATCTGCATGGAGAGCTTCAGGCCGGCCTGCAGTTTCCCCTTCCTCAGCAAGTCTAGGCACGCCTCCAGATCCCGGTTCCGCTGCTGGGCGTTTGCCACGGCCTTCTCTGCGGGGGTGAGGACCGGCGTCGCGCCGGCCCTCGCCGCGCTCGTGGCTCGCCACAGCCGCGGGGAGTGCCCCGGCGGCGTGCGGGCGGCCGCGGTCCCGGGGGTCACCGCAGCCACGTCAGCTCCCGGGCTTGCTCCCGGGGCTGCGCCGCCGCCGGCCGCCGCACCCAGCGACGCTCGCAGGGCTGCCGCGGGGGTAACAGCGTCCTCGTCGCCGGGGTGCTGATGCTGCGCGCCCGGCGAAGCGGGCGAGGGGTCCACCGCCGGCCCGGCTGACCGCGAGACCGCCTCGGGCGACCGCCTGAGCGCCTCTCGCGGCGGGGAGCCCTCCATGCTGCCGCCGGGTGCAGGCGGCGGCGTGGGGGCGGCGAGGACGCGCTAGCGGCGGCCTCCCAGGCGCAAGGCGGCTGGGCGAGCTTTGCAGGCGGCGCTGCGCGGTGCTGAGTGGGGGAAGCTGCAATGTGAGGGATCCTGAGCGGAGCTACGTGGGTGTGGGCGACGCTATGCGACGAAAACAAGCGGCGGAACGCACCGGGCTCGAGGCCGGGATCTCGTGGGGCCTCCGTTCGCGGGCTGCGTAGAAGCTGCCATCGCGAACTGGGTCGGGTCCCAGTGCTCGTAGCGTAGCCACGCGCTGAAGCCCTGCGGGAAAGACCTGACGGGGACCGCCTCAAGCTCACGAACGACGTCCCCAAGCAAGGGCGTGGACCTACAGGAGACGGCGCAGGTGCGATCTGGCTTCGCAGAGCTCTCGGAACGGAGCTAGGGAGGCAGTAGGGAACGCAACACCAAGGTGGGGGGCTTCGGGGCGAGAGAGGGGTTCAGCGGAGGGAAGGGCGGGGAGCGAGGGGCCAAGTTCCAGGCAGGCCGCGGCCCATACACCCTGCGAGAGGGGTGCCCCCAATACACCCGTGCCTGCGCTAGAATGGACCGGTGAATCCTGCCGGGGACTCGACGTAAGCTAGTCCAGGGGCGGTGGGTGAGTGGGGTGGATGGCACCTGATGGCACGCCGATTCCCCCGCGGGAAGCGGGGGCAAGGGGAGTTCGTGGTAACACGGCGCCTCCCCTGGTGAGATTCACTCATACCACTGCTGCTCATGCCGTGGGCCAGCCGAAGTGCGCCAGAGTGGTTTCGTCGCAAGTCAGAGATGGCGTCGCTGGCTAAACGTCTACTGAACTCTACCCTCCTCTGCACCATGGTTTAAGGCGATGCATTGCTGTCTCGGCAACTGGCCAGGTGTGCAACCGCGCGGTTCACTCGAACCCGCCGTTCGCTACTGGGCGGGATGAGCTTACTACTTCGCCGTGTATATACAGCGCCCCCCGCGCGCCGCTCTGCATACACCTTTACCTTCTGAGCAACTCTGCACTCCTATCCACCTTACAACGCCCTCCCGCGACCTTCACACTTTGCAACGAGCCATCTCAGCTCCCCGCTCAACACTTTCGCCAAGATGACTGCCATCAAGAGCATCTGCGTTGTTGCTATCAACACCAGCGCCACCATGCTCGCGCTGACCGTCGTCGGCGTGCGCATGGTCGTCCGCGGCATCACCAGCGCTTGCGACGAGGCTTCGGCCTTCGAGCCAAGCAGCGTGGCCGAGCGACGTGTCTGGCAGCCCGATGTCAAGGCCGCATGTGCCGACGATGCCTCGGTCGCCACGATGCCCGCCGAGAATTCCGAGATGCCGGTCTGCAACCTCAACATCCCAAAACTACAAGCTCCGGCCCTCGACACCTTGGTCCCGGACACTGTAGGTCGAAAGCTGTCGTCGTGTGACGCCTGGGACGCCGCCTCATGCCCCGCTCTGCCTCTTTCGTGCAGGCGTCCAGCTGCGGGTCCCCGCGGGACTCGGTCTCTGACGGCAGCTCCACCGCGGGCACAAGTTCGGATGAGAGCGACAACGAGACGGAGCAGGAGGTGAGCTGATGTGGAGCCATAGGGGGACAGGGTCATCCAGCAGGGTATCTGCCAGCGTGCTCTTCGGGCATGGGGCTGCGACCGGCACCCTCTCCTCTCCTCAACGTCCCTTCCTCCCCCTCCCTGCCTTCGCTCCCCAGGCCCCGCTGGACCCCCTCGCCTTCCTCGCCCTGCACGGCCTGGAGCTCTTCACGCCCGTCAAGGTCCTGGGCATGGGCGCCTTCGGCGTGGTGGAGGAGGGCACGGTGCGGCTGCCCGACGGCTCGCTCTTCCGCTGCGCCCGCAAGACGCTCACGGCCGGCACCAAGGCCCACCCCGCGCGCCCCGCGCTCCGGGCCGAGGTCGCGGCCATGCAACGGCTGCAGGGCTGCCCCGGCGCCGTGCAGCTGCTGGCGCACTCGGTCAAGCCCCGCTGCCGCATCCTCATGGAGCTGGGCGAGCTGGGCACCCTGCAGGAGGAGCTGGTGAGGCCGGGGGCGGAGGGGCGGGAGGCACGCAGGGCAGCCGGGGAGTGGAGCTGTCGGGAAGTAAGAGGCAGAGAGAGGGCAGGGCACCGAAGACTAGGACGTCTGCGGTGCTCCTGGGCTGGCCTGCTGGTTTCTCCCGGCCCTCTTCCTCACGCCGGCCCCCGCGCTGCCTGCCCGTCCCCGCAGAAACTGGCTGCGCCGTACTTCAACGACACCAAGATGCTGCTTCCGGAGTGCAGCATCCGCCAGGTCGCCGTCGCGGTCCTGGAGTCGTTCGCCGTCCTGCACGACAAGGGCTTTGGCCACTTCGACCTCAAGCCGGAGAACTTGCTGCTCAAGGCGGACAGGGTCATGCTGGGAGGTGAGCGAGGACAGGGGGCACAGGAGGAAGCTAGTTGCAGGGGAAGGTCAGGACTGCGCGTGGGCAAGCTGAGCCGGGGGCTGGTTGGCTCACCGTGTGCTACCTCCAGCCCAACTACCAGTGCGCCAGCACCGCACTCTGCCTCACGTTGCTGACATTGCGCTCCCCGTGCCTCCGTCTGTCTGCCGCCCCAGACCTCGGCGCCTCCTCGGCTAGAAGCCCCGTGACCGGCCACTACCCCGTCGTTGGCACCTTCGGCTGGCGCGCACCCGAGGTTGATGCCGCCTTCAAGCAGCCCACGCCTGAACTGTGCGCCCGCATCAGCCCCGCCGCCGACATGTACTCTCTGGGCCTGCTGCTAGCGTCGTGTGCGGCCTACCACGGCCGCATCACGCAGCTGTACCTGCTGCGGCAGGGCAAGCGCCCCCTGCCGGCGTTCGTACCTGCTAGCTTGCAATGCCTGATCGGGCAGATGCTGGCGGATGACCCCGCGCTGCGACCGACTCCGCAGCAGGCGCTGCAGCACCCCTTCATCACCGGAGTGGCGGTGGCAGACTAAACAGCCGGGCCGGCGTGAGCTGGTGCTCTCTTCTCCAATCTTGTGCATACATGCACCTCATGACCTCGGTGAAGGCCGGGCGCGCCTGGAGTGCGTCGGTGGTCCTACCGCACGAGAACGCCTCCACCCCGCCCACCGCCTCAGCCGCATGCGTGAGCATGCCTCAGCCCCAACGCCTCGGCCTCGGCCTCAAGCTTGATGCCGCCGGCTGCTGGCACTGACGGCCCTGAGCAGCCGCAGCAGCCGGGCCCCGGCCCCGGCTACCTCCATCCATTATTACGGCCCTCGGGCCTCCCTGGTCGCTCCATCACCAGTGGGCTCTGGGCTGTGACCATGCGGGCTGTGCGCCCCAGCCTCCGCCGCGCTCCCTGCCTCCGAAGCGCACACAGCCGCCCCGGCCTGACTGGCTTGGCAGCAGCGCATGAATACTCATGGTCAATAGGCCATTCGTTGGTAAACAGGTTTTGAGTTATGTTGTAGCGGCGGCAGTTATGGGCTTTGATGGGGCGGCAGAGGCTGCGCGTGTATTCCCTTAGCTGAACTACATACGGTGTAACGTTGGGTTTGGGTCGGGCAGATAGGGCCCTGCTGGTAGGGCCCTGCTGAGCCTCGTATTATCAAGGTTTTTTGGTGGGTGTCGGTGAGGGAAACTTAGTATGTCCGTGAGATGATGGTTGTAGGCATGGACACGCACGGCCCCAGACAATACATGTGCGGCGGGCTGAAGGTCTGGCAGGGGGTTGACGCCTTTTCCGGATAGACATCCCGCGCTTGTCAAGGGTTTGCGTATTGCGTCAGGATTTGCGTTAGAGTTTGCGTCAGGGTGGTCGAACTTCATGTACAGGACGTCAGGCCGTGGGCCAGTTGAGGGAAGGGTACGCGCGTGCCTCATGTCACGTCATGCCGCACGCGCGCCCCATCGCTGTAACCAGGCCTGTCCTCCCATTGGCGTGCGACTCTGTCTGGACCGCGGAGCCACTGGGACCTAGGAGCTTTGGGGCGACCGCCCAGGCGACCATGTGGATGGCTCTCTGGATAGTCACATAAACACTTTACATATGAATATGGTAGAGTTGGGGCAGAAGGCCGCGGCCGAAACACCGCTCCCGCCATTTACGTCTATCTCTCCTTTGGTTCAGAGGAAATCTATCACCACGCTGACAAACACAATCTAAGCAGACAAACATCTACGAAAACGCGCTTCTGCCGACCTGGCGGCATTTCCGCGAATCATGCCTCGAACGCGGCCGAGGCCCTGGTCACACCGGGACGCGCGGTCTCGGGCCCTCGCGGCATGGGCGTCTTGGTGCCCCTCTACACGGACCCGGAGGGCCTGGCCCTCCTAGACCGAGTGGTGGGGGGGGAGTTAGGGGGGGAGGGGGGTTGGGGGAGGGGGTTGGGGGAGGGGGTTGGGGGAGGGGGTAGGGGAGGGGTTAGGGGAGGGGAGTCGGGGACGGGGGCGAGGGGTGGGGGTTGACGCCTTTTCCGGGGCGAGGGGGGGGTTTCCGCTTGGGGGTATGCACTCGGGATGGGCGAACGAGGGGAGCAATTGGGAAGGCCCCCCCGAGGGCTGGAGTAGGAACATGGGGGAGGTGCGACGGTGGACCATAGGCCTCCGGGGGCGGTGGGGCGAAGGGGCGGATGCCGGGGGGAGGGGGGTGGGGGGGGTGGGGTGGGGGGCTGTGGCGAGAGTGTGACAGGACCTGGAGCATGACGCGAGTGCGTGGTGCGGCAGGGAGGGGCACCTCATCAGCCCCAAGCGGAAACACTTGTAAGGCAAGCGCCCAGCTCTCACGCCCGACCCTCCCCAACCGCAGGCCGCGTACGGCAGCTCCTGTACGGTATCGGCCCTGGTGTCGGGGGAGGGCACGGGGCCCCCCCGGGACCACGTGCTACACATGGCGGCCTTCAAGTGCCTGGCGGACGCGGGTGGGGCAAGGGAGGAAGGTTGGGAGGGGGGCGTGGGGGTGACGGATGAAGTGTGCGTGTGGAAGAGGGGGACTGTGGGACAGGTGGTTGCGGCAAGGGGCGAACGCAGCGGGTGGGTGTGGGGTGGATGGCAGGGCCGTGATGGAGCGTGGGGGCTAGACATGCCTGGTGGAAGCGGATAGCGGGGGCCGGGCCGTTCTCACGCCGCAAGAACATGAGGCACGCGTCCAGAGTAAAAGGATGGCGCTGGGAAGGCAGGGGCCTCGAAATACACAATTGGGCGGTTGGAGGTTGGAGGCTTCGTGCCCTCCAGCGGGCCCCGAATGGGCCCTGGTGGATCCGTGAACGGGCAGGTCCGTAGATGCTGTGCACCTGCCTCTGGGCTTTGACCTTTAGCCTTCCGTCTTCCATCTTCCGCCTGTGGCTGACACCTGTAGCGCTGCCTGTTTCACAAGCTTGTGGTGCCGCCCCCTCCCACCACTCTCTCCCCAACCCATGTGGGCGCCCCGCCCCGCCCAGCAGCACTCGCACGTGGCCATCGCGGGCACCCAGCCACCCGCCGTGCCTGACACGAACCCACTCCCCCACCCCCCTCCATCCCCTTTCCTCCCCCCAGGGCGCCGCCCAGCAACACATGCACGTGGCCATCGTGGGCACGCACGCGCTCGAGTGGCTCTTCCTCATCCACATGTTCCAGCGGAAGCGGGCGGCGGCGGGGCACGTGTGATGCATGAGGCGCGTGCTGGGCAGCAGCGGGCGCGCGGAGCGCGTCGCGTGGCGTGGGGTGCGTGCTGGGAGAGGCAGGTACTGTAGGCAGGTAGGCAGAGCGAGTGCAGGCGCAGCGTTGCCTGTATGGCTGGGGCATTTTGAGAGCTGTCGGCGTACTGGTGTTGGGCAGATATATGGCTGGTGCGTGGTACGCAGGTGGTGCGTAATGAACATGGGGCCGTGCCGTACAGGCAGGCCTGACTCCGCCCTGGGGACCAGGGGTTCGCCGAACCCGCCGAGGGGGGCCGGCGGGGTACCCGGCACTCCGCCAAACAGACCTGCGCGAACCAAATCCGGCCGGTTGCCGGCCTAGGCACTGACGTTGGGCTGCACGATTTGCTTGTTTCGTGGGTGCAGCAGGCGGGACCGGGGCGGGGGGCGCGTGAGGCAGGGCGGTGACGGCGCCGCAGTCTGGGTGTCATCACGCAAGGAATAGATGGCAGTAAGCTTCCCGCCCTTGATATCCCTCGCGACCGCTCCCGCCGGGCCCGCCCATACCTGCACAACTGCCTGGCTGCTTCTGCTGTTCCACCGCGCGCCTTTCTTGGCTTCGCCGACGTAAATCGGCGTCGGTCTCGCTCGGCGGCGATTGGCATTCTGCCTCGACTCGGCTCGACGCCGGGCCCAACTGGCTTCGACGTCGGCCCGCCAGGCCCAGTGGCCAGTGCGTGCGCCCCGTCGGTGGGCCCTGCCTGGGGTTTAACCCGCGCTCGCTGTGCAAATATACTTACGCTAACGCAAGAGAAACGCACGCCTCTCGCTCCTTCTTCGTAGGTAACTAATAACCCAGATACTTGGGGGGCACTGGGGGGCATCGATTGCCGTAAAGCACGCCCTGTTCCCCGCTGCAAATAATGCCCATCCACAAATTGGAACGGTAAGCTGGGAGGGGATCACGCCGCCGAAACGGTGAGGGCTTGATGAGATGACAGGCAGGTGCCCATCCGACCCATCCCTTCCTCTCGGGTTCCAGGCGGTAGCAAGGTCGTGCTGTGTGTATGCCCCCCAAGTACCCCAAGCAAGGCATATAAACATGTATGGCGGGGCCGGGGCCGGGGCCGGGCGACGGGGGATGCCTGCTGGGGCCATGCATGCAGCAGGCGGTAGCAATGGGCAAGGGCTGAGGGCGGAAGAAGCTCGGGGTGCGCCCGGGGGAAGGGGTTGGGGGGTATACAGGCTTACTTGATGGACCCGGGGCGCCCGGGTTTGGGGGTGGGGGGCATAGAGGCAGGCTTGTTGGCCCGGGGCGCCCGGGGTTGTGACTATTGTGACTACCGCGACAGACCCGGCCCCAACAAATCGTCGAAAGGCGTCGAAGGGTTGCGGAGGTACCGGTTGTGCTCGGTTTAGCGTCCAAACCTCAACTACCGACAGACACAGTGCGTGAAACAAGCAATAGTAGACGTCGCGGCCGCTGTAAAGAGGCCATGCCACTGCCTCAATCGAGCCCAGCGGACTCTCGGCGTGGACGATCATCGAAGGGCTCGATCGGATGTACGACATCATTCTGGGCCTTTAAATAGAGCCGCTCCCTCGCAGCTCCTTAAACCCAACAATGCGCGGCAATCACCGCGCATCGCTTCTGCCGGCAGCCCTGCTGCTGGCGTTCTGCTGCCCCTTTCCGGCCGCGTTGTCGCCATGGCGACAGATTTTGGACTCAACGGCCTCCACCACGCCTGGGTTGGAGGTCGCAGCGGAAGTGAGTTCGGTTCACCCTTTTGCAATTGCGAGGTGCCTTACTTGGGGGCTGCTGCCAGCGCAGCAGTTGAATGGGCTGGATGGTTACTTCCCTCAACTCTGTACGCCCCGCAGCCGTCGCGGCTGATGACAGTCGCAGTTATCGCCGCAGCTTGCTGGCAGGTGAGAAGGCGCGGCGGGGGCGAAACTTCTCTAGGAGGCCTCGATGGGCGGCGGGATGGCTGGGGATGTCGTGTTGCACGTTGGCCGCCGCGCGTGTAGCCCAACGGATTGCCAGCAACATACCTAATCCCAACCCGGAACAAAAAGCCGGGTCAAACCTGCCCCAAACCCGCTGGGGTCGATGGGGTCGAGTTCCGGTGAGGTTCGGGTTGGCCGCCGAGGCCGGGCCCACCGGGCCTCGGCACCTACCGGGCCCCACTCGGCACCCGCGGGCCCGAGCGCCTACGCTAGCGCGCGACACGAGCAATGCATCGTGGTGTGCCCAGTCAGAAGACAGACACAGCGTGACCTGCAGTGCGCCTAGGCACCGGCCTGGGCACACCGGCGGGCTCGGCGGGCCTGGGCGGGCACCCGGCGCCGGCAGCACCGGGGCCCCGCTGGCACCGGGCCTCGGCGCACGGCACCTGCCTACCGCCGGGCCTTGCTCGACCAGCCCGACCGCCCCGCACTGCTGTTGTGACCTACCCCTTCGGCCGGGCGGGCGTTCCTTCTCGTTTGAGGCTGCATGTTCAGTCCCCCCTAGATGAAGCTTGCCTAACGTGCCAACAACTGCTGCCCCCCCACTCCGTCCCGTCCCGCGTGCAGCGCAAGCCAACGTCGTGTTCTCCACCGGCGGCAAGGCCATCGTCGCCTCCACGGCAAGCTGGACGCTGGCGCTGTCAGACTCGGGCGACTGCAGCTTCACCCTGGCGTCGGCTAGCGGCGGCGCCCCCAGCGTCTGGCGCTTCACGTGCCCCAACTTCCCGGTGAGCGACCAAGCCAGCACCCCGCCGGCGGTAGATAGTAGCTGCCCAAGCCGCCGGTGGGTCGCGGGGGCGGGGGCGCTGCGTGGCACAATGTAACATGTCGACGTCCCTCGTGCGTGCGCGCCGAGCCGGGGCGGGGCCGCCCCTGGCGGCGCGGTGACGCCACCTTCCTGTATATCCCGGCCCTTGCATCCCGGCCGCATGCATGTGTCAGGCCTTTGTCTTCCACCCACCCACGCACCCCGCTCGATTCACCCTCCCCACACAGATCCCGGACAACAACGGCGTCTACCCAGTCCAGATCACTTCGGTGGCGCTGCGGCCCTACATCGGCACCACACAGTCCGGCGTCCTCACGATGCGCTTCAACGGCCCATCAAACATGCGCTCCTCGCCTGCGTCGCCGCTGTTCATGAACATGTTCCTGCTGGGCTACGCGCTGGTCTTCCCGTCCTCGGCGCTGGTGTCTCAGCAGGGCATTGCCGCGCTGAGGTTCAACGCCGCCGCCGGCCCACCCACGCTTACGCTCGCGGGCAGGACCTCCATCCTGCCTGAACCCTCCGGCTCTGGTAGCCAGTGGGTGGTGGTCACGTCTGGCGGCGTCTCAATCAGTGAGTGGGCAATCCTATGTCTGTTGCGGCCCCACTCCCCTCCGCCCGGCCACCGGTGGTGATGACGTGTGGTAATCTCAGCTGAACTCGTCGGTCGCAACGGCCCACAGGATGCGCCACTGGCTACTCTGCCTTCCCCACGGTGGTGGGCACATGCTCAGTGTGTGCAGCCAACTCGTTCTCTGCCGGCGGCGACAACCCTTACGGCGCTCGCAGCTGCCTTGCGTGCACGGCACCCCTGTCAACCTTCGGCCGCACTACGCAGCCTGCATGTTGTGAGTCTGGTCGTGACGGGCTGCATGCTGCTTGCCTTGCCTTCCCTTGCCTTGCCTTGTACACGCACCGCTGCTGTGAGCCCTGGACGGCCGCCTGCTGTCCCCCTCACCCGCACACACTACACACACACACACACCATGTCAACTGCCTCCCGTGTGCTCTTGCTCCATCCGCCACACGCAGGGGTCGACAAGGGCTGGCTGTACAACCCCACCACCAAGATCGCCTCGCAGTGCCCATTCGACACCTACAGCCCCGTGCAACGCATCATCACCAGCGCCGGCGTTGACACCTGCACCTCGTGCCCTTCGGGTTCAAATACGCGCACCCTGCTGGGCAGTTCTGACTGCAAGTGCCTCGCTGGGTTTGTTGGCACTGGCCCCACCGCGCCCGCGTGCACTGCCTGCGCGGCCGACACCGTTGCAGACGGCGGCGGCTCGCCCTTCACTCCCGGCACATGTACCGCCTGTGGCACCGGCCTAACGACCAAGGGACTGGCCTCTCAGACCTCATGTGGTAAGTAAGAAAGGATCTTTGGTGCGCCGCTTTTGGTGGGGGCCTTCGGGAGGGGCATGAGCCCGCCGCTTTCCCCGTGTGCCGAGAAAAGGCGGGCAGTGCATGCGGTAGGGTGTCATTGAGGTGTCATGGAGCCACGCGCCAGCTAGCCTCCCACTCGCAAACCACGATACCAGGAGCTATAGCTGTATTATACCTTACTTGTTGCGTAGAGAACGGGGAAAGTTGTGGGCTCGCGTGCACTGCATGTTCAGAGCTCGCGGTCGCACAAACTCGCATCCCGGAGCAAGGCCGCTCATAACATAAAGGGTACTTTGCAAAGTTCGGTGAGGAGGCTTAATAACCCCGCGGGCACTTCCGATGAGATCCGCAAGGATGTCCGCGAGGATGTCCGCGACTTTTGCGAAATGCTGCGCCGCCCAAGCCCGAGCTGCTGCTGCTGCTATATTCCATCACCCTCACATCTGCAATACGCGAGGAAGTCCGTCGTCATCCACCTTGCGACCCTTCTCCGCAGCGACCCTCCTCCGCTCTTGCCTCCGCTTCGACCCACTCCCACCACCCGCTCCAGCCCCAGCACCTTGCACTATGCCTGCGCCCATGCCCCATTGCCCGGCCACGAGCTATAGGCTCGAAACACTCTCCAAGCATCCAGCTTCGGGAAGCTGCCACCATCGCTCGCTATCTTCACGCCCTGTGTTCCGGCCCGTCCCGCCCTCGAACAACACTCCCCTGCCGCTCTCCCCTGGGGGCGCAGATCCCCCGAACCCTGTGACCTCATACATCCCCTGCTTTGGATCTTGCCACTGTTGACGCCGTGTTGTGACGACTTGCTCCGCCGCTCTCAATCGGCCCGCACAGACTACGTCAAGGCTGGCTACTTTCTGGACGTCACCGGCCCGCTCGCGCTCTGCCCCAAGGGCTTCGTCTGCGCGGACGGCTTCCTGGTGGCTACCGCGGCGCGCCCCGCCGGCATCACTGCATGCGACCCGGGCAAGACCACGACTGCGGAAGGCTCCAGCAGCGCCACAGACTGCATCGGTAAGCTGCCGCGGCCGCCGTGTCACACTGCTGAGCCGCCTTCGACGGTTCGTTTGTTGGCTCGGCCCCGGCGACCCCCATGTTGACCCCATTCCGCTCAACAACGCTTGACCACCTGCACCAAATGTGTTGGGTGGTACTTAGATCTGCCAACGTAGTGCCGGCGGTGAAGCGTGGGAATAGCAGTCGCACAGCGAAGGCCTACTGAGGCTGCAATCTGCAGAGCCTGCTCTCGGCCCAGGCAAGGTAGCCATTAACGCTGCCTGCGTCTGCCCTGTACCCGCGCAGACGGCACTGTTGCTACCGTGGAATCGCTGGCTGCGCTGGTGACGCCCGACGCTGTTGAGCCGGTCGTGGTCACTCAAGTGGTGGCGGCCTCCTTCAACTTCGAGCCCGCGTTTCAGGAGACCTACAGCGCCCGAGTCTCCAGCGCCACCGCCACCATTCCAGGCGTGCAGGACCCGAACTACTCGACCCTGCTCCAACTCGTACTGACATTCTCGGTAGGCAGTGCGGTCCTTGGCGCGGGCCGAGAGATAGACGGCTGACGGGGACCTTGTGTGGAGGAGTCATGGAGCATGTGCTAGGTTGCCTCCCATTTTTGGCTCGCAGTGCCGGAGGCATGTCACTGTATTGCGCCCCTCTAAAAGGCGGGAAACCTCGTGGGGTTCATGGGAAATGGTAGAGGCCTCCACGGAGCCAGACCCGCCCGTTATTTGGAACCCGGGGGGAGCCTGTCTACAGGCACCACCCAACACCCTTGTCGGTATGCTTCCGTAGCGTGACGGTCAGATGCGTGCATGCGATGCCATCGCCGCATCTGTCTCACCTTTTGCGCTGCACCCCTGCATGCGTTCTGATCGGTTTGCGCAGGTTGCCGACATCACGAGCTTCCAGCAAGCCGGCTTTACCCAGGCCGTCGCCGGCATCGTGGAGCGGCTGCTGGGCGCAACGGAGGAACAGAAGGTCATCGTGCCTTCTTTCATGGTCAACGCCAATGTTGCACGTCGGCATCTGCTGCAAACCCAGGGCACGGCAACCACCACCGTGGTTGTGGCGGGTGCGTGGGGACGTTCACATCATCTACGCCGTCGAGCGAGGCTCATGCAATCAGAAAGCTTGTGCAAAGCTTGAGCCCACACCGTTCTTTGCGTTCAGGTTGCTCGACTGGCCAAGTCGACCTCTCGTTCCCTTACAGCAACCTTCCGCCCAACTGTCAGTCAGCATGCTTTACTTCAGCAATGCTAACGGTACGGATGCTGCAAGCAACGAGCACCTACCTACGCCCCGTGCCCTTGCTCGCTTCAACGATCCCATTCCCATCGTTATCTGCACGCAGGCATACCCGGACAGCAGCCCAGCTCTGTACTTTGGGCCTCGGGTGGCCTACCGCTGTGCCTCCCGGGGCCGCCGGCGCTCCCTGCTCGGAGATACCTCTGCCGTCTTTGGCCACACTAGCAGCTTGAGCCATGCAATTGACTATCCTGTCAGTCGTTCGGACAGCCTTGGCCACAGCAGGCATCTTAAGCAGGTCATCTCGTACGAGCCAGACGCGCTCGCTGGTGAGGGCTTTGCGTCACCTTTGTTCAGCTACTTAGGCCAGCAGCTGCCAACGGCCACGCGAGTCCCGCGGCAGCTCATCGCCTGCTGCAAGATCCGTCTAACGTGATTGCCCTTCTCCCCATCACTCCAGGCTCCATTGCGTCGAACGTCGTCTCGACCCTGTGTGTTGTGGCAGCGGACGCAACGCCGCTAACCGCCATCGTGGGCGGCATCGCGTGTGACTTCGCCGGGGAGGTGCTGGGTCAGGGGCTGACGTCGTTATTTCAAGCGATGGGCTGGTCTCCTCTGACGCCCCCTGAACCGCCACCGCTCACGGACGACGATATGAGGGCCTTCATGGATACTGTTACCAGCTCACTGGATGATATCAAGGCGTCTCTTGATGAGATCAAGTCAAGCATCGACCAGATCGGTACCCAGCTCACTGTAAGCGTGCCCTTGAGCCCACCATGACTCCTGGGCGTGGGCTGGGCAGCGCTGAACGCTGGGGCCAAGAGACCAAGGTAGCAGGCACGGCAGAGGCTGAGACTGACCACTCGCTAGCGTTACTTTCCCTCCCCTTGTCCTTGGGTGTGCGCAAGCGCAGAACCTGCAACTCACGGCGACGCTGAACCTGATCTTGGGCCAGAGTGATCTCTCCCGGAGCCGCTATGTCAGTGCCCGGACAACCATTGATGCGCTTTTCACCAGGTGGGCGCTCAACCTCAGAGTATCCTCGGTGCGGCTCAGGGGGCACTTCAGGGGGGGCAATGGCTCGCCGGTTTTCCGGAGGGCCGAGCTGCGCATGCGAGGGGTGTGATGGGGGGTGTCATGGAGCCATCAACCAGCTAGCCTCCCACGCCCATACTGCAATTCCAGGAGCTGTAGCTGTATCACCCCTTCCATGTTGAGTCGAGAACGGGAAAAGTTATGTGCCCGCGTGCACAACATGCTCAGAGCTCGCGGTCGCACAAACTCGCACCCCGAGCCACTCGTACAGCAGACTTCCATGTGCTGTATGTCCTTGCATATCATTACATAAGACAGGTGCTTGCTTGCGTCTTTCTGCGTGCAGCTCTTGCGCGAGATGTCCGCGACTTTTGCACAATGCCCGCCGATAAAGCTCCAGAACGAGCCAGCTGCTGTTACTTTCAAAGGGTATCTGTGATGAAAGCCGCATTTGCATGTGGACGCGGGTCCGCGCGGGCGTGTGTCATCAGCCCCGCGTCCGCCCCCAGCACCCCGCGGCGCGCGGCTCCCACTTCTTGCACTCTGTTGTGCGTCGACCGTAGAAACGGACGTATTCTGCGAACGTCTACGGTCGTGCGGCCAAGTGCGGCCGAACTCTGGTCTGACTGTTTCTGCGACACCTGTGCGGGGGTCCGCAACACCCTCCGTCGCTCTGCACTGCTTGGGACCTGCCCCGTGGTTAAGCACCCTGCTGCACTGTGCTTTCACCACAGCGCCTGGAAGCTGTGGTGCTGTCACCGGTTAGCGTCTGACTGCATTTACGAGAGCTACAGCTGGCACGCGCCAGCTGTGCGCCTCGGAATCCCCTGCCGTTACTCCGGAAGCTACTTAGACCCGGCCTCTGGCCGCTAACCGGCATTCACTCAATGCCACGTCTAAACGGACAGGCCTCTGGGTTCTCACTTAGCTCTTACTAGCGTTCTAACAGCTCAAGCACTAGGCTGGTACAACAAGTGGTAGCGGGACCTGCCCTCACGTTCGCCGCCACCGTAACATGGCCGCTAACAACGAGAAGACCAACTCGATGGAGGGTAGTCAGCAGGGCGACCACGACTACAGTCTTCTGTCCGGCTCCGTCGACATGGACAGCAAGGGTACTCACTGAGCTCGCTCCTGCCTGTGCCGCTTAGCTGCTTAGCTGTTTAGCGTCAGACGCTGCACGTTGCTTGCTCGCTCTCTGCTGCGTTGCTTGCTGCCGCTGCGTCTCGACTTTAGTCGTTCTGCTTTTGGCCAGGTCCGGCGTCTTCGGTTTCGGTCTGACCGGTTTCGCCGTTACTGCCCTTCCTGTAGAGAACCGCGACCCCGAGGGCAAGGCCCCGGACGTCGTCGGTAACAACATTGCTGAGACCACTGCCTGGCTCAAGAGGACGGCCGAGGACGCGGCTCGCCTGCGCGACCCCGCCGTCATTCGGGCTACCCTGGATACCATTCAGTCCGTGCGTCGCCAGTACGGTGACGGCAACGCGACCATTACGGAGTGCTGCAGTGCGGTGGAGTCTGTGCTGACGGGCATCCTGTTCCAGCTCAACCGTGAGTCGCGATGGACGTCTGGGCTGAATGGCCGGGTTGGCAACCGCCTGGGGTCGCCGCGCCTGTGCCCAACGGGCATGGTCCTGCTGTAGATAACGGGCTGCCAGCTGGACAGGCCGGACTTGCTGCTGGCGCGGGGGCTGTAGCGGGCAACGTCGCGATAGGCAATGGCGATAACTAGCCGCGTGCGCCTGCTCTGCCTGCTCAGCAGCCCGCACTGCTACCTCAAAATGCGCTTCCGCACCCTGCTGCGCCTCCTGCTATGCCCGGCGCTCTGGTCGCGCCTGGGCCCTGGGCCGGTTTCATGCCGCACATGCCCGCTGGGGCTATGGCGCCCGGTTACATGCCTGTGCCGTGGCCCTGGGGCCCTCCGTTCGGCATGCCGTATGGCCAGCCCGCTCCTGTTGCGGTGCCTGCGCCTGCCCAGGCCCCTGTCGCGCCTGCTGCGCCTGCGGCTCCTGCTGCCGCTGCTGTTTCTGCTAATGCTGCCTTCCGTGGCCCAATCCCTGAACGCGCCCCAGAGAACCAGCACGACCCCGAGGGTGGCGCTGCCTCTGGTGCGGCCTGCAAGGTCTCCACGCCGGTGGGTCGGGTCATTCGGGCTTCGCTGCCAGCGCCTGAGCTGGACCTGCACGGCCTGAAGGGGCCCCGCGTCCCCGCCCGCGTGCGTGCCTTTATTAGGGACGTAACTGAGTATTTCAGCTGCGTAACCGTGGGCGAAACGGACCCTGGGCGGCGCCTGTTCCTGTCCTCTGCACTTAAGGGGATCGCCAAGACCTGGCTTGACGATTGGACCGCAGCCCGTGGCAACGAGTCATATACCTCTGATGATATGCTCGATGCCGTTCGTGCGCGGTTTGCCCCCCAACTGATGACACGGCAAGAAGAGGCCCGCACTGAGCTGGCACGGCAGTCCTATGCCTGGATTGCTAACCGTGACACTGTAGCCGCTTACCAATCCCGGTTTAACGCCCTGTGCACTGCCATTCCCAACATGACCGATGAGGAGAAGTGCTTCTGGTTCAAAGCCGGCCTCTCTGCTGAAACTGAGCTTGCCGCTTCCTGCGCCTCCTCCCGGGAGGGCAACCCGTTCACGTCATATGCCGAGCTCTGCTCTCACGCCCTCTCTGAAGAGCGCAAAATGAAAGCTCGAGCTGACGCAATCCGTGACTCCCGTGCCCGTCTTGCTTCCGTTCGTGCCTGCCGCCCCTCCCGTCCGCAGCTGCCCAAGAAGCCCGACTCCGACGACGGCGACGGCGACAACCCCCTCCAAGAAGGCCCGGGGTGCCGACGGCTCCGCCATCAAGGCCGCTGCGGCGTTCAAGGGCAAGGGCTCGCCGGGCAACAAGGGCAACAAGCACAAGAGCCCCGGCGGCCACAAGTCCCACGGCAACGGCAAGAACGGCAACGGCAAGCCCCAGTCCGGTGGCGACGAGGGCGCTGGTCCCTCGCAGCCCCCGGTGGGCCCCCAGCGCGTGGCCTTCCTGATCCGGAACGCCCGCGCCCGGGGCGAGGACATGGCCGAGCAGATGCGCGCGTTCAACTGCAACCGCCGCACCTACTACGAGCGCAAGGGCTCGGGCCAGTGCCTCAACTGCGGTGCCTCCGACCACCGGGTCGCTGAGTGCCCCAGCAAGCCCGACAACTGAGGGCCTGCCCAGGCGTGTGCTGTAGGGGTTAGCCCACCTGGGTGCAAGGATAGGCCGCCTGTGGCCAAATGCGGTGCCGTTCACCTAGCGCATTCCGCACTGACTTCTGACAATCATGACGCTTCTGACACTAAAGCATCTGGCATGGTGTGGCGTGCGTGTCGTGCGGTGACTGGTTCTGTGCTGAAGGAAGTGGAGCGCAAAATTAAGCGCAAGTTTTCGTATGACTTGTCTGCTATGCGTGCTGGCTTCTCTGCTACGTGTAACGTAGAGTGGCCTCGTTCTGCTTCTTTGGCCTCTGCGCGTCTTGGTGGTCACACCGTCTGGTTTACCCCTATCTCACTTGGTCAGCTGAAGGAGGGTCTTCGTGTCTTCAACTCGTGGCGTGCTGCTCGTCCTTTGACTTGCCTCGCCGTCCTGGTGCCCTCCTACATCGCCGCTCAAGCCAAGTCTGCTTCACTCTTCAATGGTATGGAGCGGGTTATGCGCTTTAAGGCGGGGTCTCAGCTGTTCAATGGGATTACCCTAGAGGGTCGTGTTGCGCGCCTGCCTGCCATCACGTCCTCTGCTGAGGTCTGGTACGCAGCTCCTGCTGATGGTGTTGCTGCGCCCTGTACTGCTAAGCCCCATGTGTCCTGTTTGCGAGCCAATGCCGCTTCCACAGACTCTGGGCTTCCTGTCATCGAGGTCCGTGCTGGCCGTGTGCTGACCACCGCTTTGGTCGACACTGGCGCTAGCCATGACTTCATTTCTTACGCTTTGGCGAAGCGTCTGGGCCTGCACATCGATCCTTCGTACCAGCAAAAGGTTACGTTGGCTGATGGTGGCACTCAAGCCATCATGGGCCGTGTATCGCTGCGCCTGGCCCTTGGGTCCCTGCACCTAACCGTTCGCCCCTTCGTGCTCTCAGGACTGCTGGACCCTGTCTCCTACGTCCTGGGTGCATCGACCATGCGTTCTCTCTTCGCCGAGGTATGCATGGGGGACGGCTGCTTGCGCCTGAACGGACACGACTCTGGGTTCTCACTTAGCTCTTACTAGCGTTCTAACAGCTCAAGCACTAGGCTGGTACAACACACGCCCCATTGTCCAGCCATACCAGGGTCCTTGCACCGTCCATCTGATTGCAACCGCTGTGTGCCGTGCCCCGCTCCACAGATACAAGGCGTACCTGTACGCCTACGGACTCGACGCCACGTGCCTCAATTACCGTAGCAACGTGAACTCGGGCGCCGCAGCAACTGTGTTCAACATTGAGGACTTCCTGTTCAACCAGCGCTGCAAGCTTGTCCAGGCCGACACCACGTCCGGCGCTGAGAACCTGGCACAGCTCGTCAAGATGATCTACCTCGTGCGTTGCCCATGCGTCATTGTATGCCTGTTGGGGCGCCCTTAAATCTGTGCCGATCGATCCGCCGGCACTTTCGTTTTGCGCAGTCGATGGTGGGCAACGACAACCCAGCCCTGGGAGAGAAGAGCCTCAAGTCCATGTGGGAGTACTCCATCACTGGCACCAGCGTCCCGTCAGCCGGCCCCAACCCCTGGGTTCGCGCCCACTACTGGCTGCCCGGCACTGGGTGGCCGGCGGGCATGAGTGCCGTGGCTCACCTGGCCGGGGAGGCCGCCTGGTAGGTCCCGGGCAGGGGGGGGGCACGCGCGGGGTTGCATTCGCCGGTACCTCGCGATACCCCCGTGCGTACATAAGCGGAGCCCCAAACAACCTGACCTGCCCCCTGCCGCGCCTGCAAAGGTACCAGCTGCTGGGGAGCTCCATGCTGGCGGCGGTGTGCAAGGCCTACCAGCTCGCCGACTTCACAGAGTGCTCGAACGCAGGCTTCGGCGACTACACAATGCTACAGCTGAGGAAGGTGCGTGCTGCGAGACCCGCATGCTGAGATAGCTGAGACCTGCATGCACGCAGGGGTGGTGCTATGGGACAAACCGGTCCTGGGCGCGGATTGCTAGGTTTGCTGGTCCGTAGCACGCGCTGCTGCATGCATGCCCATCGGTTGGTCTTGTCTACACAGAGCGGTGGTTGAATGACTGGGTGTTTGCGACTTGCTAGGCTTGCCAAACCGCCGCGGCCTTTCACATCCCACCTGTCCCAGGCCCAAGAGCTTGGGGTGTGCCCCAGTGGTACAGCGCGGCGGACGTACGACATCGCGTGTGAGCCCACCAATAACAATGAGGCCTGCGGCGAGCTGGAGTGAGTGGCTGCTGCTGTGCGTGCGGCGCTAGGCAAGCCTCCAATCAAAGATGCTGAGGAGCCTCAGCCTGCTGCCCCCATCTTACTACCCAGGAATGCTAGATAGACAGCGGGTCAACCGGGTCCAACCGGTCCAACCGGGTCCAACTGCCAATCTGTGCACCCGCACTACCCTTGCACCCGCATTACCCTTGCAGTACGCCCTGTCCGGCTACCGATCACTGCGAGTGGAAAGCGGCAGTACTCCTTGGTGGCGCAAGTGGGCAGTGGCGGTGCGAGGAGGGCCGCCCTGCCAACTTCTACAGCGCTGGTACGAAACGGGTTCAGACTGGTTGAGGGATACACTGGGGATACACCAGTGGCATCAACACAAACTCCCTACCTGCCATCCACCCTATGAACAGAGACGGGAGGCCTCTGCTCCATCGTTCTCGGTTCGAGCGACGGCAACTCGTAAGTCTTACAGAAAGCCTCGTTGCGATTCAGGGCTGTCGCTGTCCGGGACTGGTCGGACAGGCCTAAGCTTCCTTGCCTTCTTCATGTCCATACGCCTTGACCCGTTCATCACATCCGTCCCTGTCCAGGCCTCCCCCGTACCTTGCCCTCAAGGAGATCAAGCTGTACCGGAATGGCCAACGGCTGACATTTGACGAGGTCGATGCGCGCTTCACCACCACGGACCCTGCGTACCCCATGAGCAACTGCTTTGACAGCAACGACGCCACCAGCTGCCGCACCGGCCCCTCCTCCGCCACCGGCAATCTGGTGGTGCAGTACGGCTGCGTGTCGGGAAACAACGCCGAACTGGACAGCGTTGTGGTGAGCGCATGCTGTGACTTTGGGCCGTGCCTGTTGCTGCCCTGCTCCCTCTTCCACCTCTTGCCAACCCGCGCGCACCTCTTCCCAACCCGCGCGCAGATTGCTTTCGACACCTCAGCCGGCGACGAGGAGTTCCGGCGCCACTTCGTCAAGTTCTACAACGTGTTGGGCGAGCAGGACCGAGAGACCTTCGACTTCACTGACGGCCTTAGCGGCACGGACGCTAGTGTCTTGCGCGACGCTCTGTCGCCGACGATTCCTCTCCCGGCCGGCAGCTGCTTGACGATGAGCAGCACCATCGAGTGCCCAATCGGCCAGTTCTGTGACGGGTCCACGCTCAAGTGCACCTTGCCGCTACCCAAGGGCTCCAGCTGCCACAGCTCCTACCAGTGTGGCGACGGCTTCAGCTGCGATTCGCGCTTCTGCGGCGGACCGTTCGTGGTCATCTTTGGGACCAACCCAGGTGGGTGTCATGGGGCCTGCGCTTAAAGCCATGACTTGGACGGTGCTAAGTCCAAGTACTTGACCCGCCGGCTGTGCAGTGTGCTACGTCGTCATCACCCCCGTCAGCAGTCCCTCCACGTGAGCTGCACCTCTCAGGTCAAGGGTCAGGGGGACAGGGTTCCCATGCGGCGACGGAGCGCGGATCAAGCATGATGGCTCATGTGTGCACCCGCCCACAATAGCCCTACATGCACGGACTCCCCCCCCCTCTCGCAGCCCCAAGCCCACGCTGTCGCTGTTCGAGGTCAGGATCTCTGGCACCTCGCCGTCGACCGTGGACGCCCGCATGTCCCTGGATGACCCCGCCAACCCGCCGTTCGAGTGCGTGGACGGCATCGTCAACGGCATCGGCTGCCGCAGCAACACCGCCAGCACCGCGCCGGTGGCCAACCTGGTGGTGCGCTACGCCTGCCCCACAAGCGCCCTCCGGATGGAGGTCAGTACATGTGTCTGAGGTGTGGGGCGACGGCTTCTCTAGGGCTTGCAGCATACATGTCAAGCCGCACCCTGCACCCCGTGCACCCCGTTGCATGCTGAACCCACAGGTGTACGCGGACACTTCTTCCGGTTCTGGATCAAACTCATACTGGCAGTCGCTCATGAATTTCCAGGTGCCGTACAATACACCGCTCGGGCAATGCGGTCGAGCTAGGGTGTCCTCTTTGTTTCTACCTGCTCAGCTGGCATGCTTGGACGGGGCCGCGCAGGACGTGCCTGAACACCTCCAACTCCTCCCCGCGCATCAACCCCCCATACACACAGGTGCGCTTCTACGACTCCCAGCGCCGCGAGGACCGCCCGGCCTTCGTCTTCAACGACCACCCGGACCTGGACGGCCAGAAACAAGCGGTTTACAAGTTCGACGCAGACCCCAAGACGCCCACTGCCGCCGTGGCGGGCTCCTGCTTCGTTATCGGAGACCGCAGCGCCAGCGTGTGTCCCACGGGGTTCTACTGCGACGGCGGCACCCTCACCTGCAAAGCGCTGGTGCCCGTCAGCGGCTCCTGCTACGCCAGCTTTCAGTGCACCGACCAGGCTCAGGGCTGCGTCGCGGGCAAGTGCGCCGGCACGCCTGAGGTCACGGGCCCCACGTGAGTGCTTGCGGTACTGGGCGGGACAGGAGAGTACGCCCACCCGGTGCAAGTAGTGCATGCCCCGTTGTCTCCTATCTAATCCCCCCTCCTGCCTGCCCCTGCCCCTGCCAGTTCGTGCCCCACCGGCCAGACCCTCGAGGCCACTGGTACCGGCTGGGCCTGCCTTAACACGCCTTTCGGGAGCAACCCTGGTGCGTCCGAGCCAACAGTGCTTGCGCCATCACCCAACTTGCTTAAGCGATGTGGGATTAACGCCTCTTTCTGTTCCCTGCCTCCCTAGTCTGCTCCCTCGTCATCACGCCCAGAGCTTACCCTGACCCTTTTGACGACCAATTCCGGTACCAGAAGTGAGGGAGGGAGGGCGAATGGGACCATGCCACTGGCGGGGATCCTGACGTTCTGTGCCTGGCGCTGCGGCGGTGTCATCGGATTATCAGGAATCAGCGCCATGGGACGCGGACGCCATCGATCCCAGCAAACACTTGGACAGGGGAGGGACACAGGAACCTTGTTCGCTCTCTTCCAACTTTCCTCCAACTCTCTTCCTGCACACAGTGCCAAGCCACGGTTTGCATCAAACGAGACCAAGCTGTACGAGGGCCTCGGGGGCGTCATCAGCGGCGCCAACCTGGACGTGCGCATAAGCTCCACCGCGCCCGGGTAAGCAGGCATGTGCATTCGCAGACGCACAGATGGTTGCAGCTTCCGCGTAGGCTTTGGGCTTGAGCCCCCTGCAGTTACCATCAGAGAGCGTGAGGGGCCATGTGGCGGGGTGTCATGAGGGGTGTCATGGAGCCACACGCTAGCTTGCCTCGTAAGGCCACGCCGAGGTCCCAGGACTGTCAGGTGTCCAACTCCCGCGAGTTTCCGTTTGTAGCCACGCACCGGTACCGCTCATGGTTGGGTTGGGAGGCAACACTCTCACTACCACTGCTATCCTTGCCCGCAGATACCCCGCCTCCCAGTGTGTGGATGGCTTGGTGGACGGTCCTGCGGTTGGCTGCCGCACCAGCAGTGACGCCGCTGCTCCAGTCGCCAACTACGTCCTGCGCTACGCTTGCGCTGGGGGCTCGAGCCCCTACTGGACCCTGGAGGTAAGGGGGGTTGGCGCAGCACAAGGGGTAAGGGTGTCGGCCGCCGCTAGCGAGACCGGACGCCATTGTTTGGCCCCACCTGCCGTGCGCGTGGCTTGTGATACCGGCTTTGCTAGGGCTGCTGGAGTTGAAGCAAAGCACGGCAAAGGCACGCTCGGCTCCAGACCCCGCGGCGCCTGCCCTGAAAGCACCCACTCACGCCACTCATACCGCGTTCAAACGTTCTATGCTCGCAGGTCTTCGCGGACGGCACCACCGCCCTTCTGGACTTCGAGCTCCGGCGCTACAACGCTGCCGGCCAGCTCGACCGCAACATAGTAACGTTTGCCAGCAACATTATCGACAGCAACTACATCCCGCGGCACTTCATGCAGGCTGACGGCATCAGCCCCGTCGCCAAGGTGGCAGGAGCCTGCTTCACCATCGGCTCCCGTACCGGCTGCGACGCGGGGCAGTACTGCGATGGGGACCTGTCGTGCAAGTCACTCAAGGTGACGGGCGCCAGCTGTTACTTGCGCTTCGAGTGCCTCAGCGCAACCTGCACCAGCGGCGCTTGCGCCACTAGCACCGGCTAGCATGTAAGGATTAGCGCATCAGCCGCGGCAGTGCCGTGCGCACTTGATCGTAGGGGTGGTACCAATAACTCCAATGCACTCCCTGCTGTTCAGCCTGGCCATTGAAGGCTGGAATGCGTTATAGGTTTCCTTTGCATACATATATACCCCTGTGTAATGCCGAGGCGGAGGCCTTGTCGCCGGTGGCAGCGGCGGCAGGCGCTGCGTACTCGTGGCCGCGATCAGGAATGCCTTTCTGTTTTGGATCTTTCTTTGGATCTTTCTTGGATCGTTCTTTTTAGAGGTTTTGGCTTGTCCCTACCTGGACCTTTTGGAATGTTTGCGCAGTGACATATGTAGAGTCCTGGACAAGATACATAAACCGTGGTGCTTGTGTGGTCTGTGAATGCCGCGGGCATGTGCCACATGCCCCAGGGAGGTTTACCTGCCGTACCACTCACCCGACTCTGAATCGTGTCATGAGCATGCCAGCCAGCGAAGCGTGGGGCGGTGGATTAGGGGCTTTAACGAGCTGCTGTGTGGCAGATGCAGCTGGCCAAACGCAAGAGTAGCTGTGCTGAGTGCTTCAGCGCATGAGCAGTGGAAGGCGTGGGTGGGCTCGCTCTCAAATGCTCATATGTAAATAAGGTATATAGCCCAAGCCGCGCAGCCACCATTTACTCTGAGGGAGCTCTGAGGGAGCAGTTGCGAAGTCCCCTCTTCGTGCCCTTACCCGCGGTGACGTGGACCGCCGCCCTCGCCACTTGACCCTGCACCATATGCTTGTACCTTGGGATGCAAATGAACCCTGTCGCCCTGGCTCTGCACCACAGCAAGGCTGCGCTTTGGGACGCGAGTGCAGGCAGCCCCTGCCTGGGGGACAGCAGGCGCGCGGGCGGGGCAGCAGGCAGGGGTGGCACTTCCCTCGCAGGGGCCGTGTGCCTCGCTCGGGGGCGCTAGAGCCCTGGATTGTTTTGGGCTACGGGACAACGTGCAGGCAGGGTGCAAAGCGCGGGGACGTGTGGCGCGCTCCGCGAAAAGATTCAGGGTGACAGGGGCCGAGGATGGCCGCCCCGCCCCGCGGGGCGAAACACAATGTGTCGCAGCTTCCGCTCAGACCGCACATATGAGCTTTTCGAGGTGAGAAACGTAACAATGCGCCCGGTCCGGGCTCAAGAATGAAGGTTTGAACGAAGTCTCGCGCAAACATCCCGGAAACAGTTTCATGCAAACTTGTCCAAACGACCTCGCAGCACCACGTGCTGTGGTATAGATACCAATGAGATAGCTGCTTAGATAGGCAGGCAGGTTTCGATGCGAGGACAATGCGCGGACATCCTCGCTCGCGAAAGGGCTGCACGCAACATTGTTGTAAACACCTTCCTATCCTATGTGAAAAAACAACTAGCCATACGAAACGAGTGCCTTACGAGCTCCGCTCGGGCGGGAGTTTGTGTGCCGCGAGCGCTTACCATGTTGTGCCTTCCCCGTTCTCGACGGAAACAAATACACCTAGGACAGCTTTAACCGCCGGTATCGCGCTTGGGCGTAAATAACAAGCTGGCGCTTTGCTCCATGACACGCTGACACCCCGCCCTCTGGCGGCTTGCTTGCCCTGTCGGCCTGTGTCGGCCCACAAAGCCACAGGGGCTCGCTCCGCCCGTCCCATGGTTGTTAGCCCGCTGCCGCAGGCGGCGCACGTGCCAAGAGCGAAGGGTACGCCGATATCTGGTGTCGGCTGGGCATGCGGTGCATGCGGTGCGTGACCAGTACCGACAAACCCAGATAGGCATTTGGTTGATGACGCGTTCCATGGGACCGATGGTGCTGGGGTTGTACTGCCAGCGGGCAGGCAGGTAGGCAGGTGACACGTAGGGCGGCAGGGCGTGTTCGTGAGCGTGGCAGGAGGCCTTCACGCACCGCCGCCCAAGCCAGAGCCAGCTCCAGACGACGTCACCAGAGTAGCCGGATTCCCTAGCATTTCAATATGCGCAGGTGGAAGCCCAAAGACGGAGACCAGTCTGAGCCACGCCGTCAGGCCGCGCACTGCAGGAGTTGCGTGCTCTGCCGTCAGAGGTCGGGCTTGCAGTAAGGCTGAAAGGGGTGACGGGTTGCGTAGTGCGCACGAGCCATGGTGTCTGCCTCTCTGTCTTGGGCTGCAAACTTACAAAGGCAGCGCTAAACCACGCGCCACTTCTCCTGCCACGCTTCCCATGCCACGCACGCTTCCCGCACCCTGCTGAGTGCTGACCCAACCCCTCTATCACAGCTCTGCTCCCACAAGGGGGCAAGCCTAAATTGCTAGTGGTTTTGCGCGCCACATCTGTCTACCAGCAGTGACAACGTGACTGCCTGCCCACGAGTTGCGCAAATCTCCCACAAGTGTCTGCCCAGCGCGTGCCCGACTTCTCAACAGGACGGACCATTCACAACTCTGGAAGCATGCTAACCACAATACATCTGACTCAATAATTCCGCAGCATACTACTGTGCCACAGTGCCGCATGTGCGGGGGCGGCTGCGTGGGCAGCAGACGCCGGAATCGTGGCTGGGGCCCAAGCGGCGATGGCGGGGAGAGGGACATGGGGCTAATGGAGCTTGGGCCGTACAGCCCGCATGGCCACAGCCCAATGATGCCAGAGCGACCAGGGAGGCCCGAGGGCCGTGGGATGGGATGGGACTAGCTGGGGCCGGGACGCGGCGTCTGCGGCAGCCCAAGGCCGTCGGTGCCAGCAGCCGGCGGCATCATGCGTGCGGCCGAGGCGGTGGGCGGGGTGGAGGCGTTCTCGTGCGGTAGGACCACCAACGCACTCCAGGCGCGCCCGGCCTTCACCGGAGGTCATGAGGCGCATGAAGAAGATTGTAGAAGAGAGCACCAGCTCACGCCGGCCCGGCTGTTCAGTCCGCCACCGCCGGTCCCGTAATGAAGGGGTGCTGCAGCGCCTGCTGTGGGGTCGGTCGCAGCGCGGGGTCCTCCGCCAGCATCTGCCCAATCAGGCTTTGCAAGCTAGCAGGCACGAACGACGGCAGCTGGCGCTTGCCCTGCCGCAGCAGGTACAGCTGCGTGATGCGGCCGTGGTAGGCCGCGCACGACGCCAGGAGCAGGCCCAGAGAGTACATGTCGGCGGCGGGGCTGATGCGGGCGCACAGTTCAGGCGTCGGCTCGTCAAATGCAGCGTCCACCTCAGGGGCGCTCCAGCCAAAGGTGCCAACGACGGGGTAGTGGCCGGTCACGGGGCTTCGAGCCGAGGAGGCGCCCAGGTCTGGGGCGACAGGCAGACGGAGGCACGGGGAGCGGAATGTCAGCAACGCGAGGCAGCGTATGGTGCTGGCGCTTTGGTAGTTGGGCTGGAGCTAGCACACGGTGACCCAACCAGCCCCCGGCTCAGCTTGCCCGCGCAGTAGTCCTGGCCAACCTCTGCAACTAGCCCTCTGCCTTGGCCAACTCCTGTGCCCCTGCCCTCGCTCACCTCCCAGCATGACCCTGTCCGCCTTGAGCAGCACGTTCTCCGGCTTGAGGTCGAAGTGGCCAAAGCCCTTGTCGTGCAGGACGGCGAACGACTCCAGGACCGCGACGGCGACCTGGCGGATGCTGCACTCCGGAAGCAGCATCTTGGTATCGTTGAAGTACGGCGCAGCCAGTTTCTGCGCGGGGAGGGGAAGGGAGCACGGGGGGGGGGGGGCGTGAGGAAGCGGGCCGGGAGAGACCAGGCCAGCACAGGCGTCCACACAGGTGTTCGGCGCCCAGACCTCGCTCTGCCCCTTACTTCCCGTCAGCTCCACTCCCCGGCTGCCCTGCGTGCCTCCCTCCCTCCGCCCCCGGCCTCACCAGCTCCTCCTGCAGGGTGCCCAGCTCGCCCAGCTCCATGAGGATGCGGCAGCGGGGCTTGAACGAGTGCGCCAGCAGCTGCACGGCGCCGGGGCAGCCCTGCAGCCGCTGCATGGCCGCGACCTCGGCCCGGAGCGCGGGGCGCGCGGGGTGGGCCTTGGTGCCGGCCGTGAGCGTCTTGCGGGCGCAGCGGAAGAGCGAGCCATCGGGCAGCCGCACCGTGCCCTCCTCCACCACGCCGAAGGCGCCCATGCCCAGGACCTTGACGGGCGTGAAGAGCTCCAGGCCGTGCAGGGCGAGGAAGGCGAGGGGGTCCAGCGGGGCCTGGGGAGCGAAGGCAGGGAGGGGGAGGAAGGGACGTTGAGGAGAGGGCGGGTGCCGGTCGCAGCCCCATGCCCGAAGAGATGGATAATCCTGCCCCCCTATGGCTCCGCATCAGCTCACCTCCTGCTCCGTATCGTTGTCGCTCTCATCCGAACTTGTGCCCGCGGCGGAGCTGCCGTCAGAGACCGAGTCCCGCGGGGACCCGCAGCTGGAAGCCTGCACGAACGAGGCAGAGCGGGGCATGAGACGGCGTCCCAGGGCGTCACGCGACGACAGCTTTCGACTTACAGTGTCCGGGACCAAGGTGTCGAGAGCCGGGGCTTGAAGTTTAGGGATGTTGAGGTTGCAGACCGGCATCTCGGCGGGCATCGTGGCGACCGAGGCATCATCGGCACATGCGGCCTTGCCATCGGGCTGCCAGACACGTCGCTCGGCCACGCTGCTTGGCTGGAAGGCCGCAGCCTCGTCGCAAGCGCTGGTGATGCCGCGGACGACCATGCGCACGCCGACGACGGTCAGCGCGAGCATGGTGGCGCTGGCGTTGATAGCAACAACGCAGATGCTCTTATGGCAGTCATCTTGGCGAAAGTGTTGAGCGGGGAGCTGAGATGGCTCGTTGCAAAGTGTGAAGGTCGCGGGAGGGCGTTGTAAGGTGGATAGGAGTGCAGAGTTGCTCAGAAGGTAAAGGTATATGCAGAGCGGCGCGCGGGGGGCGCTGTATATACACGGCGAAGTAGTAAGCTCATCCCGCCCAGTAGCGAACGGCGGGTTCGAGTGAACCGCGCGGTTGCACACCGGGCCAGTTGCGGAGACAGCAATGTATCGCCTTATACCATGATTCAGAGGAGGGTAGAGTTCAGTAGACGTTTAGCCAGCGGCCCCGACGCATGCACTTCTCTGACTTGCACGAAACCACTCTGGCGCACTTCGGCTGGCCCACAGCATGAGCAGCAGTAGTATGAGTGGTTCTCACCAGGGGAGGCGCCGTGTTACCACCACGAACTCCCCTTGCCCCGGCTTCCCGCGGGGGAATCGGCGTGCCGTCAGGTGCCATCAGGTGCCATCAGGTGCCATCCACCAAGCTTTTTCACCGCCATGGGCTGAACTAGCTTACATCGGGTCCACCCCGGCAGGACCTTCCGTTCCATACTGCGGGGGTGTGTTGGGGGCACCCCTCTCGCATGGGTCTATGGGCCGCCTAGAACTTGGCCCCTCTCCAGCCCCTCCCCGCCCTTTGCTCCGCTTAACCCGTCCTCTCACGCCCCGAAGCCCCCCCCCTTGGTGTTGCGTTCCCTACTGCCTCCCTAGCTCCGTTCCGAGAGCTCTGCGCAGCCAGAGCGCATCTGCGCCGTCTCCTGTAGGTCCAGGCCTTTGCTTGGGGACGTCCTTCGTGAGCTTGAGGCGGTCCCCGTCAGGTCTTCCCCGCAGGGCTTGAGCGCGTGGCTACGCAGCTTTAGGCAGTCAAGATATCCCGCGCAGGTGTCGGCTGGGACCCGACCCAGTTCGCGATGGCAGCTTCCACGAGATGCCGGCCTCGAGCCCGGTGCGTTCCGCCGCTTGTTTTCGTCGCACATACACGTAACTCCGCTCAAGACGCCTCACATTGCAGCTTCCCCCACTCAGCACCGCGCAGCGCCGCCTGCAAAGCTCGCCCAGCCGCCTTGCGCCTGGGAGGCCGCCGCTAGCGCGTCCTCGCCGCCCCCACGCCGCCGCCTGCACCCGGCGGCAGCATGGAAGGCTCTCCGCCGCGAGAGGCGCTTGGGCGGTCGCCCGAGGCGGTCTCGCGGTCGGCCGGGCCGGCGGTGGACCCCTCGCCCGCTTCGCCGGGCGCGCAGCATCAGCGCCCCGGCGACGAGGACGCCGCTACCCCCACGGCAGCCCTGCTTGCGTCGCTGGGTGCGGCGGCCGGCGGCGGCGCAGCCCCGGGAGCAAGCCCGGGAGCTGACGCGGCTGCGGTGACCCCCGGGACCGCCGCGGCGGCCCTCACGCCGGGGCTCTCCCCGCGGCTGATGCGAGTCGGGGAGGCCGTCCAGGCCGCCGCTGTTCCCCCCATGACGCCCACGGAGGAGCACGTGGCAAATTCAAATGCCTCCAGCGGGGAGGTGCAGGCAACCCTTGCCGCCCTGGAGGCTGGGCACCTGAGGTCCGGCCTGACGTTCTCCAGACGCGTTGAGGGGGGGCTGTCTGCGACCGCTGCCCACGCGTCTCAGAACCTGGCGGCGCTGCAGGGCCAGAGGCAGGCCTTAGAATCCTCCTGCAGCGTCTTCTCCGATCTCCTGGACAAGGGGATGGCGCCCAAGGTGGCCACGGCCATGACCAAGATCTTCATCTCGCACGGCGCCATCGGGGTGTTTCAAGTGAGGCGGCGGGAGGGGGTGCAGGGTGGGGGACACGGCTTGGGAGGGAGGGTCCGGCGGTTGAGGGGCGGGGCAGGGCAGGAGAGGGGAGAAGGGGATAACGGCGGCAGTGGCATGACTGTTGGTCCGGTCTGTGCCCTTCTGCCTTGCATACCTGACCCGCACCTTCCCGTCCCCGCACCCCAGCTGGCCAAGGCCTTCCACCGCGAGTTGCTGCAAGCTGTCATGCACGTCCGGAGGCACGAGGTCCTGGTGAGCGGGCCGCGTGCCAACGAGGGAGAGGTGTGGGCATGGAACCTTGTGCTCCCGGCGGGGTTACAATAACTTCAATAACATTCAGCGGGGCTCGGCCAAGCAAGCCCGTGTTCCTGCCTACCACTGCATGCCGCACATGCATGCACCACCATCCGGCTGCGCGCCTGCCTCTGCTCCCTTCACCGCTGCACGCGGCTGCTCCCACCTAAGCACTGAGGCCCCCGTCCCTCCTTCCGCTGCCACGGCCCCTGCCCCCCCCCTGCAGCACAAGGAGGCCGGCGCCAAGCTGACGGCCCTGCAGGGCGCCAACAACGCCTTCGAGGCGGCGCTCGATCGGGCGGAGGCGGAGGTGGAGGCGGCGCTCTGGGCGGGCCGCGGCGGCGTGTCGGGCAGCGACCGCCGCCTACTGCAGAAGTAAGGCGCGCAGGTGGAGGAGGTGGAGGAGACGCCCATGCCCCCGGACCTGCAGAAGGCGGTGCAGGACGTGCTGACGGCGGTGCGGGGCCTGGAGGAGATGCTGGGCTCGCCTCTGGCCATGCAGGTGGGCTGCGTGCAGGTGCTGCTGCCCTACCTGGACGCCATCACGCAGCTCGCGTCCGAGTACTTCGCCACCACCCGGCGGACGGTCCAGCTGGTGAGGCGGGGGCGTGGCTGGGCAGGGGCAGTGTTGTACCAAGCCTAGCGCTTGAGCTGTTAGCACGATAGTAAGAGCTATGTGTGAACCCAGGGAGACGTCCAAGTATGAGGCGCGGTATCTACGATACCAATTGGGGCGTGGAGGCCAGATTAAGTAGCGCCCAGCGTAACGCCGGGGCGCATGGGCACACAGCTGGCGCGTGCCAGCTGTAGCGTCCACGGTAACTGCAGTCAGACTCCGACACCAATCGGTGAGACAGCACCACAGCTTCCAGGCGCTGTGGTGAAAGCACAGTGCAGCAGGGTGCTTAACCGCGGGGCAGGTCCCAAGCAGTGCAGAGCGACGGAGGGTGTTGCAGACCCCCGCACAGGTGTCGCAGAAACGGTCAGGCCAGAGTTCGGCCGCACTTGGCCGCACGACCGTAGACGTTCGCAGAATACGTCCGTTTCTACGGTCGGCGCACAACAAGTGTTCCCCCTCTAGGAGGCTGCGTCCTCGTAGCCTCACTGGCAGTTAATCAGTACGGGAAACCTGTCGGGCTTTCCAGCGGGCCCTAGCCTCATCAAGCGCAGGCTTGAGGTCAGGGGTAAAGTTAGAGGCAGGCTCCCAGGTGTTGTTCTCAGAGGAGTAACCAGCCCACTGCACAAGGTACTCACGTACGGTACGCTTGCGTTTACTTTTACCATGCACCAGCCGTTCACGGTAGTCCAGGACACGTTCCACAGTGAACATAGGCTCTCCATCTTCAAGCCATGCGATGGGGCCAGGCTCGGTAGCAGTGCGGTCAGGGGCAGCACGGTAGGGCTTAACCAGGGAGACGTGAAACGTGGGATGAATGCGCATGTGGGAAGGCAGCTCCAACCGCACAGCAGCTTCACCCACCATCTCTTTAACACGGAATGGACCAATGAAGCGCGGCAGCAGTTTGCGCGGTCCTGTGGCCAAAGAACGGAGGTTAGTCGTGCTCAGCAAAACCATTTGCCCAGGCGCAAAGGTCACAGGCCTCTTAGACTTGTTGTAGTAGGCGGCGGCACGTTGTTGAGCAGCCTCGATGCAAGTCCTGGCGTCCTTAATGCGTGTAGCAAAGTCGGCGATGAACTGTTTAGATGCCGGGACGACAGACTCGATCTCGCGCCACACAGGGAGCGCAGGATTGAAGCCATAATTGAGGTAGAACGGAGAACGACCAGTATAACGGTTAACAGCGTTGTTGATGGCGAACTCTGCAGCGGTGAGGAAAGAATCCCAAGAGGTCTGCGCACGGGAGGCGAAGTTTCTTAGGGTTTCTCCAAGAACACGATTTACGCGCTCAGTCTGCCCATCCGACTGGGGATGATAAGAGGTCGACAGCTGAACCCGCAGATCACTCAAGCGACAGAGCTCTCGCCAGAAATGGCTACGCCACAGTGAGTCACGGTCACCAACTACGTTAGCGGGCATACCGTGCAGGCGTACCACGTTGTCCCAGAATAACTGCGCAGCTTCAGGTACTGTACATTTAGACGTGGTTGGGGCCAGATGCACCATTTTAGTCAGCCTGTCAACGAAGACAAGTACCGTGTCCCACCCCCTTTCAGTCTTGGGCAGTGTGCACACGAAGTCCATGGAAACGGACTCCCAAGGCATGCTAGGTATGGGCAAGGGTTGCAGCAGCCCGTGGCCCTTACCAGACAGGGACTTGTTGAATTGACAGGAGTCGCAGGAAGCGACGTAGCTCTCAACATCACTCGCCATGGAGCTCCACCAGAAATGTGAGCGGACCAGAGCCAGGGTGCGTTTGCCACCAGGGTGACCACCCACGGGTCCAGCATGGTAACGAGAGATAATCTGCCGGCGTAATTCAGCATAAGCAGGCACGACAATCAGGGGTCGTTGCCCAGGTTCGTCAGCAGTGAACCATAAGCCGTTTGCAGACTGAAGCTTACTGGTGTTGGCAGAGATTTTGAACCAGGGGTCCAAAGCATAGGTTTCGTGTATGCGAGCAACCAGATCACTCGGAGCAGAGGCCTCAGGCGGCATGCCCGGTGTTGCTTCAGGCAGACCGTCAAGGTCCATAGGCGTAGCAGCATCAGGGCTGTTGCCAGGAGCCCGTGGGTTCAAACTCAGGCCAACGTCTGGGACAGGGGACGCAGGGTCAGGCAGCATAGCAGCGTCCTGCGCTGAGGGAGAGGCACTCCCCGCAGGCGCAGAACCAACCTGCTGTGGTGACACGCCACCAGGGCGGCGCGCTGCCTGCCGTCGAGTAAGCACCTGAGCAAAGGCCACACCCATCAGCGTGATGCAAGCCAGCCGTGCCACCTTAAGCAACGGGTGCCGGCTCAACGCATCAGCCACGTTGAGCGACCCTTTCAGGTACTCCCAATGGAAGTTGAACCGTGCCACGTATTCCATCCAGCGGGCTTGGCGGCGGTTGAGGGTCGGCACACCCTGCAGATAGGTGTTGGGAGCGTGATCAGTTTTCACAACAAATTCAGCTCCCTCGACGTAACAGCGCCACTCGCGGAGCGCAATCAACACGGCTAAGAGCTCCTGCTCGCCAGTCGTGTAGTTGCGTTCGGCGGGGCTGAATTTCTTACTGGTGAAGGCAATCGGACGCCCACCTTGTAAAATCACAGCACCCATACCGTGGTTGGACGCGTCCGTCACAATTTCGATGCGGTAGGGCAGCTGTGGGTCTGGAAACGCCAACACCACATCCTCTGCAATGGCGCGCTTGATAGCCTCAAAGGCGGCTTGACACTCAGGGGTCCAGGAAGCCGGAGAGGTGAAAGCGCCTGCACGCGTGAGGTTGGTTAGAGGTGCAGCCAGGTTGCTGTAGCGCTCTACAAATTTGCGAAAATAATTGGTCAGGCCCAAAAATGAACGCAGCTCTTGCAGGTTGGTTGGCGTGGGCCAGTCACGTACGGCAGAAACCTTCTTGGGGTCCATACGTACACCATCAGCAGAGACGATGTGGCCCAGATACTCCACTTGCGGCTCGGCCCAATGACACTTTGACGCTTTCGCGTAAAGCTTTTGGTCACGCATGATCTGCAGCACTTGACGTAAATGAACCAGGTGTTCTTCAAGCGTCTTGCTGTAGACCAGACCGTCACTGAGGGCAGGAGGCCGAAGGGAAATTAAAAGAGGGGAGGGCGTTGTGTGTGAGGCGCTGATCAGGCGCAGCAAGGGACGGGGATCAAGCCGGCTTGCGTTCTACAGCACACACGCACTCACTCCAGGTAGAGGGTCATAAAGCCCGCAGAAATGCAGGGAGAAAATATCTCTCCGAGCGCTGACTGGAACGTGCTAGGGGCGTTGACTAGCCCAAAGGGTAGCACCGTGTACTCGAAATGCCCAAACGGAGTGCTGAAAGCTGTTTTAGGGATATCGGATTCGTGGATCCGGATCTGGTTATACCCCTGCAGGGAGGAACGGAGCCGGTTGCAGGCACCAGCCGTGCACAGCTGCAAACCAGCCCAAATCCCACCTGCTGGAGGTCCAGAGAGCTAAAGTATTTAGCGCCACGCAGCTTGTCGAGCAGATCATCGACGCGCGGCAGTGGGTACCGGTTCTTGACGGTTTTGGCGTTGAGGCCTACACACGTCAGAGGAAACCGGGAAGGGGGTCAGCGCTCTAAGCTAGTACGCATGTGTTTGACCTAAACCTAAACCTAAACGCGGGCCGAGCTAGAGGGGCGCTGACTGACAGAGGTACACTAAAAGAGGGCAAAACGAGGAGGCGGGCAGGCAACAGATAACCCCACCGCACACCTCGATAGTCAATACACATTCTGGATAAGAGAGAAGCACGTGAGGCCGTTAGCAGGGGCAACACGTAGCAAGCTGCACCGCTAAAGGAGCATTCACACCTGAGAGCACCGTCCTTCTTGCCAACAAAGAGGATGGGGGCGCTCCAGGGTGACGTCGACGGACGAATCATGCCCTTAGCCAGAAGGTCGGTGACTTGACGCTTGACTTCTTCTTGCTCCAGAGGACTGAGCCGGTATTGACGGCGGGCAATTGGTCGAGTACCAGGTTCCAGCTCAATTGTATGCGACACAGGGCGCCAGGGAGGGGTGTCAATAATCTCAGCAAACACCTCTTGGCCTGAACGGCAGGCTCTGGGGAGGTGGCAACAGAGGCACCAGCGTTAACAGGGACACGAGGGCATAACAGAATGCCATGCGCACCCTTGCGGATGGCCCTAGTAGCCTCCTTTCTGCCTATGCGTTGCGGCTCGGCACCAGCACGCATAGCAGCCAGGGCTAGGTTCAGACTAGGTGCATCAGCATCAGGCTCAGATGCATCGGCTTCCTCCCCCCCGGCAGAGAGGTCAGGCAGGAAGGGGACGCGGCACCAAGCAGTGCCCTTGCGCAGGCGCAAGCAGCCGTCCCCCATGCATACCTCGGCGAAGAGAGAACGCATGGTCGATGCACCCAGGACGTAGGAGACAGGGTCCAGCAGTCCTGAGAGCACGAAGGGGCGAACGGTTAGGTGCAGGGACCCAAGGGCCAGGCGCAGCGATACACGGCCCATGATGGCTTGAGTGCCACCATCAGCCAACGTAACCTTTTGCTGGTACGAAGGATCGATGTGCAGGCCCAGACGCTTCGCCAAAGCGTAAGAAATGAAGTCATGGCTAGCACCAGTGTCGACCAAAGCGGTGGTCAGCACACGGCCAGCACGGACCTCGATGACAGGAAGCCCAGAGTCTGTGGAAGCGGCATTGGCTCGCAAACAGGACACATGGGGCTTACTTGTTGTGCGCCGACCGTAGAAACGGACGTATTCTGCGAACGTCTACGGTCGTGCGGCCAAATGCGGCCGAACTCTGGCCTGACCGTTTCTGCGACACCTGTGCGGGGGTCTGCAACACCCTCCGTCGCTCTGCACTGCTTGGGACCTGCCCCGCGGTTAAGCACCCTGCTGCACTGTGCTTTCACCACAGCGCCTGGAAGCTGTGGTGCTGTCTCACCGATTGGTGTCGGAGTCTGACTGCAGTTACCGTGGACGCTACAGCTGGCACGCGCCAGCTGTGTGCCCATGCGCCCCGGCGTTACGCTGGGCGCTACTTAATCTGGCCTCCGCGCCCCAATTGGTATCGTAGATACCGCGCCTCATACTTGGACGTCTCCCTGGGTTCACACATAGCTCTTACTATCGTGCTAACAGCTCAAGCGCTAGGCTTGGTACAACAAGTGGTAGCGGGACCTGCCCTCACGTTCGCCGCCCAGGAACTATGGCCGCGGACAACGAGAAGTCTAACTCCGTGGAGGGTAGCCAGGGCGAGCCTGCCGAGTACAGCCTTATGTCTGCTGGCTCCATTGACGACAACAGCAAGGGTACTCTTTGAGCTCGCTCCTGCCTGTGCCGCTTAGCTGCTTAGCTGTTTAGCGTCAGACGCTGCACGTTGCTTGCTCGCTCTCTGCTGCGTTGCTGCTGCGTCTCGACTTTAGTCGCCCTGTTCCTGACCGGTTTCGGCGTCTCCGTTTCGGTCTGACCGGTTTCGCCGTTACTGGCCGTTCTGTAGAGAATCACCCCGACGGTGAGGAGGCCAGGCCCGAGTGCGACTCGGCCGCTCCGAGCCTGACGGCTGCAATCGAACGTGCCGCCGCCTACTACAACAGGCAGGGGCAGGGGCTGGATGCGGGCATGTATGTATGGGCGGGGCTGTTACCGCGCTGTGGGCGGCGGGTCTGCAGGGCGCGGAGGGTTTGCGGGCACACTGCCAGGGGCTCCGGAGCTTGGGTTTAACCAGCAGTGACACCTTCTTGACTTGCTTTCCAAATGATGCCCCAGACGGTGGAGCCCACGCCGCTGGCCGCGGCGGAGGGCGATGCGGCGCCGCCCGCGCCGGCGGCACCGCCGACCGCGGCGCCGCCCGCGTCCGCAGCTCCCGCGTGGTGTGGAAGTCGGTGTGGAGCAACGCCAGCCCCGCCCTGCCCGCTGCCGGCTTCATCCGGGGCGGCGGCGGCGGCGGCGGCAGCAGCATGGCGCCCCGCAAGCTGGACCTGGAGGGGGAGGAGGAGGCGACGCTGCGGAAGGACTTCGGCGGCACGGGCGGGGGCAAGCAGCGCAAGCGGATGCAGGAGCGGGAGGCCGGCGGCAAGGAGGTGGGTGTGCGGCAGGGCGGCGCAGACATAGAAAGTGTCATCTTATACGCCTGGGCGGGGTTCCGGGCCGTCACCTCACGTCCTCTCCGGGGCAGGCTTCGTCGCCTGAGGCCTGCTTTACCCTTCTCATCGGTCCATGCCTGCTCCGCTGCACACATGCCACCCTCCTGCCCCGCCCTCCCCAGGCCTCCACGCCGCCCGCCCCCCAGCCGCTCGACGTGCTGGCCAGCCTGCGCCACGTCGACCCGGTGCGCGAGCACGCGCCTTACCGCGTGCGGTACGACCTGGTGACGCTGGAGGAGCTGGCCAAGGAGCTGCTGGCGGCGCTGGAGCGCATGCTGGCGCAGGCGGAGGAGGAGCGGAAGGAGGCGGCGGCGGCGGCGGCGGCGGGGGCGGAGGGCGAGGAGGAGGAGGAGGAGAGCGAGGAGGAGAGCGAGGTCGAGGAAAAGCAGGTGGGGGCATGCGTTAGTGAGAGAGTGTGCTGAGGCGATGTATGGGTCAGGTTTGGTTTTTGATGAAGGGGAGCGGACGGTCACTGAGAAAGCGGCACGGACGGGAATCTTGGCTGCGGGAAGCTGGTAAGGCTGTTGTGCATGTGCTTCCTCTGGCCCTAACACGGGCTGCGCTTCACCCCACCAGGTCGAGGCCGCCGGGGCCGCGGCGGAGGTCGAGGCCGAGACGGCCGCGGGCGCCATCTGAACCCACCCCATGTCAGCGCCTGACAGGTGGGAATGAGAGGGAGAGCAAGTAAGCGAGCAAGGAACACGTGTACGGGGGCCGGTTCTAGCGTGGGCTGGGCGGCTGGCGGGATTACTGCCGGCCTACCTGGGAGTTAAGCCACGTGGTCTGACCGCTTGCACCCCCCCTCCCCTGCAGAGCGGTCCCGGGGTGGCACTTGAGATGGCGGCCGGGTTTGGGCCGGATTGATGGACGGAGGCTGGAGTCGCGGGAGTATGCAATTCGGAGCAGAGGGGCTTAACGGCGACAAACACGGGCCTAGACTCCAGCCGTTAGCCGTTACAGGCTTGTGTGCAGCGGTGCGGGACAGGGGTGCAGGAGTCCTGTGGCGGGGAGTGCTTTGCCGTAGGACGGTTCCAATGCGGGTGTATCGGGTTGCGCCGGCTTACTTTGGACTGGCGAGCTGTTGACTGGTATCAGCAGCCAGGCAGCCAGGCGTGCTGAACCGTCCTCCTGTAGCGGGAGACAGGGCCTCTGTCCTCCTGTAGCGGGACTTCGAGAGACAGGGCAGGAGGGGGGAAGCAGGTGGGGGGAAGCAGGAGGGGTGAGGTGCCTCCTAGGACGCAGTCAGGGGCCGGCCGCAGGGAACGCCTGCTTTATTTGTAAGCGTGTTGTGTGGCCTACCCCTACGTGCGCTGCTGCCCCGTTTCACGTGGCTCGTGTCTGATCCGACCGTATTGAACTTTGAACTTGTGTAGCGGGAAACAGCTTACCTGAGGGCGGGCGTCGTACCTCGCTTCGAAACCGGCCGAGAGGGCCGGACGCGAAGCTGGGCCGAAGTGCAGCCGCAGTGTCCCGTCAGGTTGATGTTGAGCGGCTTTGCCTCTACCTGTCCGCAGTATGGCGACAAGCTGTAGAGGTCGCACCGCGTAGCTCTGTCCGCTGCCGGTCCGAGAGTGCTTACCCGACAGGTAGCATACGAGCGCCAGTCGGTATAAGCAACAAATAACGACGACACCATGTATGCGGTCAACACCTTCATCGTTTCCGCGCTCATGGCGACCGTGGCCATCTCGCTGTCGGGCAAGCCTTCGCAGCGCAGGCATGACAGCGCTCATCCTGAGCCTTGTAACATAGCCTTCCCGTCTGGCTTGCAGGTTCAGCCGGCGCTGTCGACTGTCCGGCAGGTAGACATGCGAAATTGCGTTCCCTGCCGTTCGCGACGGGCATAAGGGCAAGAACACAGCCTACATATTGCACTGGTATAATGCACGCACCCTGGATGGATGTCATGTATGACCTGCACCTACCCAGCTGCTTCCCCCCTTCCCCCGCCTCCCGGTCTCCCCCAAACTCCCCGCCTGGTCACCCATACCCACCCTCCCCGACAGACCCCCGCGGCATGGGCGTCATGATCCCCCTCTACGTGGACCCGGAGGACCTGGCCTTGATAGACCGAGTGGTGGGGAGGGGCAGGGAGGAGATCGGGGGAATGGAACAGGGGGAGGGGCCCGGGGAGGACGGGGCGGGGAGGAGGGGGATGCGTGGACGGGAAGGCAGGGGATGAGGGGGGGTGGGGGGCACGGCTGGCCCTCATAGACCGAGGCCGGGGCAAGTCTAACTGAGGGCAGGGGCAAGGAGACGGGGGCCGGGGTGAGGGGAAGGAAGTGGCGGAGGGGTGCCATTGCAGCGATCACAGACCCCAGAACGGCTCTGGCCCGGAGCTAGGAATCAAGAAGGGCCATAGAGCCCATTAGAACCCCGGGCTCAACGCAGGATCTGAAGGAGACAGCCTGAAGAGGTAGGCACCCGATCCTCCCGTGCGAATGCCGCCCTCTCCCCAACCGCAGGCGGCATACGGCAGCTCCTGTACGGTATCGGCCCTGGTGTCGGGGGAGGGCACGGGGCCCCCTCAGGACCACGTGATCCACATGGCGGCCTTCAAGCGCCTGGCGGACGCGGGTGGGGCAAGGGAGGAAGGTTGGGAGGGGGGCGTGGGGGTGACGGATGGGGTGTGCGTGTGGAAGAGGGGTTATTATAGACAACGGGGCGTAGTGCCGCGGTGACTGGCGTCGCATTATGTTGGCCGACGCACAACTGCCTGTGCCTGTGAACGGGGTACCCTTCCGCCGAAAGTGGCTTCCAGGCTGAAAGTCCCCCCCTAGAGCAACCCCGGGCTGCTCCGCGCGTCGGTGCACCAAGCGGGGCTGGCGAGCCGGCTCCACCGAAGGAAAGCCCCGAGAAAGCCCCGCTTACCTCGCCGTTTACCTGTGCGCTGCTGCTGTGCGTCCTCCGCTCCTGGCCCGCCATCGCCCGAGCCCGTTCGCGAGTAGCGCGCCCACGGAGGCCTAAGCGTCCCCACGTCCCACGGAGCCGAACCTGTGGGTGGTGAAGGTGTAGTCCCAGAGACGGAGGGGAAGAGCGTGAGCGGCCGAAGACTTGAGAGCATGCCAGCGAGGTGAACAGGCGGACGGTGAAGGCCAGCGCGGCCAGGGTCTAGCAAGTAACCTAGGGCTCGGGCTATGGCGGTGTAGCCGGTGCGGCCACCTGCGCGGCAGGAAAGGGGGGGGGCAAAAACGGCCGTACCCGGACCATGTGAAGTGCGGGTGGAACCAGTGGGGGGGGGGGCCGGTGCGGTGCGGTGCGATGCTTTGCAGGGGGGGCGGACCCAACGCAAGGGGCGTGCGTGCTGGGGTGCATCGGGACTAGGGCAGTCGGCGGGCCATGAAGCGTGGCTCCCCACCGTCCGTGGAAGAGGGGAACTGTGGGACAGGGGGTTGCTGCAAGGGGCGAACGCAGCGGGTGAGTATGGGGTGGATGGGGCGGATGAGTGTCGTTCACGCTTGGGGAGCACGCCTTCATGCCTGCCTCGAGTCCTTGATGAGCCCCAACTCGGTCGTCTCTCCTGCCGCCCAGGCGTCAAGCTGTACGGCTACGTGCACACACTCATCGCCGCTCCCGACACTGCCGTACGGCGGGTGGCCGACGTCACGGCAGACATACGGACCTGGTGCGTGCATGGGGCCGTGCATGGGGCCGCAATTCTCTTGCATGGTCACGCTTGGTTCTGCGGGGATTATCAGGTTGGACCCCGGTGGTGCGTGTCAAGTGGACCTGCCGTGTGATGTGCTGTACGGCAGGTTCGACCACTACGGCACCGTACTCACGGGCATCTTCGTGGACGAGGTGGAGGAGGAGCCGTCCAACGTGAGACGGGCTACGGCGGGGCTGTGCGGCGCATACTGCCCGCGTGCAGCGGCACGGGGCACGATGCACCCCGCCGCGCAGGTCACCAACCTTCACTAGATGCATGCGCCATGTTTGCAACCGGTTGCCCTGCTCCCACACGCCGCCACCCGGCACCTGCTCCACACCCTGGAGTGTGTGGGGGTGTCGAGCAGACCTCCACGTCCCCACAGCTCCTGACAACTTCTCATCCATCTTCCCACTCACCGCCCTGTTCCAGGCCAATGCGCTATCCTACTACGGCGCCCTGGCAGACGTCATCCACGCCCGCGGCGGCCGGGTGGTGTTCAACCCGGGGACCCAGATCGGCTGCCGCCTGGCAGGGCTGGCGGTGAGCACGTGGGGCTCACTGATGTAACTCACTCACTCACCTCCCCGACCCCCACCCCCCTGCCGCAAAACTCCTGACCCCTAATCCCCGCACCCCCTCCTCCCGCCCCCTCCGTTCCCCTGCCCAGGACGTGTACGTGCGGTTCGAGTCCAGCGCCGCAGATTGGCGCTCCGAGGTCCGCGACGGGGCCCGCTGCGACTGCGCCTCCAGCGCCGCCTGCGCGCTGCTGGTGTACCGCCAGGTGTGTACGGCACACCACGTGTGTACGGCACCCCTGCCCACTCCAGCTGCGTGCTCGTGCAACCCCAAGGAACAGCGCCGCGCTAGGACCTCAGCGGCCGGGTGAAGCTCCGGGGGCCCCAGCGAAACCCGGCGGCACTTTCCCCTTCGCGTGTGATCTCGAGCATGGCCTCACGTGCAAGTCGAAGCTGGTGACCCAGATCGACCGCTCGCCCCCCTCTGCCTGCACCGCGCCCTGTGCCGCCAGGACGACGGCTCTGCGGGGGCGCTGCAGGGCCTGGTCGCCCAGGCCGAGGACCGGGGCTTCTCCTTCGTCTACCTCACCGACGACCGCCTGCCCAACCCCTGGGACGCGCTGCCCAGCTACTGGCCGGCCTTCATGCGCGCCGTGACGGGGGTAGGTGGGTGAGAAGGGATGGGGGATGGAGGGTGGGGCAAGGCTGGACGTCTGGGCGTCTGGGCTGCAAAAGGCTTTGAAAGGCTGCACGGCGAAGGCTTTTGGGCGGGGGTCCGGGTCACGCCGCGCCCTCACAACCGCCTCCACTACCCCCCCACAGTCTTCCGGCCCTACGCCAACCCCGTCGCCCTCGCCCTCGCCCTCGCCAAGGCCGCAGCCGCAGCCCCGCCCGCGGCCGCGGCCGCGGCGATCCAAGCCGTCCCCCAGGGCTTCCCCTCAGCCGTCCCCCAAGCCCTCCCCCAAACCATCCCCCAGCCCCTCACCCAAGCCTTCCCCCAGCCCTTCTCCCAAGCCTTCCCCCAGCCCGTCTCCCAAGCCTTCCCCCAGCCCCTCCCCCAAGCCTTCTCCCAGCCCCTCGCCCTCCCCCGCTCCCACCCCAGCCGGCATCTGGCGCCCCTCCGGCCCCCACCGCTGGCAGTGGCAGTTGACCGGATCCAACTTCCGCCCCATGCTGATGACTAAGCCGGACGTAATCGACGTGGACGTGGACGCCGTGGAGGACATGCTGGCACAGGCCAAGCAGCTGAGCATTGCCCGCACCTCTTACAAGGTGGATAGGTCGGATCCAGGGTTGCTAACTATCTCAAAACGCAATACTCCCTTGCCGTTAGACGTGTAGTTGGTTGGATGACAGCTTGCATTGACGAAAGATGTACGCTTGCCTCCCCTCCTGACAGCTCATCTGCTACTTTAGCTCGGGCACCTTTGAGGAGTTCCGTACTGATGCTGACGCGGAGCGAGGCGTGGATTGGGCAGCCGTATACCGTACACTGGGCGGTATGGGAGGTACGGCCGCCGGCAAGGCCGTACCGGGCCCGCTGTTTCTGCAGTACATGGACTACCCCTGGGTGGACGAGATCTGGTTCGCGATCGACTCGACGGCCGCCAGGGACGTCCTCGTGCAGCAGGTGGGGCCTGGAGCGGGCCTGTGGGGGCCTGATGGGGCCTGCGGTTGAGACCGTATGGGCCTGGCTAGGTCCTCATCCGAGCCTTCTTCTGGGCTGTGTACCGATACCACAGCTCCCCTTGCCGTACGCCGCCGCCGCACATGATATCGCCCACAGGTCATGATCCCCCGCATGCAAAGTGCCGTACGGGCCGGCTGTGATGCCATCGAGATGGTGAGGGGGGAGGAGTTGTGTCAGAGAAGGGCTTCATGAGGGAACGAGCTAACCCGGGAAAGAGCGAAGGCGGGAGCGGGCCCCATGCGAGCGCGTCATCCAGCAGGCTTTTAGCTGCCAGCCCCAAAGCTCCCTGTACCTGTCCTGCCGAAGCCTGCCTCATCAAGCTACCGCAAACCTTACTCTCCACCATCTCTTCATCTTCGTGACCTCAGGACAACGTCGACACCTACCAGAATGTTCCCCAGACTTCGAAAAAGCGGGGCGTGACCCTGGCCCAGAACCTGGCGTACAACCAGGCGCTGCTGGACGCCGCACACGGGCTGGGGCTGGTGAGGGCTGCTGCGGGCGCCTGAGAGGGGGGGTTGCAGTGGGGCTGGTGATGGACGATGAGGAGTCATGGGTCGGGTAGCTGTGCGCATGAGGTGAGGCCGGTGTCAGCGCAAGCGAGCACACGCATATCATGAGCACTGCTCACGCCTCCTGTGCCTTCCTCTGTCCCCCACCCCCACCCCACCCCCACCCCCAGTCCGTGGGCCTGAAGAACGCTGTGGGCATGCTGACGGAGCGGTTCGCGGACGGGCGCCGGGTGGCGGACGCATACGACTGGTGGGGGCCTGGGGGCGGGGTCGGGGCTTGAGGTAGGGCGGGGATGGGCGGTGGGTTGAAAGCACGCCGGGGGCAACCTGTGTGGAGTGATCTGAGTGAACGTGGGCGTAGAATGTGGGGGCGTTCATCTCTACCCTCGCTCCGCCCAACCCCCAGGTTCCTGAGCGAGGAGTGCTACACGTACGATGAGTGCGACAGCTACCAGAAGAGCATCAAGCGGTGAGGACTGGGAGTGGCAGCACGGTCGCTCACCTTCCCGCAGCCACCAGCCTTGTCGCTTGGCGCCCCTCGTCCTCGTCCACTCCCATCCCCGCCTAACAACCCACTGTTTCTTGCCCCCAACCGCCCACCCACCCGCAGCCCCGCCTCCGTCTTTGCGGTGGAGTACTGCGATGCGATCAAGGCATTCGGCGATCCGGAGATGGTCAACCTCAAGCCGCCCTGCGTGTGCGGTATTGCCACATCCCCCGCTTGGAATGACCCGTCCGGGGTGGGTCCGTGGGACAGTGGGGCAGCGCTACTGGGATGTGTACTGGGATATTTTCTCAAGGGGGCATTGGGGCATTGGCCTGAACCTCTGCTGTGTACCCACCCTTGCCCCCCCCCATGCCCTCTCCCTCTACCTCCACCCCCTCCTGCCAGGTGGTGATGAACCTGCTGATCAAGCACGTGAACCTGGAGACGCAGGGAGCGGACTGCAGGGACTACTGCGCACGGCCGGGGGTCACCTGCGCAGCGCCGGCAGGGTCAGACCCGGCGGCGTGCGCCGTATCCAAGTCCGCTGACATCTGTCCGTCGTACAGCATCGTGTGATCCACGCATGTGACCTGCATCCGCATGATCTGGTAGCCTGGCCTAGATCGGGAAGGAGGAATTCCGTTTAGCCTTCAGTGGTTTTAATGAACAACCGGCGGCTTCATCGAGTTACTGTGGTGGGGCCCAAGGGCTCAAGGGTGGGGCGAGCGTTTTGCCCCCGGGCGCATGCCCCCGGATAAGAAGCAAGCGCATTCGCGTTGTTGCAGCATCCGTCCCGCCTGGGATCTAGTATCATTCATGCCGTCCAGGGGATCTGGTATCATTCATTCCGTCTGGGTGGATACGCAGAATGTGTTGTACTATCGTGCCGCCGGCGACGGCTGTGTTGCTGCCGCCTCAAAGGGCACTGAGGGTGCGGGCGAAGACGTCCTGGTGGAGACGGCCGCAGAGGATCGGTGGAAGGTAGTGGTACCGAGAGTCCGTGACCAATGGCCGTGTTGAACCGAGCCCGCGAGGCCAGCCGCTCTCTGCACTCTGCCGCGCTTCCGAGTTCCGGGTACCTCCATCCCGTGCCCCCAGACCCCGCTCTCTCAGCGGGAAGAGCGACCCAGCGCGCGCACCCTGCCATCCACTTTGCCCTCCACCTTCCACGCCCCACTCCCGGCCAGTGACCGCCGACCGATAGCACAGCCCATGGCCTCACCGGCCCCAGGGGACCTCACCCCCGCCACTTCATCCCTAGGTCCCCACAGCTGCATGGCGCCCAAGCCCCAACGCACGGCTCTCGAGTCTCGGCTGGCCACGGAGGTGCAGCAACGGCCCCCGCCGGCCCCAGCCCTGGTCAGTGTAATCGGCGCCTGCGGTCCATCGGCCGCTCATCCTGCAACCACCGTTCCATGTTCTGCCGCCCGCCCTCCACGCTGCTCAGATGCCTCGCCGCCCCACCCCGCCGTAGCACCGGCCTGCGCCTGCGCCTGCGGTCCCTGGGGCCCGCGGCCCTCCCTCTGCCCTCGCTCTCTCGCGCTCCCGCCAAGACGCTCACAGCCCTTCCTCTTGCCTCCACCCCAGTGCTCCCGCTCAGGCTCACAGCCCTCCCCCATCCACCCTTATTAGGCCACCTGACCCCCCACCCCCGCCTGCTGCACCTGTGGCCCCGCCCGCATCCGCTGCAACCACTCAGGCTTCACAGCCCTCCCATCCTCCCTTATTAAGCCCGCCTCAACGCCCCCTGCAGCGCCTGCGCCCCCAGCCTTCCCATCCTCCCTGCTCTACTCCATCTCGCCCTCCGCCGGCCCCGGCCCCGCCTGCTGCTGTGCCTGCTGTGCCTGCTGCGCCGCCGCCGCGGCCTGCATGCGCTGCAGCCGCTGGCGCTCGCGGCCCGCCTCCAGCAGGCGCTTGGTGCTGGCGGTGAGCCGCACCTGACAAGGGGAGGGGGAGGGGTGGTGAGGCGGGGTTGGGTGGTGGCATTGCTTGACGAATCGACGGGAGTGTTGGGGTTGTACGTGCTGGCAAGGTTGCGTGACCCCCCTACAGTGCCCCCCCCCGCCACCCCCACCTGGCGCTGTATCATGGCGGAGGCGTAGTACTCGGCCTTCTCCTGAGAAGAGTGAGAGGGTGTGAGGGAGGGAGGCATTGTATGTGAAGAGCTGCTCGCGGGTGCGTGTGAGAGTGAAAGGTTAAGATGATGACAGCTCCCGGCACTGCTGAGGCCGGCGACCGAAAGGTCCAACCCGGCCGGCCGGGGAGGGACAACCTCGTTGCCCTGAAGGGCCCACCTGCGCGCCCTGGTTGACTGCCGTACGGATCACGATGTAGGCCGTCACGTGGTTGTACGGGATGCCACCGAGGGGCATGGCGGCGACCACCTGGGGTTGGGGGTGCGGCGTGGGATAAGGTGGGCTGGGAATGGTAGGCAGGAGTACGGCGGCAGGGAGGCCTACGGAGGCGTGGGGAGTTCCAAGAGCATCACCCGTCCTCCAGTAACTCTCCCCCTTGATCCTCCACGCCCACCGCCTAAATCCATCCCCACGCACGTCGTACACCCCCACCTACCACACCCACCACCCTCCCTTCCCCTTCAACCCCCAGGACCCACCTCCTCGATCCACGCCAGCTCCCCCGCGTCCCCCCACCCCCGCAGCAGCTCGTGCACCCGCGTCATGCTGAGCAGCAGGCCCAGCTCCGTGGCGCGGCGCAGAGCCTCCACCAGCACGTCCGGCGCGTCCGCGGCGCGGATCATCTGCCGTACAGATGGGGCCGTACAGATCGGGGGAGGAGGCATGGGGGGTTGCCGGCAGCCAAAAGGTAGGTGGGTGGTATAGAGCCCACGCAGACCCCACAGGCGTGTGGGGAGTCCTCACCTCGCGACCTTCACCCTCGTCTCCTCATCCCCTCCCGCCTTCCTTACCCCCTCCCTCCCTCCTTCCCTCCCCCCTCCCTTCCCTACCCGCCGCCCCTTACCCTGAGGAAGGCTACCGCCAGGTTGGGCGAGTACGGCTCCACGCGCCCCTGCCGTACAAGCGATGCCCGTACAGCCGCGAACGCCGCCAGTGCCGTACGCGCCTCCTCGGGGGATGTGGCCAGCTTACACATCATGTACAGCGCGTCGGCCCCTGACACGTGGGAGGGGGGAGGGGGAGGGTCGACGGGTGGGGGCAGGGTACACAGCAGTATGCGCATACCGTACAAAGTGCCTGGCGCCCGCCGCTGGGGCCCCGCCGGACGACACTGCCCCCTCCCCCTCCAACCCCACCCCGGCGCCTCCCTCCCCTCTCCTCCCCCCTCACCGCACGTGTTCTTCTCGCACCGGGCCACGATCTCCTCGTACAGGGAGGCGGGGGTGTACTCGGGCTTGGCGAACCAGGCTGGGGGGGAGACGGGGGGGGGGGCAAGGGGCGGAGGGGGCAGGAGAGTGGGCCGACGGGCAGCCGGAAGGTGACCAGGACAAGGGGGAGGGTGGGCGAGGTGAGCACATCCCGGCCGCCGCCCAGGTCCCGCCCCTCACCCCCATTCCGCCCATGCCCTCGCTGTCCCTCCGACCTTGCCTGTATCCCACCTCGTCACCCGCCTCTCCCCCACAGAACCCCCGCTACCCACCGTTGGGCAGGCGGCTCCAGTAGCCCTTGCTGTACGGCCGCCACCTGCGGGGAGGGGTTACCACGGGGGACAGGAGGTTGGTCAGGGGGAGGAGCAGAGGGCCGACAGCACCCAAGGAGCTTCGCCAGATCCGAGCCACGGGTGCAGGGACCCCAGGGGCGGGGGCCCCGCCGGCAATGGAGCCCCGCCTGTCCCTGCCCCTGTTGAGGTCCAACCTCCGAGGATCCTGGCGCCAGGAGGCCCGGAGGTTGGACCTCAACAGCCCCCACTCGCCACACTATAGTCGCGGGGCTGTGCCGGGCTGCACAGAGGCCGCCACAGGGCCCGAGTCGAGGCGGGAGGCTGCGAGCCGGTGCAGCCCCCGTGGGAGCCCGGCTGCAGCCAGGACCGCCCGGGCCTGTCCCCTGCCCTGCCCGGCTCTTCACCCGTTTACTTCCACAACCACACCCCTCCTTCTTTCCGCGGACTTGCACACCAGCAAGCGGGCCCCGCAGGGCACTGACGTGCACGGTGCATCACAATGCCGCTGCCCCGCGGGATGCCGATGTGCTGACTCACACTTGCTGTCCGCCCCCTGGAGGCTTGTCAGCCGTTCAAAACCCTCCCCGTCACCCTTACCGCACGACCCCGCCCCGACCCCGCCCCGATCCCGCCCGCGGGATGCCCATGTGCACATGATGCCCAACCGCACCTTGCCGCCTGCGCCCCGCCAGCTCCCGCCGGGCCCTGCCCCCCAGCCTGCTCTCGCAACGCTGCGTTGGCGGCCTGGCGCTGGAACTCGCGGAACTCGGAGAACTGGCCGGACCCCATGGGGCCGGGCGCAGACCCGTAGTTGACATCGCCAGCGGCGCAGGTCACGGCATGGCGCCGACCGCTGGTCGAGGCCTCGCCTGATTCCGGGAGGGAAGGGGTTGTAGCGAGGTAGGTTGAGGGAAAGCTGGGGGGAATCTAGGGAGTAAGGAGGGTGCTGCCTCGCGCGTCGTGGTGCCGACCTGGGCAGTGAGGGAAGGGCGGTCGCGCCACGACGGGTGCCACAGCGGGGCCGACCTGCCGCCCCGAAGCTGATGCAGCGTGAACGTTGCTAGCTTGGGGCTGCCGCCAGGTGCTCGCGCCTTGCAGCGCGCTGTGGAGAGCGACCATGGCTCCCGCCGGCGCTCTACGAGCCCAATTGCTCCCAAAATTGCAAAGAAATCTCAGCCTGTATGTGTGTTCCAGAGTGATTCTCCAATTGGGTGTTGCCCGACCTCCGCCCCGGGATGGGGTGCTCGTGCTGCGATGGACACCAAAGGTGGCCTGCTGTCCCTGCTGCCCTAACGCATGCATGAAACGCGTTGACGTTTATCTAGCCCACCACTGACAAGAGGTGCACGCTCAGCGGGCAGTGGCGGGAACATTGACCTCACCAACTCAGCGCGTAGACCACACCGAGGCCTAGAGCATGTCTGAAGAGCCGTCTCCGAAACGCCTAAAGGCGGATGAGGGCGATGTTGGCGAAGCCGGGGACGGCGCGGAGCTCGAGCAAGTCGCCGAGGAGCGGCTAGCTACTGAGCTGGACGAGGTCCAGAAGGCCCTTGACAAGGTCAGTCCTCAGGAGGGCATACCGGGACGGGTGTAGAGCCCGCACAGCTAAGCATGCAATCCGGCGCTGCACGCTCGCTGTCGAAGGGCCACCGACCTGCTGCTAGCATGCTATGCGGCCTTGGACCGATGTTAGGCACCTGGGAATGCGGGATCGCAAGGGCCTGCGCCGAATGCCGCGCTTGGGGCCGGGCCCGCGCTTTGCCCCCTCCCCGCGCTCCCCACCCCTGGGATGCCCACCTGCACACCCCGTCCCCCGTCCACCTGCACACCCCGTCCCCCGTCTTGGGGGCTGTCTCGAGACCTTACAGAAGCACACCGCTAGCCACCCGGGCTTGCTCGCACCCCGGCTGACCCGCCCGTTGCGCCACGCAGTTGGGCGTTGGGCTCTGGAGCCTGCCCTAGCAGCGAGGGCTCTGCAGCCAGCCCTGGCAGCACCCCCTCTGCCCTGAGCACTCGGCCGCAGCAACCCTCGGCACAGGGGACAGCATTATAATTTCATACGGTTCTCGTTTCGGGGCCTCGCTCTGGGTTACAGGGCAGCGTAACCTCGGCCATCCTTGCTTCGTGCATGTCAGGCACTTTCGGTCACCAGAAACCAGCCAGGAGGAGAGAGGGGTGGCGCTACGTTTCCCCAATCTCACCTCTGCGAGGCACGCTCCCTCCCAACAACGGCACTCCGCACTACCAGCGCAGCCAACCTCGGTTCCAATCCCACTGCATACGGCCCTCGCATTCCCACCCCCCCACCCTGCTCGCCCCTCCCCCGTCACCCCCTCACACCCCACCCCTGATCCTCCACCCCCCCATCCCTCTCCTCCCCCCTCACCCCCTGTCAGGTCAACGACGAGGCCAGCGACCGGGTCCTGGCCGTGGAGCAGGAGTACAACAAGAAGCGGCGGCCCATCTACACGCAGCGGGCCGACATCATCCGCCGCGTGCCGCTGTTCTGGCAGCGCACGCTGTGCTCGCACCCCTCGCTGGCGGACCAGCTCACGGACGAGGACACGCAGGTGGGGGCAATGAGGGGCTGGGGGAAGGGGGGAGGACACGCACGGCGCAGGGCACAGAGTGGACGGGGCGTACGAGGAGGAGGACACGCGGGTGGGTGGTAGGGGCCGTGGGTCGCGTAGGTGTGCATGGGTCCCCACAGGGTGGCGGGCCAGCTGGCGGAGGAGGACACGCGGGTGGGGGCGGAGTGGCATGGGGCGTGAGCCGGTAGTGCTATCCTAGTGAGATTGGCAGATGAGGTCCCATGGTCAGGAGGGCCACCTAGCCGACGAGGTCACGCAGATGTGGAGGGCCGCGGCACTCTGGGGGCGGGCTGGGGGGGCGGAGGGCGAGGGTCCCAGCGTGGCCCGGACCGGAGAGCACAGGACCCGGGGGAGCTCGGAGGGCACGTCACGGGGGTGGTGAGCATGCGTTGGCTGCCGTGGCAGGCCTAAGCTCTCGAGACTCTGCCCACACCTCCTTGCCCCCCCTGCCTTCCGACCCTCTGTCCCACTCCTCCTTCCCTTCCCTTCCCGCCCCTCCCCTCCTAGGTGCTCGAGTTCATGACGGAGGTGCGCAGCGCTCGGGGGGGCCGGAGGAGGGGCCTTGAGAGGTGGTGGTGGCGGGGGCGAAGGCGGGGGTGGGGCGCGTAGTGGTTGGGGCGGTTGCCCGACGGCCTCGTCAGGGGGGCCATGACCGGGGCGGCAGCAGCGGGGATTCAGAGGGGGGCGGGAGCGGGGGCTTCCTACCGCTCCGGCAACGGGAACTCCTTTGGCACACCGGCTTGGCGAGAAGACGGGAGCTGCAGGGCGGGGTACAGCCATGGGGCGTCAAGGGCGGTGGTATGGGTGGGCGCAAGCCGGGGCGCTCCCGAGGGGCCAGCTGCCAAGCCGGCCTCCAGCCTCTGGGCATCGGGACTTCGGGAGAGGAGGGCGTGGGTTGACGCTGGAGGGCTGCCAGGCGGCTGGGGTCCTCTGGAGCGCAGCCCGAGCGGGGCACAGGCCGCGGAGGAGCGGCGTGCGGAACCGCACGGGGAAGCGGACGTGCGGTGTGCACCTGGCTTAGTGCGCGCTCGTGCACATGGGTCTCGCCTCGTTGCGGGAGGGTTGTGTCGATTCACCGATTCATGTCGCATGCGGGGCTCCCGAGGGTTCGACGGGAGGGGACGGGCACCCTGAAACGCCTGGGCCTCTCCTTGCCAACCTCCCTCTCCTGACCTTCCTTCTCCCACTCCCCCAACCCTGGATCTCGAATCTACAGCTGGACGTGGTGGATTTCGACGACATCAAGTCCGGGTTCAAGATCGTGCTCACCTTCGCGCCCACCAACCCGTACTTCTCCAACGCCTCGCTGACTAAGGCCTTCCACTACGGCGACGACGGCCGCGTCACCATCGAGCCCTGCACCATCGACTGGAAGGAGGGCATGGTGCGTTGTCGGTTGGCGGTTGGCGGTTGAAGTGCGGCTCGTAACCTTTGGCGAAGTGGAGCAGCCGAGGAGCATCACATGACCTCACGCATCCCCTCCGCGCCTGCCCCTCCCCCAGGCGCCCAACTTCGACGGCGGGGCGCCCTCGTACATCGTGAGCGGGGTAGCCGGGTGGTGCGAGGCGGGAAGAGCAGGGGCTGGGATGGGCGGGAGGGCCCGGACAGTGCACCGGGGGCGGGAGTGCGAGGGGTGGGAAGGGCTGCGAGCGCCCCGGCCTGGCCCCCTCGAGCATACCCCCCTTGCCTCCCCCTTACCCCCCCCCCCTCCCGACTGTGTGGCGGTATGTACCTTCTCCGGCAATCCCTCTAACAACTAGACGCTGTCCCGCTTATCAGCTTCTAACACCTCTACCCCTCCCCCCCCAGTTCTTCACGTGGATGACCACGGCGGAGCCCATTGGGGAGGGCACCCCGGACGAGGTAAGGGAGGCCTGGGGGGCGGGGGGCCCCGCGTGAGGGTGGCTCAGTAACCCGTGTGTCAGGGGCAACTCGCGGAGGCCGGGCAATCCCATGCCGCCCATCCGGGACCCACGTGCCCCTTGGGGGTCGAGGTTGAAAAAGCCGGTAGTCGGTGCACTAGGGATAGGCTAGTGCAGCGATTGGGGGGCCACGAGGGGCTGTCTATAGCCGGAGCGGAAGCGTCGGAGCAGCGCGGGGAAGGGGCGGGGAAGGGACCGGGGGCGGTGCACTTCAGTGTGGCAAGGAAAAGACCGCCGGCGCGTGCAGTGGAGGAGGCGCGCAGGGAGGGGCCAGCGCCAGTGGAGCGGGGCGGGGGCCGGGCAGGTGGCAGAGGGGACTGGGGCGGGAGGGAGGCTCGAGGCGAGGGTGGCTGCTGCCCGGCGCGCGTGCCAGTGTCCGCGTCAGTGTCAGTGTCCGCCCTGCGCCTTCCCCACTAGATCAGATCGCTGAGGTGCTCAAGGACGAGATCTGGGTCCTCCTCCCACCTTACGTCTGGCCCCTGACAGGTCCCGCTGCCCCCTATTCCCCCGAAATCCCCCCCAGATCGCTGAGGTGCTCAAGGACGAGATCTGGCTCCTCCCACCTCACGTCTGGCCCCTGACAGGTCCCGCTGCCCCCTATTCCCCCGAAATGCCCCCAGATCGCTGAGGTGCTCAAGGACGAGATCTGGCTCCTCCCACCTCACGTCTGGCCCCTAACAGGTCCCGCTGCCCCCTATTCCCCCGAAATACCCCCAGATCGCTGAGGTGCTCAAGGACGAGATCTGGCTCCTCCCACCTCACGTCTGGCCCCTAACAGGTCCCGCTGCCCCCTATTCCCCCGAAATGCCCCCAGATCGCCGAGGTGCTCAAGGACGAGATCTGGCCCAACCCCGTCAAGTACTACTTCAACGACCTGCCGCCGCACGACTTCGAGGGTGGGGATGGTGGACTGAAGTGCGACCGCTGAGGTTGAAAGGGCAAAAGACGAGGAGGGCACGGGCCCCAAAGAACACACGTTTCCTTACCCCCGTCTCCCCTTCCCTTCCTCCTCCCTCCCCAGGCGCCGAGGGCGAAGAGGGCCCGGACGTGGAGTTTGTGGAGGAGGAGATGGAGGTGCTTGCCGGGGAGGAGGGTGAGGAGGGCGAGGGCGAGGAGGGGATGGACGACCCTGAGGTAGTGTACGAGGGCGAGGGGGGGGAGGGCGAGGAGGGGGCCGGGGACGGGGAGGAGGGGTTTGAGGGCGGGGAGGACGAGGCGTGAGGGGAGATGCAAGGGCGTGGGCCGGGGCTGTGGGAGCAGCGAGGGGGAGGGTGGAGGGCGGGTGGCGGGAAGCGCTGGTGGTGCGGTTCCAGAGGCCAGGAGAGGTGTGGATGCGGCGGGAGAGGGGGGAGAGTTGGGTTGCCTGGGGCCGCCGCCGTCCTGCTTGCGTCGAGGGGGGCCTTGTCGTTGCCTTGACCGCTACTTGCAGCGGGGTTGAGCGGGGCGCGTGACGACATGGGGAGGCTGATGAGGTTGTGGGACCGCACGTGTGAGGCTCGGGTGTGCTGGGCTCGCTAGGGAGGAGATTGGGGGTCGGGCTTTCAAGCAGAAGTGCAAGATCGGGGGTCGGGGTGGGGTGGTGGGTGCATTTGGAGGACGGGGAGCGGTTGGGGGACACGTGTTCGTCTTGCAGTCTTGCGGTTGGGCAAAGGTGCTGGCTTCCGCGCAGGCTGGACAGGTGGGACCAGGGTGGCGCGTGGCCTGGGCGAGGAGCCGCCTCGCACATCCTATGACTGGCACAGAAGCACAAGACGGTAGGCGTCTCGGGCGGGATGTGCGGTGCGTACAGCGGCGAGAGGCGGATGTCGGGCGGGGTGCCGGGTGCATGGGTGCAGCCGGGCGCGGACCAACGCCGTGGGAGCGTGTGGGAGTGAGGGTGTGGGCGCTGGTGGCATGGACGGATTCTCGGCTGGCCCCCAACGGTGTTCAGAGCCCGGGAGGGAGGGACGGCGTGCGGGAGGACGGAGGAGGGGCGCTGCACGCCGGCACGTGTTGTAAAGCTTCGGAGCACCTTGCCGCCTGTTCCGCGCTACGGGATACACAGCTTCACAGGACCTCACACATTTGAAAGCCGGAGGGCCTCTGGGTGCATAACAATGCAGCGCGGCAGGTGCTCCCCGCTCGTCGGCATGCCGGTCGGTGGGGCCCTCGAACCATCGAGCATACACCACGCGCATACACGACCCAGTCGGCCAGTCCCGGTCGAAACCCGCCCGCACAATCCGTACTTCCGCTTCGACACGGGGCCCCCTGCCCCCTCACACATCAGTATGTACGGCATGACATGTCATTACCCAGCTACTAAGCACGTTAAACAGTACCGACGCTGCCCGAGGCAGAGCATGATGCACAATGCTTAGTGGGTTGATGGTTGATGAGTCCTCTCCCACTCCCACACAAGGCTTTGTTCGTCCTGCAAGAATGTCAGCTTATGGCAAGCAGTCGTTCCAGCTGCTGTGAACACAGAGCTAGCATAAGCTTGGCCGAAACTCCATCCCCTTGACCTGCTCGGGCACCTACTCGAGAAGAGTGTGAGGCCACGGCGTGGGGCCGGCCGTGGTGACACGGCTAGTGAGGAAGCGGGACCCGAAGTCTACCTCCTAAATACAGTAACGTTGAATTGCGAAACGTTGATCACGCACATGAATGGGCACATAAGCTCTAGATGATGCCGAACGAGGGGCACAGATCCGATGGCGTGCTGACGCCGCACAGGCTGGGGTCTGCCCCCGCTGGCGCCGCGCACGTGACCCCCGGCCGTGCGCAGTAGTCCCTGCAGTCCGCTCCCTGCGTCTCCAGGTTCACGTGCTTGATCAGCAGGTTCATCACCACCTGACAGGGGGGGGAGAGGTGGAGGCGGGAGGGATTGGGGGAGCAGGGGTGAGTACCCAGCAGAGCGAGGGCCAGGCGAGGTTCATATTCATGGCTCTGCCCTCTCCCGACGCCGCACGCACCCCGGACGGGTTGTTCCAGGCCGCGGCGGTGGCGATGCCGCACACGCAGGGCGGTTTAAGGTTGACCATACTGGGGTCAGCGAAAGCCTTGATCGCATCGCAGTACTCCACCGCAAACACGGAGGCGGGGCTGCGGGAGGGTGGGTGGGGGCACGTCAGGTGGTGGGGGTAAGCGAGGCGGGGAAAGGGAGAGCGGGGGCTCGCAGGGCGGGGCGGGGAAATGGCGGCGAGGGCAGGGCTGCGGGCATGTGGGAAGGTGAGCAACCGTGCTGGCACTCCCTCCCAGTCCTTACCGAGTGATTGCGGCCTTGTAGCTGTCGCACTCATCGTACGTGTAGCACTCCTCGCTCAGGAACCTGGGGTTCGGGGATGAAGCATAATTTAGGGATATGGGACCCCAGCACTCTTGACGGGATCACATGCCCACATAATGACTATAACCCATGTGCTTCCGACCCATCCCCGCCCCCACCACCAGGCCCCCACCCCCAGCCCCAGGCACCCCCAGCCCCAGGCCCCCACCAGTCGTACGCGTCCGCCACCCGGCGCCCGTCCGCGAACCGCTCCGTCAGCATGCCCACAGCGTTCTTCAGGCCCACGGACTGGGGGTGGGGGCGGGGGGGTGGGGTGGGGTGGAAGGCACAGGAGGTGTGAGCAGTGCCCAAGAAATGCGTGTGCTCGATTGCGCTGACGCCGGGATCCCCTCATGCGCACAGCTACCGACCCAACACCCCCCTTCTCCCATCACCAGCCCCACTGCAAACCCCCCTCCCATACCCCCGCAGCAGCCCTCACCAGCCCCAGCCCGTGTGCGGCGTCCAGCAGCGCCTGGTTGTACGCCAGGTTCTGGGCCAGGGTCACGCCCCGGGCGGTGGCGGTCTGGGGAACGTTCTGGTAGGTGTCGACGTTGTCCTGTGGGAGGGGAGGGCGGAGGGAGGGGTGGGAGGGGTGGGAGGCTAAAGTACCGCCAAAGGCTCGGCAGCCTGGAGCACATACGCATGCCCGCTACCGCCGCGACTTGGCATTCCCGCGGCATGCGCACACCCTAGAGGCCCCCACTCCTCCCCTCGCCTTCCCCACCATCTTCCCTTCCCTCCCCTTCCCCACCATTTCGATGGCATCACAGCCAGCCCACACTGCCGTACGCATGCGGGGGATCATGACCTGCGCGGACAAGCGAGGGCGGAGCGGATGTACGACAGTGTGAGCGCGCCGCACACACCAAACGTGCCGTACAAGCCACGTGCCGAACGACGCATCCCCACAAACCCTGTGGGGCCCCCCACCCCATCCCACCCCCCCACCCCGCCCTCCACCCTCGCCCTTCCTCACCCGATTGATAAGCATCGCGCGCGTCTGGTTGCGGTCGATCGCGAGCCACTTCTCGTCCACCCACGGGAAGTCCATGTACTTGATGAACAGGGGCCCGGGCACCGCGAGGCCCGCGGCCGCCCCCCCCGTGCCGCCCAGCGCCTCGGCGATGGACGTCCAGTTGACGCCGCGGGCGAGGTCAAAGGGCTCGCGCCACTCCTCGTAGGTCCCCGAGCTGAAGTAGCAGATGAGCTGTGGTGGGTTGGGTTGGGAGGGGGGCCAAGGAGGAAGTAGCAGATGAGCGGTTGGTGAGAGGGGGGAAGGGAGCGGAGGGGAGGGGAGAGAGGGGAGGTAGGGAAGGAGGGGTTTGGGGCGGGCGCGAGGGCGGGGGGGCGGTGTGCCCACTTCCACACCCTAATTCCCTGGAGTTGCCCCTATTAGTAAGCCCCACCTTGTAGGAGCTGCGAGCAATGCCCAGCTGCCGGGCCTGAGCCAGCATGTTTGCCACGCTGTCCACGTCGACATCGATTACGTCAGGCTTAGTCAGCAGCATTGCCGTAAAGTTGGATCCGGTCAACTGCCACTGCCAGCGGTGGGGGCCGGAAGGGCGCCAAATGGTGGAGGGGGGCGCGGGGCTGGGGGGCCGGGGGGGCCGGGGCGAGGGGCTGGGGGGCGAGGGGGGTTTCGGGGGGCTTGGCGGCTTGAATGGAGAAGGCGGCTTGGGGGCAGGAGAAGGCGGCGCGGGCGGCCGGGGGGGCTTGGGGGCCGGGGAAGGTGGCTTCGGAGGCGAGGGCGGTTTCGGGGCAGGAGAGGGCGGCTTGGGGGGAGCGGGCGGCTTGGGAGCGGGAGACGGCGGCTTGGGAGGCGAGGGCGGCTTGGGGGCGGGGGACGGCGGCTTGGGAGGTGAGGGCGGTTTTGGGGCAGGAGAGGGCGGTTTTGGGGGGCCTGGCGGCTTGGGAGGAGGCGTGGGCGGCTTAGGGGGGCCGGGAGGTGAAGGCGGCTTCGGTCGGGGGCTGGGGGGCCGGGGCGATGGCTTGGGGGGTGCCGGCGGACGCGGCTTGGGGGAGGGGCGTGGTGGAGGAGTGGGAGGGCGCGGCGAGGGCAGGGGCTTGGGCGGAGAAGGCGGGGAGGGCGGGTAGGCGGCAGTCTTCTGCAGGGTCGGTGCGAGAGAGGCGCGAGGAGGGGCAATCAGGTGCAACCACGGGTGAAGCCTCACAACCCCTCGACCCCCCTGAGCACCCCACCCCTACCCCCACCCCCCTCCCCGGACCCACCCCCGACGCCACGTGCAGCATGGAATCCCAGTAGCTGGGCAGCGAGTCCCAGGGGTTGGGCAGGCCGTCGTCGGTGAAGTACACGAACGAGTAGCCCAGGCTCTCGGCGCCCGACACCAGCGTGGTCAGCAGCTGGGTGGTGGCGGTTGCGTCGGCGGCCGGAGCCTGCGCGCGCAGACGTGGGGCAAACCGGGCTGAGCGCAGGGCATATCATCACAAGGGCGATCGAGACTGAGAAGTCAGAGCTGCACCGAGAGCCACAAGCTGCATGCGTGGCCCTGCCAAGCATGAGCACACAGTGGCATGCTTTTTGCCGTGGTGTGTTTTTCGCCCCCGAACGGGACAAAGTTGGCCGCGGTGTCATGGTCAGTAGGTGCCTGTGCAGATTCATGTTCAGTGCATAAGGTGGCATGCTTTCTGCCCACCTGTGCGTAGACCAGCAGCGAGCAGGCCGACACGTTGCCGCAGTCGCAGCGGCCGCCGCCCCCCACCACCTGCCCCCGCCACACGTCGGCGTTGGACTCGAATCGCACGTAGACGTCCTGTGGAGGGGGGGTGGGGGGGGTGGAAGGGCGGGAGAAGGGTGGGAGGAGGGAAGCGGGATAAGTTGGCAAGACCGTTTGCATGTACGGCAGCCGGACCTGGAGGTCTGTGCAATAGCGGGATAGGCCGTGTATTGCCCCCCTGCTCACCGACAGCCCTGCCAGCTGGCAGCTGATTTGAGTTCCCGGGTTGAAGATCACCCGGCCGCCCTTTGAGGCGATGTGGTCCGAGATGGCCCCATAGAACGTCAGCGCCTGGGGTGTGGGGGCAGGGGGTGGGGCCACGGGGTTTCGAGGCAAGGGTTGAGAGTCAGACGGAGGTACCGTACGTGCTGTGAGTGGAGGGCTCTCGTACTGGCACTGCTTGGGGCCTGTGGCCGTCCTCCCCACCTCCGTCCAAGCCCTGAACTAGCTGTAATACCCCCCAAATCCCGCCCAGCGTTATCTTGCCCTTCCCTTCCCAACGCCCTGCCCCCCGCCTCACGCTGGGGACGGCTGACGACACCTCGTCCACAAAGATGCCCGTGAGTACGGAGGTGAAGTTGCCGTACCTGTCGTACAGCACAGCCGCCGGTGACACAGGCGGGCATCAGGGGCGGAGGTCACCCAGGTCCCTCACCAGCGGAGCCCGTCCGCCCGACTCCTTCCTACAACCTCTTCCCCCCACCCGCAGTAGCTGTTTGTGATTCCGCTCGCGCCCATCCCCTTCCGTGGAAGTGGCAGAGCATTAGTAAGAAAAACCAGCGGCACGCACCAGATGTCAATGGCCCCCTTGACGTCAGCCACGGGCCGTGGCGTGGAGGTGGCGAAGTCCGACAGCGAGTGGATGTAGCCGTACAGCTTGATGCCTGTACGGCAGTGCGGTACGGCAGTGTGGTGGTGAGGGAAGATGCGCGGCAGCATGGGGTAGACTTGCCCTCACCTCACCCCCCTTTCCCAGGTCCTTGTACCCCTGTGTACCCTTGTACCCCACGCACGCTTCGTGCCCTGCACACACGCTCCCTGCGACCCCGCGTCCGCCAAGCGCTTCCATGAACCCCGCCACCGACCCACGCCCCCCTCACACAAACACAGGCCCCTTTCTCCCCCCCCATTCCCGCCATCCACAGCGCCCCCACTGCACACACGCCTCTCCCCTACTCTCCCCCCATCCCGCCGTCCCATCCCCCACGCTCCCCCCAGGCCCCACCCGCGTCCGCCAGGCGCTTTTGTCCCGCCATCGACTCTCCCCCACCTCCCATACACACGCGCCTTCCCAATCTTCTCCCCTCCTTTCCCCTCCACCCTCCACCCCACGCCTGGCCCCCTTCAGCTCACCCGCGTCCGCCAGGCGCTTGTACCCCGCCATCCACAGCGCCTGCTCCGTGGTGGGGGGGCCGCTGGCGGGGCCCGTGATGATGGCGGACACCGTGCAGGCAGCGCCCCAGGCCACCTGGGGAGGAAAGGGGGCAGGGGGGGGGAAAGGGGGATCGGAAGGGGGTGGGGTGGTTAGGGGGAGTGAGGGGTGGCAAGGGGGAAGGGTGCTCCACAGAGGTCAGGGGGAAAGGGCAGGAGGGTAAGCTGGAGCGGTGAGGTGTGAGCCTTTTGGAGGTGGGACACGGCTGGAGGCGAAGCGGCCCTGCTGACTGTGGAGCACTTCCTCATCACTTCCACCCCGCCGCTGCTGTCCCCCCAGCCACCTCCACCGCCCCGCCCCCTACCCCGCTCACCATCTTGTCCACTATCTCGGGCGCATAGTATGGGTTAACGTAGAGGGGAATGAGGATTCCCATGTTGTTGGGATCTGAGGAGAAGGAGTGGAGAGGGCAGAGCAGGTGGCGGTGTGAGCACTTCAGGGGAGTGGGGAGAGACACAGCCGCAAGCATGAGCGGCCAGGCCGCATATGCTTACCAGCCGGGCAGACGATCGCATCGACTCCACCGCTGAGTCCTACAGTGAGGAGGGGTGCAGGTTGAGTACCCCGCCCAGGTTTAGTCGCGGGCGTGCGCCATGCCGACTTGCCCGACAGAGCGATGGCGACGGCCACCACTGAGGCGACGCGAAAGCGCCACGGCTGAGTATGCATAGCTATAAGCTTCCAGAACCTAGCACTGGGGGAAAAAAACGCGCCCGAGCTCAGGTAGAGCGCATGCTGACATTAAGCTCGGCCCTCTTGAATTGTGAAGGGCGCAGTGTGTTGTGCTGGTATGCTGGCTTTCCCCACAATATGTTCCGGCCCTGGCTGGGCCTCGGTTGTGTCCGAACGTGTGCCTTCATCGGACCTTCTCGCCTTACAGCGAAACTCCAGCGCTCGCGAGAGATGCCCGTTCCCAGACGTGGCGTGTTTCCGCTCCGTTATCAATCGAATGCTTTAGCATCCTGCTAACCTGAGACCATGGCCGCCGTTGACGCCGGCGGGCGCGAGGGCGGGGGCCCCGGGTGAAACCCTGTCAGCTCGGGCAGGCCCGGGCCCCGTGGTCGGCCTCTCCAGGCCTGCACCTGTCAAGGGCCGAGTAAGTTGCGCGAATCCGCTCGACTTCTCTCCTGCATACCGCATCTCTATCAACCTGCCCTCCCGCCCTAGCTATCCCTGCCGTCACGCGGCATGCCGCCCTCCGCCTCGGCACGGCGCCGGCATCGCGCAGAGGCATCGCTATGCTATCCTCCCCCCTCGCCAGACCCCCGCAGTTTGCCCCCCTTGGAATCGTCGCCTGCTGTGAGCTCTAGCACTTGTACCCCCGCGTGGCTGTTCCTCGCGGGGCAGACCCGTGCGGGGCTGCAGGGGAAGATAGCCTTTGCACAGGGTAATGGCACTATGGCAGGCCCTCCAAGGACTTGCCAGGCCTGGCCCCCACCGATACCGTACCGTTCGCTGCATTCGCGGGTCTCCTGGGACCGGTGCGGGGCTGCAGCGACAGAAGGAGTGGAAGGCCAAAAGAAAGCTAGAGCATGCAGCAAGGCGTAGGGTGATGGGGTCAGTGCGTCGCGGAAACGGCGGGGACACTTGCGTGGCGGGCAAGGCAAGGCCCGGCGTGGCCGCATGGCGGCAAGGTGCGGTACAATAGGGGGCGTCCACGTGGATGGGTACGGATGGGTCGCGGTGGGCCGGGCGGGGGCGGGGCGCATTGGCGGTGGCTCGTGGGCATTCGACCCGTGATTGCTACCCGTGATCGCTACCACGCCCATACGGGCCGTGGACCCAGGAGCTGGAACGCTGGGGTTGAGGCTTTGGCGGCTGCTGGGTGCTGGCACTGCTGGTTCTGCTCTCGGTTGAAGGGCAGTTGTGGTGACCACGAAGGTGAAAGGAAAGGCGGGTGCTGGCTGAGCCTGAATGCTGGGGGATGGCAGGCTGAGCTGTTGCACACAGCGCCCAGGCAAGTCAGTATGTGTTTTGCTTGTTGCTCTTCGTTCTCGTACGTAGAACCAAGCTCGAGGAGGGCGGCGCAGTCGATGCTGCTCCTCTCCACGATGACGCGGAGGCATGCGTGCAGGCACGGCGACCAGCTGAGGACAGACAGTCCCGCAGCCCACCTAGGCAGGCAAGAAGGCGGCCGCGGGGAGCAAGCGCACCGACCGACCGGAATGCCTGGGGCGGACCCCTGGGGGCGGCGGATGGGGCGAACTCGACCCGTGACCGCGGATTGCCTCCCACACGATTTGCCTCATGCATCTGGGCATGGCGTTACTGCCCACTGCTTGTTCGCATTTCCCGCTTGCACAACCACGCACCATGGATCGAGGGCCACCCAACGCCCGCGGCTCCTGCAGGGGTCGAGGCAGGGCCGGGGGGCGCGGCCGCGGAGGCGAACAGCCACAGCCACAGCCGACTCCACAAGAACCAGCTTCGGGTGCAGAAGCGGACGTGGGCGCTCGAGGCGGCGGAGGGCAGCGGCTACCCAGGCTTCGCCGCCCACCCTTTCCTTGCAACAGCCCGGCGCGGGTCGCGGCGGCGCGCGGGCTCAGCCTCAGGCGCCACAGCAACAGCAGGGTCCTTCGGGGCGAGGAGGTGGCCGTGGGGGCGCGCGAGGTGCCCGCAAGGCGCAGGGGCAGCCGGCCAGGGTGCAACCGCCCAGCGCCCCCGCGCCTCAACCTGCCTCGACGCCCCGCGCCGACCGCGCTGACCTGCCGAAGCAGCGATCCCGATCCAGGGAGAGCCCCCTGGAGGCCCTGCTACGCCTCGGCCGCCTGCCTAAATTGTTGACACCGGAGGAGGTAGGGGGCGGGGGCGGGGCTGACCCACTGGCGTAGGCCCAAAACGCCGCCCTTGAGGCCCTAGCGCCCTTCGTGGGTAGAGGCACGGCAATGACCCACCGGTGAACGCCTTGCATCGCAGCCCCCATCCTGTCCGTTGCCCTCCTCATTCGGCATCCACCCCGCCCCGCATGCCCTCCCGCCCCCCGCCCCTCCCTGCCATGCACGCCGGCCAGTTCGGGCTGTTCCTTGGCTCCGCCCTCGCGTGCCTCTCCGACCCCGCCGCCACCGACGCAGCCCTGGACCGAGCGTTGCAGGCGGTGTGCGGCGTGCCCCCGCCACCGCCCCGCCGCGGCACCCCCGACGGCGGTGGGGGCACCACCGCCGACCCCCCGGCGGCCCCCGCCAACGCCCGCGCGCACCTGGCCCTGATCATGCAGACCCTGAGGGATCGCCACGCCCTGGGCAAGCTAACCGCGCAGGTGCGTGCGTGGGTTTGTCTGGGCATTCCTGTCGCTTGAGCCATGGACTCGCCACAGGCCTCCCAGGCGCGCTCACTGCGGTTGCTTGCCTTGTCCATCCAGCGTTATGCTTAGGCCTGTTAAAAATGCGCCCACGCGATAGGGTTTTAGAAAAGCGCTAAAGCCAGGCCCAAGCAGGGCCCGAGCAGACCGTCAGCACCTCTAGCCTGCCCTCTTCCGCCCTGCCTCCTCAGGTCTGGGCCGAGCGCGGCCTGCCCCTGCTGCGCCTGCTGAGCCACCCCGTGCTGCGCGGCTCGCTCAGGACGCACTGGGTCGACCCCCTGTACGACAGCGTACTGCACAGCATGGACTGGGGCGGCCTGGTCGCTGTGTACAGGGCGCTGGCGGAGGGGGCCATGCAGGCACCGCGCTTCGGGGCGGCCCCCGAGTTACAGGTGCGTTCGTCGCTGTGCATGTCATGTGCAGAATGAAGGCGGATGTGAGAGCGCAACGCTCCGTCACACCTTACAGACGCTCACCCATGTCGGCTTGACGGCCGCGGCCCAACCGCATGCATGCAGGGCGGCGCCCTCTGCTGGGCTCCGCAGGGCTGGCTGGACGTCCTGGAGCCGCCAGCGCAGATGCTGCAGGAGCTGCTGCAGCGCTTCAGGCGCCCCAAGCAGCGCGAGCCCCTCACCGCACCCCTGCCGGAGCAGCAGCAGATGCAAGTGCAGAGCAGGCCGCAGCCAAGCGGGGACGCGGCACAGGCCGGCGGGGGCGCGGCTCAGGCGCTGGCGGCGGCGTTGGGGGCGCTGTGTGAGCTGCACGTGGGGGATGCGGAGGACGGAAGTGGAGGCGCCCCGGCGGGCAGTGGCGCCGAGGGCCAGCAGGCTGATGCTACCGTGAGGGCGAGGCGGCTGCGCGAGACTCTGCGCGCCGTGGACCAGCAGCTGCGAGGGGCACAGCAGGTGCGTGGGCTGGGCTGGGCTGGGCGGGGCGGGGCCGCCGGCGGGGCGGGGCGCGGGTAGATCTCGGTCGCTAGCGCTTTAGCTTGACCCAGCCTTGCAGATGCCTTCTCTACATACAGACTTTCAAGCACATGCCGTTTAGCGCACCAACAACAACTGTTTTGCGGTAGCTGTCTGAGCGCATGTGAACCTCGTTCGTCCTTGACCAGCCTTACCGCAATGCTGCCACAAAGCTCTCGTTCAGATATCAGGCCCAAGTCGGCGTGGAAGCCTGCTCGCAGCCATTCTGCTGCGCGACATTATGTTGTGATGTCGCTCGCCCTCCTCGGTCCTCCTCCAGCCCCGGCGCGAGCCAGGGCAACATGCAGAGACGGGACAGCGACGCTATGGCGAGACCGTCGGTGCAGCGGACAGCCGGGGTGACCGGGCCGCGGAGGAGCGCCTGCGCGACCCGCACCATCTCCCAGGTGCGTTTAGGCCGGCGAGCGGGGAGGGCGAGGCGTCATGGGCGTGTGAGCGGAGGCTAGCCTGATGAGCCCTCCCCTTGCTTGCGGTAGGCCAGTATCCGGCCGGCTCGACGGACAGGCCCTCGCAAGGCGACGCCGCTAAACCACAACCATGACCCACGCCTCGTTCCACCCCCGTCACCCGCCCGCAGGCGAGCTGCGCCCCGGCCGCCCCCGCCACGACAACGACTGCGCCGCCTTCACGGCGGTGCGGGTGGTGCCCACGGCGGGGGAGCTGCTGTGCCCCGAGCCGCCCTACCTGCCCAGCAACAGGTGGAGAGGAGGGCGGGTGATGGAAGGGGCCGGGGACACGGGCTGGTCCCAGCCGGCGCTCGCCTCCTTCCTTGCCTGCTACTCTACTCTACTCTGCTCTAGCCCCCGCGTAACCAATAAAAAGCCTACTCTCCACCCCGGTTTATCCTCCAAAGGCCCGGCTCCATGCCGCACCTCTCCCACGACCCCACCCGCGCTCGCCTCGAGGTCAACTTCCGCCTCCTTAGGCACGGCGTGGTGGCGCCCCTCTCCGAGGCCCTCCTGCGCCTGCTCGAGGCGGGGGGGCTGGCGCGGCTGGGGCCGACGGCGGCGGCAGCCGCGGCGGCTGGGGGGCGGTCCGGGCCGTCGGTCGGGGCGGCGGACCGGCTCCGCCTGGAGCGGGGGGTGCAGGTGTTTGCGTTCCGGGATGCGCGGTTCGAGGGGCTCGAGATGACGCGGCAGGAGGGAGCGGTGGTCAAGGTGAGGGACGGGGCTGGGACCTGCGAGGGTGCGTCATCAGGGCATGCTCTTGTAGATGGGGGACGGAGCGGCGGTCCCGGTGCGCGGCGCTGGGCGGGCGGGGGAGATGATGACACTTGGAGCACGGAGCGCGTAGCCGTTACAGCTGGCATTCCTACGCCCCAGCTCACCCCGCTCCTCTCCGCCGCCTGCCCTCCACCCCACCCACAGGTGTCCTTCGAGCAGCCCGCCTCAGCGCTGCGCCAGGGCGGCGGCTCCAGGGCCGCCCTGGCCGACTGGTGGGAGCGCAGCAGGCGCCTGGCGCACGGCACGCTGCTGTGCTTCTGGTGGGAGCCCCGGACCGCCGCCGCCGCCACCGGCCCCGCTGGCGGCGGCCCTGATGCCCCTGCCGCCGCCGGGCTGCAGCCGGGTGCACAAGCAGCAGGAGGGGCCGGGGCTGGGGGCGCTGCTGGCCCGGGCCCGGGCCCTGCTCAGGCGCGGGATGGCCTGCCGCCCGCCCCTTGCCTGGTGGTGGGGGTGGTGGCGCAGAGGGAGGCCAGGGACCTGGCGTGCAGCCTGGCGCGGGCCGTCATCGGCATCAGGCAAGCACGGCGTGCAGGCAACGGGAGCGTTTGCGTTGATAGCTTTCTCGGTCAGCAGCTTGGGAAGGAACACCTCCCCTGCTCGCTTAGGGAACCCGCTGCCCCAGCGCTGGCATTGAGCGCGCGCCCACTCTTATCCATCCGGTCCTGCCCGGTCCCGTCCGCCCCTATCCTGTCCGGTTCGCCCCTGTCCGGTCCGGTCCGGCCAGGCTGGTCCACGCGTCCGACTACGAGCAACTGCTGGGCGCGTGGCTGGAGGCGGCGGGGGGCTCGGGGGGCGAGGTGGTGCTGGTGCAGGAGCACAACGCCTGGTTCGCCTACGAGCCGCTGCTGAGGGCGCTGCAGGCGAGTGCTGTGTGTGTGCCGTACCGTACTGCATGCGTCTCTTGGCAACCAAGCGGTGCATGCGGCGGGGGGCGCGAGGGGCTTTCCGGACGGACCGATTTGGTGGGATAGGACGGCAAGGGTGTCGTGCTCGTACCGTGCGTTTGTACTTCAGGCCGCAATAAGCCAGTGGCACGGCAAAGTGCAGCTATACCGCGGCTATAGCCCTCCTCCCACCCGCCCCCTGCCCCATCCCCTCCAGGGCATGACATCCATCCCCCTCGCCCGCCACCTGGTGCCGGGCTTCGGGGAGCCCCCGCCGCCCCGCCACCCCTCCCCACCACCGCCGTCCCCGGGGCTGCAGCCCCCACCGCGTCCGGCCGCCTCCGCCCTCGCTGCCTCCCCCACCTCTCCCCCCGTCCCCACCTTCCCCGTCCTCGTCTCCACCACCCCCACCGCCCCCACCCCCACCGCCCCCTCGCTCCCCGCCTACCTGGCCGACCGCCCCCTGGTGGACCTGCGCCACGTGGCGGACCGGGACCGCGTGCTGGCACTGCCGCTGGAGGAGCGGGCCGGGTGAGCCGCGACCTGAGCTGCCCTGCCCTGAGAGCGGCCCTGAGAGCGGGGGGCGTAGAGGGAGGCCTGGGAGGGAACGCGAGACGCACAGGTTCTCATACCATTTTCTCTCCCGCCGACTTGCCTGCCAGGGTGCTGCGGGCGCTGGCCGCTGTGGACCTGTCCCCCGCAGCGGGCGCCCGCTTCCCCACTGCCCAGCTGCTGGCGGCTACCACGCTGGATCCCGCGCAGGTGTGCGCGTAACCCCTCCTGGGCTTTCACGTTGTTCCGCCACTCACCTACCCGCCGCGGCACCTCTCCCCGCGCATTCTCTCTCCGCAGGCGGAGGCGCTGCGGGCGGCTCTGAGCCAGGAGGTGGCGGTTGTTCAGGGGCCGCCCGGCACGGGTGAGTCACCGGGCAGCTCTCAGTCTTGCTATGTCTAGCTTTTTCTGGGCTGCGTCCGCCCTACCTACGTGCCCTTGGCCTCCGCCTACCGGCTCATTGGGTCACGTGCCCCATGCCGCCGCAGGCAAGACGTTCCTGGGCGTGGTGCTGACGCGCGCCCTGCTGTGCAACACCTGCAACTCCCGCGCCGCCGGCGGCGGCGACCAAACCGGCGACGGAGGCGGCGGCAGCGGTGGCGGCGGCAGAGAAGGCCCCAATGACGGCCCTAGGCGCCGGCCCAGCCGCCCGGCTCCTGCTCCCCGCACACCGCCCCCGGCCCCGGAGCTGCCCGAGTGGATTGCAAGGGAGCTGGGCGCCGACGCTGCCGCCCCGGCGCCCTCAGCAGGTGGGCTGCCTGCTAGCTGACCGCCCGCTCCTTACGCCCTGCCCTGCAGCGCCCCGTCCCCCGTCGATCTCCCCCGTGGTCCCCCCGTCGATCTCCCCCGTGCACCACCGCGTCCCTCTCCCCCGTGCACCCCTGCGTCCCGCCACATGCCTGCCTCATCTGCCCCATGTCTCCGCCCCGCTGCCCTCTTGCCCCCGCCCGCAGGCGCTGCCCGGCCGCCGCCCCCGCTGCCCGACGTGGGCCCGCTGCTGGCCGTGTGCTTCACCAACCACGCGCTCGACGCCTTCCAGAGTGGACCTGCTCGACAGCGGCGTCACGGACAGCGTGGTGCGCGTGGGCGGCAGCAGCAGGAGCGAGCGGCTGCAGGCCTACAACCTCAGGAACCTGCAGGATAAGGTGCGGGGCGCGGCTTTGAGGGGGTTGGTCTCCCGCGTCCTGGCTCGGGGTCTGTGGATTAAACCCTGCGGACTGAAGTTTACTGGAGGGGAGGAGTTGATAATGTGGACTAGCCCTTCGCCCTGCCTTGAACCTGCCGGCCTGTCGCGTGCGCGCCCCTGCTGCCTACGTATGTGCTATGTACCGCGCAGGTGGGCGGCCCCCGCCTGGCGCTGCTGTACCGGCGGATGGAGGAGCTGCAGGCGCGGGCGCGGAGGCTGAGCGCTGCCCTGCGGGAGCTGTGCGGCGGCGAGGTGCAGGGCTGCAGGTGGATGGCGGGTCACGGCGGGTGACTGGGCCACGCTTCGTTAACCTGTATGACTCGTGATCCCTCGAGCGCTTCCTCGCCCCCACATCTTGCACACCCTTGCCTCCCGCTCCCCAACAGGGCGCTGCGGTGGGAGGAGCTGGAGCCGCTCCTGAGGGAGCGCCACCCCCGGCTGTGGGCCTCCTTCCGCCGGGGCATGCGCCGATGGAACCGGGCCCCCAGAAAGGAGCCGAGCCAGCCGGAGGCGCCGCAGGGTGCGGGGGAGGAGGCGGCAGCCACCGACGGGAGCGCTGGCGGCGGGGCCGGCGGCGGCGGTGGCGGGGTCCCTGACGTCGGGGCCGGAGGGAGCCGTGCCACTAGCGGCGGGAGCCCTGGCGGCGGGGCCTGCGGCAGCGGCGGCAGCGGGACCGTGGTGGATGCCGACGGGTTCACGCTGGTGGGGCGGGGGGGCCGGCGGGCCCGTTTCGCGGACCTGGTGTCGCACGACTGGCTCCGGAGCAGCCCCGAGCGCGACTGGACCGTGGGCCGCCTGCGGACGGCGGCGGGGGCAGGTGCAGGTACGGACGTGGGTACTGCGTGTGCCGTACCATACACCATGTACGAATGCTGCAGCTGGAATCATGGCCTGCTTACGGGATCAGCCTGTCTTACGTCTGCTGCTGGCGCTGTCGATCCGCAGGTGGGCTCACTAAAGCGTGTGACGACGGTGCGGGGGAGGAGCGCTGGGGCGACAGCGAGGAGGGCAGCTGCAGCTGGAGCGGGGACGAGGAGGACGAAGAGGAGGACGAGGGGGAGGGGGCAGTGATGGGGGCGGCGGCGGCGCCCGGCCACTCGTTCGAGGAGCAGCTGGCTCGGCAGCGGGCGCTACAGGCGCAGGCGTGGGCGCGCGCCGGCGGGTGGGCCGCCGACGGCAGCTCTCCATTGGATGCGGCAGGGCCAAGTGGCGGGTGGGCGGGCATGGGGGACTCTGGTGGCGGCGGCGGCGGCAGTGGCCCAATGGCGGCGGCGGCAGGGCTCGGCGGCGCCGACGCCCAGCCGGCGCTGCCGCTGACCCCTGGCGCCACTGCGCCGGCGGAGGGAAGCGCGGGCGCCGGAACTGCCTGGGAGCGGCTCGAGCGGGAGCTGCGAGCGGCGCAGGCAGCTGAGGCAGCCGCGGCACCAAGCCCCCAGGCCCGCGATGGCGCCGGCAGAGGCGGTGGATCGTCGGCGGTGGAAGAGGCGGTGACTGGCGGCGCAGAGTCCCAACAAACTGGGCTGCGGCAGGCGGCAGGGGTTGCAGGGGCCCGGCACGGCAGCGGTAGGCCCGGGGCCGTGGCCGCCGCGGCGCCCGCCGAGGTGTGGGCCCTGTGCGAGCAGCGGCGGCCGCTGGAGGAGCTGCTGGAGTGTGGCGACGTGTGGAGCATGAGCCAGTGAGCGGCGGGCAGGAGGGGCGGGGAAGGGGCGGGAGCCGTCCCGCAAAGACAGCATTCATGCCATTTCCTCACCTGCAATCCGCAACATTCGGCGAATGACGGCAAGCGCCCTGCAGCCCGACCGAGACCTGGTCTGGGACAGGGCGGAGCGGGGCGGGGTAGGCCTGGCTGGCGAACCTCCAGGCCGTGCGCTGCCGCCCAGCCTCCTTGTATCCCCACCCAATACCCCATTCACGCACCCCCACACCCCTTGCCCCCCGCAGCCCCGAGCGGCGGCAGCTGCACGCCCACCTGCTGCGCCTGCGCTACCTGGGGCTGCTGGGGGAGGCGCGGGCGGCGCAGGGGGAGCACGAGGCCGCGCAGCGGGAGCTGCAGGTGGGTGGGGGGGGCGCGGGTGGAGGGGGTGGTGGGGTGCCTCGCTCTGGCATCGCTACGCACGCCGTGCCCATGCACCTCCATTCTGCACACCGCAAATGCTGCCTTGACCTCTGCCGAGAGGCAAGCCTGTCATGACCGTGTGGTGTGCTGTACGGCAGGCCGAGTACGACACTGCCGCGCTGGAGACGCTGCGGCGCCGGCGGGTGGTGGGCATGACCACCTCGGGGGTGGCGCGGCTGCAGCACCTGGTGGGGGCGCTGGGGCCCAAGGTGCGCGGGGGGGGGGCTGTGGGGGGGCCGTGCGCACGTCGGGTACCCCGAGGCAGAGGCTGAAACCCTGCGCGGGCCGCTGGCAGCAGCCCCCATCAGCAGTCTCTCATGACTTGGCAGCTCGTGTGACGCACTGACGCCCCGTCCTGGACATGGCCACGTGACAGACCCGCTCGTGCCCCGAGTTCGCCAACCCCTCAGCACCCTTGTCCTGCCCTGCCCTGCCCTGCCCTGTCCCTAGCTCCCAACCGTGTGCTCCCCCGTCGCCCCTACCCCCTCTCCCCCCTCTCCCCCTGTCAGGTGCTCCTGGTGGAGGAGGCGGCCGAGGTGTACGAGGCGCACGTGATCGCCTGCCTCAGCCGGGGCGTGGAGCACGTGGTGCTCATGGGTGCGCGGCCAGGGGAGCGGGGTCGAAACGTTGATACGTTGCGTTACGGGGGGGCAAGTTGACAGTTACCCCTGGGGGGGGAGAAGTTAGCGGCTCGCGGATCCATGCTGGGATCCGTGCGGGGATCCATCGCGTGGAGCACGTGGTGCTCATAGTTGGGGCGGATTGTGGGCCAGGGGTTGGGAGACGGGGATGGGGGCTGATGCCTGCGTGCGCCGGACCAGACCTCCAACCGAATCTCAACCGATCCCAACCGACCCATCCGGTCAGGCGACCACGAGCAGCTGAGGCCCAAGCCGGACGTGTACGAGCTGCAGGCGGTGTCGGGGAGGTGGGTTATCGTCAGAGACCGCAAGGCGTGCCTCGGGCCGGGCAACCTGTACACTTACCGCCCCATGTCACCAGCGGCCTGCGCCTGTCCGCATGCATCCCAGGCGTCATGCTTCTGCGCTCCCTCGCTCCGTCCTCCATGCACGCAAGGACCGATCCCGCCCTCCCTTGCAACCCTTCCACTGTTCGACCCCCTTCCCCCCCAGCGGCCTGGACCTGGACGTGTCCCTGTTCGAGCGCCTGGTGGCTCGGGGGGGCTTCCCCGTGGCGGCCCTGGCGGAGCAGCGCCGCATGCGGCCGCAGATCAGCAGGCGCGTGTGTGGGGGGGCCCGGGCGGGGTGGGGCGTGGTCGCGTGTTGCTGTTGACCAGTGCCGTCGTCGACCCTTGCCATGCCCACCGCATAGCCCCGCCCCTCAATACTACGCGGTCCTTGCCACCATTCCGCGGTTCCACTTCCCCGCGCCCACACCAACCCGCCGCCCCTGCCCCCCCCCCCCCCCCCCCCCCACCCACCCCAGGCTCATCCGCGACACCATCTACCCCCAGCTGAGGGACCACCCCCGCGTCCTGGCATATCCCCCCCTGCGCGGCCTGGCGCACTCCCTCTTCTTCCTGGACCACGCCCACCCCGAGGCGGGGGCCGGGGGTGAAGGCGGGGCCGCCGGGGGCGGGGGCGAGGACCGCTCCAAGTCCAACGAGTGGGAGGCGGCCTTGGCGGTGGCCCTGGCGCGGCACTTCCTGCTGCAGGGCTACGCGCCGGGTGGGTTGGCCGCGGCGCTGCTTTAGCCTTGGCGGTGTGCGTGCTCGCTTGTGTGGGCTTTACATGTTGCGCGTTCAAGTTGCGGGCCAACTGCCCCCAACTGCGAGCTGCCCTCCACTGCGATCCCCCGTACCACCACCCCACCCGCCCCCTGCCTCCTGCAGAGGACCTCGTCATCCTGGTCACCTACGCGGGCCAGCTGCACCGCGTGCGGGCGGCCCTGGCGGCGAGCAACCTGCGGGTGCTGGTCGGCGAGCGGGACCGGGAGCAGATGGACCCGCAGGGTGCGTGCGCGCGTGGGGGCGGGCGTGCGGGCGTGCGGGGTGGCTGTACGGGCTCGGGGGCTCAGGTGGCTGCGTCCCAACACGCCGCCCTCGACCAGGCATACGCGTCCCCCTTGACTTGCCCCCCTTATTTGTGTTTGCATGCATGTGTTTGGCCCTCCTCTCTCAGCAAGGCATGCGCTTAGCCCTTAGCTTGTCCCCCTTGAACTCTTCAAACCCTCTGGCCCTCTGGCCCTCTTCCAGACGACGACCCCGAGGGCGATGAGGGAGACACGGACCCAGCCAGGCCCCAGGGCGCCAGGGCCGCTTCAGCCGCCGCCACGGTCGCGCTGTTGCCCGCCGACGCCCGTGCACTTCCCCTCACCAGCACAACCCTAGTGGCGACTGGCAGAGAGGGAGGAGGGCGTGGCGGCAACGGCGGCGGAGGCGCAAGGGGCAGCGGCAGGGGAGCACGTGGCGGTCAGCCGTCAGCTGGCGACGGCGCAGCAGGCAGGGCCGGCGGCCGCGGCCAGGCGCGGGGGCCGCCGCCGGCTGGGGCTGCTTCGGGGAACGCACCCGATGCGGAAGGGGAGGGCGGAGGAGGGGGTGAGGGAGCCGGCGGGGGTGTGCTGGCGGCGGGGCAGCGGGTGGTGTCGATGCAGGAGGGCATACGAGTGGCGACGGTGGACAACTTCCAGGTGGGAGGGGGAGGCGGTACGTTGGCCCAGGTGGGGGAGCCTCAGGAGGGCTCCTGCGGCCATGGGCAGTCACCAGGGCAGGCAAAGCGCTCCAGCGCAAGACCGCCGGAGCGCGGAGAGATCCCGCAACGCCCGCTGAATCCTCCGCCCCCGCCCCTGCGCTCCCCCCCTCTCCAGGGCGAGGAGGCAACCATCATCATCCTCAGCACCGTCCGCTGCAACGACCGGGGCAGCATTGGGTGAGCAGGCGCTCGCAGGGAGGCCGGGGGCGGGGGGTTCTATCGCTCAGCACCCCGTGGCTCATGTCCCCCCTCTCCCGATCCTCCCTCTCTCCTGTCTTCCTTGCCCCTACCTGCCGTGTCAATGTGCTTCCATCCCCTTGTGTTAAGAAGTTGCTCCCCTGTGATCCCCTGTCCTGGCCCTCCCTTGCTCCTGCCTACATGCCGCCCCCCTCTGACTCAGGTTCCTGTCCATGCGCAACCGCGTCAACGTGATGCTCTCCCGCGCGCGCCACGGAGCGGTGGTGCTGGGCAGCGCCGCCACGCTGCGGGCCGGCAGCGAGGGGCAGCGAGGGGCGGTGTGGCCGGCGGTGCTGGACATGATGCAGGCGGACGGATGCCTGGGGCCACACCTCACGGTGCGTGGCGCACCGAGCGTTGGATTGGGCCTTGTATTGAGGGACCTGTGGAGAAATTGAAAGAGACAGAGTGCGAGGGCAGGAAGTCCAGGAATCCTTGAGGTTGTGCGGGAGGGGCCAGGTGGGGAGGCAGGCTGTTGGGCACAGCAGGTACCTACCCACCCCATGACCGCCAGATGCCACCCCGTCCGACCTGCCCCCCCATGCGCAGACCCGCTGCGCCAACCACGGCGCAGAGGCGGTGATCCGCGACCCGGGCGACTTCGCCCGCCTGTCCCCGGACGGCGGCTGCGCGCTGCCGTGCGGGCAGGCGCTGCCCTGCGGTCACGCCTGCCCGCGGTACGTACGGCACGGTACGGCTCATTGCATCCCCTTGAACGGCAAACACCCATCCACAAAGCTGCGCGTTGATGCCCCCGCACCTTCCTCCCTTCCCATGGTCCTCGATGCACACAGGCGCTGCCACGCCGATGACCCGGACCACGCCCACGCCGTGTGCGCCCAGCCCTGCGAGCGCCGCCACGAGCCGTGCGGCCACCCCTGCGAGCGCAGCTGCGGGGAGGCGTGCGGGCGCTGCGGGGTGGCGCTGGCGGAGCCGTTCCAGCTGGGCTGCGGCCACATGGCGCCCGCGGGGACAGAGTGCTGGAGGTGCGGGCGAGCGGGGCGGGGACCGGTGCTGTGATCGTTCGGTGGGATCACTGGGATGTAAGGATGCTCGCAAAGGGGAAGCGCTGGGACTGCTTTGCCTGGCTAAGCCAGCTGCCTCCCCGTCCCTTGTCCGACCTCGCAGGCGGCACACACCCGGCGGCTTCACGTGCACGGCCCCCGTCGAGGTGACGCTCCTCGCCTGCGGCCACACACTGACGCTGCCGTGCTGGGAGGTCGAGGACGCCCTCGCCGGCCGGCGGCCCTGCAGCAACCCGGTGACCGTCACCCTGCCGGCGTGCGGCCACACGGTGCCCGTGGCGTGCGGCGCGCGTGCTGAGCTCCTGCAGGACCCCATGTAGTGCCCCGCGCCGTGCGGTGCCGTGCTGCGCTGCGGGCACGCGTGTGGCGCCGAGTGCGGCGCGTGCGTGAGGCGCGTGCTGCGCGGCGGGTTCGTGGAGCTGGTGGAAGGTGGGTTCAAAGCAAAGCGCATCATGTATATGACAGGCTTCCCTGATTGCCGTACGTGCGTGGCGGTGCCCCATGCAGGGTTCGTACGGCATCTGCCACCTGACCTTCAGGAAACCTGGCGGTGCCGGGGGCGCAAGGGCGGTCCGGCCACCGCCGGCGAGGAGGCCGGCGCAGCAGCAGCAGCATCTGCCCCCGAGCAGCAGGCCCCGGTGGCCGTCACGGCGCTGGCGGAGTGGATGCGCTTTGTGGGACCCGAGGGCGCGGGCGGCGCTCAGCGGGACGCATGGCTGGGTTTCCTGCGGGTGAGTGCGTGGCGGAGCGTGGGGTTGCCGAGGTGTGGGCGTGGGCCGGGCTGCAGCGGACCGAGCCTCTGGCTGCCTCTGCCTGCTTTGCCGGACCCGACCGCCTGCCCTGGAGCTTGAACCGTGATCTTGATCTGAATCCCTTTCATGCCGTATGCGTCCCTCCGTGTCTCCCACCCCAGGCTCGGCTGCAGCGGACTGAGGGCGACAACAGTGCGGCCATCGGCGCCGTCAGCCCCCACGCGTCCCTCCACAGCCGCTGCACCCGCCGCTGCCGCCGGCCGCTGCCCTGCGGCCACCCCTGCGGCGCGGCCTGCCACGGTCCCCTCACGCCCTGCCGCGCCGCCTGCGAGCGGCCCTGCTGGGTCCACTGTGCCCACAGGGTCTGCCGCAGGCCCTGCGCCGAGCCCTGCGCGCCCTGCGCCCAGCCCTGCGTGTGGGCCTGCGAGCACCGGGGCGCCTGCACCGCACCCTGCGGAGCCCCCTGCGACAGGCGAGGCTTGCTGGGTCCACATGGAGGGTTGCAGGGGTAGAGCGGTCTCACCAGCAGCGCTATGACGGGGGTGCTAGAACACGTGCACGGATCTGCGGGCTCTGATCCTCGCCTCTGGAGGCAGATCTAGATCTGCTTCTTGCCGTCTTGCCGTCTGCTTGCTTGCGCACGTGCACCTAGTGCACCTACCTGCGCGCTCTGACCCTCGCCCCCTGCCCCCTCCTCTCCCCGTCCGCGCCCGCAGGCTGCCCTGCGACGCCCGCTGCGCCCAGCGCCTGCCCTGCGGCCACCGCTGCCCGGGGCTGTGCGGGGAGCCCTGCCCGCCGCCCGGACTCTGCCTGGAGCCCGACTGCCTGGCGCGGGCGGACGAGGGCGTGCTGAGCATGGTGCGTGCGGTGCCGTACAGTGTCGTACAATGCGTGCCGTGAGTGCTGTGACACTGCGGGTGGGGGCGCCCCCGCACAGCACGCATCTGCCGTACCTCGCGGTCTAAAGGCCGCCACCCGCCCTCCTCCCCCTGCTTCCGCCGCCCCTCTCCCTCTCCCTGTGCAGGTGGTGGACCCGGCGCGCGGGCTGCGCCTGCGCGACCTCTCCCCCGCGCACCCCGACTGCGACCCGCTGGTGGCGCTGCGGTGCGGCCATGCGCTGCTGAGGTCGGCCCTGGACGCAGCCGTGGGGCTGGAGGGGTGGGTGGGGCTGGGGGGAGGGGTGGGTGGGGCTGGGGGGGTGGGTGGGGCTGGAGGGGTGGGTGGGGCTGGGGGGAGGGGGTGGGTGGGGCTGGGGGGGTGGGTGGGGCTGGGGGGAGGGGTGGGGTGGGTGGGGCTGGAGGGGGAGGGTGGGGCTGGGGGGGTGGGTGGGGCTGGGGGGGCGGGTGGGGCTGGGGGGGCGGGTGGGGCTGGGGGGGCGGGTGGGGCTGGGGGGGTGGGTGGGGCTGGGGGGGGTGGGGTGGGGCTGGAGGGGTGGGTGGGGCTGGGGGGAGGGGTGGGTGGGGCTGGGGGGGGTGGGGGGGGCTGGAGGGGTGGGTGGGGCTGGGGGGAGGGGGTGGGTGGGGCTGGGGGGGAGGGGTGGGTGGGCTGGAGGGGTGGGTGGGGCCGGGGGGAGGGGTGGGTGGGTGGGGCTGGAGGGGAGGGTGGGGCTGGGGGGGTGGGTGGGGCTGGGTGGGTGGGTGGGGCTGGGGGGGTGGGTGGGGCTGGGGGGGTGGGTGGGGCTGGGGGGGAGGGGTGGGTGGGTGGGGCTGGAGGGGTGGGTGGGGCTGGGGGGGTGGGTGGGTGGGTGGGGCGGGTGGGGCTAGATGGGTGGTGGATGGGGCGGGGGAGGCGGCACGGGTAGGAGGGTGGGGCGGCACCAGTGTTGCTATCTTCCGTGGCGAAGGGTTCTGAAATCCCAGAACTTCCCTGGCCGGCTGGGCAAAATTGTTACGTGGCGGACAGAACTTTCTCGCCGCTAGGGGTCAAAGTGTTACGGCCAGAATACCTTCCTGTGGACCCCCAGAGAGGGTTTCGATGTGCCGGAGGTGGGGCCCTGGTCACACCTGCCCCTCCCGGCCCCCCTGCGCCCAGTCACCTCAGCTGCCCACCCCTGGCAGGCCCTGGCTTGGCCTCCTACACCCCGCATAGCATCCCACACTGCCAAGTCACGGGCCCTGGGCCAGAACATTGGGGCCGTGCGGAGGCAAAATGTTCCATGACGGGCAGAACTTTGCGTCGTTGGGGGCGGAAATGTTACATTCTGCCAGAACTTCTCGGCCGTAACGGCCGGAAATGTTCCAGCGTCCGTAACATTCAAGTAACTTCGTAATTATGATAGCAACACTGGGCGGCACTGCTGCAAAAGGGGTGGGTGGGGCTGATGTCTGGGCGGGTGGGTGGGCTGGGCCGGGGTGGGCAGGTTGTCTGGGTGGGTGGGATGGGAGAGGAGGCATGGGCAGGCGGGGCGGAGGCCAAGGAGAGCCCAACCCCACCTCTCATTGGCCCTTCCACCCTTCCCCAGCTTCTATCGCCGCGGCCCCAACGGCGACTGGCTGCACCCCCTGCCCCTGCCGCTGGGCTCAGTGGGCGCTTGCGACGTGAAGCCGCGCTGCTGCCCGCACTGCCGGTGAGCGAGGCGCACTGGGGTCACGTCCCTTGCCGCCCTCGCATTCTAGCTGGTTGCTCCCCACCTTCCACGCCGCTACCCTCGCCCGCGCAGGGAGCCCATCTCTGGCGTGCTGCGCTACGGCCGCGCCATCAACGCTGCGGCGGCGGCGCTGGCGCGGCGGCGGCACATGGGCGCATGGGGCGGCCGCCTGGCGGAGGCGCAGGCGCGGCTGGGGCAGCTGCTCGACCACGTGACATCCGGCGGCGGCAGAGGGGAGGGCGGAGAGGGAGGCGGCAGCGGAGGAGGCGGGGGCCTGGAGGCTCGGTTGGGGGCGGTGTTGGACGCTCAGGGGGAGCAGGCGCAGCGGCAGCAGGGGCAGCAGGGGAGGGGGGCCGGAGGACAGGGTGGGGCAGACGTCCATGCGCTGCTGGAGCCGGTGGCCGAGGCGCAGCGGGCGGCGGTGGGGGTGCTGGGGGCGTTCCAGCAGGTCGCGGAGGCACACGCCAGGTGGGTGGGTGCGCGTGCGCGTGCGGGCTGCGGGGGTGTATAAGTGCAAGGCAGTAGGGATAGAAGCGGGATTGAGTCCATGCTCTTTGCGTCATCCCCCGTCCCCCTTGCCACCTCCGTCCGCAGCGCACCCACCCGGGCCGTCTACGAGGCCGCTGCCTCTCGGCTCCTGCACGCCACGGACGGCCTCCAGCACCGGCGGGAGGCGGTGGCGGCAGCGATGGAGCACGCGGGCTCAGCCGCATCCGGCGGCGACGCGGACGCTGCAGAGACAGCGGCGGCGGCGGCGGCAGCGACAGCAGCGGCAGAGGCCGCCGGCGGAGACGCGCAGAGCATAGCGGCAGCTGCAGAGGCGGAGGCGGGAGTGCTGCGAGAGCGGCTGGCGGTGGCGCGTAGGGACGTGGCGGTGCTGCGGCCGGATGCCTCTCAGCTGGGCAGCGCTTGGGCGGGGGTGTTGGCGTGCGCGGAGGCGTACACGGCCGCAGCTTGCGTGGGTGCGTGGGTGAGGGGGGGGGGGGGTTGAAAGGGAAGGAGGCAAAGGGCGGAGCACGAGGGGGTTGCATACCCCAAATGCTGCATACCCCAGGCCTGTCTACGGTAATGCGTCAGCCGCACCAGAGAGCAGCCGCGTCCTGGCGTGTGTGTACGGCGTGCAGCATGTACGCTCCGCCTACCGTACCTGCTGCACGCCGTACACGCAGGCCAGGATGCGGCCGCTCTCTCGGGCGACTGTCTGCGCTGCGCGTGCTTGGCATCGTCGGGCTGGGGGGCAGCGAGGGTTGGCCCGAGGCAGGCTTCCAGCACTAGCTCTCGTCCCGGCAGCACAGGGGCTAAGCCAGCCACATCCTTACAGGGTCGTTGTGGCACGGGGATGTGTCATGAATGTGCGCAAGAGGCAAAGGAAAGGACAGAGACGGGAGAGGCATGAGGAGGAGGGAACGCATGTGACATGCCTAACGCCCGCCCCTTGCCCCCCCAGGAGTGCGCTGGTGCGGTCGGCTGCTCGAGGCACTGGGCCCAGGGGCAGACCCAGGCTCCGGCCCCGGAGGCGGGCGGCAGAGCGCCGCGCTGCAGGCGCAGGTGCATTCGAGGTTTCTGTCTGGTCGTGTGAGGGGGCAGCAGACCTCTGCTGAGGCACCTCTCGTGCGCTACCCCGGCCCTGGCTGCTGCCGCCCCCTCCAGCTGCGTCGCAAGAGCCAGCCCCCATCCCGGCCCTTGAGCTAAACACAGCCTCGCCCCCTCTTCATGCCCTCCCCCCCCCCAGGCCCGCCAGCTGCTCCTCCCCGCCCTGGCAGTGGCGGGACCCATGCTGGCGCATCGCCTGCCCGCCTGGCGGGGGGAGGCGGCGGGTGGGGGGGGCGCCTGCGAGGGACCCGCCCTGGCGCTGTCCGCCGCGGGCCTGCGCCTGGGCCTGGCGAGGGTGCGGCTGCTGAGGGCGGCGGCGGGGCTGCCGGATTGGACAGCGGCCCGGGCCGGGCTGGAGCGGGCCTACGCCCTGCGCTCAAGGCCCCCCTCCCTGTGGCTTGCATGTTGAGTCCTACGCATCACGCCCTCGCCCCCCCCTCCCCAGGTCCGCACCGAGGCCCAGGCGGCCCTGGCTCTGCACCGGGGCGTCAGCGGCTCCGGGGGGGAGGGGCGCACCGGGGAGCACCTGAGGGCACTGGAGGCGGCCCTGGACCTGCTGGAGCGGAGTCAGAACGAGGTGCGCGCGCGCTTGGTCCGTGTCGCGTGCCACTTGTTGAACCCCCATGCATGCACACTTTCCACTTTTGACCTGCCTGAGGGCCCGGTCCGGTCCCTCTCTTCGGTCTGCAGATGTGCGATGACGTCCGTGCCATGCGGCCTGCCGTGGGCTGGATGGCTGGTGAGAACGGCAAAGGCGCCAGCGCTAACGACTGGCTGCAGGGCCCGCCCGTTCGTGAGCCTGCTTACACCTTGCTTGCTGGAGGGCGGCGCACTCGAGCTCCCGGCGAGCGTGTCAACCTGGCACTGCGCCGGCACTCTGCATACATCCCTTCCCCGCCCTCCCGTCCTCGCAGCGGCCCCAACGGCCATCTGTAGGCTGCCGGGCCCGCCGGAGAGGGCGGCAGCGCCGCGGAGCTCTCCGCCGCCTGCCCCGAGTGCTTGACGCACTGCGCCCTACGGAGGCCCGGCTAGCTGCACGTTGCATGCATTAAACCTACTGGAGCCCAGCCGGAGCGGAGGAGTGCGCTCGGCTCTGCAGAGGAGGGGCGGGCACCCAATGCAACGAGGCCCAGGCTCGTTGAGCAGAGGCGTGCTCTGACTCATGTCTCCCAGGAGAAGAGGGGTGCAATGCAAGCATGCGGCAGACAAGTCGAGCCGTACGTAGATTGACGGGGCTGTGATGCAGATATGGCAAGTTGGCGCTGTTGCTGAGGGCTTGACGGCCAAGTAGGAGTGGGCTGATGTCTGAGGGATAAGGAGTTGTCGGGGCAGTAGGGCGCACGCAAGCACCGGAGGTGTGACTCTGTATGGGAGCGCCCGAGGGTGGCTTGCAACTGGCCTACTCAAGTGCGACCACGGATCCGCGCCCTCACCCCTCGCCCTGAAAGAGTTTGGCCACAGCCGTCAGAGAGCCATGCCCATAGCGGGCCTCGCCCCTACTGCAGTATCCACCAGTGTCCACCTCTGCCAGGAGAATCAGGCTAGCGCAAGCCGCCTCCGGCCCCAGCCACCGATCAGCACGTGCCATAGGTGTCATTATGCCGTACCGTACCACAGATCCAGGGGATGCAAAGTCTCCGGACACGATGCCCTAAACCCGCCAGACCAGGGCCCAATGGGGAGTTAGCCCGAAACCGCGCTCCCCTCCCTGTCGCACACTCCAAAGACCTCCAGGCAAGAAGCTGCCGGGAAAAGGCCAAGCTACCCACCCCTAACGGACCGGACCTTACGCCCGGCCCGACCTAGACGCTGGACCCCCTGCATCATCTGTGTAGGGCTGCGTCCTTGTCCGTTACACTCCCCCCCCTCGGAAGCGAAAGTCCCGAGAGCGGTGAGATGTGGTTGGCCTCTGCCGCTTCACCCTTGACTTGCGGAGTCACTCTCATCGGATGACTTGTCCGGGGGGCTCTACGCGCCGGGATCTGACAGACGTACCGCTACCACTTGTAACTTGTACGTTTAACAACGTAGTTGCTACCTTCTCAAAAGCCTCCTAGGATGCCAACCCGGAGCCCACCCGGGCCCCGTTACAGTCCTTCGTTACGCAATGGGGCGTCCGGGCCCGCCGCCCAGTCCGCTTCCTACGGGTCCGCCCAGAGCGGCCTCCAGCGTCGCATCCCGCCCCCCTTCAGCACCATGTACGACATGTCCATGTCGTACGCCTGCCCGTCAGCCGTTACCAGCAGCTGCTGCTCCGGGAGCTGGGGCTCGACCCCTGCCTCGGGCCAACCCTGGTCCATGCCCAGCCCCACAGTCCCCAGCACGCGCAGCGCGGGGAGCCGCATTCCCCCCGGCAGCTGCAGCTCCGACTGCCGTACCTGCAGCACGCCGTACACACACGCCAGGACGCGGCCGCTGCGTGCCAGCTGCTGGATCGCCGCGGGCAGGCCTGTGAAGGGACACGCCATGAGCGGGTGTCGGGCTGGACAGTGAGCAGGGCTGTCGTCCTGACACAAGGCATGAACCATACGGTACGTAAAGATGAGGATCCGCAGCCCGCGCTGAGCCCTTAGCGCCGCTTCCCGCGCGCCGCTCTTGATAGATGACACTACACCCTGGTTCTCCCGCTCTGCCCTGCCTGCACGACCTACCCCCACTGCTGGCCTCGACCGCCTTCAGCTCAAGCTCCACCGTGGCTCCGGCCGCAGGCCCGGGCCCATCCGCGCCGCTCCGGGCGCCGCCCTTACCGCTGCCGGCCCCTGCAGGCAGCTGCACCGGCCGCAGGCGGTCAATCTCCAGCTCGGCCGCCGTGGCCGAGGCCGCGCCCCCCGCCTGGCCGCCTGGGTGAGAGCGCCGTGAGGGCCGGCACGCAAAGCTCGCCGGCCAGCAGCTCCCTGGCCCGGGCTGGGGAGCTGACCGCGGCCTCCAGCTGCTTCAGCGACACCGGCAGCCGCTTCGCACAGCAGCCAAGCGCCTTGACGGCCGCGGTCAGCACGTGCTGCGGCACGGCCTGCCCCTGCGGCACCGCGGTGAGCTCCTTCAGGGCCGCCTGCGATTGGGAAGGAAGCGGTGCGGAGTGTGCGGAAGCTGAGGAGTGGCTCATGCCGTGAGGGTGGGTGCAGCGTCTGGGAAGGGCAGCAACCCGCGAGACCCGCACACAAGACCCGATGCCCGGACCTGGTTGCTCCGCGTCTCCGCCTCCCACCTTCGCGGAGGCTTCAGCGGCGGGGTCCCCCTTCCGCTCCGCCTTCAGGCGCTGTGGCACCGACTGCAGCTCCTGCTCGAGGATGGCCACAAGCCCACAGTCCGCGGGGCGGGCACGCGGCGGGGCAGCGCAGGACGCCTCATGCACGAGCGAGAGGCGAGGCGGGCGGCAGCCGCAAAAGCCCTTTACCCACTGTCTATCAACCCTCACGACCCTCTTCCTCTGTTAACTGTGTGCGGCCTTCAACCTCTCCCGCTGCTCCAGCATCCCCCCTCTTTGTTGGTTCCCTCCCTCATCCACCCGTACACCCCTTCCGGCCCCCCCTGTCCAGCACCGCAATTCGCACCTTGTCTGCGAGCCAGGCGGCCAGCGCTCCGCGGCAGTGCAGTACGCCTGCTCCGGCAGCCCCAGGGGCAGCACGGCGCGGACCACGCTGTCCGCGCTGTGCAGCACAACGCCAACCTGCACTTTGTCGGAGGCCGGCTCCCGTGCGCCGAAAGCAGAGCCTACGGCGAACTCCATGAGCGTGCCCTGGCCCTCGGTCAGCTGCCCCACGTCTTTCAGCACCGCCAGCAGCTTGGCGTTGTTGATGCCTCGGTCGACCGGTGAGCTGGTGGCCCAGCAGCATCTTTGTTGGCGGTGCGCGGCGCAGCGCACTGCGGTCTCATAGCTACAACGTCCTGGTGCTATCGTGTGGAAGATCACTACTTGGCAAGCCGCGGTCGACCCCAAGTCGGGTCACCTGCCCTGTCATGCATGGTAGATCGGGCTCTTCCTTAGCTTCGCTATCGCGTGCGACAGCTGAGGTCGACGGCACAGCGTTTCCAAGCATTGCAAAGCAGTGGTCTTCCTAGCTATGAGACCGCAGTGCACTGCGCCGCGCAACAAAGATGCACCCTATGCAGCTCACTGAGAGGCGCACCATCAGCGTCCGCTCAGCATCCGTGCTGACGCGTCCGCGTGCCTACCCGTCACGCTGCGGCCCCGTGAAATGCGGTCCAAACCTTCCAGACCTTCCCTTCAACGGGGACCACGCGTGAGTGGCCTCGCATACGGTGACGTTGTGGGGTTGTTGTGAAGGTGCTTGACGTTGCCATTGCACCCTGACCGGCCTCGCAGACCGCGAGACTCGGCTCCCGAGATGCGGAAGTCACAGCCACAGCTTAGCGTGAGTTCTAAGATGTCTACCTTTACTGATATGAGCAGTGCGTGCAGATCTTGAGCGCCCGGCCTCGTGTGTGTACAAGCTGCGCCCCGCCCGTGCTCGGCCGACCCGCAGGACGCGAGCCTGCAGCCGTCATCGTCGGCCCGGGGCAGGCCCCAGCGCCTGCGCCTTCGGCGCGAGCAGCGTGTTCCTCCCGCGACGTCAAAAGCGTTAAGCAAGATCGTGGCGCGGGCGGTGGCTCCTCTGCTGAAGGCGGTGCTGAAAGACGTGGGGCAGCTGACCGAGGGCCAGGGCACGCTCATGGAGTTCGCCGTAGGCTCTGCTTTCGGCGCACGGGAGCCGGCCTCCGACAATGTGCAGGTTGGCGTTGTGCTGCACAGCGCGGACAGCGTGGTCCGCGCCGTGCTGCCCCTGGGGCTGCCGGAGCAGGCGTACTGCACTGCCGCGGAGGCGCTGGCCGCCTGGCTCGCAGACAAGGTGCGAATTGCGATGCTGGACAGGGGGGTCGGAAGGGGGGTGTGGTTGCAGGTGAGGGAGGGAATGGAAGGGGCTGAGAGGTGCTTGTCTGAGGCGCCACAGCTCTACGGCGGGAATCGGCAGGGACAGAGGGGAGGCGGTGTAGAGCTTTTGCGGCTGCCAACGCCCTTGCCTCTCGTGCCTGAGGCGCCCTGCGCTGCCGCGTGCCCGCCCCGCAGGACCGGGGGCTCCGGGCCATCCTCGAGCAGGAGCTGCAGGCGGTGCCACAGCGCCTGAAGGCGGAGCGGAAGGGGGACCCCGCCGCTGAAGCCTCCGCGAAGGTGGGGTGTGAGAGGCGGGAAAGCGGGGCAACCAGGTCCGGGCATCGGGGCGGGTGCGCGGGCGCGGGCCGTGTGGCGGCCTGGGGTGGCGAAAGGGGGGGGGGACTCGCGGGTTGCTGCCCGGCACGATTGCCTGCGGCGCTCTGTGCTTGCACACGCGGCACCCTGACGGCATGAGCCACACCTGTGTTCCCATACCGCTTCCTTTTCAATCGCAGGCGGCCCTGAAGGAGCTCACCGCGGTGCCGCAGGGGCAGGCCGTGCCGCAGCACGTGCTGACCGCGGCCGTCAAGGCGCTTGGCTGCTGTGCGAAGCGGCTGCCGGTGTCGCTGAAGCAGCTGGAGGCCGCGGTCAGCTCCCCAGCCCGGGCCAGGGAGCTGCTGGCCGGCGAGCTGTGCGTGCCGGCCCTCACGGCGCTGCACCCAGGCGGCCAGGCGGGGGGCGCGGCCTCGGCCACGGCGGCCGAGCTGGAGATTGACCGCCTGCGGCCGGTGCAGCTGACCGCAAGGGGCGGCAGCGGCCAGAGCGGTGCCGGGAGCGGCGGCGGCTCGGATGGGTCAGGCGCTGAGCTCACGGTCGGCGCGGAGGATGCCGTGTCTGCGTCCGGTGCCACGGCGGAGCTGGAGCTCAAGGAGACCAAAAGCAGCAGCACGGGTACGTTGTGCAGGCGGGACGTAGCGGGAGCGCAGGGTGTCGTGGAGCACCGCGCACGGGCAGCGGCTCTTAGGGCTCAGCGCGGATTGATCCTCAGCTTCGCGTACCGTGTGGTTCAGGCCTTGTGTCACGACGACAGCCCTGCTCAGTGCCGAAGCTCAGCCCGATACCCGCTCGCGCCGTGCCCCGCCACAGGCCTGCCCACGGCCATCCAGCAGCTGGCACGCAGCGGCCGCGTCCTGGCGTGTGTGTACGGCGTGCTGCAGGTACGGCAGGCGGAGCTGCAGCTGCCGGGGGGAATGCGGCTCCCTGCGCTGCGCGTGCTGGGGACTGTGGGGCTGGGCAGAGACGGTTCGCCTAAGGCCAACACGCAGCAGCTCCCGGAGCAGCAGCTGCTGGTAACGGCTGACGGGCAGGCGTACGACATGGACATGTCGTACTGGGTACTGAATTCGGAGAAGCTGCGGCGCTGGTGGCCGCGCGCGGCGGACCCGAAGGAGGTGCGCTCAAAGGCGCGCTCGGAGGCGGGCTCGGAGGCGGGCTCGGAGGCGGGCTCGGAGGCGGGCTCGGAGGCGGGCTCGGAGGCGGGCTCAGACGACGCGGGCTCAGAGGCGGGCTCAGACGACGCGGGCTCAGAGGCGGAGGTGCGCGCAGCGGAGAACGCGTAGCGGGCTTAGCGGTGAGATTGCGGGCGGCAATCGGCGGGAAGCCAGGCTCTGGACCCCAGGGCACTTGCCGTGCGCTGCGTCTGTGGAGGCCCCCGTTGGGATTGGAAGGACGCAGCCCTAGCCAGAGGATGCGGGGGGTTCTGGTCGGCCCAGGGGTTCGGTCCGGTCCATGACGAGGAACGGAAGAGAAGAGGTGGATGGGTTGCGTAGCAGATCTGGTGGGGGTTCGGGCCTGCGGGCTTAGCAACAAAAATTTCGGACTGACGGAGCTTTACATTGCCACATGTTGTCTATGCGGCTGGGTGTGTGCGGCAGGGAGGGCAGCCTGGTACAGGAGTACTACATACTCTCGGTACATGTTTCATGGCTCCAGTTGAAACTCAATCTTGAAATTCGGACGATTGTCGATGGAAAATTGCTTTTCCTGTCGATGGGCTGCAATGCCCAGCCAAACTCGAACATCGAGCATTGAATCCCCTGCACCCACGGGGCTCAGCCCTTGACCTTCCTTCGGGCAGCCACCCTTGTGTTTTGGTGTCAAGTGTGGTGTCAATGTGTGGTTTGGCTCAGCCCTTTTCAGTAATGGAATAGTTCTAGTGCATCTGAGGCCCAGTCCGCCCCCGACTAGGGCGGTGTTGAGTGAAGGGCTCAGCCCTGGTCGACAAGAGCAAGCGTTGGTTACCGGTAGAGTCATGCATGGCGCGTGAGCACCCCGGCCCTCCAACGTCACCACCCCCATACGGGTCGTGGACCCAGAAGCTGGGACGCTGGGGTTGAGGCTTTGGCCGCTGGCACTGCTGGCATTGCTCTCCATCGTTACCACGCCCAACGCTCCGGCGCAATGCCTGCAACGCTGGGGTGGAGGTTTTGGCTGGATTGAGTCTGGCATATGTGCGGTGGAGGACATGTGCCGTACTGCTCTCGATTGAAGACAATGGTGGTACCACCTACCACGAAGTTAAGAGGAAAGACGGGTGCGAACTCTCCCCTCCGTCTGCGGCATTACCAGCTTCAACACAACCCAGAGTCGCGTTGGCACGGGCCGTAGCAGGCGGCTGGGGTGGCTCGGGGCCGACGCGGCAGCGGTAGACCCAAGTCCCACCCCAGGCTCGGCTGCAGCCGACCGACGGCGACGACGGTGCGGCTGGGAGCGCTGTCAGCCCCCACGCGCACCTGCACAGCCGCTGCAACCCGCCTCTGCAGCCGGCCGCTGCCCTGCGGCCACCCCTGCGGCGCCGCCTGCCACGGGGCTCAGCCCTTGACCTTCCTTCGGGCAGCCACCCTTGTGTTTTGGTGTCAAGTGTGGTGTCAATGTGTGGTTTGGCTCAGCCCTTTTCAGTAATGGAATAGTTCTAGTGCATCTGAGGCCCAGTCCGCCCCCGACTAGGGCGGTGTTGAGTGAAGGGCTCAGCCCTGGTCGACAAGAGCAAGCGTTGGTTACCGGTAGAGTCATGCATGGCGCGTGAGCACCCCGGCCCTCCAACGTCACCACCCCCATACGGGTCGTGGACCCAGAAGCTGGGACGCTGGGGTTGAGGCTTTGGCCGCTGGCACTGCTGGCATTGCTCTCCATCGTTACCACGCCCAACGCTCCGGCGCAATGCCTGCAACGCTGGGGTGGAGGTTTTGGCTGGATTGAGTCTGGCATATGTGCGGTGGAGGACATGTGCCGTACTGCTCTCGATTGAAGACAATGGTGGTACCACCTACCACGAAGTTAAGAGGAAAGACGGGTGCGAACTCTCCCCTCCGTCTGCGGCATTACCAGCTTCAACACAACCCAGAGTCGCGTTGGCACGGGCCGTAGCAGGCGGCTGGGGTGGCTCGGGGCCGACGCGGCAGCGGTAGACCCAAGTCCCACCCCAGGCTCGGCTGCAGCCGACCGACGGCGACGACGGTGCGGCTGGGAGCGCTGTCAGCCCCCACGCGCACCTGCACAGCCGCTGCACCCGCCTCTGCAGCCGGCCGCTGCCCTGCGGCCACCCCTGCGGCGCCGCCTGCCACGGGGCTCAGCCCTTGACCTTCCTTCGGGCAGCCACCCTTGTGTTTTGGTGTCAAGTGTGGTGTCAATGTGTGGTTTGGCTCAGCCCTTTTCAGTAATGGAATAGTTCTAGTGCATCTGAGGCCCAGTCCGCCCCCGACTAGGGCGGTGTTGAGTGAAGGGCTCAGCCCTGGTCGACAAGAGCAAGCGTTGGTTACCGGTAGAGTCATGCATGGCGCGTGAGCACCCCGGCCCTCCAACGTCACCACCCCCATACGGGTCGTGGACCCAGAAGCTGGGACGCTGGGGTTGAGGCTTTGGCCGCTGGCACTGCTGGCATTGCTCTCCATCGTTACCACGCCCAACGCTCCGGCGCAATGCCTGCAACGCTGGGGTGGAGGTTTTGGCTGGATTGAGTCTGGCATATGTGCGGTGGAGGACATGTGCCGTACTGCTCTCGATTGAAGACAATGGTGGTACCACCTACCACGAAGTTAAGAGGAAAGACGGGTGCGAACTCTCCCCTCCGTCTGCGGCATTACCAGCTTCAACACAACCCAGAGTCGCGTTGGCACGGGCCGTAGCAGGCGGCTGGGGTGGCTCGGGGCCGACGCGGCAGCGGTAGACCCAAGTCCCACCCCAGGCTCGGCTGCAGCCGACCGACGGCGACGACGGTGCGGCTGGGAGCGCTGTCAGCCCCCACGCGCACCTGCACAGCCGCTGCACCCGCCTCTGCAGCCGGCCGCTGCCCTGCGGCCACCCCTGCGGCGCCGCCTGCCACGGGGCTCAGCCCTTGACCTTCCTTCGGGCAGCCACCCTTGTGTTTTGGTGTCAAGTGTGGTGTCAATGTGTGGTTTGGCTCAGCCCTTTTCAGTAATGGAATAGTTCTAGTGCATCTGAGGCCCAGTCCGCCCCCGACTAGGGCGGTGTTGAGTGAAGGGCTCAGCCCTGGTCGACAAGAGCAAGCGTTGGTTACCGGTAGAGTCATGCATGGCGCGTGAGCACCCCGGCCCTCCAACGTCACCACCCCCATACGGGTCGTGGACCCAGAAGCTGGGACGCTGGGGTTGAGGCTTTGGCCGCTGGCACTGCTGGCATTGCTCTCCATCGTTACCACGCCCAACGCTCCGGCGCAATGCCTGCAACGCTGGGGTGGAGGTTTTGGCTGGATTGAGTCTGGCATATGTGCGGTGGAGGACATGTGCCGTACTGCTCTCGATTGAAGACAATGGTGGTACCACCTACCACGAAGTTAAGAGGAAAGACGGGTGCGAACTCTCCCCTCCGTCTGCGGCATTACCAGCTTCAACACAACCCAGAGTCGCGTTGGCACGGGCCGTAGCAGGCGGCTGGGGTGGCTCGGGGCCGACGCGGCAGCGGTAGACCCAAGTCCCACCCCAGGCTCGGCTGCAGCCGACCGACGGCGACGACGGTGCGGCTGGGAGCGCTGTCAGCCCCCACGCGCACCTGCACAGCCGCTGCACCCGCCTCTGCAGCCGGCCGCTGCCCTGCGGCCACCCCTGCGGCGCCGCCTGCCACGGGGCTCAGCCCTTGACCTTCCTTCGGGCAGCCACCCTTGTGTTTTGGTGTCAAGTGTGGTGTCAATGTGTGGTTTGGCTCAGCCCTTTTCAGTAATGGAATAGTTCTAGTGCATCTGAGGCCCAGTCCGCCCCCGACTAGGGCGGTGTTGAGTGAAGGGCTCAGCCCTGGTCGACAAGAGCAAGCGTTGGTTACCGGTAGAGTCATGCATGGCGCGTGAGCACCCCGGCCCTCCAACGTCACCACCCCCATACGGGTCGTGGACCCAGAAGCTGGGACGCTGGGGTTGAGGCTTTGGCCGCTGGCACTGCTGGCATTGCTCTCCATCGTTACCACGCCCAACGCTCCGGCGCAATGCCTGCAACGCTGGGGTGGAGGTTTTGGCTGGATTGAGTCTGGCATATGTGCGGTGGAGGACATGTGCCGTACTGCTCTCGATTGAAGACAATGGTGGTACCACCTACCACGAAGTTAAGAGGAAAGACGGGTGCGAACTCTCCCCTCCGTCTGCGGCATTACCAGCTTCAACACAACCCAGAGTCGCGTTGGCACGGGCCGTAGCAGGCGGCTGGGGTGGCTCGGGGCCGACGCGGCAGCGGTAGACCCAAGTCCCACCCCAGGCTCGGCTGCAGCCGACCGACGGCGACGACGGTGCGGCTGGGAGCGCTGTCAGCCCCCACGCGCACCTGCACAGCCGCTGCACCCGCCTCTGCAGCCGGCCGCTGCCCTGCGGCCACCCCTGCGGCGCCGCCTGCCACGGCCCCCACACGCCCTGCCGCGCCGCCTGCGAGCGGCCCTGCTGGGTCCGCTGCGCCCACCGGGCCTGCGGACGGCGCTGCGCCGAGCCCTGCGCCCCCTGCGCCCAGCCCTGCGCGTGGGCCTGCGAGCACAGGGGCGCCTGCACCGCCCCCTGCGGAGCGCCCTGCGACGTCGCGTCAGCAGCCCCGTGGCCGGTTGCTTATTGAACGCGTGCACGTATGGGCTCTGACCCTCGCCTTTCGAGGGATTGAGGCAGTCCTGGATCAGCTTCCACGGACTCTGACCCCCGCCTCCGCCGCCTCTCCCCGCCTACCCCCGCCCGCAGGCTGCCCTTCGATGCCCGCTGCGCCCAGCGCCTGCCCTGCGGCCACCGCTGCCCGGGGCTGTGCGGGGAGCCCTGCCCGCCGCCCGGACTGTGCCTGGAGCCCGACTGCCTGGCGCGAGCGGACGAGGGCGTGCTGAGCATGGTGCGTGCGGTGCCGTACAGTGTCGTACAATGCGTGCCGTGAGTGCTGTGACACTGCGGGTGGGGGCGCCCCCGCACAGCACGCATCTGCCGTACCTCGCGGTCTAAAGGCCGCCACCCGCCCTCCTCCCCCTGCTTCCGCCGCCCCTCTCCCTCTCCCTGTGCAGGTGGTGGACCCGGCGCGCGGGCTGCGCCTGCGCGACCTCTCCCCCGCGCACCCCGACTCCGACCCGCTGGTGGCGCTGCGGTGCGGCCATGCGCTGCTGAGGTCGGCCCTGGACGCAGCCGTGGGGCTGGAGGGGTGGGTGGGGCTGGGGGGAGGGGTGGGTGGGGCTGGGGGGGGGGGGGGGGGCTGGAGGGGTGGGTGGGGCTGGGGGGAGGGGTGGGTGGGGCTGGAGGGGTGGGTGGGGCTGGGTGGGTGGGTGGGGCTGGGGGGGAGGGGTGGGTGGGTGGGGCTGGAGGGGTGGGTGGGGCTGGAGGGGAGGGTGGGGCTGGGTGGGTGGGTGGGTGGGTGGGGCCGGTGGGGCTAGATGGGTGGTGGATGGGGCGGGGGAGGCGGCACGGGTAGGAGGGTGGGGCGGCACTGCTGCAAAAGGGGTGGGTGGGGCTGATGTCTGGGCGGGTGGGTGGGCTGGGCCGGGGTGGGCAGGTTGTCTGGGTGGGTGGGATGGGAGAGGAGGCATGGGCAGGCGGGGCGGAGGCCAAGGAGAGCCCAACCCCACCTCTCATTGGCCCTTCCACCCTTCCCCAGCTTCTATCGCCGCGGCCCCAACGGCGACTGGCTGCACCCCCTGCCCCTGCCGCTGGGCTCAGTGGGCGCTTGCGACGTGAAGCCGCGCTGCTGCCCGCACTGCCGGTGAGTGAGGCGCACTGGAGTCACGTCCCTTGCCGCCCTCGCATTCTAGCTGGTTGCTCCCCACCTTCCACGCCGCTACCCTCGCCCGCGCAGGGAGCCCATCTCTGGCGTGCTGCGCTACGGCCGCGCCATCAACGCTGCGGCGGCGGCGCTGGCGCGGCGGCGGCACATGGGCGCATGGGGCGGCCTGGCGCATGGGGCGGCCTGGCGGAGGCGCAGGCGTGGCTGGGGCAGCTGCTCGACCACGTGACATCCGGCGGCGGCAGAGGGGAGGGCGGAGAGGGAGGCGGCAGCGGAGGAGGCGGGGGCCTGGAGGCTCGGTTGGGGGCAGTGTTGGACGCTCAGGGGGAGCAGGCGCAGCGGCAGCAGGGGCAGCCTCCAGCACCGGCGGGAGGCGGTGGCGGCAGCGATGGAGCACGCGGGCTCAGCCGCATCCGGCGGCGACGCGGACGCTGCAGAGACAGCGGCGGCGGCGGCGGCAGCGACAGCAGCGGCAGAGGCCGCCGGCGGAGACGCGCAGAGCATAGCGGCAGCTGCAGAGGCGGAGGCGGGAGTGCTGCGAGAGCGGCTGGCGGTGGCGCGTAGGGACGTGGCGGTGCTGCGGCCGGATGCCTCTCAGCTGGGCAGCGCTTGGGCGGGGGTGTTGGCGTGCGCGGAGGCGTACACGGCCGCAGCTTGCGTGGGTGCGTGGGTGAGGGGGGGGGGGTTGAAAGGGAAGGAGGCAAAGGGCGGAGCACGAGGGGGTTGCATACCCCAAATGCTGCATACCCCAGGCCTGTCTACGGTAATGCGTCAGCCGCACCAGAGAGCAGCCGCGTCCTGGCGTGTGTGTACGGCGTGCAGCATGTACGCTCCGCCTGCCGTACCTGCTGCACGCCGTACACGCAGGCCAGGATGCGGCCGCTCTCTCGGGCGACTGTCTGCGCTGCGCGTGCTTGGCATCGTCGGGCTGGGGGGCAGCGAGGGTTGGCCCGAGGCAGGCTTCCAGCACCAACTCCCGTCCCGGCAGCACAGGGGCCAGGCCAGCCAAATCGTTACAGGGTTGTTGGGGCGCGGGGATGTATGAGCGCAAGAGGCAAAGGAAAGAGACGGCGGAAGGCAGTGACATGACTGCCCCCCTGCCCTTGCCCCCCAGGACTGCGCTGGTGCGGCCGGCTGCTAGAGGCGCTGGGCCCGGGGGCGGATGCGGGCTCCGGAGGCGGGCGGCAGAGCGCGGCACTGCCGGCACAGGTGCGTTCGAGGTTTCCGCCTGGTCGTGTGAGGGGGCAGCAAACCTGTGCTTAGGCACCCCTCGTGCGCTACCCTGGCCCCGTCTGCCGCCCCCTCCAGCTGCGTTGGAAGAGCCAGCCCCCATCCCAGCCCTTGCGCTCAACACAGCCTCACCCCTCGTCATGCCCCCCCCCCCAGGCCCGCCAGCTGCTCCTCACCGCCCTCTCCGTGGCCGGGCCCATGCTGGCGCAGCGCCTGCCCGCCTGGCGCGAGGCCGCGGCGGGTGGGGGCGCCTGCGAGGGCCCCGCCCTGGCGCTCTTCGCTCCGGGCCTGCGCCTGGGCCTGGCGCAGGTGCGGCTCCTGCGGGCGGCGGCGGAGCTGCCGGCGGCGGTGGACGTGGGTGTTGCGGTGGAGACGCTGTGGGGGCTGGGCGCGGAGGAGAGTTAAACGCGGTTGGAGCAGGCCCAGGCCCTGCGCTCAAGGCCCCCCTCCCTGTAGCTTGCATGTTGAGTCACACGCAAAACACTCTCGCCCGCCCCTCCCCAGGTCCGCTCCGAGGCCCAGACGGCCCTGGCCCTCCACCGGGGCGCCAGCAGCTCTGGGGCGGCAGCGCGCGCCAGCGAGCACCTGAGGGCACTGGAGGCGGCACTGCACCTGCTGGAGCGAGGTCAGCACGAGGTGCGCGCGCGCTTGGTCCGTGTCGCGTGCCACTTGTTGAACCCCCATGCATGCACACTTTCCACTTTTGACCTGCCTGAGGGCCCGGTCCGGTCCCTCTCTTCGGTCTGCAGATGTGCGATGACGTCCGTGCCATGCGGCCTGCCGTGGGCTGGATGGCTGGTGAGAACGGCAAAGGCGCCAGCGCTAACGACTGGCTGCGGGGCCCGCCCGTTCGTGAGCCTGCTTACACCTTGCTTGCTGGAGGGCGGCGCACTCGAGCTCCCGGCGAGCGTGTCAACCTGGCACTGCGCCGGCACTCTGCATACATCCCTTCCCCGCCCTCCCGCCCTCGCAGCTGCCCCAACGGCCACCTGAACGCCGCCAGGCCCGCCGGGAAGGGCCACAGCACCGCGGAGCTCTCTGCCGCCCGCCCCGAGTGCTACACTGGACCCCACTGAGGCCCGGCTAGCTGCACGTTGCATGCATTGACCCTACGCAACTGGAGCCCAGCCATAGCGGAGGAGTGCTCTGCAGAGGAGGGGGGCAGTGAGGCCCAGGCACGCTGAGCAATGACGTGCTCTGAGCCTATGAGCTTTGACTCACTTATGCTGATGTCTCTCAGGAGAAGAGGGGCGCAATGCGGCAAACATTGGCAGACAAGGCAAGGCAAGTGGCGGTCGGAAGCAACGCTCTGCTGTCGAGCCGTAGACTGACAGGGCGCGCGCGTTGGTGCTATTGCTGAGGGCTTGACGGCCGAGGAGGAGTGGGCTGATGGCTTGAGGGCTAAGGATCTGCTGGGCGGGGGCAGTAGGGCGCACGCAAGCTCCGGAGATGGGACTGTGTATGGGAGGGCCGGTGGGGTGGCTTGCAAGCTGGCCTCGCTCAAGTGCGGTCACGGATTCGGGCCCGCACCGCTCGCCCTGAGTGGCTTCGGCGTTCGGCCGCAGCCATGCATCAGACAGCCATGCCCCTAGAAAGCGGGCCTCGCCCCTACTGCAGCCTACTGCAGTGTCCACCTATGCCAGGAGAATCAGGCTAGCGCAAGCCGCCGCCTTCGCGCCCGTCCTCCTCCTTTCCACCTTCAACTCCGCAGTGCGCAGTCCGCACTCAGTGTTCTCGCAGTCGTACCACGGAGCCAGGGGACACAATGCCCCAAACCCTCCAGACGAATGGCATCTGGCAGTCACCGGCCGGGCATCGGTGCCTGGTTGCCATTAGCCGGGCATCCGCCTCTACCTCCGCAGCCGCCCCCTGTCCACGCTTCATCTCTAGTTGCATGGAGCCGTCCATCCCCCTGGTCCGCCATCGCGCCCCCGGCCGCAGCTCCGCCACGTACGGCGCGGCAGCACCGCCCAGCTCAGCCGTGCCACCGCACCACCCCCGGGGCTCCTTCGCCTCCTTCTCTTCCCCGACCAGACATCAACGCTTTGATGATAAGCATTACCCCCTGTTGGCGCGCCCCTTAATGACTGTCACGTGGCCACTCAGCCCCGCACCGGGGCTGTGCGCGCCTGGCGCAGCCGTCCCCCGATCGAACCCCGTCCTCTTGCCCCCTCTTGCCCCGTCCGCTTTCCCCGTCTTTCCCCTTCCTCTTGCCCCCTCTTGCCCCGTCCGCTTTCCCCGCCTTTCCCAGTCCTCTTGCTCGCTCCGTCGTGCTCGTCGCCGTCCGTCGCGGTTGAGCTGCCCAGCCGCCTTTGCCGCCCCTCGGCAATAGTCCCCCGGGCCCCATGCATCCGTCCTCCTCCTCTGCACAGACCTTGCCGCCGCTCGCCGGTAGCCACGCCGGGCAACTGATTACATCACAGCGCCGTCGCACCTCACAGGTGCAGCTGCCTCTGCGCAGGAGTCGCTGGCGCCGCCACCTGCTCCACCGCAAGCCGTGGCGGCGTGGATGCGTCATCGCCCGCCGCCGGCTCCGCTGCGAGCTTCGACTGGGGTGTCATGGCCACCGCCAGGACCGCCTGCGCCACCGCCTCTACGACGAGAGTCACCGGCCCCTCCTCCACCAGCTCTGCCGCGGCCTTGGCTGCTGCCGCCTCCATTGCCGCCGGCCCTGCCCATGCCTCGGATGCTTGCGTCTCTGCCGCCGCCGTCGGCCCAGCTTCCGCCTCGGCTGCTGCCGCCGACTGGGCTGCTGCCACCTCCGGCACCGCCGGCCCTGCCGATGCCTCGGCTGCTTGCACCTCCACCGCCGCCGTCGGCCCCGCTTCCACCTCGGCTGCTGCCGCCTCCACCTCCGCTGGCCCTGCTTCGTCCTCCGCTTCCGACTTGAAAGCCGGCGGAAGCTGCTTCCGCAGCCATTCGAGCAGCGCCACCACCCGTTCCGCCGCCCGCTCCACCTGCGTGGCAGCCGCCTCTGCGCCGCGGCCCACAGTCGCCAGCGCCTCCACTAGCAGGGCCTGCGCCGCCGCCAGCGTCCCCGGCACGTCCGGAGCCTGCCGGGCGCACCGCACCGGCTCCAAGCCAGCCTCCCGTAGCTCCACCAGCAGCGGTTTGTGGTCGGAGCCGTTCGTGAGCTTGACGGAAGTGGTTCCGGGCTCCAGCAAGTCGCTCGGCACGATGGAGAAGGTGGTCGCGTGGAGGCGCGCGTCGCCGGAGGGGCTCTTGTTGCTCGAGCTGGAGTCGAAGCAGCAGTCCCGGAGGACGTAAACCACGTCAGCGTACGAGGTTAAGGTGGAGGGCTCGAAGCCCGGGCGGCCCTGCAGGCTGTGCCACTCCGCCGACAAGCCCCTGATGACCGCGACAGCAGCGCCCGCAGTGTCCCCCTTGTTGAGAGCCGCCGCAACGGCCTTGTCGGTGACGTGCGCGCGCGTGTTGACGAGGGGCGCTGGACGGGCAAAAAGGGCAAAACTGCAGTTGGAAGGAGGATTGCTGTTGCAACGGACGCAACGGACGCAAAGGAGTGCCAGCAGCTACCTGCTGCCTCGGGGGTTTCCTGTGCGGCCTCGGGAGGTCCCTCAGCTGCCTGTGCAGCCTTGGTTTTCGCCTTCGACTTGGGTCCGGGAAACAGATGGGCATTGAAGTCGCCTGCAGAAAAGTGGATTGCCAAACGTTCAGGTTTGGCCAGTCTGGCCACGCTGGCCCCCCGCTCCCGTCGTGTGCTGCAACTAATGATCCCTGCCGTACATGACCCTTGCCCGCGCACCTGCCACTATGTGCGCCACGCGTGGCGCGTCCTTTGGCAGTGCCGTTTGCGGCATGAGCGTGGGGCCCCCCCGCGCGCGTGCCAGGGCGCGCAGCCTCCCGTCCTTTCGCACGAGCTGTGCCATGACCGCCCTGTACCGCTCCAGCCGCATCAGCCACGCCACCTCCCGCCGCAGCTGTGCGTTCGTGTAGGTGGTGCCCGAGCCGGGCGTGTGCACGGTCGTGATGACGTAGAATGTCCTGGTGACCTTGTGCTGAAGCACCACCGTGATGGGTGGGTAGCGGAAGAAGGTGGCGCTGTCGTCGTTGGGGTCCTTGCCGTCTACTCTCGCTCCTGTGACCGCGTCCTTGAGGGCGGCGAGCTCCGCATCAAAACCGGGAAGCGCCCCCCACGCGGCTTGTAACACTCCGCCTGGGTAGTCTGGGCCGCTGAGCCTCCACACCAGGTCTGGCCGGTCTCCGTACGTGGGAGGCCTGTACATGCTGTGCGTCCGCCACAGGATCATCAGCTCTCCCGCCTACAACAAGTAATAGGCAGGCGCGGTAAGGTGGTAAGGAGGTAAATCCTGCGTACGTGGCCTCCTAGGAGGCTTTAGGCTGCTTACACTATCTGGCAGGGGTAGCAGGGGAAGCACTGGAAAAGCGTGCAACTACTCACGTGCACGTATTTGTAGCCGTGTTCGGCCATGCGGGTGGTGAGCTCGGTGAGCTTGGCCTGCTGAGCTGTGCATGACTCGTCCTCGCACTTGGCCTCCTGGATGCAGATGACGTCCGGCAGCGGCGCCAGGCCGCGCTGCCAGCCGAAGAGCGCCCGCTCCACGAGGTCCAGCCTGGTGAGGCCCTGGATGTTAAACGTCACCAGCCGCAGGGAGGGGAGGTGGGGCAGCGAGGCGACCCCCTCCTCCACCTCGTCCTCATCGGGAGGGGCGTGCTCGAGCTCCTCATCCTCCCCCTCGTACAGCTCTGCCTCGCCAAGCCCCGCCGACGCGGGCACCTCGGCAGGGAGCGGCACCAGCCCCTCCGCACGTGCGAAGGCAACGTACGTTGGCCCCGACCTCAGCTTCCTGGGCAGTCCGGTGGCTAGCATCAGCTTCCGGTCCAGTGGGAGCGCCACCCAGCCGCGCCCCAGCAGGTCCTCTGCGCACCGCAGCTCGGTCAGGGGCAGGTCCACGTGGGGCTTGGACAGTGGTGGGGGTACCTTGGGTGACTGAGGCAGGGAGTGGGTCGGGGTGGGCGGAGACGTCAGCACGCCGGCGCAGGCGCCAAGGTTTAGAGCGAATAAGCAAACGCAGTCCCGAGAGCTTACCTCAATGAGCGTCAGAAGCGGCGCCCACCAGAGCAGCGGCAGCTTGCGGGGGACGCGGTTGAGCCGGATGCTGAGCACCGCGCTGTACGGCAGCGGAGGCAGCGGAGGCTCCATCCGTCGCGGACCTGGTCCCATGAGCTTCGCATCCTCAACCCGGACGGAGAATGAGACCTCCGTGGCCACACCGGGCATGAGGCGGCGCCTGTGCTCGCGAGGGACGCAACGGATGAACGAAAGCCATGATGGCAGCGGCCTGTCCAGCTTCACCTCCACATCGTCGGGACCGGCGTCTACGGCGTCCAGCGTAATGCTGATGATGATCTTTCCAGCGCCCAGGCCCGTGCGGACCAGGCGCGCAGTAGTGACGGCTTGCAGAGTCCCCACCACCGCTCCCGCCTGCACGCCCCCCACCTCACCCGCCGTGGCACAACCCGCAGACGCCGTTGGCGCGGACCCCGCGGCGGCTGGGAAGTCTGGGCCTGGCGCTGCCTGCCCCTCGCCTCCAGGGCCCCCAGCCGATCCCCTCACAGCTTCGTCGGTTGTGGCCGCCTGGGCGGCGGCGGCCCCCGGCGTACCCGGCGCACCCGCCGCCTCATCGCCAGCCACCTGGGCGGCCGCAGCCGCCAGGGCGCTCTGCATGCCGAACCACCGCTGCGGGTCGACGGGGTTTATTGCCGAGGCTGGATCGACGGGAAGGGCGGTCACGAAGCCCGCTGAAAAGGTCCTGACGCTGGGCGCCGCACCGTCGGCTGCTGCAGCGCCCGCCGGGTGCACCACGGCCATCTGCAGCCCGCAGGCACCGTCCGGCTTCCAGAGCTTGGCCGTCTTGCTCCTTATCGCAGGCGGTCTGAAGGCCTGCACCCTCAGCTGCTTTGGCGGGACCACCGTGGGAGCTGACGCCCCGGCACTGGTGTCAGGGTTACTCAACTCCTCGTCCTCGCTGCCGCCCTTGGCAGCAGCTGCAGAGGGGGGGGCGGTGGTTGGCGCGGTCTCCGGTCCCTCTCTGCCGCCGGCGCCGAAGCCGCTTCTCTCAGCAGCACCCGCGGCGGCGGCAGCGGTATGGGCCGACTCAGCCTCCTCCTCCGTCACACTGCCGCCGCCCTCGCTAACAGGTCCCGTGGCGGCGGCCGGCGAAGCCGGCACAGCTCCTGCCCTCGCGCCGCTTCCGCCTTCGCCCGCCACCTCACCAGCTCCCGTGGCGGCGGCGGCGGGCGAAGCCGGCACAGCTCCTGCCCTTGCGCCGCCTACGCCTACGCCCGCCGGCTCCCCAGCTCCCGTGGCGGCGGCGGCGGGCGAAGCCGGCACAGCTCCTGCCCTCGCGCCGCCTCTGCCTCCGCCCGCCTCCTCCCCAGCCCCCGTGGCGGCGGCGGCGGGCGAAGCCGGCACAGCTCCTGGCCTCGCGCCGCCTTCGCCTACGCCCGCCGGCTCCCCAGCTCCCGTGGCGGCGGCGGCGGGCGAAGCCGGCACAGCTTCTGCCCTCGCGCCGCCTCCGCCTCCGCCGGCCGCCTCACCAGCTCCCGTGGCGGCGGCGGCGGGCGATGCCGGCACAGCTTCTGCCCTCGCGCCGCCTTCGCCTCCGCCCGCCGCCTCCCCAGCTCCCGTGGCGGCGGCGGGCGAAGCCGGCACAGCTTCTGCCCTCGCGCCGCCTTCGCCTCCGCCCGCCGGCTCCCCAGCCCCCGTGGCGGCGGCGGCGGGCGAAGACTGCACAGCTCCTGCCCTCGCGCCGCCTCTGCCTCCGCCCGCCGCCTCTCCAGCTCCCGTGGCGGCGGCGGCGGGCGAAGCCGGCACAGCTTCTGCCCTCGCGCCGCCTCCGCCACCGCTGCCCTCACTTGCAGCCTCAGGGGCGGCGGCGGGCTCGGCCGGCATAGACTCCTCCTCCTCCTCCTCCTCCTCCTCGCCGCCGCCGTCCTCCCTCGCAGCTTCCGAGGCGGCTGCGGGCGACGCCAGCAAAGTCTTCGCCCCACCGCTACCGCATCCCTCGCTTGCAGCTCCAAAGTACGACAGGAGCTTGTCCTCCTCCCAGATGAAGGCCGCGTAGCGCACGGCCTTGTGTGACGGCAGCCCCGCGGCCTCAGCCAGGCCCGGCTCCAGCAGCGGGAGCACCCACCAGCCGGGCCCCAGGAGGGCCTTAGCAGACTGCAGCTCGCTCAACGGCAGTTTCATGGCCGGGGCCTCCACCAGAGCGACCTGCTCCAGCTCCTGCTCCTGCGTCGTGGGTTTCATGCAGAAGTAAGGCCTTGGACACATGTAGCATACGATTTGAGCAGCTCGTCTTACCGTTGTGACAAATGGCGCCCACCACAGCACGGGTACGTCCACGCAGATGGGGGCCGGGGGAGGTGTGCCTCCGAATGTGACTTCCAGGGGGACGGAATAGGGCAGTGGGGGTGCGGGTCCTGGTCCCTGCTCGCCACCCTGCTTGAGAAAGTCCTTGTCCTTGAACGAGACCGGGAGTGAGACCGGGTCGTTGACGCCGGGGTGATAGCCCTCAGGGTGATAGCCCTTGAACCGCGCACTCCAGTGGATGTCAAGCCACGGCGGCAGGCGTCTTCTGTCGACGCCAACGGTGAGCGGCCTACGGCTACCATTCTGGGGAATGAATGCGCTCAGCGTAAGGGTGGCCAGCAGCTCACCCCTGCCCAGGCCCGAACGGCTCAGGCATGCGGTAACGGCTTTCAGCGGCGGTGTCAGCTGCGCCTGCGGCCCTGCCGCCTCGATTCTCCTCGCCACAACCGCCGCTGGGGCTCCCCGGGCCACTTCCGCTGCGGCCTGAAGGGCGCTCCGCATGCCCCCCCATAGCTGCGGGTCCGCGGGGTCCACGGCAGCTGCGTTTGCCGGGTCCACGCGCAGGGCGGTCACGAAGCCCTTGGCCACGCCGTGGCTCCGCGAGTCGGCGCCTCCTGACGAAGTGTAGGTCGCCTTAAAGCCACGCCATTCCCAGGAGTCCACTCCGCGACGCTGCCCGACGGCCTGAATCCGCAATGTCGACGGCACTTCATCCATATATGTATTCGCCTTCAAGTTGCGTGTGCCACGTCCGCGTCGGCCAAGCAAGAAGGCTTTGTTGAGTAGCTACTGAAGCTGGGGTTAGCCGCTGCTGTTGCTCTGGAGACAGAGGTCGGCATGTATGCGGGCCGCCGTCACATGAAACCGCAGCAGTAACTCATGTGTGCTATGAGCGTTGCTTGCAACCGGAAGCTTAGGAGGCAGCATTAGGCTTACGTTTGGCATGGCCGAAAGTACGAGTCTTCACAGTTTGAAGAAATCCGCGTCACGCTCCTAAGCAAGCCCAACACAGACGACTGACGCCTCCTGATGTCTAGCATCTGCAGACAAACACCTCTGCACCTTACCCTGCTCCACCTCAACACCACTTTCCCCTCCACCAGTCCCATCCACCCACCCACCACGCGCACACCCACCCTTCCCGACCCCGCCCCACCCACAGCCCTCCCCCCCCCTCCCCCCTCCCGCCTTCCCTCCTCCCCCCTACTTCTTCCTCGCGCCTCCGCGCTCCTTGAGCCCCAGCGCCAGCACCACGTCCGGCCCCACGTTGTAGTGCGCCAGGGACAGCTCGTCGCGCATGACGCCGGCGCCCTCGCGGTTGAGGCGCTGCTTGTTCGGGGGCAGGTCCAGCACGGCAGCCAGGCGGGCCTTGAAGTCGGACACAGAGTCGGAGAGCGAGGCCACCTCCACCTGGGGGTGGGGGAGAGGGGGTGGGGAGAGGGGCGGGGAGCGGGAGAAGGGATTAGGGTGAGTGGCGGCAAGGGGGTGTCGGAAGGGCGGACAGTTTCCCGCCCTTGCTCGCAGCCGAGGCAGCAACCCCTGGCACGACAGGTTCCACACCCCAAAGGGTCCACATACTTGCCCCGTCGCCTCCTTCAAGCCCCCGAGGCTTACCTCGAGCATCTGCCCGATGAGCTTCTCGTTGCCGTCCACCTCGGGGCACAGCACCTGGGTGCAAGCGGGAGGGAGAGGAGAGAGGGAGTGAGGACAAGCAGCCCGTGAGCAGTGAGTCCAGGGCCAAGCTTACAAACTATTTCCTGCCCCCCGGCTTTAACCGACTCCCAAGTCCCAGCCGTCTGGCTTTGGGCCCCGCCTCCAGCCCCGCCCAGTGTCCCACGCGTCCCGACCACCTCACGCCCCCGCCCCGCCCGCACCTTGACGCGCGAGGGCCCGGCGAACCTTGCCAGGAACTCCTCCTCGGGCTGCAGCACGAAGTCGCCGGCAGTGCGGGCCCGCTTGGCGTCCTGCTGGTCCTCCGCCGGGAGCGGCGGGGCCTCGCGTGGGAGCGGCGGGGCCCCGCCCGAGGGCGGCGGCGGCGGGGGCATGCCGCCGGGCCCACCCATACCCGGGGGCCCGCCCGGGCCGCCCATTCCGCCCGGGCCGCCCATGCCGGGCGGACGCATGCCCATGCCCATGTGACCGCCCATGCCCATGTGACCGCCCATGCCCATGGGGCCACCCATGTGGCCCCCCATGCCCATCGGCCCGCCCATCATGCCCATTGGGGGCCGCATGCCCATGCCCATCGGACCACCCATGCCCATCGGGCCTCCCATCATGCCCATTGGAGGCCGCATGCCCATCGGGCCGCCCATGCCCATTGGGCCGCCCATCATGCCCATTGGGGGCCGCATGCCCATGCCCATCCCCATGCCCATCCCGGGCGGGGGGGGGGGCGGCGGCAGGGAGCCGGGCGGGCCGCCGCCGGGGCGGGCCGAGGGTCCCAGGGGCTCGGCGCGGGGAATGGCAGAGGCACCGGTGGCGGGCGCTCGCTCGGCCATGTCCTGAAGAAGGCGAGGAGGGCACAGGTGGTGAGGCGAAACTTCAGGAAACCGAACGCTGCAGCTCGCCTTCCCCAGCCCCCAAAGCTGCACCGACCCTGCACCCCGGCTCTCTCACCGTTGCCCGCCACCACCCGTTCTACACCCCACCCAGCCCCACATCCTCGCCCCCTCGCCTCTACCCCCCGCGAGCCCTCACCGCTCGGCTGTCGTTGATGGCCCGGATCTGGTGCCCCAGCCCCTCGCCGCCCTGCGTGGCCCCGTCCCAAGCCACCGGCCGCCCCACGCCGCTCATCATCTTGTCCTGCAGCTCCTCGCGCACCGCCTGGATAGGAGGGAGGAGGTGTAAAGTAAGGTGAGGGTAGGTGGGGGCACGTGGTAGGGGGACGAGGACAGGAGAGGGTGGGTCCAGGACGGGTTTCTTGAAGATGCAGCGGACTTGCACACACACAGGCACCGCTCGGCGCCTCGGACCTAGGCGCCTCGGACCTAGGCCACCACCCCAAGGGCCCACTAGTAAGGATGCACACTGAACATCGCGTGCTCTCCGTGCCCCTCAACCCCGCCCTGCAGCTCCCTACCCATGCCGCCGCCTCCTTATCCAGCCAGCCTGCCGAGCCCCCACCTGCCGTCCCCCTGGCCCCGATCTATGACCCCATCCACCTCCCGCCCCGCAGGTGCGCTCACCAGCTGCAGCTCCTCCTCTGTGGATCCGAAGATGTCGGGGCGCGACACCGCCAGGCCCACCAGATTGCGAGTGATCTCATCGTCCGTGGCCTGACAGGGGGAGGGGGTTGCGTGATGGGTTCGGGGGCTTCGAGGACTGAGGCATAGCAGCATGCCGGGCCCCAGCGGCCTGGCAAACAGGAGTTTCCTAGATCAGCGGGGCGCGTCCATCTGCGAGCCCGCGGTCGGCCCGCCGCCTGGTCCTGGCTCCCCTTCTCAACCATCAATGAACTCCCGCGCGTTCCACCCACGCGCTTCCCCACCCACGACCCACCTTGGTGGTCTCACGGATCTTGGAGAGCATGATCTCGCGCTGCTCGCGCCAGCGCGGGTCGATGAGGGAAATGCGCATGTGCTCGGCCATCTCGCCAATGGGGATGAGCTCGCCTGGCGGTGCGGGAGGCGACCAAGGGAAGTGAGGAAACCTGGGTTTCCTGGAGCGCGGCACGCACGCCTCTCCTGCACTCTTGGTTTCAGCTCTGACCCCGTTCCGGAAACCCGCCCACGCGCTGCCTTGCGCCTGGCCCCACCCGTGATTGGCGACACCACGTATGCGCTGGGGTCGTAGGTGCGGCCCGCGTGCTGGCGGGCGGGGCGCTGGTAGTTGCGCACCACCTGGGGGGGCAGCGATGGCGAGTGGGAGGGCCAGCATGAAAGGAGGTAGTGCACCGCACGGCCTCACGGCCTGCACCGCACGGCCTGCACCGCACGGCCTGGCCCCGCCCGACCCGCCCGTTCCACGCCCCTCCCCTGCTTGCCTTCCCCCCTGGGAGACCGGCCCCCCCTGCTTGCCTTGATGGGGGCGTCGTCCTCGTCCATGTCCGCCTCCTGTTTTGGGGGGGGGGGGGGGTAAGAGGTGGTGAGAGGAGGTGTCTAGAAAGGGGCGGTCGGCCCCGTGGGCCCGGACCGTGTGGGCCCGCCCCCGCACTTCCGTGCCCCACAGCACGCACCCCATCGCCCAGCCCCTCTCGCCACCCTCCTTTGTTCCCGGGCCCCCCACCTGCGAGTAGGTAGGGCAAGGGGCTGTACCGCAAGGTCACCCCAAGCCCCTCTCCCCCTCGCCTAGCCCTCTCCCCCCCCACCAGCCGCCCACCTGCGTGTCCGGCGCCGCATTGGCCCCCGCCCCCCCGTTGGCCGCCGCCGCCGCCCGCGCCTCCTGCGCCGCCGCCTCCGCCACCAGCGCCTTCTCCCCCTCGTCCATCTCCATGTCAGCCTCCTAAGGGAGAGGGGGGGGTAAGGTTAAAGGGTTCAGGTTCGGTCGTTGCTGAGGTGCGTGAGCCGCTGTAGTGAGGTGGGGGTGACCTCATCTCGGCTCAAAGCGACGACTAGCGACAACTGGCAAGAGCCGCCACGCCCTCCTGCCTCAGGGCTCCCAACCCATCCACCTCCCGCCCGCAGGCCCCACCTTGGCCGCCTCCGCCGCCTCCTTCTGCTGCCCCACCCCGCCCCACCCCATCCAACCCCCCCCCATCCACCCCCCCCCACTGCCCCACCTTTGCGGCCTCCGCCGCCTCGGCCTCCTTCTGCTGCAGGCTCAGCGCCTCCAGCTGCTCGCGGCTCTTGTTCATGGCGATAACGTCGCGCAGCGTCAGGGGCGGCGGCAGCTCGGGGTCCTCCTCGTCCGCAAAGTTGATGGTCTCCACGATGACGAAGTCGTGCCAGTCGATGGCCTGACCAGGACATGGAGGGGCGGGGGGGGGGGGGGGAATGTTCGTACGTATCGGGGCGTGGGGGGGTGAAGATGTCTTTCGTGGGCGGTCTGCATCGGCTGCATGAAGCCACCCCTGTCCACCACGCCAGGCCTCGGGGCCGTAACCGCTCCGCTCCCTCCGGGCGCCGACGGTTGCACGGCGCTGCGGCCGCAAGCCCCTGCCACCCACGTCAGGGCCTTGGGCCGCGAGCGCTCCTCCCCCTCCGCTCTGTGTCCAATACGCAGGCCCCGACTCCAATGCCCTTCCCATCCTCCAGGTGTATGGAGCCACCCTTCCCTTTCCGGCCACCCCTCCCCTCATCCCTCCCCTCATCCCTTCCCTGCCCCACCCTTCCCGTCTCCCCTCCCCTCCCCCCTCCTCCCTTTCCAACCCCTCACCTGCACCGCCTGCCGCTCCCGCTCCGCCTCGTCCGCTGCGTCCTGCGCCTCCTTCTCGCGGTGCCGCTCCCACTCCAGCCGCCGCAGGGAGCGGTCAAGCACGCCGGCCCTGGGGGCATGGGTGAGGGGGGGCCGGCAGAGAGGCAAGGGAGAGGGACGTGGGAGGGGAGTGGGGAGGAGGGGGGACCGGCTGTTGAGCAGGAGCGCAGGGCTGGCCCCGTTTGTCCTCCGCGTCCCTCCCTTGACCCCCTCCCTCACTGGCTGATATCCCTCCCAACCGCTGCACGACCGCTCGACTGCTTGCCACGCACACAACGCCCTCGGCCCGCACCGCCACATGCTTGTCCCAACTGCCCTCCGCCTCCCTCCACCCCCCAGCCGGCTCCCACCTGTCCTCCGCGTCCTTCCCCAGCTTTTCCTTGAGCCCCTTGGCGGGCATCATGACGCGCGAGTAGGCGTCCGCCAGGGCCGTGAAGAAGGCAAAGAGCGAGTGGGTGGGCTTGAGGAAGTTGAACTGGGGTGGAGGGGGGGGGGGGGGGTGGAGGGAGGGGGTTGGGGTGAGGGAGGGTGCGGGGAGGCATAGCAGGCGGGGCCTCGCGTGGCGGTGGTCGTGGCGCGGTCGTGGCGACGCCAGGGCCCTGTAGTGCACTCCATGCCCTGCACGTACGGTAGCCCTCCCCCCACCTGCGGGTTGGTATGCTTCCAGCTGCTCAGCCCCGCCAGGAAGCCCTTGCCTACCCCCTCTTCTTGCCTCCCTTGCCCTCCCCCCCCCTGCCTCCCCCTTCCCCCCCCACCTGCGGGTTGGTGTGCTCCCGGCTGCTCAGCCCCGCCAGGAAGCCCTTGCCGTTGCGGGCCACGAACTGCGCCGTGAGCTTGATCACGTCCAGGTCCACGGCCGTGAGGCCCTCGGGCACGTGCACCTGACAGGGGGGTGGTGGAGGGACGGGTGGTTAGGTCGTGCCGGGAGGCAGCAGGATCATCCGTGAACGTGGAGCAAGCATTCCTTCCCCCCCTCCGCCCCCTCCCCGCTCGCCCCCACCGTGTACATCTCGTCCTCGGGCTTCTCCAGGGGCTTGATGGTGGCCTTGGCGGGCTGTGGCACGATGATGGCGGGGGCGGAGCCGGGGGGCGGGGCGCCGGGCGGGGGCGCGCCGGGGCCGCCGGGTGCGCCCCCCTGGTCCTTGGGTGCGCCCGCGTCCTCGCCGGAGAACTCCTTGATCTGAGGAGGGCCGGGTGGGTGAACAGATGTAAGGACGTGGAGAGAGAAAGGGTTTCAGGGTTTGCAGGGAGGGCGGACGGGAGGGTTAGCGTTGGCGAGCATCCTCCACCCCACCAGCAAATCCCCCACCCTCCCCCCGCCGCCCCCACCCGCAGCTTGTAGTATGCGTGGTATGGGTCGGTGGTGACCAGGAAGTTGAACTTGACGTTGTTCTTCTCATTGGAGAGAATGCGCTTCTCGAACTCGTTGCCTGGGGCGCGGGGAGGGAGGTTCGGGGAGGGAGAGGGAGGGTGTGGGTTTGGGTTGAGGGAGGTTCGGGGAGGAAACAAGAAGGCGGATGGGGCGTCGCTGGGCTGGGCGGGGCGGGTGGGCGCGGGCTGCAGGGCCCCGGCCCTCGGGCGGCGAGAGCCGCGGTCAGAGCCCTGTCCTTGCGTCGGGCGCCCCTCAGCGACCAAGGCCATCAGGGTATATGGGGTGCGGGGGCCATGGCCCAGGGCTGCGGGGGCAGCTGCCCGCCGCCGATGCGGGGCCCGCCGGGGCCGGCGCGTTCTGAAGCTGGGGCTGCCTGAGACGACCCCGCACCCCGGCCCCTCGCCAGCCTCAACCCAGGCCAGGGCCCCGCCCTCGGGCCCCGCCCGCCCCAGGAGCTGCTGTAGGTCGGCCTGCCGTCAACCGGCCTCCAAGCCGCATCCCCACGGCAGGGTGCTGGCTCGGGCCGCTGGCCGTGGCTGCCAACGCTGATGACTCGCCACCCCACTGAGCCCCACAGCACGTGCACAGCTGTGCCGTGGGCGAGCATGGGGGCACGGCTGCAAGGCCCTGTCGCCGGCCGCCCTGGGGCCCAGCGGGAGGAGGCCTGAGCGCCCAAGCGGCTGTGCCGGGCCCGCAATCAGGCACGGGCGCCCGCCCTCACACAGCCTGGACAGAGTCCTCCAAGGCTGGAGGCTGGTCAAGCCCTGACCCTGACCTGAGCTGCAGGCTGCTCAGGCCCTGCCCCGAGCCGCAGGCCCCAGGCGGGGGCATCAATGCGCAGCCCGCAGCCCCGGAGGACCGGACACGCGGGCGAGGGTCAGGCCGCTTGACGCTGGGCCCCCGGACCCCCGTATCGCTCGCGGCCCCTCGCTGGCCCCTGTGCACCCGGGGCCGCCTCTCCGGCCGTTAGCTGCTGCAGTGGGGCTGTGGTCGTGGGCTGGGGGCCAGGGCTGCTGCCGGGCCAGGCGTGAAACTGAAGTCCACCCCCACAGGTCCCCCCCCTCCGCGCACCAGCAGGCCCGTCCTGCCTGGCCCCGTGCCGGTCCCGCCGACCTCCCAGGGCCCTTCCCGAGACCCCAGGGCGCCTCCCTGCGCTAGCACGCACCGTTCTTGGCGACGAACTGCGCTGTTTTGTCGATGATGGCCCGGATATCGGGCGGCGGCAGAATCACGCCCACCGCGCGCGTGTGCGTGATGACCTTCTTCAGGCCCTCCAGGTCGGGGATGTAGGCCGCGGTGCTGGTCTGCGTCTCGCCCGCGACGACAATGTCCGTGCCGGGCAGCACCGTGCGGACCTCGCCCGCTGCCACGATAGCTCCCGCATTCTCCTCTTCGGCCCCCATGGCTACGAGCTCGCTCCGGGGAGCCCTGGGCTCCGCCGCTCCCGAGAGCCGCTCCCGCCTGGCCGCTTGTGAGGCTAGTTGACCGCTGGGGTCAGGTCCTTACGCTCGCAGGCTTACTACGGTCCTTGTCTGCGTGCGATTAAGTCCCTTTGAGCTCTGTGCTGGGTAAGTGTTGGGATCGGCGACGCGTAAGGAACCAAGGACCGGCACGAGGTCAAATGTACAGCTCTGCGTGTCAAGGACGTCGCGAGGTGGCCGAGTCTGGCGCGAAGTGGCCAAGGCATGGGGCTTGGCACCGCCATGGGCTGCGCAAGTGCACGATTAACTCGCTCTCCTTCAGCACACAGAACGACTCAAGCTCTAACACATGACGCAACCACGAAGATAACTGCGGCGTGCGGCCGCAGTAGTCCGTCTGCGTCACTCGCGCAGTTGTGCATTCGCCCGAAACAGACCCCCTGTCGTGATTAAGCACTGAGGCGCGCAAATGGGTCGACGCGCCGTGCTGGTGACGACCGCCTGCGTGGCAGCGCTGTCGTGGGTGGTCGGCCGCGTGCTGGGCCGGCGCGGCGTCAAGCAGAGCAAGGCGCGCCGGGTTCGGCGGCCAGAGCCCCTTACCTCCACAGACCCGGATGAGATCAGCGTTGTGGTGTGGAACATCCTGGCAGGTGTGTGGCCCCTGTGTCAGGGAGGGAGGAGGGCAGGGGACGCATCCCGTAGAGGCGGGGTAGCAGGAAGGCGGGGAGGGGGCATCGAGGTGAGGGTGCCTGGAGGCGACCGCGCGTGGCGGGACCAGCTCCAGTACCCCCCCCCCCCGAGCCCCTTGCCTCCCCCCTCCCCCCCTACAACCCCCCTCACCTCCCCTGAACCCCCCCCTCTCCCCCAGACCACTACTGCACCCCCAAGCGCTACCCCTACGTGCGCCCGGACTGGCTCTCCTGGCCGCACCGCTGGGCACTGCTTCAGGAGCAGCTGGGCTCGTTCGGGTCGGACCTCATCTGCCTGCAGGTGGGGAGGTGGGAGGGGGCTAAGGGAGAGTAAAGGATAGGGGAGCGGTAACAGGGACATCAGACAAGGAACAGGCAGGCGGGCAGCAGCTGGGGTCGTTCGGGTCCGACCTCACCTGCCTGCAGGTTGGGCGGGAGATGGGCTAGGTGTGTTACAGGTGTGCAGGTGAGGGGTCCGGAGGCCTTCGGTTGTTGCGGAACCTCGGCTGCCTGCAGTTTAGGGGCTTGTAGGGGGTCCACGGCCCGGCCGGGGAACCGCTTACGTGCACTGGGGACATGACAAGGGGGCCCTGGCGCGTTGGGGCGGGCTAGGCCGGGAGCAGGAAGTCCAGTCCACTTGCATAAACGCCTGCAACCGCCTACCAACCACCTCACCCATCAACCACCAACTGCCAACCGCCAGGAGGTGGAGCCCAGCCGCTGGCAGCAGATCCTGGACTCCCCCGCGCTTCACGGCTACTCGGGGATTATCCAGGTGGGGGGGTTGGGGAGGAGAGGGGGACGAGGCCGGGGCCGTTGAGAGAGAGAGCAGCGCAGCAATGGAAGATTACCATGGCATGCGCTTGCCATCACTGCCCTCCAACCGTCCCACCCATCCCACCCCACTCACACCCACTCCGCCCAACCAACGAACCACCTAACCAAATGCCAACTGCCCCGCCCAGGACCGGCGCGGCGACAACCTGATCGCCAACGCCATCCTGTACCGCACCTCCAAGCTGGCGCCCGTGTGGACCGAGAGCCGCAGTCGGGCGCTGCTGGCGGCCTTTGCGTTCTGGGACGGGCTCGGGCAGCAGCAGGTGGGGAGGGGGGAGGAAGGGGAGGGGGTGTTTGAAGCTGGGCGGGAGAGCGCCGTTGCGCCTGCGCCGGGGAAGCTAAGCTTGCGATGGTGCATACCACCGAGAGGTCCAGAGCTGAGGAGGGGGGGGAGGGGGGGGGAGGGGAGGTGGAAGGGGAGCAGGGAGGGAAGCAAGGAGGGTGGGAGAGCGGTCGGTGAAAGCCTGTGGCAGCCGCACGCGCTGGTGTGGGGAGGGAGAGTGGGAGGGCCGATGCCTCACCCCCTCCCGCTCTGACCCCTCCCCTACCGCTCCTCCGCTCCCCTGCCCCCCTCTCCCTCAACAGGTGCTGTGGGTGGCAAACCTGCACCTGGAGGGCTCCCCATACCGCCCCAACGACCGCATTAGTCAGACCCGCTCGGCCCTTCAGCGCCTGGAGGCGGCGCAGCGGGAGCGCTCCCTGGCGCCCGGGGACGAGCTGGTGCTGGTGGTGGGGGACTTCAACTCGTGAGGGGGGGGGGTCCGGGGGGAGGGGGGAAAACGTGTGTGTATGGGAGGGGGAACGGGGGCTGGGCACGGGACGAGCTGGTGCTGGTGGTGGGGGACTTCAACTTGTGAGGCGGGGGGGTTGAGGGAGGGGAGGAGGGGGGAAACATGTGTGAAGGGCTGCTCGCATGAGCCGGGGATTCGTAGGCGCGGTGATCAGCCGGCCGGCCTTAGATACGGGACCGAGGCCCGAGTCGTGTGTGTGAAGGTGGGGCGGGAAAGGGTGGGCACGGGAGTCAGGCAATCCGGCCGCTGGGGTGTGGTGGGCTCGGGTGGGCTCCCGCCTGCCCGCCCCGCACCGCCCTTGACCCCATGTGCTCCCTCCCGTGTTCCGTGATCGCAGGGGGCGCTCCGAGAGTGTGTGCCATTTTCTGCACAGGTGGGGGGGGGGGGGGAACGGGAGGCGGGGGGGCACTGGAGAGGCCGGCAAAGCGTGGTGGGCTCGGGTGGGCAAGGGCGAGGCGGCTGCGCCTGCGAGGGGCGACCGCACGGATTGGACGTCACGCCGTTGCTCCCTCCCACAGCGCTACGGCGCAGGGGCATAGGGGCCCCATGCCCCCGCGCACCCCGCCCGCCCGCCGCTGAGGCACGGGGCCAGGGCCGTTGCACTCTAGCCCAGCGGACGGAGGACGGCGGGAGGGGGGCTCACTTTGCGCACGCGATGTCTTGACTCGGGGCGGTCTGAGACATTGCGGCACAGGGGCTCGGGACCAGGGCCGTGGTTCGAGGGCCCGGCAGCCCCTGCCCAGAGCCGTGTGAAGCGCAGAGGCACAGGCGCTCAGGGCCAAGCCCATCGGGCGTCAGCACACCAGCCCCTGCTCTTGTCTTGTTCCTATACTCTTCCTCTACTCTTCCTCGACTCTTCCTTCATTCTTCCTCTACTGTCCTCTACTGTTGCAGGGGCCGCCTGGAGGGGGGCAGCACGGAGCCCCACCTGCCTCGGGTGGAGGTGACCAAGGTGGGCGGGGGGAGGGAAGGGAGGGTTCGGAGGGGGGTCAGAACTGGGGAAGGGAATGTGCAAGGGCAAGGGCCAAGGCCACAGAGCACGAACTGCTTTCCCTCACACCGTCGCAGACCTGAGTTCCAGACCTCTCCTGCCTCTCGGCCCCTCCCTCCCACCCGGCCCCCCACCGAATCCCCATCCCAGACCTCCATCGCGCACCCCTTCCCCCTGCACGAGGCCTACTCCAGCGGGGGGCACGAGCTGCCCTTCACACGCAAGGTGGGGACACGGCGGCACGTGGGCACTCGGCCGATTGAGGGGGGAAAGGTGCAGGCTCGCACAGCGGGGGGCGAGTCCCGGGCTCCCGGCTCCTTGGCCCCTTAGTCAGAGGGCCGCCCCCCAGCGCAGCTTCCAGCCGCATAGCCCCCAGACCGCACACGCCGAACGGTCGGCTGACCCCGTGTGTCCTCCGACCCCACCCCCGCCGCCTCCGCCTCCGCCCCTGCCTACCCCTGCCCAACGCCGCCCCGGCCTCCGCCGCCTTGCCTACCCGCCTGGCCGCACCTGCCACCCCCACCTCCCACCCCCAATCCGACGCCCCAACGCCCACCGGCCCCACACACCACGGCCCTTCGGACCCCAAAGGTCCAGAGCCCGTCGGGCCCCGGCACTTCGGATATGGCCCTCCGTTGGCCCCAATCAGTCCAGCCCCTGCCCCTGCTGCTGGCGTTACTGGCTGGGCCTGGGCCGGCCCTTGGGCCCAGGATGGGCCTGGGGCGGGCCTGGGGGCGGGGCCCGTACGCGCCGACGGCGGCGGCGGCAGCGGCGGCGGCGGTGGCGGCGGCGGCGCGCGGGGGGCGGTGGTGGCGGCGGCTGCGGGGGTGGTGCCAGTGGCAGGGGCCAAGGGTGGGGCGGAGCGGGTTGCGGAGGTGTGGGGCCGGGCAGGGATCGAAGTTGCGAAGAGGCTCGTTACGCGCTTTGGGGCTGAACGCTTCTGGCGCCTCTTCACAACGCAGCCGCCCTCCCCCTCCCTCGTCCACTTTGACCCCCGCCGGATGCGGATCTGGATCTGGATCCGGATTGAGGGCTTCCGCTACGGCCGCTCCACGCCGCCGTCCTTCGTCCCGCTCCGCACCCCAAGGTCGACCCAGCCACACCTGCCTCCCCGTCCTTACCAACTCCCCCTTCCCTCTTGCCTCCCCCCCCGCTCCCTGTCAGGTGCCCGCCCTGGCCTCCACGCTCGACTTCATCTGGGCCTCTTGCCAGATGGAGGTATCAGCCCTGTACTGGTGGGTGCTTGGGGGCGAGGCGGGTGGTCTCGATCTCGGAATGAACTTTGAGCTGAGGGGGGGGGGCAGGGGCAAGGGGGAAGGCCCGGGGGGACGGGGAGCCAGATGGAGGTGTCAGCCCTGTACTAGCGAGCAGAAATGGGGCCGGCGGGCAAGGGGTGCACTGGTGGTGTGTTGATGCCACCCCCTGCCACGAACACGTCTGCGGGTCGAGCGGTGGGTGGAGCAGAGGTCCCAGCGAGCCACGCGTTGTGTTTGGCTGCACCGCTGCAGGGGGGACGAACCCTCTGCCGACTTTACGGGTCAGGCCCCCTGCGCGTGTCTGTCTCCAGAACCCCCATCCCTCCCCCCCCTGTCCCTCCCCCCCCATCCCTCCCCCCCCCTGTCAGGCCCGTGGAGTGCCGGCACGAGGGCCTCATCTCGCTGCAGGCGCTGCCCAACCAGCACTACCCCTCGGACCACCTGCCCATTGGGGCGCTGCTGAGGTGCAAGGTAGGGAGGGGGAGGAGGGAGGGAGGGGGAAGGAGGGAGGGGGCATGCCATGCCATGGTGAGACCGGGCTCCCCCTGCCCCCCGCCTCCTAATTACCGCCTCCTGATTACCGCCTCTTGATTACCGTACTGCGCCTGTGGCACTGACTCCTTGTGTACGCGCTAGCCCTTCCGCGCAAATGCTCGTCTCTCCTCCGCTTGCCCCCCGCCACCCGCCACCCGGCCCTCCTCCTCTCCACACGGCCCCCACGATGCACTCACGCACACACGCGCATACACGCGCCTTCCTCCCCCCGCTTTCCCCCACCCCCAACAGCACTTCTACGCCGACCCCGAGTTCGGCGACACGCACCCGCCGCCCCCGCTCGACCCCGCCGTCACCCAGGTGCCCGCGGCGGTGCAGGTGCGCCGGGGAGGGCAGGGAGTGCACCGCGGTGGGGTCCGCAGAGGGGGTGGGGGTAGTGTGGCTTGGTGTCCCCTTTCACGGGCTGGGGGGCCTCGTGGAGCTGCGGGGCATGGCAGACACACATACACATCTACGCGCAGCCTGGGTCTTGCGCTTTGCGCTTTTTCGGGGCTTCCTACTTCTACAACCAGGGTCAGCACACGCCCATACCCCGTGGAGCAGCCCTCAGAACACCATATACACACACGTCTTCCCGCCCCTCCCCCCCCCCGACCCCAGGACTTCTCCCCCGGCCCCGAGGCCGACCCCGTGGAGCTGCAGGGCATGACCGGCCCCTCCCCCCTGAGGGGGCGGTCCCGGGCCTCCACCGCGGCCAACACAGCGCCCGGGACGCCCCACGTGGACGGCGCCCTGTGAGGCGGGGGCGGCCTGCGGGGAGGAGGACGAGGAGGAGGCCTGTGGGGAGGTACCTGTTGGGCCGGAGGCGGCTGCTGGTGCTGATACCCTGTGGGTCCGGACATGGCTCGCGACGCTGAGGCGGCTTCACACGGTCGCGGCCTGTGGGGGCGGCCTGTGGCCGTATGGGCAGGAGGAGGAGGCCTGTGGGGAGGTGCCCGGTGGAGGTCGGACATGGCCTGCGATACTGGCCAGCGGCCTGAGGGGGCAGTGCCGGTGCTCTCAGAGTGGTACCGGGCCCGCCCCCGTACGCCTGCATGGAGGGTACCCTGTGAGGAGGAGACGGAGGCCTGTGGGGCCAAGTCGGCCCGCGAGCGGGCGAGCGGTGCAGAAGCGGCGGGCAGAGAGGCGGTACCGGGCGACTGAAGGGCGGTACAGGTGAAGGGCGGTACAGGTGTCAACGGTACGCCCCGCGGCTAGGGCTGTGCAGGCGTTGCTTGCTGTCAGGGGGTGTGGGGCTCGTTACATAGGCTAGGCGACGGTGGGTGCAATCGGACGCGGGGGTGGTGATATGTAGGGGCCTGGGGCTGGGCCCAAGCAAGGGCACATCGGACTGACGACTGGAAGTGACGACAGACGCGGAGGACTGTGGAGTGCGTGGAATGGGGACTGGGCGAAACGCAGGGGCAACCACCCTGGCGCGGAGTGAGGGGCGGGTGGGCGTGGCCCCGCGCTGCGCATATGCAGGGGCGCAGTGAGGGGCGAGTCGGCCCGGGAGGTGGCTAGGGGTAGCTGCGATGGGGGCCCGGCGGGGGCTGAAGATTTGGGGATACCCCGGGGCCCTCACCCCTCACTGGCTGGCTGGCCGGCTGAGAGAGGCTGTGAGCGGGTAGCGCCACCCACTGGGGCCGTGGTGGAGCCCAGGGGCCGGCGTCGTGTGGGCCGAGCGAACCAGGGTTGAGGCCGGGTCGGCATTTGGGTGGCCGGTCCTTTTTTTCCTGGGTGTGAACCCGCTGCGGTGGGGGGGTCTGCAAGGCTGGCCGAGGAGCGAGGATGCGATGTGGGGTGCAGCCCAGCCCTGGCGACGTGGCGGCGAGGTCCCATGAAATGATGAAACAGTGAAACTATCGGTGGTCCCAATACGAGTCCATAATTCCATATCGGTGGCGACCACTACTGCGGGCTGCGTGGGTGCATGCCAAGGCCACGAGAGGGACGCCCTCCTCCAGATGGGCCCAAGACGCCGTGTCCGGGTCCGGGGCCTGGGGGGAACCAGGCACGTGCGTGTGTGTGGCAGCTTCGCACGTGACGTGTCCTGGGCCCCGCCTGGCCCCACTGGGCCCCGCCTTGGTAGGCGGTGCCCCGGTGTCTCCGGCGCAGGGCTGCGTGAGTGAGTGGGCCGGGTGGTGGGGCCCTGAGGCCTTCACAGTGGGGCGGGAGGGCTGCTGGAGGCAGCTGACCCGAAGGGATCGAGTCGAGTCGCACGCAGGTGCGAGCTGTCGGGATGCGGTAAGAGCGCAGCTGCGCGGCTGACGACGCCTGGGGCTTGGAGGCTGCGGCCGCTTACACGCGCAGCGTTTGAGGAGGGTATGGTCCTGGAATGCTTTAAAAATGTTAGCTAGGGCCCGGGAGAGGCGGTGCTTGGGTTAGATCGGATTGGGAGCCTTGGGCGGCCTACGCGGCCTAACGTGGCGGGGCAATCCCCGCCCGCACGACTCGCGACACCTCACTGCCCACTCGAGGCTCTTGCACTAATCACATCACTCTGCACTACGCCAGCTGTGCAAAGCATATCTAGGCGATCAAACGGCTTGTGTAGTTTTGAATCGCTCCTTCTGTCGGGCTCAAGCAAATGCACACAGCGCTTGCAGATGTCGAAGCTCTGCGTCGCTGCTAGCTGCTGATGGACGCGTGGGGCTGCAGCACTCAGAGGACTTGGTGCGCCAGCCCATCTCCTAGCTGGACTTGGACGGAAGTCATAATGGACGGTGTCGTTTGGCTTCGCGACTACGTGACGGCCATTCGAGCTGGCAGGCAAGTCCGGGGCTCCGGGCAGGCCTCAGCTAGCAAATTTGCGCGGCCTGGTGCTTACCCCACCCTCAACACGCCCCTGCCTGCAGGATTCACCCCTTCACGGTCGTGGAGCGGAAGGCGCGCTCAGCCACGCGAAATGAGCCCTGGTGGGGTGCTGTAGATGTGCAGATGTCGCGCTGTCGGTTTACACAGCCCAAGCCGCTGGCCTTGCGCCGACCTAGCGTGCTTTCCAGCAGCTGTGAAGCGATCCCGGCATATCTGCGTCGCGACAGGGCTGGTTCGCGACAGCAACACCCAGCAGCTGCCCGAGTGAGCGCGCTGCGCCTCCCCTCACGCACGCAGGGGCCCCACCGGCACTATGCTGGCCGAGCTGGCCGAGCTCTCGAACGATCCACAGCACCTACAAGTCATATTTGTAAGTCCGAGGCGGCTGGGGCAGGCTGAGGTTGCGGTGTCCGGGACCCGCCGCGAGCGACAGCCGCTGCGCCCGACCCGCCCGCCGGCCCCCTCGGCAACCGGGGTGTGCCTGTTGGGGCGCCCTTGCCTCTTCTGCTCCCTAGAGGGCCTGCAACCCATGTTGCACGCTGCTAGAGGCGGTGGATCGGTCGATTGGTCGATCGACGTGGTCTCCTGCCATCTCTTCCCCCTTCAGGCTGTGCTCGACTACCGCATCCGCAGCGCCGAGCACAAGTGGCGCTGCGTGTATAAGGTAGGCAGGGGCATGGGGGGCTAGGGCGGGGTGGGATGGAGCTTGGACTGGCCGGTTCCGTGCCCGTAGTCAGGGTCGCTAGCTGGGCGGGGCGTTCTCCACCCCTGTCCCCGACCCCCCTGCATGCCATACTGGCAGGTCTCAAGCACAGGCGGCCCCATCACAGACCTTCAAGGTTGTTATGGCTTCCCTCCATCCCTACCATTCCCATGTATACAGGCCCTGCAGGTGCTCGAGTTCCTGCTCAAGCGCGGCTCCCCCCAATGCCTGGCGGCGGCGGGGGAGCTGCTCGTGCCCCTGGCCGCGCTGTCCAACTTCCAGCACGTGGGCGCGGACGGCAGGGACTACGGCTTGAACGTGCGCGTGAGGTGCGCACGGCGGCATGGCAGTACGGCAGAGGAAGTTTTGGGTTAAGGTTGCGCGGTGTGGGATGCAGGGGATGGTGTGTGCTGCAGGGGATAATGTGTGATGCAAGGGATGATGGGCACGTGGAATGGGGGACGCAAGCGGGCCCTCCTCCCTCCGCGTCTCCCTCTCAGCTCTCCCCCGCTCTCAACCCCCTACCTCTTGCCTCCTCCCCCCACCCACCACAATCTCAGGGCCGAGGCCGTCAAGGCGGCCATCCTGGACGCCGAGGGCCTGGCGCAGCAGCGGGCGGCGCTGGCGGCTCGGGCGGGGGCGGGGGCCATGCGCTTCGGGGGGTACTCGCGGGCCGACATGGCGGCGGCGGGGGGGGCGGGAGGGGGGGGAGCGGGAGGAGGCGAGGCGGCGGCCCAGGGCGGCGGGGACGGCGGGGCGGAGGCGTGCCGGCAGCAGCAGCTCTTTGTGGTGAGTGCTGCCATGGGGAAGGTATGGGCGGGGCGAAGGGATATGCATGGGTTGTAGGCTTCAGGGGGTGGGTGTGGGGGGAGGGTATTGGGCGGCTGCCTGGCGGGCCGGGGTCTGGGCTCCGAGGGGCCAGGGCGATGCAAACCCGGCTGCCCGACAACTTGGCGAACCGCCCTGGATAGCCCTCACCCTCACGACCCTTTTCACCCCGCCCCCACCCCACCCCCCCAGGCCCCGGCCGGCCGCCTGCCCTCCCCGCCCAGCGGCCCCCGCGGCGCCGGCGAGAGCAAGGGCGTCACCTTTGAGCAGAACAAGCGGCAGCTGGAGGCCCTGCGGCAGCTGACCATGGCGGAGGTGGGTGGAAGGGGCGGGGGAGGGGGCGAGGGGGAAAGCGTGTGTGTATTGGGCACGGCGGGGTGGGCATGGGGGGTGGCATGGAGTCGGAGGCCCTGCGGCAGCTGACCATGGCGGAGGTGGGTGGCGGTGGCACGAGGACGCCTACCCACTGTCGCAAACCCCTTATCGTCACAAGCCTTCATCCGCCTTCCCCCCTCCTCCCCCCCCTCCTCCCCCCCCCCCGCCAGGGCAACCGCGTGTGCGCCGACTGCGCCTCCGGCTGCGCCGCCGCGCGCCCCACCTGGGCCTCCATCAACCTTGGGGTGTTTGTGTGCATGCGATGCGCGGGCATACACCGGGGGCTGGGGGTGCACGTGTCCAAGGTGGGGTGGGGGGCGGGCGGGTGGGGGGGCGGGTGGGGGGGCGGGTGGGGGGGCGGGGGTGGGGGGATGGGTGGGGGGGCGGGTGGGGGGGGCGGGGGTGGGGGGATGGGCCGCCTTGAGGGATGGGCGCGGATCGGGTGCGTGCTTGGAGTGAGGGTCAAGGACATGGGCTGGTGCCTCGAGCGTGTGCTCGAAGTCACCCCACCGCTCCTCTTGGGTGCCAAGGGCGGAGGCGAGGGTGGGGGCGGGGGCGGCTTGACATGGCTGCTTCCCGCCGCACGCTGCCCCTGCCCCTTGTTTTGACTTCCTCCTCTTCCCCTCCCTCTCCCCCTCCATCCCCCCCCAAGGTCCGCTCCACCACGCTGGACACGTGGCTGCCGGAGCAGGTGGCTCTCATGGCCCGACTGGGCAACAAGCGGGTGAGGGGTGGGGGGTGGATTGTGGGTTTGCACCCACTGGGGTCTTGAAAGACGAGGTGTGGAGGCTGCCCTGGGCGGCTCAACGACGGGGGGTGAGCGGCTGGACGTTCGACGAAGTTCGGCAGAGTCCGACCGACCCTCTCAAACAAGGGGCCCCAACCCGCTCTTTCCCTCCACCGTCCACACCCCGCAGGCCAACGCTTTCTTCGAGGCGACCCTAACCCCCGCCATGCGCCCCCCGCGGGACTGCACTCCGGAGCTGGAGCGGTTCATTCGGCTCAAGGTGGGGCGGGGGGGGGGGGGGGGAGGGGGAGGGAGGATGGAAGAGCGGGGAGGGGGAGTGGAGGGTGGAATGAAGGGGCGCAAGGGAGTCGGGAGGCGGAGGCGGAGCACGGCCACGGTCACCGGTTTCCTCTGGGATTCCTGTGGGCTCTCCACTCAACCGCGCCCCCCCCCCTCCCATCCCGCCCCACCCCCCAGTACGCGGACCGCGTGTGGGCGGCCAAGGGCACATGGCCCCCGCCCGAGGACCTCCTAGCAGCGGCCGCAGCGGCAGCGGGCGGCGCCCCCACCGCCTCCCCGTCCTCCGGAGGGGGCGGCCCCGCCCACGCCACTGCCGCCGCCAGCCCCGCCCCCGCGGCGCCGCACCGGCCCAGCCACCACCACGCCTGGTCGCACCCGCTGCCCACGGCCTCCCCCTCCCACCCCGGCTCCATCGCCTCCCCCCCGGCTCCCCCTATGTCGGACTGGGCCGCCTTCCCGCCGCCGCCCCACGCCCCCAGCCCGCCGCCTTCGGGCCCCGGCTCAGTACCCGCAGCCGCAGCCGCCCCCACGACCGCGGGACCCACGGGCTTGTTCGGGGACGCTCCCCCGCCTTGGGCCGTCCCTGCCCCCGCCGCCTCCACCTCCGCCTCCGCAGCTGCGGCCGCCTCCGGTGCCTCCACCCCTGGGCCGGGCCATGCGGGCGCCAGGACAGGCGTGTTTCGGCTCCTGCCGCCGCCGCCTGCACCGGGCCCCGGGGGGCCCGGCCCGGGCCCCATCGTGCCCTGGCGGGTCCCGGCCGGGCCCGGCGGTTCTGGCGGAGGCGGCAACGGGGGGGCGCTGCTGCTGGACCTAGACAGCGACACGGGGGAGGATGAGGGCACGGAGGAGGGCGACGGCAGCGGAGGGGGCGCGCCGCGCTCGGGCCAGGGTGAGCCGCGTGGGCGCGTCGTGCGTTCGTGCGGGCTCTTGCGCGGGTTACGAGCGTCTGTATGTCTGTATGGCTTTCAGAACCGCCCTGATCATAGCCGACCACTCATACGGTACCCTGCCCAATGGGACTGTCTGTAGGGCTCTCGCCTGCGCCTTCCCCGTCCCTGATCACCCCCCCCAAATCTTCCCCCTTGTGATCCCCCCCTTCACCCCCCCACGCAGGCGACGCCCTGTGGGACCTGCTCGACCCCTCCCTGGACGTAATGGCGTGGCTGGACCGGACGGAGGGCGGAAGGGGGGCCCAAGGGCCGGGCCCGGCCGGGCCCACGCCGGGCCCAATGCCGGGGCACCAACCGCAGCCGCAGCCGCACACGGCGCCTCGGCCCCACGTCCCGGGATCCGCCACCACCCCCGCCGCCCCCGCCTGGGCCCCTCAGTACACCCCCTCAGCCATCTCCGCACCCCACGCCGCGATCCCCTTGTCCACGCCGCACGGGGGGACCCCGCTGGGCCCCGCCCAGGCCCAGCCGGGCCCACAGCAGCTCTTTGCGGGCCACCACCCGGCGGTGGCGGGCGTCACGGGCGCATCAGTCATCGTTACGTCAGAGTATCCGGTGTACGACATGATGACGCCCATGCCCACGGGCAGCGCCGTGACGTCCATCTCGTCCTTTGGCTCGTCCGCTTTTGGGACGAGCCCGCAGCCGCCGGCGGCGAACCCAGCAGCGGCGACGGCGGGCTATCTCGGCGCCGTACACGCGTCGCCCTACACGCACGGCGCAAGTGCACTGCCGTACATGGGCAGCCCGTACGGCACGCCCGCGGCCGCTGCCGTACCGCACCACCACGGCCATACGGTCTCGGCACCGCCACGCAACTTCGCCCAACAGCCCTACGGCGCCGCCACCCCCGCCGCCGCCAATGGCCCTTCGTCGGCCGCCGCCGGCGTAACGCCCGCTGGCGGCGCGCCGCCACTCCGCGGCGGCGGCATGGGCATGCGCGCCGGGGCCCCGGGACCTGGATCCACGCCCGGACCTGGATCTGGATCCGGTCAGGCCGGCGCCCAGGATCTGGATCACCTGCTGGCGGAGCAGCTGGCGGGGCTGGGCAGCAGCCTGGCCGGTGGCGGCAAGGCGGGGCCGGGGGGGGCCTCCTGGTTGCCCACGGCAGGGGCGGCGGCGCGGTTGCAACCCAGTGCGTCTGCGCGGCGGCTGGGCGGCCCCGTCAACCGTTAGCGTGTGCTGCCGCTTAGATGCCCTAGGCGGGCTTGTGGGGGGTCCATAAGGGGGTTTAGGTGCACGGCGGCTTGCTTGAGACTTGGCGGGTTGAGTGGGTTGAGTGGGCAGAGGGTTGGCTGAGCCGTGGCGGGCTTGCGGGGGCGAGTTGGTGGGGGCGAGGGATCGGACGGCGCCGGCGCGTTGAGGAGTTCGGGGGTCTGAGCATGGCAGGTGTGGCGGCGGGTGGGGCTGGAGGGGTGGGGCGAGGGAGGCCATGGGCGGGGCGACCAGGGGGATAGCGCTTGGAGGTCTTGGTCAGGTCGGGCCTTGAGGGCCTCGAGGAGGTGCAGTAAAGGGGCGATCCCTGGGCCTAGGTGTGCTAGTAGCCCCTGTTCCGAAAGCTGTGAGAGCCTGGATTTATGGATCTGCACGCAGCACGAGGCATTTGTGAGGGAGGCAGTGCCGCAACTCATTGCGTTGAAGTGTTGCGGAGGCCAGGCCGTAAGAGACAATCCGTGGTCTGCACGAGCTGAAAGCATTGCGTCCCTTGATTCGTGTGTGAGCGTAGCGCAAATAACCGGCCAGCCCTTTGTGTTGGGCACTGACTATGCTCTTCGTCATTGGACCAGTGGCGAAGTCAGGGTATGGGTAGCGCAGGTAAGTTGTCTGGTGAGTTTGGGTGGTACCAATTTAAATGTACTGTTCCGCTTGCGCAACAGGTAGCTTGGGAAGATTCCCGGTTCGGTTGCTTTCGGCTGCAATTGCGGCTGGCGCCAGCCAGCGCTGGCAGTGCAGGGGAGGTTATTCCCGGCAGATTCCCGGCAGGTGGGTAGCAGTGCCTTGGGGCGGAGGGGACGAGAGTAGCGCCTGTAAGCACGGGAAGCGTCTGGCATAGTAAGCTGCACTCCCTCCAGACACGCACCTCCTTACTTGCGAGTTCCACCATGCAAGGAGTCCACGTCTCCACGTTCCGGGAAGTTCATGATCCATGGCCCACAACCTGCAGCCGGACACAACCGGACCGGCCCGGACCGCGGGGTACGACTTGCTGCGCTGCGTCCTCAGCCCTCGCGTCATGGGCGGACCGCAGCGTGCTCACCTACCCACCGGCACCATCGGAGCACTTCATCAGGCATGCCGGTTCTTTGACTTCTTGTTCATCGCTTGGAGTCTGCCCCCATGTCCGAGAAGATACCCGGCTAGCTGCACGCACACTGCCCTGGCCTTTACGTACCGGTGCATGGGTGAGCCTCCATCCTGGTGGGCCCGGAGCATGAGGCTTGCTGATGCACGGTCCATTTACGGCACTCCTCCTGTCTCCTCTACATTCGCAGCCAATGCCTGCCTCGCGCCCTCTGTAGTGGCAACAGGGGACGCGATCAAAACCCAAGCTTGACACTGACCCGTCCGATAGTGATCATATGTACACGCCATAGATGCCGATGCCGTGCACATGCAGCATGTCCCCCTCTAAGCCCATACCGCCATACGCCCCTACGCCGGGCCCAGGCGGCGCAGGCGGCCCGTGGTTTCGTCCACAAAGACCAGCGCCCCCGACCCATCCGCCGCCATCCGCCCCGGGGAAGCGATGGCCCGATTCCCCGTGGCGGGGCCGTCGCTTGGGAACACCGAGCACACGGGCCGCGTGCAGCCGCCCCCGCCACTGGCTCCTGCACCGCCGCCGTCGTACCCAGCGGCCACCTTGGCAGCAGCCGTGGTGGGATCAAGTTCCAGGATCTGGCAGCGGTAGACATCACTCAGGTATACTAGGGAGCTGCCCGCCGCCAGCTGGGCAGGCCCAGGCCAGGTGGTCGTGGTCAGCGTGAAGGGGACGATCTCCACGTCCACGCCCGGCGGCGCGGCTGCCTTTGTGGTTGGCGGCGCCGCGGACGAGGTCCAGGTTGTCCACGTCGAGATCGGCCATGTGGCGACTGCGGCTGCCGACGCGGCGCCCCTGTCTCGCGCCACCCACCAGGAGGAGCACGAGTAGGAGCCAAGGCTTAGAGGAGTTTGCTGGAAGGCGAACATGTCGGCGAGCTCCCGGCACGCATTGCTGTCGTACTGTATGCCTTCCTGGTATAGCAGGTACATGTCGTACGTGCTCGTCCCACTGCTGGTCGACTGGTCGACCGCCCATGCGGTGGCTTGCACGCCCAGCCCAACGGGACGAGCACGTACGACGCCGCTGCCGGACAGGTCGACCGCCAAGACCAGGCCGGAAACGGTTTCGTACGGCGAGAGGAGCAGGAATGCGGCGCTGGCATTTGCGCCGGCAGAGGCGTCAACGGGCCCTGACAGGGCTATGCTTGAAGACAAGCGGCCCTGCAGCGGCGGGGAGAAGAGGGGATGTGGCCACTCCCCGGGCCTCACGTCAGCACCTCGTCCACAAAAGTTGCATGTCATGTGCCCAACGACGCCCCTCGAACTCCCTGTATGCTCCTCTTGACACACATCAACCTCACATTTCCGAAGACACTGCTGTTGGAGTTCGAAGTGTCTTGCTGGAACACCGTGCGACTGCGGGCGAAGTACCGGTAGGTAGGGGCAAACCAAAGGGCGGGGGGGAGCAAACTGCCGTCAGGTTCGTTGGGTGGGGGTACTGCTGGAAGGCTGGATGCCTCTGTGGAGGGACGGATGTCACGACCTCCCCGGGCTTTGCGGTGGCAAGGGGGCGGGTGGCGGGCGGGACGGATTATCGAGGCTTCATGCCCCCCTGGTCGATACGCAAAGCAAGGCCCCTCGAGCTCACAAGTGCCCACACCCCAGGGCCCAGGGCCCACGCACCTGCCTCCCGAGCCATCCAGGCTGATCTGCCGTACCAGTAGGACAGATTGGGAGCTGCGCGCCACCTCCCGGCCGTACTGGTTGTACTGGGTGGGGCCCGTTAGCGTTGCCACCACTGCGCAACGCAGAAGGCATGCAGGGTAACGACCCCCGCAGTCCCTCCAGGGTTAACCAGGCCTGCTAGATAGCTGTCGGCGTTCCTACCAGGGTAGTACAGCCACCCGCCCGCCTCGTCGACAGCCGCTCCCACCAAGCCCTGGAGGGCGGTAGGGGCAACGCAGTGACCGGAGATTGAGGGTACAGTGCGTTGCTCTGCGACCCTTACGGGCGGGAACGCACCGCGGCGCAGGGACGCGGGGCCCGGGCATCGAACAGCACCCACTCAGCCGCGTCGACCACATGGGTGTCGGTGAGGGCTCGGACCAGCTCGCCCGAGTCGGGGTGGACCTTGGGTGGGAGGGAGGGATGGGGTGTGTGTGGGTGGTGAGTGCATGGCAGCTGGGGCAAGGCACAAAGCCAGTCAGCCAGCCAGTCAGAAGCTCTGCAGAGCTGCCAAGCCTGCATGCATGGAGCCTCACTGCCACCTGCTCTTAGCGCTGGGGCCGGGGCCTCCAAGCGTGGCACCCACCCAGGCACCCACCTCACCGTTACGAGGGCTAGATTAGTTATTCGCCTCACCCACCCCACCTCATAGAAGGTGACGTTCAAGGTGCACTGCGTGACGTAGCCGCTGCCGTTCAGTACAAGCGTCACCTGCAGGGAATAAGCAGACCAAAGGCTGGAATCAAGGGCGGCACATTGCACGCTGCGCTACCTCAGATGGCTCGTTGGGCTCCCAGGGCCCGTAAAGCCCAACCCCACCAGTCCGTGCGCCCCACCTGTATGCTTCCGGGCAGGAGCAGGCGGCCGCTGGCCGACAGGACGAAGCCGCTCCTGCGGGAGCAGGACGCGGGCGATAGGGCACAGGGTGGGGCAGGAGGGGCGGGAGGCTAAGCGGGGCAGCAAAGAAATGGGTTACAGTGCATCCAACCTCCAGTCCTATCTTCGACAGCAGCACCGCTTCCTGCGCCTGGTTTGCGCGCAGCTAGCGGTTGGCTTGCCGCAAGGTAGGGCCCCTTCTTTGCCCCTCCGCCCATTCTGGCTTCTCGATCGGTCGTCCTCCCCCCCTGTGTGCCCGGCAGGTCACGTCCCTCGCTCTCTCCCACTCAGCGTTTGGCAAGGATACTGCTGCGCTGCCAGGGTGCTTGCATGGGTGTCACCCACCTCTGTGCGTCCTCGGGGACGCTGGGGTGGAGGGGCACGGTGGAGAGGGTGCGCGGCGGAGGAGGCGGGAGAGACGGGTACGTGCCGTAGGGGCCGGCGGAGGCGGGGGCCGCGGGCATCGCGCAGTTGGACACTGGGCAAGGAGCTGCCACAGAGCGCTGAAGCAGCGAGCACATCATGAGCGAGAGCATTGCGAGAGCCGCGGCAGGCAGTGAGGCCATCATGGCCATTACTATGTTTTCCGGCCGGCAGGCACGGAAATCCGTCACTTGGTACGGTGTAATAAAGCGACAAGCCGAGCAGTGGTGTGGTTCCGGAAATAGGATAGGTCCGCGTCTTAATCGTTTGTTCCGACGTTCCTCGGGGCTCCACTGTGTAGCCTTGGAGTTCTCAGCTTTTGTGCAAGGTAATTTCCAAAGCCTAGCGATGTGGCTGGGTTACGCAGCCAGCCATGTACGCACACCATGTACGCATACGTAAAGCGAGTTGGGCAACTACCGGGCCTTCGAGCCCTAGCATGCCACAAACGAACGTAGCACGCAGCGTGCTTCCCCGTTTCCCGGGAATGAAGTTGGGCCGTCAGCCCCGGGCCGCCACGCACTCCAAGCGGCCCCCGCGCGGCCCCGGGACCCCGGGTCCTTACCTCGGCCCCCGGCCCCCCATACCGCTCAACACCCCCGACCGTGCGTCTTATCATAATCCGTGTGCGCTTCCACCGGCGCGAACTGGTGCCCTCTTGAGTCTCCGGTTGACAAGGCATCACCGCGTCGACACGTTGCGTGGCCCATCAATACCGTGCCGCATTAGGGGCATCAATTCGCCAAGATCCGATCGGGAGTCCCGACCGTCCCGCGCACGAGCCCAAACGTTCAAGGTACCTGCCGTCTGTTGCTCTGTTCACGGACCCCTGCCGTCTGGGAGGGAGGAAGTCAGCAGCCTCGCACCATCAGTCTCTCAGCAGCACCGCTGCCGCTTTCACCTTGCCTGGCCCTCAGAGTCCCGACGTGCCTTGCCTACATACTAGTCCCCGCCCGGGTCCCCGGGGCCCTCCGCCACGGAAGGGGCTGCACCGCCCTCCATGGCGTGGCCACGCACATGGGTCCTCCTGGGTCCGCGGCCATGCCTGCCTCGGGGCTCCGACTCCAACACCAGACATCCAAGGACCCTTCAGCGCTCGCCCGTGCGACCGCCCATGGCCCCATGCAGCGACCGTCCCCGACCACCACCCGTACGCCCTACCTACGGCACACCCGAGTCACAGCCCTACGGCCCTAGGCCGGGCTCAGGCGGCGCAGGCGCTTGGTGGTCTCGTCAAAGAACACCAGCGCCCCCGATGCGTCCGCCGACATCCGCCCCGGAGTAGCGATGGGCCGATTCCCCGTGGCGGGGCCATCGGTCGGGAAGATCGAGCACATGGGCCGCGTGCATCCGCCCCCGCCATTGCCCCCCGCACCGCCCTCATAGCCAGCGGCCACCTTGGCAGCGCCCGTGGCGGGATCAATCTCCAGGATCTGGCAGCGGAAGGGGTCACTGAGGAACACCTTGGAGCCACCCGCGGCAACCGTGGCCAGAGGCCAGGTGGGCGTGGTCAGGGTGAAGGGAATGACCTCCACGTCCACGCCCGGCGGTGCGGCTGCCTTTGAAGGCAAGTCTGCTCCCGCACCGGACCACCCCGAAGTCAACGTCACGACCGGCCATGTGGCGATTGCGGCTGCCGACACGGCGCCTTTGTCCCTCGCCACCCACCAAGAATAACAGGAGCCGTAGGACTCAACGTAGAAGGGGGTTTGCTGGAAAGCAGAGGATTTGGCAAGCTCGTTGCACGCATCGATGTTGCTGAGATCTAAGTACAGCAGGTATATGTCGTACTTGCTCGTCCCACTGCCGGTCGATTGGTCGACCGCCCATGCGGCGGATATCACGCCCAGCCCCACGGGACGAGCACGTACAATGCCGCTGCCAAATAGGTCGAGTGCCAGAAAGCTGCCCGAATAGCCGTTGCCCCAGTATTTACCGGTCATCCTTGGTATGAGCAAGAGGAACGCCGGCGCTGCTGGTGCGGCGTCGGCAGGCCCCGACAGGGCTACGCTTGGGGGCAATCCAACCTGCGCAGATGCAGAAGTCAGCGGTTGCTTGGTCAAGGTCGGAAGGCTAGCAGCTGCCCCCGTCTCACGACAGCCCGCACTCACATTGCTGAAGGGACTGCTGGAGTTGGTGACGTCTTGCTGCAGCACGGTGCTACCGCTGGAGAAGGGAGCGAGGGCAGGTTGAGGGCGGGTGGGGCTTTCACGTCGGGTCGCCAGAGCGTGAACAGCACGGCTCTCAAGGGTAAGCACGAACGTCCTGGGCTTGTGTGGGTCACGTGGGCTGTGGACCGACGGGGCTGGACGGTGGGACCCCAGAAGCTCCTAGACTCAGAGGGTCAGACATCCAGGCAACACCCCACAGACCCCACGCACGCACCTCCCTCCACGCCCCAGGGACTGTCTACCCACAGCACGCAGCGAGGGTTGCCAAGGACCCACGCCCAAGGTTGAGGAGTACCCCAACGCGCGGGCCCACAACCCAGGGCGCACTGGGCTCACGCACCTGCCAGGTGTGCCATCCAGGCCCATCCGCCGCACCCGCAGCGTGGCCTGGTAGCTCCGCGTATCCATACCGCCGTACGGGTCGTAGCGGGTGGGGCCCGACAGCACTGCCACAACTGCGCAGAACAGAAGACAGGAAGACAGGTTCAGGGCTGCCTGTGCTATCACTATGCCTCGCTACTAGCGCCGTAGGCGTCTGTCGACAGCCCTACCGGGATAGTACAGCCACCCGCCCGCCTCGTCGACCGCCGCTGCCCCCAAGCCCTGAAGATGGGTAAGAGGAGTGGGGTTGTGTGTGAAGGGCTGCTCTCGCTTGAGCCGGGAAACCGTGGGCGCGGTGGGGGTGTGTGTGTGCGTGTGTTCCAACTTGCATGGCCGCCACGACGACCCTAGGCGGTTCCCCAGCTCAAGCGTGCCCGGGCTACCCGTGTCATGGCCGAATGAGGGGTCTAGCAATGGTATCTGGGCCCCATGTCTGCGGCGTTCGGGAACGCACCGCAGTGCAGGAAGCCTGATGACCCTGCCGGGCATCGAACAGCACCCCTACTAAAGCGTCGACCACGTGGGTGTCGGTGAGGGCCCGGACCACCTCGCCGGAGTCGGGGTGGACCTTTGGGGGGAAGGGAGGGATGGGGGGGTGGGAGGGAGGAGGCGCGTGCATGGCGCTAGCTGGGGTAGCTGGGGCAAGGCTTCACACTCCTGTATGTTGGGGTACATGGTCAGTCCGAAGCTGCACTGCCCCTCTGACCTCTGCCCATGCGCAACCAGATCTCCGTCGCAACCCCCACCCCCACCCACCCCCACCCACTGCCACCCACCCACCCGCACCCACCCACCCCACCCCACCCCACCCCACCCCACCCCACCCCACCCCACCCCCACCCCACCCCACCCCACCCCACCCCACCCCACCCACCCCACCCCACCCACCCACCCCACCCCACCCCACCCCACCCCACCCCACCCCACCCCACCCCACCCCACCCCACCCCACCCCACCCCACCCCACCCCACCCCACCCCACCCCACCCCACCCCACCCCACCCCACCCCACCCCACCCCACCCCACCCCACCCCACCCCACCCCACCCCACCCCACCCCACCCCACCCCACCCCACCCCACCCCACCCCACCCCACCCCACCCCACCCCACCCCACCCCACCCCACCCCACCCCACCCCACCCCACCCCACCCCACCCCACCCCACCCCACCCCACCCCACCCCACCCCACCCCACCCCACCCCACCCCACCCCACCCCACCCCACCCCACCCCACCCCACCCCACCCCACCCCACCCCACCCCACCCCACCCCACCCCACCCCACCCCACCCCACCCCACCCCACCCCACCCCACCCCACCCCACCCCACCCCACCCCACCCCACCCCACCCCACCCCACCCCACCCCACCCCACCCCACCCCACCCCACCCCACCCCACCCCACCCACCCACCCCACCCACCCCACCCCACCCCACCCCACCCCACCCCAACCCAACCCAACCCAACCCAACCCAACCCAACCCAAACCCACCTCATAGAACGTGACGTTCAGGGTGCACTGCGTGACGAAGCCGCTGCCGTTCAGCGCGGGCGTTACCTGCAGGAAATAAGCAGACCAAAGCCTGGAATCAAGAGCGGCACATTGCACTCACCGAACACTGCGCTCAGATGGCCCGTTGGGCTCCCAAGGCCCGGAAAGGCCAACCCAACCAGTCCGTGCGCCCCACCTGCATCCGCCCCGGCAGAAACAGGCGGCCGCTGGGGGACAGGACGAAGCCGCTCCTGCGGGGGCCGGATCGCGGGCGGTAGAAGGGCGCGGGAGCAGGAGGGGAGTGAGGCGGGGAAGCAAAGCGGCGCGTGGCTCAGCGCAGTGGGCTACGGTGCACGGTTGGATAGCGGTTGGCTCCCCAGAAGTAAGGTAGGGCCCCGTCCGTTGTTGTTGTTGTTACACGGACAAGGGCATCCGGGCCCGGGCCTCCGGGCCTCGTGGGTCTCCTTCCAGTGTGCATGCCCCGCATGTCTCGTTCCTCTGGCTGTACGCTTTGTAAAGACACTTATGTATTGGCCGGGTACTAGCTGTTGTCACCCACCTCTGCGCGTCCTCGGGGACGCTGGGGTGGAGGGGGACGGTGGAGAGGGTGCGCGGCGGAGGAGGCGGGAGAGACGGGTACGTGCCGTAGGGGCCGGCGGAGGCGGGGGCCGCGGACGCCGCGCAGTTGGACACTGGGCAAGGAGCTGATACCGAGCTCTGGAGAAGCGAGCAGATCATGAGCGAGAGTATCGCGAGAGCCGCGGCAGGCCGTGCGGCCATCGTGGCCATTACTATGTTTTCCGGCCGGCAGGCACGGAAAGCCGTCACTTGGTACGGTGTAATAAAGCGACAAGCCGAGCAGTGGTGTGGTTCCGGAGACAGGTGCCCCAGGATAGGTCTGCGTGTTAAGGTCGTTATTCCGACGTTCCTCGGGGCTCCACTGTGTAGCCTTGGAGTTCTCAGCTTTTGTGCAAGGTAATTTCCAAAGCCTAGCGATGTGGCTGGGTTACGCAGCCAGCCATGTACGCACACCATGTACGCATACCGTTAAGCGAGTTGGGCAACTACCGGGCCTTCGAGCCCTAGCATGCCACAAACGAACGTAGCACGCAGCGTGCTTCCCCGTTTCCCGGGAGTGAAGTTGGGCCGTCAGCCCCGGGCCGCCACGCACTCCAAGCGCGGCCCCCGCGCGGCCCCGGGACCCCGGGTCCTTACCTCGGCCCCCGGCCCCCCATACCGCTCAACACCCCCGACCGTCTTATTCTAATAACCCGTGTGCGCTTGCACCCGCGCGAACCGGTGCCCTCTTGAGTCTCCGGTTGACCAGGCATCACCACGTCGACACGTTGCGTAGCCCATCAATGCCGCGACGCATCAACAAGGCATGAAGGTGCCAAGATGAGTCCCGACGTCCCGGCGGTCCCGCCAACGAGCCCAAACGTATATGGTAGCTGCCGTCTGTTTACGGACCCCTGCCGGCTGGGAGTGAGGAACAGCAGCCTCGCACCATCAGCCCCTCAGCAGCAGCGCTGCCGCCTCCGTTTCGCATGGCCCTCAGAGTCCCACCGTGCCCTTGCCTACTAGTCCCCGGCTCCCCGCCGCCGCATGAGCGAGGGACTGCTGCATTGCCTCCAAACCCTGCTGCCTCCATCTGGTCGGGATGGTTGTGTACGGCACTTGCGTCAAACAGCGTCAGCAGCAGCCCTCCACATGGATCCGCAGCAGCAGCCATGCCCAAGCAATGCCCAAGTCTTGCCCCCATGCAGCCGCCGTACCCGCACACCATAGACACGACCCTACCTACGGCCCTAGGCCGGGCTCAGGCGGCGCAGGCGCTTGGTGGTTTCGTCAAAGAACACCAGCGCCAAGGGGGGGGCAGGAAGTGTAAAAAACTACACCACGCTTTAACTTTGGAGAGCTCGACAAGAGGAGCCCAAATCCGCTCTCAGAATGAAAATCGAGATTCTAGGAAAAAAGTTATGAGCCCTCAAAGTTGGGGGGGGGGAGGGGGGGGAAGGGGGGTCCCGAACTTTTGTACAGCTCCCGTCCGAACTTTTTTCACAGCGGTCTGACGCAGCCCAAGGGCCCTTTCCTTGCGTAAACGTGTGGTATCAAGGAGAGGCTGAACCGTGGGTGTGCCTGAGCACCACAGACCATAGGGATGGTGGTCGAAGGGTGGCTGCGGGTGCGGGCCCCCCGGCCCCCGGGGCCCGGGGCCCCCGGGGGCCCGGGGGGGCCGGGGGCACGGCCCAGGGGGGCCCCCGGGGCCCGGCCCTGGCGGCCCCCGGGGCGGGCGCCACCCCGGCCCGGCCGCCCGCCACACCGGCACCCCGCGGGCATTGTAGACCACCAGGTGGCCATGCTGCGGGTGCAAGAATAACCGGAAGGGCCCGTGCAGACCCCCGGTGGCTGTCACGTTGCTCTTGGACTCCTCCCAGAGTGATGCCCAGACCGCTGTTCCGCCCCAGGTGTAGAGCACCAGGTTGCCATCGCCCTGCATGATGAGAAAGGCCTTGCCGTCAGGGGAGTAGACCCTGTCCTGGTATGTGCCGCTGATGAGGACCTCACCTAGCGCAAGTTCCCGCTTGCGGGGTAGGCCAAAGAAGCTGAGGGCGGGGCCTCCCGCCAAGCTACTCGGCGTGCAGCAGCACGGGCGCTCTGGCAGGCGTGCCGCCAACGCCGCGGGGGCATCAAAGAGGTTGGTGCTCTGCGGCCCGTACTTGAGCGTGTACTGCACCCAAACCAACAGGGCCGTGCTACCTGACTGCAGCGACAGCGCGTGGCTCTCGCCGTCCGCAAAGCTGAGCTGTGATGCGATCCCAAGGGGCGAAAAGAAGCCCAGCGCACACGTTGCATCGGGCGCCCCAGCAAGAGTCGTGTAGAAGTAGTTGCCTGCCTCATTAATGACCTTGGCCCAGATGTGTCGGCCGTTTGTGTCGTACGCCGCATACACGGTCTTGACGTTAAAGTACTGATCAAACGGGGTGTCGGGCAGTGGGGCCAGCTGTGCGGCGAGCGTGTCATCGGCATGCAGGATGTGCACCCCCTCTGCTTTATAGTCGCCGCCCGCCCACCACCCCGCCCGGGAGTTGTACCTGAACTGGAACAGCGTGTTGCCAAACGCATCTAGGGACAGCCCCGCCAGCTCACAGCGCGCGAACTCGAGCACGCTGCGCCAGCGCAGCTCGCCCGTGTCTGCCCAAAGCTGGACGAGCATGGTAAAGGGCATGTCGTTCACGGGCCTGTCCAAAAGGACCCGCTCTGCGCCGGACGGCTCCAAAAGCACGTGCGGGTGGCCCGCCCAGGTCATGGACGACATCAGCATGTAAACATTTCCCCCACTTGTGTCAAGTGCAGCGCCTGCGTGCATCGCGCCGTTGAACGTAGCCTGCCAGACAGGCACTCCATCCAGCGGTATGCCCGGCATACTCTCGCCAGCGGGATAGTCCTTGATGCTCGACCGCCACCCAAAGAGGTTATCCGTCAGGTATGCGGCCGTGCAGCAGGTCTCCGGTTCATTCTCCCGACGACTGAGCGACGAGGCAAGAGGCAGCGGGAGGGATCCAGGCGGGATCGCAACGGATCGGGGGGTGGAGGGGCCACAGCGGGTGACCCAAACCTGGCCGATAGGGTGGGGACCGGGCACCTGGGTTCCACAGCGGGGGCGGACTTGGGGGGCCCTGGGGATCGTGGGGGCGCTGGTTCTTGCCGCCCCGCCGCGCCCCCCGCAGCGGGCAGACCGTCTGCCACGACCCGACACGACCGATCCGTCTCGGTACCTGGCGGCGTTCTGCCTCCGTGTCGACGATGCTGCCGACTCGCCCAACCGCACGGCTCGCCGCACGGAGGAGGGCCTGGAGCTGACGATGTGCAACACGTGCCTCGCGGGGCTTGAAGGTGCGACAAGGGCAGCATGCAGCACCTGGGTGGTCCTGTTGTGAAGCGGAAATGATATGATGCCTGTTGCTTGCCGTGGCTGCAGGAGGACGAATCCCGGCCTTCTGCTTGGCCCGGCTCGACGGCGGTGACGTGCCCGCCCACCTGCCGCCGCTGACCATGATGGAGCGTCATGTGCTGGGCATGGGCCGTGTTGTGCGCAAGTACTGCAATACGCACTGATGGTGTAGGAGCTCAGTGGCAGCAGCCGTGACACAACTGGCCCGGTCACCAGAGTTGGGCTCTGGGCAGACACTGATAAGGTATTCACAGCTGCGAGCGAGAGGCTCCTCTGAACGTTCTGAAGAAGATAAAAAGGCGCGTGATGCGAGCAGAAATAAGCACGTGTCGTACAGAGTGCTGTACAACGTGTCTAAACAGGCAAAAGTAGTATATAAGCTGGTGCCGACAGAAAATAAGAGATATCTCTTGCTGGGACACACACTCCGGCTTGAGAGATTAATCTCGAACAAAGAACTTTTGTTTGAGAGGCTGACTACTGCGGCAAGTCTGGCCACTGGCCACAGCGGCCCGCCGGGGGCCCCCGGGGGGGCGGCCAGACTGCCGACGCGGGCCAGACTGCCGACGCGGGCCGCCTGGGCCAGCCGCCACGCTCCCCCCGCCCCTCTGCCTATGTGGCGCCATCTAGAGGGCAGTCGACAAGTAGTTGTATACCGATGTGCACTCGGCATCTGTGAGCGAGCGGTCCCACAGGTAGAACGCCTCCATGACAATGTTCCCAAAGTTGCCGCCCACGGCCAGGCTGGGGTCGCCGCCATACACGTTTGCGCCCAGCCCCATGTTTGCCGCAACGTTGTTCACAGGGTATGCTCCCTTTAGGGTTGTGCTCAGGGCCGTGCCGTTCCTTGAAAAGTAGGAGCTCGAGTTTGACACAGTTTAGCGCATGATGTACACTGCCCATGCGTCGTTCACAATGGCATTGTTGACGCCCACCCACGTCGGGAACGAGTAGTCCATAACAGTCTGGTTCGAGTAGCGGTAGACTGAGATGACGTCCTTCTTATTGTCAGCAACCGTCATGGCAGAGAAGATGCGCTCCCACTGGTTGACAGGCGTCTTGAAACGCACCACGCACGCGATCGTGCCGCCATTGCCAGAGAGCAGGTTCAGTTGCTTGTTGCTCAGGTACATGAACTGCTGGCTGGTGGCTGTGAAAGACGCGTACTTGCCGCCCCTCGACCCCCCCGGTCCCCACAATGACCGGCCGCCTGGCGCTGTTGGCCTGGGTGAACTCGCCCCAGCTGGCCACCGCACTGCCGCCTGCGCCAGCCAGGGCGCGCGCGCCTCTAGCGCCAGCACCGCGCCACCGAGCACACTGCTCGGCGCACTGTTCTTTGACTTGCCCGCAAACGTGGACATGGATATTGGCGTGCCCCTGTTGGGCAGCCCCGAGACACCCGCCGCATAGCCACTCGCAGCATCCGCATACAAGTCACTCAGCTTCAGGGGGTCTATGTTGCTGGGCCCGACAAACACCGAGCGGAGCGCTGAGATCTTGATGTTGGATGGTGGAATGGTCGCCATTTGTCATGTGTGGGTAAAAAACGTGCGTACTACTTGAGCTTTTGGGTTGCCATGACCGCCTTGCTCAGCACCTCGGGCAACTCTGTCAGCAGCCAATCACCCACCGCCTCCCTCGCCAGCACCGCGTCACTGGTACGGCTCACGTACCGGTTCTGGACGTACCACGCCACCAGAAAAGCCTCCTCGGCTACGTCAGCACTCTCTTCAAAGCCTAGATGCCCCATCGTGTACAGGAAGCCATCCCGTACCTGGAGGGCAACTACGCCAGTGCTCTTGCTCTTGGGGGCAAGCACATACACCCGGACAATGGGTGATACTTGGTTGGGCCGGCTGACGACATCTGCCTCCCAGATATCAGTTCCCATGATGCGGCCAGTGTAAACGCTGTGTTCCTTGTTCGCCCTTGTCACCTTGATGGACTGCAGCCCTCGCCGCTTCACACCTGCCAGCGCTGCCTTGGCATCTCTCATTCTCTGAGGGCGCGTCTTGATCAGTTCATCCACCATGGCCTGATCCACACCTTTGAGGTTGCGTACCATGTTGTACGCCATCTGTGTCTTCGCCGGTGGACGCCCCCCGCCGGCCGATGTGGCCCCGCTTGGTGCTTGCTGGGTACCGGCCAACCCCCCCGCACCTTGGGCAACATGCGGTTGCTAATTATGTACCGCTTGACCGCTTCATTCTTGAGGCTCTTAAGCTTGTCCATCCATTTGGTGTAGAAGAATGTGATGTACGTGAGCTGGAGGTTGGTCTCCGGGTCGGCGGGGTTGCGGCAAGCGATGTGGCCGAGGCCGCTTTGAACGATTGTGTCGTTCGTCCACTGGTGAGGCTCTAGCTTGTCAAGGTCGTCAGCAGTGACCTCGATACCAGAGGCATCAACGCCGAGAACTGTTGCTGACCGGAAGTGAAATTTGAGGCCTTGGAGAGTCTTTGACAGGCTCTGCTTGCCTTGCTTGCGTCTAGGCTGTAGGCTTCTCAGCTCGCGACTCATGGAGCGTGCATAGCTGTGGTGCCCACAGTCGCGCAGAGTGCGCGCAAGATTGGTGGTGGTTCGCGAGAGCCAAGCGAGCAGCTTCTTGTAAGGCAGAATCGAGTGACTAGTAAGTAACGAGTAACTTGTTGTCGCAGAGGCTCTCGCGCGGACCGCAGGCTCCGCTGCCCAAAATCAATCCGAGGTTGGCCCGGATGACAGCTAGGGGCACCAGCGGCACCTAAACTAAACTGGCAAGTAAGAGTGTTTGAAAGTCGGTAATGGCAGCCATTCGCACGGCCTTCACAACTTGCAACAGAGGCGAGATTGCGATTTGGGTCACGGGCGTGCGCTGGATGGATCTGGTGGCGCGCTGGATGCAGGGTCAAGAAGCCGGAGAGAGCGACAGCTGGAAGGGGCACGGGGGTTACAGCATCTCTACATAGCCCCTCACATTGAAGAGCGCCCTGTTCTTGTAGACCCGGTTGCAGACAGAGCAGAGCGGGATGCAGTTGGCCGGGGCCAGGGGTTTGCGCGGGTCCATGTGGCCCCGCTTGGTGCCGCCACGGGCCGGGTCGGTCAGCCCCGGCGCCCGCCGCCCGTGGCCCAGGGCCCGGGGGCCCGGGGGGGCCCGGGTTGCCCGCCCGGCCTGTTGGCCCCCGCGTACCTTGCGCTGGCACCCCGCCGTGTACTATTATGACCGTAGCTCATCATATAGGAGGCCTAGGGCATGAATAGCGCGGATGCAAGGTACCGGAGAGTGGTCCATAGACGCGGGGATGGTCAATGGACAGGACCCAAGCCTCATCGACGCTTCCGGTTCACGCGCAAGGCAGTAGCGCACACAAAGCGCAGCCGATTGGCACAAAAGTCGAGGGAAACGGCTGACATTATGGCCATGTACGGCAGTGTGTGCAGTGTACGGCAAGGGGGGGGTGGGGGGGTCGGGGGGGTCCGAACTTTTGTGGGGTGGTGTATGGAACTAATGTTTTTACCCCCCCCTGCCAGCGCCCCCGATGCGTCCGCGGCCATTCGGCCGGGGGCGGCCCTGGGCCGCCCTCCCGTGGCGGGGCCGTCGGTCGGGAAGACCGAGCACACGGGCCGGGTGCAGCCACCCCTGCCGCTGGCCCCCGCATCGCCGTTGTAGCCCGCTACCACCATAGCAGCACCGGTGACGGGGTTGAGCTCCAGGATTTGGCAGCGGAACTGGTCTCCCAGGAACAGGCGCGAGGCGTGTGCCGCAAGAGATGGCACGGCCGCGCCAGGGACCATTGTGTCGAACTTAACCACCTCCACATCCACGCCTGACCCCGCCGCCACGCGGTCCCATGCCTCGCCTGCCACAGCAGCTTCCGGCCAGGTGGCGATTGCGGCGGCTGACGCGGCGCCCTTGTCGCACACAAGCCACCAGGCGTAGCACATGTCATCAGAGTTCAGCGGGTTCCAGAAGACAGCCATACTCGAAAGCAGCCGGCAAGTGTCGGAAGTGACTGGCATGGCGTCTCTGTACAGCGCCGTTCCGTCTGGCCCGGCGTTCTGGGCCGTTTTATCGCCTGATGTCTTCCTGCCGGGTGCCTCCGCGCCGCCCGTCGCTCCGCAAATGAAAGGCCAAAAAGGCGAATGGTGTAGGGCGCGGTGTGCGGGGTGCGTCGCTTGCAGCGCATGGCGCTTGCAGCGCAAGGTGCTCCCGGCGCAGCCTGCGGACTCTGCGTTGGTCTAAGCAGCGTCTGCAGAGCCGCACTGAATCCTTCAGCGCGCTGGTCGGGCAGCGGCGCGCGTCTGGTGATTCGGTCGTTCAATGCGGTGGCCTCCTCTCGCTCCGCGCAGCCTCCTGCGTTCGTGCCCTCTCAGGCAAACCGGTGCGCTGTGTACCCTCTGACCGGTTCGCTCGGCTTCCCCCGGCTGTTGCCAATTGACCCCGGTCGGTCGGTACTCTCCGGGTTCTGTAAGCGGGCCACGCTCCCCGTGGCATCCTAGGAAGCTTTTGGCTTACAGGTTCCACCAGCTCTACCCGTGCGAACACTGGACTGCGTCGTACCCATCGGGATCAGGAACGAGGGCTCTGCCTGCAGGAGCGGCCACATCCATCGAGGCTGAAGGAGCACCGTGCATGCGGTTCGGGTTGACGGGGTGCGCTCCTGCGGATGGCGGGGCCTTGCCTGGTCCTGCTGGCGCCATCGATCCAGGTCTATCGGCGGACATGGCAGGGGCCCCTCGGTGGGATGGTGGCGTGAGGGGCACCTGGCTGCTGAGGTGAGGGCGCGGGCGCAGCCGAGATGGAGGGGTGCCAGCGGGGCGAAAGGGGCATGGGCCAAGGGTTCAAGCGGGCTGCTGCGGGAGGCATTGGTGGGGCTTGAGTTGGGATACTTGTTGCTAGGGCAGACCAGCGCACTGAGCTTTGGCCTCAGCTGCCATCGCTCCTGCCATCATGTGCTTGTGTGTGCTCCTTGTGCGGTGGTGGCCATAGCCCCCGCATGGCGCACAAGCTAGGAGCCTATGACCGCACAGAGCGGCACGCGTGTGGTGTCGGTGGTGCGGCTGAGCATGGCTTTATATGCTAGAGGGACAGTTTGTTGCAATGCTGGGCTGGGCCGCTCACACCGCTAGCAGGCAAACAGGTGAGGCCAGGCTTTGTGCAGAGGGTCCTTGTTTGGGCCCTAGGCTAGGGCAGGGTCAGGCGCCGTGCGCACTTCTGCCTAGTCCGCGTTGCACGTGTAACTCTTCAGCTAGCCCTAAGAAGCCCAAGCCACTTGAAGAACCGGCCCCCCCTGAAGTGTGCTCAGTCGCATCATGGTCATCATTTACCGGCCTGACAAGCACCAGCATAACTTTTCAGCAGTTCCCATGGGCATGCTCAGCTCAGCCCATCGAGACATCGACCCTCATCACTGGTCTTTCCCAATGCAATGCGGCAAGCGCCACTCAGCACAGCTTAGCGCAAGTCGGGCCTCGTGCAACCATCCAAGCTGTTCTCTACAACGCTCGGCAACTGGGCACCCTGCACTGACACGCCTAAGCTCAGAGGTGGCCATGCATATACACCTTATGACTCTCCGGAGAGTATAAGCAGCTGCTGCCCTCCACGCGTCCTGTGCCCAAATGGCCAACCGCCGCCCTCAACTTCTCCCCGCACTGGCTCGCCTTGCTGCCCTCACTCCCCTCACAGCCCACCGGGAGCCACTTGCACGCGCTGGTGCGTAGCGAACATGGCCGCCAGCGTGGCTAGCGAAGTGAAGATCGCCGCCACCACCGCGTTGTGGGGCGCGACGGCGATGCCGATGGTGCCCAGGGCCGCCGGAACGAGCAACGTCAACATCCACCACTGTCCTGCGTTGCACAAAAAAGCGTCTTCAGGTGCTGCGGCCAAACCAGCTGTTGTAGATAGCTCAATAGGCGGGAAAAGTCGACAGACATAGCCTCACCGCACCCAACAACCCGGCGATCTCTTTGCTAGTGGCCATGGCATGCCCCAGCGCGTGCAAGAGGCTTCCGATGGGCCATGAGGGGAGCAAGGCGTGTCAGTGTGGGGAGAAGTTGGTCATTGGCACAGGACGCGTGGAGGGCAGCAGCTGCTTAGAGTATACTCTCCGGAGAGTCATAAGGTGCATATTCATGGCCACCGCATGAGCTAATGCGTGTCAGTGCAGGGTGCCTAGTTGCCGAGCGTTGTAGAGAACAGCTTGGATGGTTGCACGAGGCCCGACTTGCGCTAAGCTGTGCTGAGTGGCGCTTGCCGCATGGCATTTGAAAAGACCTGTGATGAGGGTGGAGGTCTCGAAGGGCTGAGCTGAGCATGCCAGCCAGGTCTCTCGGTAACATTCCGTCTATGAGGGGGGGAGATCAATGACGGTGACCGTCATATGCGGACACCCAACACCCGAACACCGATTGGCCGCACCGCCATAGACGGAACGCCCTATCGCGTTGACCGCGAGTCAGCGCGCTGCATCGAAGCCGACTTGCACGCCATATGCGCCACTCCTATACTGCACCCCCCGCCATAGACGCGCCGCAATAGCGACTTGACTGCGAGTTATCGCGCGACATTGCGCACACCTCCTGCCTCACTGCTGCACCGTTAGACCCCAGACCTCACACGACTGTTGCCACGTACCCTCAGCAAGCCATGAGCGGGTCGCGCGCGGGCTGCGGAGAGCCTCATTAGGTTGATCCCCATTCACAAAGCGAACACGCCTGACGTTCTCTGTTCAACCCCGCAACTACGCCACGGTAGCCTCTACGGCCCGTGTCAAGCCAGCTTCTTCCCAGAAGGCTATGCCCTGGCCACGCAACGGATGGCCAACGGTTGACAGCCGCGGCTAGCCGCGGCTTCGGCATTTGTGGCGACTTGGACACCTGATTGCTCCGGCACAAGACCCAGCAGCGCTCTTTGGCACCACTCAGCAGTTGCCGCATGTGGGGACATGCCGGCCGGTGACGACATCCCGAAGGCAAGTGCCCGCTCTTACCCTCGGGCGCTCCAAGGCGCTGGAGGCCAGTGACGGATGACCCCTCTCGTGCTGGCTGGACGCTCTCTCAGTCTCCCCTCCCTCGTCGTGCCCGCACACCTCCATCCACCCCCCAGGGCCAGCGCAGGGGTGGGCCAGCGCTCCGAGCCCAGCAAGGTCACTGCAGCCCCCACGTGGCGACCGGCATCGCCGCCACCGCAGGAGCAGCATCAGCGCGCCCCTCGCCCCGGCCAGCTCGTTCCCCGCGGCGGCCAAGGGGCCAAGAAGCGTGCCAGAGCCGGGGTGCAGCATGGTGGTGCACCGGCGGCTGCCGGCGCGCCCCTACCCAATCCGCGGAGTGCAGCCCACAGGCAGCGGGTTGAGAGGGAAGAGGCTGCATGGGACGCCGCGTCGCCAGCGCTGGAGCAGGCCTTCGTGACGCACGCACACCTTCACGCTCAGCAGGAGCGAGAGCTGGCGGCCGCCATCTTGGCAATTGCCCAGGGGCGTGTCGACTCTGCGTGCGAGCGCCTGTGCGCAGCTCACAGCCGCAACTGCGCCGGAGCCACGTTCAGCTGGGTCGTCGGCGCGGAGACACAGCTTCCCCTAATGTCAGTTCGATACGTGGGCCTGAACTGCAGCGGCATCATCTACCTCAGCACTGCCAAGTGCTCGAGGTGTGGCGACTCCTTCACCCCCACTGCCATCGAGGCGGGCTGCTTCGTCAGCTCCCCTGTCGATGCGCACGCATGGTACGACCTCCAAGTCCATAAAGCCTATGGCGTGCTGTGCTGCGACGGGCTGAGCGTGACAGGTGTGTCTGGCGAGACGGGGGGCTCACGCTCTCGGCCACCATCACATGGGGGAAGCACCGGTGCGGGTGGAGGGTTTGCGCCTCATCCCTTCCTCTGCCCGTCATGCCGTGACGTACCCCTTACCTTGTCTGCCTCCCCAACTGCAGGGTTCACGGACTTCCTCGAAGCTATGGCCGTGGGCGCGCCATGCATACAGGCACCGGTGCAGAGTCGGACACTGAGTCAGACTCTGACTCAGAGCTGCCTGATCAGCCGTGCTCGCCAGAGCGGCTGTCGGTGGACCGCCGGCGCTTCTTCGCATCCTTCATGGCCAGCGGGCACGGTTCATGTGCACGGACCTCCAGCGGCTCGGCGTGACGGGCATGGACACAGGCGCACTGTGCGGGTGTCCAATCTGCTCCCGCCGGCCCCAGCCCCCGGGTGCGCATGGGCTGGTACATGAGCCCGAACCTTGCCGTTGCCTGCCATAGTCTAACCTATATACTCCTCTCTCTTCATAGGTAGCGAGGGCGCAGAAGGAGCGCAGGCGCCCGAAGGTGCGCAAGGTCCGGAACCAAGGCACCTCGTCAGTCACCCCCACACTCTTACCAGTACTGTAAACCCATTCCACAGACACGCCGTACCCGCTGGCGGTGGCGATGGACGCTTGCGGCAACAAGCTGGGCCACTACTCCTCGTGCGGTGCGGCGTCCAGGGACCTCAAGCCGCGGGTGAGCAGCTGCTTCGGCCCCGTGGACGCCCGAGTGCAAGCCCTTCATGGGCAGGGCCGGCTTAACCTTCGCAGCACGCTGGGCGACGCAGATGCTGACGCTGAGGCCGATGCCTGCGTGTGCCAGTCCTCTCTGCACTGCTCGCGCCCGGAGGCCCCAGCTTCTAGCGGTCCTCTGGACGTGCACGGCGTATGCGGGGCCGTGTGCATGCACGGCTTCCCCGTGCGCGGCATCTTCTGCGACATGCAGACCCCTGAGCAGTTCGCCTACTACCTCCTTATGCTCGGGCACCTGGTGAAGGAGCGCCCCGACCTGAAGCACGTCTACATCGACTTTGGCTGCCGCTTCAAGCACACCTGGAGCCGCTACGTGGCGCGGCAGCCAGATCTGCCCCAGAGCGCAGCTCAGCTGAAGATCATGGTCAACTGGATGCATGGGGCAGGCCACGACCTGGCCTGCCAGCTGACCAACAGTGGCCGCTTCACGGAGGGAGCTGGTCGCGAGATAGGAGAGGAGATTGAGCAGCTGTGGAGCAGCACAAAGGTGAGGCGTGTGCGCGCTGGTGGCTTTTGTCCAGGGCGAAGGAGCAGCACCTTGCGCACGGTGACCTCCTTGCAGCTCAGCCCAATCCCGCCTCTTGGTTTCCCTGCTCCCCCCCAGCCCGTCGGCCCTCTGGCCAGATACATGACCCTCGCACGGCGCCGGGACTTCATCGAGATGGCGCTGGCTTCAGTCTCGCGAGCTAAGAGCAAGCGTGTCGTCCAGCTCCTGGTCCGAGCCTACAAGCGCACCGTGGCTAAGATTCGTGAGTGTGTTCTTACTGGCTGGGTGGTGTTGGTCAAGGTCCGTAAGTGAGTGTCTGTGACCCTTGCGTGCATGAACACCGCAGGCGAGTCCGAGGTGGAGGTGCGCAAGGCGGAGTCGGCCGCCCGGGCCGCCGGAGTTGAGGATCCAGCAGCAGCGGCAGCTCGCTTCGTGCAGTCTGCTGTCGGCACTTCGCCGCCAGGAGGTGTCCCCGGTGACACGGACGCGTGGCAGGTGTGTTTGGGCACTCTCAGCCCTCCTCCCTTGCTTCCCGCCTCCCTCTCCGTACAGGCCAGGCGGATACCTTCTGCGGCCTGGGCAGGCGTTGCTGCGTGCCTCGTGCTTGTTTGGGCAGGTGGGCATGGGCGGGTGGTGCAGGCGCGTGGGTGGGATGACGCCAGGGTGCTTGGGGCTGGGCGCGGACGGGCCGTCTCCTGCTCCGCGCGCCTTGCTCCCTGTCGTGGCTCTCAGCCCTCCACCCTTGCTTCCCGCCTCCCTCTCCGTACAGGCCAGGCGGATACCTTCTGAGGCCTGTAGGCTCTCGTTGGCACAACGAGCCCTTCTGGCGGCCGGCGGTCAATGGCTTCGCCGGCTGGCCTTGGTGCCCCCTGAAACCGGCGTGCGCCCACGGGTGCCGGACGTCGTCTGCCTGGCTGCCGTTACAGCACGGGAGCACGGGCGTCAGGCCCTGTATAGCGCTCGGGAGGCCTCGCGAGTGGCGCGGGTGTAGTGCTGCGCGTGGGGGTTAGCGTGGTTGCTGACTTCTGGGCTCGGCTTCGGTCCTTCTCCCTACGTCCCCAGCGCCCTCGTGGCTGGGGCCGTGTGCCCTCTGACCACTGGTGCTTTCTGTCTGCGAGTGTTTCCAGTGTGGGCTCGCCTCCCGGCCCGTCGTGAGTGTTCTGTCGTGCCCCTTTCTCGTTTCCTGTGGTTTGGTGCCGCCCCTGTGTGGGCTTCGCTCTGTGCCTTGTGTCTTCGTTGCGTGGCCTGCGGGCCTGGGTGGCTCGGAGCGCTACTCCTTGTCTCCGGTCTGCTGCGCGCTGCCGTGGTTCGCTAGAGACTTAGACCAAACGTGCTCCGGTGCAGGCACTCCGCCTGGTGGTGTCGTCTGCCGCTGTTTTGGGTGGTTCTCACAGGCCGCAGGGGTGCCTGTGCTGAGGGTCCGCGCTGTCCGGGTCCTAGGCTGGGCCAGGGTCAGGGTGCCGTGGCTGCTTGGCCTGCCGTTGCACTTGTAACCGCTCCTGACGTGGGGCTAGCGTGCAGTGTATCTCGGACGGGTAAAACGACTAGCCGGATAAAGGACGCTGCACCTCCGGTTGAAATGGTGATGAGTTGTGATGCAAGCCCTCCCTTAGTTGCATGCACGCACGCCCATCCAGCGGGTGCGGCAAGGCAGCTGGCAGCGTTGACAGGACACGGGAACAGCGGACAGCATGCAGCGTCACGCCAGCTGACAGGATCCGTCCAGCCCCGCCACTTGGCGTTAGGCAAGGAAGGAGGGGGTCTTGCAGGCATTCCGCGAGGGCGGCGCGCACTGAGGACAGGATGCGATGGTTACAGCAGGAACCGCCTCCAGAAGGGGAGGGGTTGAGCGAAAGCGCCACCTACTGGGTGTGCCACCTGCACACCGACACCCACGCAACGTGACTGACTTTCGGTCGTCACACCACGTTGCTAGGGCCGGGCCCGTAGAGCCCCCCTCAGTACTATTCCACTAATTCCGCTGTGCCTTTAATCATCGTCAATCAAGGCCAGGACGCCTGGGGGCTCCTGCACAGTCAATCTGCCACCTGAGACTTGCAGGAAAGGGTGGTCCGCCGGTATTGTCTCCCAGCCACTTGGTGGCCTGAGCGCAGCAAAAGAGTGAAGCGCTCCCCAAAACTCAGCTGACACCAACACACGTCCACGGTTCAGCACCCCGAGGCGATTCCCATTCTCCCTTGTCGCGTATAGATATCGGCGTCCCTTCTCCATGGCTGTCGTGGCTGCAAGACACACCACATCCCACACTCTCTGGTCAACTCCCTCCGTTGGTCGAGCCAGCCAAAGATTGAACTGGCGAAGTGGCCAGGTCCATGGCATGCCCTGCTCGCCCCCTAGACACGCGCACATCTCATCAACCAGGCCCTCAGCCAAGTAGCATTTCCAAAAGTGGTGCAATCTGTCCCCTCCGTGCATCGCAATCTCACATGGGCACGTGGCCGTTCCTTCATGTGCCGAAAAGCCAGTAAAGCCGTTGAGCGCCAAGCGCCAGAAAGCTTCCTTCCACACGTTCTCCCAGCGCAGGGCCCACAGCCTGCGCAAGGTGGCTTGTAGGTCCAACAGGTCTGACTCGTCCCCTACCCCACCACTCAGCGCCTCTGCCACAAAATTCAAGTGCTTGCCTTTCACATACTCGAAAGCGGGCTCCATCTGCAGGGTCGTGGCAAGGCTCACCGACAACCTAGCCGCTGGCACAAGGGTCTGTCCGGCACGCCAACCTATGCATCCCAAGAGTTCTTTCCATGCCTCCTCCTCTGGGCAGGCCAAGTCCGGGTTCTCTTCCACCTCCGTTGCTGCTTGCACCCACGGTAAGGGAATATGGCCCATCAAGCTCTCGATCCTCCCTAGGAGCGCAGGGCCATTGCGTAGCGCTGCGGGTAGAGACTCATACCCCCCTCGTCCCCACAGACCAACTACGATGTTCTCTTTCACCTTCCTTGAGCACTCGCTCCTAGCCATCGGTGTCAGCCTGCCCCCCTGGGCTCCACTGAGCCCCGCCCTTGCTCCCACCCCTGCCCTATAGGCTCTTACAAGTTGGCCAACAGTCCTCAATTCATTGATACCCATCAGGTCCGCATACATGCTTTCCAGCCCCCCACGGCCTGCTGCTGCGGGTCTGAGGGCCGGATTTCCCCATACTGGCGCGCTGTGTACCCACGGCCCCACCGCGGGGCTCTTGATCAACTCAACCCGGGGGAGATGGAGGAGTGCCCCCGTTATCATGTTCAGCGTCGGGCAGGGGCTGTTTGCCGTGGTCCCCAGCACCTTGGTGGCGGCGTTGGGGCCTGCCCGCTGGGCTGTGAAGAGGCAGAGGGGGTGTACGGCCGGGTGCGTTCGTCGGAGGAGCTCCATTGCGACCGTCGGCCACACTGGCCTGAAGCGGAGGAGGTTCGGGCAGCTGCCCAGCACGCAGCGTGTCGCCAGCACCGCTTGTCGGGCCCGTACGTGTTCTACCACCGGGAGGAGGCCGAGTCCTCCGTCCTCCGGGGGGACGCACATCGCCTTGTAGCCTATCCCCGGCAGGCGAGCGTGTGGGTTACTGGCGTGTGCCGCCGGCGTCATGCTGCGGTCCACCATGGCTGCGACCGTGCTGCAGAGTCGCTGCAGCTCGGGCGGGGGGGGGAAAGCGAATTCCAGGTGGTACAGGACCTTGGAGATTGCGTAGCCAGAGGCCGTCGACGCTCTCCCAAAGGCTGAAAGATTCAGGGACACCAGCTTGGTTAGAGCCGAGTAGACTCCATCCAGGGCGATGGCCGGCTTGCACAGGGCGGCGGTGTTGGCGACTGTTACCCCCAGGGTCTTGGCCTTCACGACGGTTCGCAGTGAGGTATCAGGGGGTGGCGGTGCGGGCGGCGGGCCGGGCGGCGGCTCAGGCGGCGGCGCGGGCGGCAGGCCAGGCGGCGGCGTGGGCGGCAGGCCAGGCGGCGGCGCGGGCGGCAGGCCAGGCGGCGGCGCGGGCGGCAGGCCAGGCGGCGGCGCGGGCGGCAGGCCAGGCGGCGGCGCGGGCGGCGGGCCAGGCGGCGGCGCGGGCGGCAGGCCAGGCGGCGGCGCGGGCGGCAGGCCAGGCGGCGGCGCGGGCAGCAGGCCAGGCGGCGGCGCGGGCGGCAGGCCAGGCGGCGGCGCGGGCGGCGGGCCAGGCGGCGGCGCGGGCGGCGGGCCAGGCGGCGGCGCGGGCGGCAGGCCAGGCGGCGGCGCGGGCGGCAGGCCAGGCGGCGGCGCGGGCGGCAGGCCAGGCGGCAGCGTGGGCGGTGGATCTGGTGGTGGGTCCAGCGCCGGTGCGGGCGGCGGGCCGTGCGGCGGCGCGGGCGGTGGGCCGGGCAGCGGCGCGGGCAGCGGCGCAGGCGGTGGGATCAGGCCGACGGGGAGCAGCTCCGACTTGCTGGCGTTCAGGCGTTGTCCACTTGCTTGCGCAAAGGTCTCCATGGCTGCAGCGAAAGCGGCGGCTGTGTTGGGTCGCAAGAATTGCGTGTAGTCGTCTGCGTATTGGGAAGCTTGGAGGACAAGCTGGCGGCCGTTGGGTGAGAGAGCAATCTGGAATCCCTGTTTAGCAAGCCACGATAGTAGCGCTTGAGCGGCCGCCAGGTAGAGCAGCGGCGCTAATGGGCAGCCTTGCCGTACCCCTGCTGTTATCTCCAGGTGACCTGATACGTCGCCGTTGACTAGGGCCGCGGATCTTGTGCCCTGGTGCAGAAGCCGCACCCACGCCAGGAAGCCATTGCCAACCCCCAGCGCTTCCAGGCACTCAAACAGGAAGCCCCGGTCCAGCGTGTCGTACGCCTTGTGGAAATCTAGGAAGGCCATGAGCCCCTCCTCACCTGCCACTCTTAGCAGCTCTGGTGTCAGCTGCATGAGCATGATGTTATCAGCAATCCGTCGACCTGACAGAAAGGCGGTCTGCTCGGGGCTGATAATGGCGGCGAAGGCTGGTTGCAGGCGGGCTGCCAGGACGCGGGCCAAAGTTCGGTAGTCCGTGTCCAGCAGCGTGATGGGCCTATAGTTGGCGGGCTGGGTTGGGTCGCCTGACTTGAAGAAGCACGAAATCACACCGTCAAGAAAGCCACGAGGCGCTGTACCAGCCGCCATTGCCGCTGAGAACACGGCTGCTAGGATGCTCGAGAACTGCCCGCTATATGCCTTGTACAGCTCCATGGGGATGCCGTCCACGCCGGGGGCTTTGCCTTGCGGGGCGGCGGAGATGGCCGCTGCCACCTCCGTCGCAGTCACCGTCGGCTCCCCCATCTTGGTGACTGACTCCTCAGGGCAGTTGAGCGCTGCCTCCCGAAGCGCCTGGAGCACCTGTGCACGGGCGGTATGGTCAACTGGGCTGGGTGTGCTGACTCGCTGCCAGAAGCGGGCTACGCTGTGTGCCATCTCGCGGGGGGTGGAGGTGAGGGTCCCGTCAGCTCGACGGAGTGCGCAGATTCGGCGGCAGGCGGCTGGTGGTCGCAGAAGGCGGGAGAGGAGGGGTGAAGGTCGTTCGCCTGCATGGATCCAGGTGTGGCGAGTCTTCCGAGCTGCCCGTGCTGAGGCCCGGCATGCCGCCCTGGCCGCTGCGCTCCTTGCCGCAACCGCCTGCGCAGCTGCGGCTTCGTCGCCTGCCCCCACTGCCGCCTCCCTCAGCGTGCTCACCAGGGTTCTAGCTGCTCCAGGGCGAGATGCGACTAGGGCATGGCCGTCTGGGCTACAGGCTAAGCTGCTGGGTAGTGGGTCCACTGTGCGACTGAGCCGCGTGAGGAAATGCTCGGGCGACGAGGGTCAAGGTTGTAAGCCCCTTGTAGCCACAGTTATGCCTAACGACGAGTACCTGCTGCGGCCCTCGTCATTGGCATAAGGCAGCGACAGCGGCCTGCCTGCAGCTCAAGTTAGGGTGCGGGGTTGGGGTGGGGGCTGGGGTGCGGGTGCGGCCAGGCAGCCTTTCCTTGGGCCAGGCATGGGCGCCTGCGGCCTCCTCCACCATGCACTGCGTCACTCCTTTCCCTCCTCCGCTCCGCCCACCTAGCAGCAGTGCAGCACACCCGATTTGCCGGTCTGCCTCTCCGCTATGCTAGCTAGTTGCTGCTTCGGAGTTGTAGAGCTGGGCCCCCAGCCGCGAAGTGTGCTCCAGTCTTGTATGGCGCCATCATGCGTGAGCGCGCACCTGCAAGCGACAGAGACGAAGGAGGGTGGCAGGCCGCTTAGGGTTGGGAACCAGGCCCCTAATGCATCATAAACGCTCCCATCAAATCCCTCTGGCGTGCCAAAGCGAAGGGGACGTGTGAGGCGTGTGTCTGGAAGGGTGGGGCCTGAGGCGTGGGCTGAGCACGTCGGTCGTGGGAGGGCGGCGGGGCCGCAGGTGCACGCACAGCGGTGGGAGGGGAGAGCGGGCGGCCCGCAGTGCAGGCCAGGGTTTGGGTTTGGGGCTGGGATGTAGTCGCGGCAGGGCAGCTTCAACATACAGGTCACGGGGACAGCGGGCAGCGGGCTCACAGCGACAACGAAGGCCCTGCCCCACCCCTCTCTTCTTGCTGTCACGTCGGTGACCACAGCTCAAAGGCAGCTACGAAGTCGAGGTAAACCGCCAATGTGAAGCCATGACTATCACTACCGACACCTGTCTTGTCTCCGCTCTACGCCTTACTGACTGCAGTCAACACCGATGTCTTCATGCCCTGACAACCTAACCCCAGATGAGGAAGCCGGCGACACCCACCCATCCGCCGCCAGACGTGCACCGTGCTTCGCACCCGCCCACCTCCCCGCATCTGGCTAGTGCTCCGACTCCGCCAGCTACGACAAAGCTGAACTGCCAATGTGCAGCTATGGCTACCACTATCAACACATGTCTTGTATCCACTCTATGTCACCGCTGACCCGCAGTCCACACCGTCTCGATGCCCTGACAACCGGACCCCAGGCGAGGAAGCCAGCGACACCCACCCGTTCCCCGCCGTGCACCATGCCTCTCCCCGTCCATCCCCGACTCTACTCAATCCGCGAGTCCACCTTCTTCTTGAGGCTGCTTGCCCTCTTCTGCTCTGCCTGGTTGCTGGCGTGGTGCGTCACCGCCTGGGCCAGCTGCATGGCCGTCGCCCAATCGAATGGCGTTGCGGCCAGCAGCTTCTCGAGCTCTCTGGCTTTGATGTTGAATGGTTTTGTGATGTTGTCGTACGCCTCGTCCCAGGCCTTGGTGAGACATGCGTCACTTAGCCGTTGCAGCCTGGCATTCTGGTTGGATGCCCGCCAGGCAGCAATGCCGGCGGCTTTTCCCTGCTTCCGCTCCGCCTTGACCGCCCGCACCTTCCGCTCCTTAATGTCCGCCTCAAAGAAAGCGATTACTGCCGGCTTGTCCGCCCTGCATCTACGCCAGTCGTTGTAGTTGTCTGCGGCCTCGCGATCGCTCTCCGCTCCGGCAGCCGGGGCAGCCGGGACAGCTGCCGGGACAGCGTCTTCCGTCATCGCCACGTCCCGAGTCGCCGCTGCAGCTCCCTCGGCCAAGGCCGCGCCGTCAGCCGCTGCGGCCCCCTCAGCCTCCGCCTGCACGTGTGCTGGCGCTTGCTGTGGCGGCCAGGCTGGGCGCGGGAGCGCGGGCAGCCCCGGCATAGGCGCCGTTGCCACACCCGCCGCCGGCCATGCTTGCAATGTGCCGGGCTGCGGCTGCCAGGGCGGGGCCGGCAGCAAGGTTCCGGGCCTGGGCGTTGCCCCGGCCGCAGCCGCAGTCACCGCCGGCGCAGCTCCCACCGCCGCCGTCACCGCTCGCGCCGGGGCCAGCTGCAGCCGCTGGGGTGCGGGCGGATCCATCGCCCCCAGCCTGGGCGCCGCCCTCGGCGCGGCCGCAGCCCCACCCTCCGCCCTCGCCGCAGCCGCTGGCGGGGGCAGGGGGAGTGGCTGCTCTCGTGCTTCCGGCACCTTGCAGGCGGCCATCTCACGGTCGAACTTGGCCGGGTCCACAGAGCGCCTGTGGATGAGGGACAGGGGCACATGGACATCAGGAGGAACGAACGGAACGCAAAAGGACTTGAACCACCTTGGCATGCGGTTGAATGACCCCCCAGTGCAGAGACTCACGCGGCGTTGGCGAGCTCCTGCTGCTTCTCCTCTGGCGCATCGATAAATGTTGCCACGTACGCCGTGAAGTTCTGCCGCTGCTTGTCGGACATCTTGGACAGCTTCCGGCCCTGCAGTTCGACGTCCCATCCACATTTGACCAGGCCGCTCCGGGACATAGCGATGATGTCGCTATTGGGCACCAGCACCGACGTCTCAAGGGCGCGGGCGTTGGAGAGGGCGGTGTTGACGGCGTAGAGCTTGCTCCGCCACTTGCCCCGTTGTGCGTTCTCGAGCTGCATCATGTGCGGCAGGTGGGCACAGGCCGGAGGCGGGACTGGGAGGCCGTGGAACTGCAATAGCAGCTCTGCGCACCGCTCGGTGCGGAAGAACGCCGGCTTTCGCGTCTGTTTCAGCCCCTGGGTGATCTGAGAAGCCGCGTATGAGATGCAGGGTGGAACGCCCGGCGTGGGCTTCACCGGTACCCGCATGGCGAGTTCGATGACCTCCGCTGTGGGGTTCCGGATGCCGCCTGCCTCAGGCTCCTCGTCCACCTGCTCCAGCTGCTGGCCTCCTCCTGCGGGGAGCCCCGTGGTCTCGGCGGCATACGCCGCCAAGGGTGCTTCCTGCTGCCTGGTCTGGCCATCGGCGGATGAAGATGGGCTGCCGAGCAGGAGGCCTGTCATGGGCCCCACGCCAGGCGGCGACAGCAGCTCCATACCGTTGATGCCGAGGAGGTCATCGAAGCCATCCACACCAGCGGGACCACCCGGCCAGTCAGGCATCTCCCCGCCGCCGAGCCCTGAGGCAGCATCCGTGGTGGCGGCTGCAAACACCTCGCCAAGGCCGCCGCCACCGTCGAGCCCGCCGCCTCCGTCAAGCCCGCCGCCCCGTCGCGGGCGCGAGCCCGAGGCGCTGTGAGGGGCAGGTGCGGAGGACCGGCGACGAACCCCCCCGCAGCGCCAGCGGCGGCAAAGGTGGGTGCCCCACCAGGGCCTCCGCCTCCGCCTCCGCCACCCCCGAGCACACCCTCCCCCTCGCGCGCGTGGGGCGGTGGCGGCTGGATTCCCGGCTGCTGAGCGGCAACGCCGAGCTCCGAGGCGCCGGAGGCGGCGGCGGCGGCGGCAGCAACGGGGCCCCCAGGGCCTCCGCCTCCGCCTCCGCCACCCCCGAGCACACCCTCCCCCTCGCGCGCGTGGGGCGGTGGCGGCTGGATTCCCGGCTGCTGAGCGGCAACGCCGAGCTCCGAGGCGCCGGAGGCGGAGGCGGCGGCGGCAGCAACGGGGCCCCCAGGGCCTCCGCCTCCGCCACCCCCGAGCACACCCTCCCCCTCGCGCGCGTGGGGCGGTGGCGGCTGGATTCCCGGCTGCTGAGCGGCAACGCCGAGCTCCGAGGCGCCGGAGGCGGAGGCGGCGGCGGCAGCAACGGGGCCCCCAGGGCCTCCGCCTCCGCCACCCCCGAGCACACCCTCCCCCTCGCGCGCGTGGGGCGGTGGCGGCTGGATTCCCGGCTGCTGAGCGGCAACGCCGAGCTCCGAGGCGCCGGCGGCGGCAACGGCCAGGGCCAAGGGGTTTGCCCCGCCGAGGCCGCCTTCGCCGCCCTCGGCGCCATCGGCGGCGGAGGTGGGTGCCCCACCAGAACCGCCGCCTCCGCCTCCGCCGCCCCCGAGCACGCCGTCTCCATCAAACGCGTGGAGCGGCGCCTGGATGGCCTGTAGGGGAACCCGTCCGGGTATCCGCAGCTTGATTCTGAGTCCTGGCTTTTGCACGGCCGTCCTCGACGGGCCTGCGAGGCCAGAGGCCTGAGGAGGGCAGTGTAGGGCGGGTGACAAGACATGTGAGGTGCTGGACAAGATGGAGGGGGTGAAGACCCAGCTGCAAGTGAGCCGAGGAGGGGCTGTTGCTGAACGTGCTCTCCCAGTGCCACGCTCACCTGCCTCTCCTCGCCCGCCGTGGGGACACCGCCAGAGCCCTCGCCGCACGCATGCCCCTGCACCGTGGCCGTGCGTGCGGATGCTGCCGGCTCCGTCACAGCAGCGGCAGCGAGGCCAGAGCCCTGAGGAGGGAAGTTCCGGGCGGGAACAGCGCACGTGAGATGGGGAGACATTATGGACCGGGAAAAGAGCTTGCAGCAAGGAGGCAGATGGGGCAACACCGTGCGCGGGCGCTCACCTCCCTCTGCAGGTCGGCATCCGTTTCCAGGAGGAAGGGTGCGGTCACGTAGGGAATGTGCTCTGGCGTAGCCTTGGAGGGTTCTCATCGTGCGGCTGCTGCGGCTTCGGCCGCAAGCTCCAGGTTCTCTCTCCATGTCTGTGGTTGAAAAGAAGGTAGTAACCGTGTGGCTGGCAACAGAGCAAAGGGCAATAAGTTGCTCACCTGTCCGGGCAGGGGTCCGAGCCGCTCCTTTTGGGGTCGGGGTCTCTTCTTGCCAGTGCTGGCCAACGCCTTCGCCAGCTTGTCCATCTCCGCCGTTAGCCTCTGGATCTCCTCAGTCGTCCTTAGCCCAGGCTCCACGTCGCACTCCGCCCTCAGCTCAGCCAGCCCTCTCTCAAACTCGCACGTCACCTACACATACCACCATGCAAGGGAGCATGGTGTCATATGCTAACGTTCGCTGTGATTGGGTGAGGAGGGCCAACAGAAAGCAGGCCGTGAGGACAATGCAGTAAGCCAACTCTCACCTCCCTCTCCTCGCCCGCTGCCGCAAGCCCCTGCGCCGTAGGCCCGTGCGTGGATGCTGCCGGCTCAGCCACAGCAGCGGCAGCGAGGCCAGAGCCCTAGGAGGGGAACTGCGGGGCGGAGGCAGGCCGCGTGAGCGTTGCGCATGGGGGAAGGGGCAGATCGCTGGCAGTAAGGTGGGGTGGCCAGGACTGTGGACTGGCTATGCGAGCACATAAAGTGCAACCGCCTGCGCTGCAAGCCAACTCTTACCTCCATCTCCACGCCCGCTGTGGGGGCATCGCCAGGGCCCTCGCCGCCTGAGTCCGCCGCCGCCGGAGGCCGGGACAGGAAGTCCCTGAACGGGAATCGTATGTCCGTGACCCGCTGCACGAAGTGAGCGACGCATGGCTGCAAGAGGCGGCGCCTTCACGGCGGGCAAGGACTGGAAGTATCGTCCCGCTGCCGCCTGGACAGCTGCGCTCAGTCCCTCATCGTCGCAGGTGTCCGGGTTCTGCAACCGGGGGGAGAGGGGGAGGAGTGGGCGCCGGCGTGCCGAAACACAGCAGTGCCAAACCGGGGGTATGCTGTTCTCACCTTGAGGTCCCGAAGCACGAGCGAGAGCGCCTCCGGCACGTTGTACTTAACGCCCGCTGAGCCCCGCAAGGACGGGGCTTGCACGCATGGGTTTAAGTCACAGCTGTCCGGCAACACGAGTTTGATCCGTTTGATGTTGCCCGGATCGTCTGAACTAGGCGCGGATGGCGCTGGTGGCGCCTGTGCGGTGCAGCGCTGGCGGCTGAGCATTCGCGCCATGCAGTCGCGTTCAGCGCGAAGGCCCTCCGCGGCCCGCGCGCGGCCCATTCATGGCTTGCTGGGGGTACATGGCAACAGTCGCGCGGGGTCTGGGGTCTAACGGTGCAGGAGTGAGGCAGGAGGCGTGCGCAATGTCGCGCGATAAGTCGCAGTCAAGTCGCTATTGCGGCGCGTCTATGGCGGGGGGTACAGTATACGAGTAGCGCATATGGCGTGCAAGTCTGCTTTGATGCAGCGCGCTGACTCGCGGTCAACGCGATAGGGCGTTCCGTCTATGGCGGTGCGGCCAATCGGTGTTCGGGTGTTGGGTGTCCGCATATGACGGTCACCGTCATTGATCTCCCCCCCTCATAGACGGAAAGTTACCGAGAGACCTGGCTGAGCATGCCCATGGGAACTGCTGTAAAGTTATGCTGGTGATGACCATGATGCGACTGAGCACGCTTCACGGGGGGGGGGTCTTGAAGCGGCTTGGGCTTCTTAGAGCTAGCTGAAGAGTTACACGTGCAACGCGGACTAGGCAGAAGTGCGCACGGCGCCTGACCCTACAAACAAGGACCCTCTGCACAAAGCCTGGCCTAACCTGTTTGCCTGCTAGCGGTGTGAGCGGCCCAGCCCAGCATTGCAACAAACTGTCCCTCTGGCATAGCCATGCTCAGCCGCACCACCGACACCACACGCGTACCGCTCTGTGCGGTCATAGCCTCCTAGCTTGTGCGCCATGCGGGGGCTATGGCCACCACCTCACAAGGAGCACACACAAGCACATGATGGCAGGAGCGATGGCAGCTGAGGCCAAAGCTCAGTGCGCTGGTCTGCCTGCGCCGCCGTTGCCCTAGCAACAAGCACCCCAACTCAAGCCCCATCAATGCTCCCCGCAGCAGCCCGCTTGAACCCTTGGCCCATGCCCCTTTCGCCCCATCTCGGCTGCGCCCGCGCCCTCACCTCAGCAGCCAGGTGCCCCTCACGCCACCATCCCACCGAGGGGCCCCTGCCATGTCCGCCGATAGACCTGGATCGATAGCGCCAGCAGGACCAGGCACGGCCCCGCCATCCGCAGGAGCGGACCCCGTAAACCCGAACCGCATGCACGGTGCTCCTTCAGCCTCTGTAGCCCCTGCATGTGGCTGTGGAGCCTCCCCCTCGAGCGATGGGGCGGCGCTAGTGCCGCCAGCGGATTGTGGTGGTCGTGGGCCCAACGGGCCGCCCATGCGCCAACCTGTGCCGCCCCATGTGCCGCCCCATGTGCCCTGCCAGGGCCGCCACCCCCGGGCCGTAGCAGCCCGAGGGCTGTAGCAGCTCCAGCGGTGATACGGTTCCCAGGGGCCAAGACCGTGGGGGACAAGCCTCCGACAGCTGCATGAGCCCCGCCTTAGGGGATGCAGCAGCTCCCCCCCCCCCCGCCCCAGCAGTGCCCGGCTGCCCTCCAGCATGCCCCTGTCCCCGCCTCAGGGCGGCAGCAGGGTCGCCAACCCCCGGGCGCCTCCCTCAGGGCTGTAGCAGCTCCAGCGTCCCCAGCGCCGCCGCCCCCAGCGTCAGCAGCCCCTGCCGCCGCCCCGCGTCCCGCACCGCCTCACCCGCGCCCGGCAGCGTCAGACCGCCCGTGTCGTCCACCGTACACTCGTACACGTGCCCGCCGTACATGTAAGACACGTACAGCTGCCGTACGGTGGAGCTGCCGGGCGTGGGGTCTGCGAAGCCCATCTGGTTCTTCTTGGAAACCCCCGGGTACAGCACGAGTTTCGAGTCGGTTACTTGGTACTGCAGGGCGGCGGTCACGTGGAGCCACGGCGGCGGCGGCGGCTCGCTGCTCCGCGCCTCCGCCGCCGGCGCTGACGTCACCTCCGCCGCCGCCGCCGCCGCGGGCTCTTGCCCGTCCGCCGCCGCGCTGGTGGCGGCAGGGCCGTCGGCCGTCGCCGCAGTCGGTGCCGTCCCCCGCCCGCTGTACGACGCCTCAGCGGCGGCGGCAGCGGCCGCAGCCGCCGCTGCGGCGGCGGCGCTGGCGGCGGCAGCGGCAGCCTCGGGCCGTGGGCTCGCCTCCGTCGCGCTCGCCTCCGCCACCAACGGGCCCGCCTCCGCCAGCGCCGCCGCCGCCGCCGCCATGGCCTTGGCCTGTGGCCCGCCCTCCGCGAGGTACGGCTCGACCCTGCCGTACACCGCATCCAGTACGACGAGTCCGGATTGAGATCCGGATCTCGCCTTTGCGGCCTCGGATCTGGCCTTGCGCCGGGCCACGGGTTCCACCAGGAGGCGCTCCGAGGTGGCCTTGGGGGGGGGAGGGTTGATGTGACGGGTTGCGTTGGGGTTGTGGATTCGTGCTGACGACGGCTAGCACGAGATATCAATAGCAAGGATGTAAGCAAATGACTTTTGTGCGGATGGCGAGGCACAAGAGCCCGCGCCTCGGTTAAAGCATTGTGACAACGCCCCGTCCCCGAGTCCACCTCCACACCTAGCGCCCCCACCCCACCCCACCCCCCACACCCCCCCCACCCCACCCACCCCACCCCACACACGACCTTTTCCGCACCTTGTTCAGTGACGCCCGTATGGCTTCTGATTGCTCCTCCCACTCCCGCCGCTCCCGCCGCGCCGCCTGCCAGCGCACCAGCGGCCGGATTACACACCTGGCGGGGGCCGGGGGGGGTGGGGGTGGGGGTGGGGGGCAGGAGAGGTAGGGCGGTGTCGCTGTATCGAGGCCGGTTGCAGTGCAGTCGCGTGTCAGCTTGTCACACCTGCCCCCCCCCCCTTGCTGCTTACTCCATCCGGCCCCGTGAACCTCCCCCTTGCCTCTCTGGACCCCCCTCTCGCTTGGAGAGAGCACTGCTTGCTCGGACGGGCAGGGGAAGGCGGCAGGTGCCACGCCCAAGCCCATTTGCCCCCCGTGTCTCCCCTACCCCCCCCCCCACCTCGACAGCGCCAGATAGGGCTGGGGTGGCACGGCGTATGCCGCCGCCCGTTGCACCCTCCCGCCCTCCCTTGCCCCCTTCCCCTCCCCTCCCCGCCTGCCTCCCTCGATTCGACAGCGCCAGGTACGTCAAGCGCGGTGCGGCGTACGCCGCAAACAGCAGTGCCGCTTCCCCATCCCCCCAACCCCCTCTCTTGCCACTTTCCCTCCCCCCGCCACGTGGCCTCCCCACCTCGACAGCGCCAGGTACGTCAGCGGCGGCACCGCGTAGGCCGCCAGCAGCAGGCGCCAGTCCAGGGCGGCCGAGGGCCCCGACCCCAGGGACACGGGCAGCTCGAAGGTCTGGCCGCCGCGGACCAGCCGGCCCTGAGAGGGGGCGGGGTGAGAGGAGGGGGTGGGTTAGAGGGAGGTGTTTGTTGCTGCGCGTTTGTTGGATCGCGCCGACGCCTGGAAATCTCGGGGGGGGGGGTAGAGGGAGGGCGGTTGGGTGGTAGGGAGGGGGGTGGTGGAAGTAGGGAGGGAGGGAGGGGGTTTTGGAGCTCAGCTCGCGTCGCCGGCGCCAACGAAGCGCAGCTCGAGGGACGACGGGATGGGGTGGGGTGGGGTGGGGTCAGTCTGCCCTGGGTTCGGTCAGACCTCCAATACCGGTACCCTCCTTCATCCCCATCCGCCCCCAGGCCTGTAAGCACCCAACCAGGCGAGTCCCCCCACCCCCACCCCCCGAGCCCTCACCTTGACCAGGACCCCCTGCAGTCCCACCACCGTCCCCACGTAGCCTGGGGGGCGGGAGGAAGAGGAGGAGGGGTCACAGCTTAAGTGTGGGGACTGGGACACGCTTGGCGGGGAGGTGGCAGGGCGAGTAGCCGCGAGTGATAAATGGCCGCAAGCCGCGAGCCCCCGCAGCCCTCCAACAACCCCCCCGCGCACGTCCCAACAGGATGCCGAACCCGAGCCCCGCAACCCCTTGTTCCTGCCCTCATCACCACTCCGCGCACCCACCCGCGTGCCCCCCACTTCCCCGCCCACCTGCCGTGCTGGCCCCCCACTTGCGCCCCGCCCCCAGCTCCAGGTCCGCCCCGCTGCTGCCCAGCCGCCCCACCGCCCGCACGTTCCAGGCGGGGGTGACGTGGACGATGAGGCGGGCGGAGAGCGAGGTCACGGGGCCCAGCTCCAGCTTGCCTGGTCGGGCGGGCAGGGCGTCGGATGGGGGTGTGGGGGCGTCGGATGGGGGTGTGGAGGCGTCGGATGGGGGTGTGGGGGCGTGGAGGGGCGTTGTGCAGGAGGCGGATGGCGTTAGGACGAAGGTAGGGGCGCAGGGGAGCCCCGGCACCCTACGCCGATCAACCCTCCCTCCTCTTCTCAACCCCTTCCCCCTCTCCTGGCGCAGGCGTAAAGACGCTCGCCCGCTCTCAGCTTCAAACACCCCCTTCTCCCCCCCTCCCTCCCTGCCTGATGCGATGTACTTGGCCCCCCGCTTGGTAAGCGAGAGGGACACCCCCGAGGCCGCCTCGGGCCCCACCACCCAGGCGAAGGTGGCCTGACAGGGGGGGAAGAGGGGGGAAGGGGGGGAGGATGGACGTGTTAGGAGGGAGTTGAGGTTTGTGGGGGAAGGGGAACGTGGGGGAAGGGGAACGTGGTGCAGAAGATCAGAGCGGCGGCTCCCACACCATAACAGTGCCGTCATGACTCATGCTTTCACACGACGGCAGTGTCGTGCCGTACACCCCTGCCGTACACCCCTGCAGTACCTGCATGTTGAAGGGCAGGTGGCGCGTGGACGCCAGCTGCATGCCCACGCCCGAGCCCACGCCGTACGAGGTGGTGAGGGAGGCGGTGGTGTAGGGGGTCACCTGGGGGGGTGGGTAGGGGGGGTAGAGGGGTGCAGAGGGGTGGCAGTTACGGGGCGGGGCCGGCAGGCAAGACATGTGGGGCAACGCATACAACAGACCGGGCGACGCTAAATGCCCCAACCCCTCGCCATGGTTGCGCCCTGCCCCACTGCCCTGCGCCACCCGTGTGCGTCCCCCCCTTCACCCATCCCTTCCCTTGCTCAGCCTGGTGTCCGCGTGACTCCCTCCCACCTGTCGGGTGCTGGTGAGCGACAGCGCCGACCTCAGCCCCAGCACCGCGTTGCCGTCCAGCGTGTCGTGGGGGGACAGCACGCGGCGGTAGCCGAAGATGAGGTTGCCTGGGGGGGGCGGGGGGAAGCGGTGTTCAGGCTAAAGAGTTGATTAGGGACCCATGTCGAAAGACCCGTGTCAAGGGACCCCAGGAGCCGGCCCCCCGCATCCTTCCTGGCAGCGCGGGCCTCCCTGCCCCCGGCCTCCCCGCAGCATGGCTGCGGATTCAGACCCTCCCGTGCCCCCGCCCCTTCCTCCCGGCCCTCTCAGGACCCCCCCCCCTGCTCCCCACGCACCCACGCCCGCGTTATTCCGGAGCAGGGCTTGGCCCTGGGGGGCGGGATGGATAGGAAGAGGTGTTCAGTAGCGCTGCCTAAGGTAAGCGTGACCAGAGCTGTTTCCCTGCGTCCCCCCTTCGCCCTCGCCTGCAGGTAGAACATGTCCCGCACGAGCGTGTCAAACCCTAGCCCCGCTTCCCCCGCTTCCCCCCCCCGACCCCCCCTTCTCCCTTCACACGAGCAGCCCTGAACACACCTGCAGGTAGAACACGTCCCCGCCGTCCCCCACGGGCGTGTCGATGGAGTTCTGCACCGTCACGGCGCGGAACAGCGGCCGCGCGCCCCCCAGCGAGGCGCGCAGGTCGGAGGCGTCCACGCGGCAGGTGTAGAGGCCGCGGTGGTTGGAGGCGGCGTCGTTGCGGTCGGCCTCCTGAAAGATAGGATGGGGGAGGGAGGGGGAGGGGAAGGGGGAACAGGGGGGAGGGGCACGGTTGCTGTGGATGTGGAGCTGCGCCCCGACCTGCCGTCGCTGCCCCAGCCCCAGCCCCAGCCCCAGCCCCAGCCCCTTGACGGCTTGAGCCTGCCATGCTTCACGCACACCGCGACGCCCACTGCGTCCACCACATCCGGCCCTGCCGCCCCACCCCCTCCCGGCCGCCCCTGCCCCCTCCACCTGCCCCCTCCACCCCCACCTGCTTCTTCTGGAACTCCTCCCACTTCTTCTTGAGCTCCTCCACCGACTCCAGCTTGGTGCCCAGCTCGAAGCCTGGAGGAGGGGAGGGGCAGGGGTGAAGGAAGGCGGACAGAGGTTCAGCAGTGGTGCTCAGAGGTCACCGATGCGAGTGAGTGCGGCGACCGGACCGGACGGGTGGGAGGGGGGGCAGGGTTAGCGGCAGGCGGACAAAGGTTCAGCGGGGGGTCGTGCCCGGGGTGCCCGGGGTTTGCCGGTGAGAGGACGTGCTGCGATGCCGGGGTCGGGTGCGTCGCTCTACGGTGAGTGTGCTGGATACCGTGTACGGCAGGGGGGCCTTCGACCGGACCGGACAGACCAGGCAGACCGGCACAGGCCACCGTTCCTAGCAGCCCCCCGCCCCACTCCGCCGCTGGCCCCCGAAGAGTGTGCAGACCCAGGCCCGGAGTGTGAGGCGGCTGGTCGGCACAGGGGCTCAACTACCGGCCCCGCAAGCCTCCTTGGCTGGCGTGATGTATTCGTAGCTGGGGGGCCGCAGCTGCCCCCCGCTCGCGTCTGTGCCTCCGGCTTGGGCCCAGCGCCGCCGGCACAGGCCTTAACGGCCTGCGGAGCGCTGATCCCAGTCCCCAGAGCCCCATTCTCTGCAACCCAGCTCGTCCTGATACCCATGGCTCGTCTAACGCGGGGCCATGGCCGCCTGCCTGCAGGTGGCCGGCAGGCCGGGGTTTGGCTGGAAGATTCCAGCGACCTCGTCTGACCCCTCTGATGAGCACAAGCTCCTCGGCCGCCCCGCACCTGCGTTCAGGCCCTCCCGCCCGTACACGTCGTAGACCTGGCGCCGCGTTGGGTCTGACAGAACCTCGTAGGCCTCCTGCGGGGCCGGGAGTAGCGGTGCGGTGGGTGCCCGTCGGCCGGGAGCATTTCCTTGGGGGAGGGGATGGATGGACACGGCCATCGAGACCCAGGCCCAGCCCGCTCAGCCCCGGGGCCCATCCAGCTGCCTACTAAGGTCAGGTGGGTGCCGCTAGGGCCGTGCATCGCAGGCGCCGTCGGCTGTGCCCGATCCCGCGCCAACCTGCAGCTTGCCAAACGCCTCCTGGGCCCGAGCTTTCTGCTCGGGATCGCCATGCTTGTCCGGGTGGAAGATGGTGGCCAGGCTGCGGTACGCCCGGCGCACGTCGTCGTCCGGCGCATCACGCGGAACATTTAGGATGGCATAGTAATCGGAGTCCGCCTTGAACTCCAAGGGTGCTGCCATCCTCTACAATCAGCCTAGAAAGGCGCCGAGCGCAGCGGTGGGCGACGCGGACGGCAGCTGTCAGCACGTCGGCGTTGCGATGCTCATAAGCCGAGCGCGCATTGTTGTCGCTGGGGTGCGGGATCGGCTTGTGGTGTAGCCGGGTAGGTCGGGGCGGGCCAAGCAGCTTGGGGACGCATCTCGCGACTCATGGCTCTGCCCTGCGTGCCTTCAAGCTTCAACCCGCGCCCACACATTTTGCCCAAGCGCCTCCGTATCACCAGAAATACCAGAGCACCGTGCGCGCTCACACACAGAACCCTTGCACCATCGCTTGTTGGCCAGACAGCTCATCGAACGCTCACCGAGCGCCCGCACACGAGAATCGAACGGTCGCAATTCAGCCTTCAAGAGCCTGCCCACTGTGCAGCAATGACAGACGTCGCGAGCAGCGGGGGCACCATGGACATTGAGAACATCCGGTCCCGGAAACTAGGGCAATACAAGCACACATATACCCCACGCGACGCCATGCTCTACGCTCTGGGGCTGGGCTGCAGCGCTGGTGAGATACGTCCAGGTCGAGCGCGCATCCATCCATCCTTCCCACGCAACCATGCCACGCTTCCCCTCGTCTGCCCCCGCGCGCTCACCCCGTTTACCGCCGCAACAGCCACGGACCTCAAGTACGTGTACGAAGGCGCCCCGGGTTTTGCCGTACTGCCGACGTACGCCATCGTGGCCGCGCACCCGGCCCTGGGCCTGGTGCCGCTGCAGGCCTACCTGCCCGGGGGGGTGGACCCGGTGGGGGGGGAGGGGGGAGGGGGGGGGGGAGGGAGAGGAAAGAGGAGCGGAGTCGGAGGGAAGGGTGCACGCACGGAGGGGTGCATGGAGGAGCACAGCATGGTCGGGCTCTCATGCTGGGCTCAAGCCAGGCGGGGGTTTGACCGACATCCGTGGCCCAACCCCCATACTCCGCCTCACCTCCACCACCACCACCACCTCACCCCCCCAACACCCGCCCCCCCCCCCCAACCCCCAACCCCAACCCCCAACCCCCAGGCCTCCGCCCTGCACGGCGAGCAGTACCTGGAGCTCTCCGGCGCCCCCCTGCCCCCCGAGGGCGGCACCCTGCTGACGCGGCCGCAGCTGGTGGACCTGCAGGCCAAGGGTGGGGAGGGGGGGAGAGGGGGAAGGGGGGGAGGGGGGGAGAGGGAGGGGGAGGAGGAGGGGGAGTGTTGAGGGCAAGAGGCACGGCCTGGCGAAGTGCATTGCACGCCGTGCCCACCGCGTGTGTGTGTGTGTGACTCCTTCCGGTTATCACCCGCAGTTGTCTTGCAACACCCGCGATTGCTGGGTCAGAGCAACGCTGACTTAGCGGTCGCGAGGTCGGGTACGATACCGGGGACCGGGACCCACCCGTGCGCTGTCCTCGCACATCCTGCATACCGTACGTAAGCCGCCCCCCCCCCCCCCCCCGCCTCCTCCGCTGCCCGCAGGCAGGGGCCTGGTTGCCGTGATGCGCACGGTGACGGTGGATGAGGCCAGCGGGCGGGAGGTGGCGGTGAACGAGTTCAGCGCCTTCCTGCTGGGGAAGGGTGGGGCCTTAGGGGGTGGGAGGGACGGGAGGGGAGGGAAGGGGGAGGGGTGAGCTGAGTGGGGGAGCACCTGCTGGGAGGGGTTGGGGCGGTCGAGGGGGCTGGAGGGAAGGCGGCTGGCGAGTTGCGACCCTGGCGTGTGGGCGTGGCTGCCGGGGAGGGGCAGGGTGGAGGAGCTGAGGGCTTAGGCCAGGAAAGAGGGCCTGCGTCTCGGGTAGCGGCTGATGGGCGACTCCCCTGTCTCGGCCCTCGGCCCCCGCCCCCTCTCAAACACCACCCTGCCCCCCAAATCCACCTACCAGGCGACGTCAAGACCCCCTGGGCCCCCGCGCCCCGGCCCCCCGCCGCCACCGCGCCCAACGACCCCCCGCCCGGCCGCGCTCCGGACGCCACCGCCACATTCACCACCACACCCGACCAGGCGAGGAGGGGGGGTGCAAAGTCTTACATGCGGGTGGTGGGGGCCCCGCTCGCTCGCGTAAGCCGAGGAGCAGACGCATGGTGTATTTGTGTCTATAGCCACAGAGGCTCCTCGTCTCCTCCTCACCTCCTCGGCTCCTCCTCCTCCTCTTCCTCATGGGACCCGAGTCCAAATGCCACCCCACCCCACCCCCCATCCCCTTCCCCCAGGCCGCCCTGTACCGCCTCAGCGGCGACTACAACCCCCTGCACGTGGACCCCAAGGTGGGCGGGGGGGAGGGGGGAGGGAAAGGGGGGGAGGGGAGGAAGCATGGAAGGGGGGGTTGCACAGGGGGAAGGGGAAGAGAGGGGCAGGGCAGCACGTGCCACGTATCCTCACACACGCCCTCTCGGGTTGGCCCACCCCTCACCCGTGCACCCTTCACCCCCGCCTCCCGCATGCCTGAGCTGGCCCCTGGCCACCCACCCACCCACCCACCCACCCACCCACCCACCCATCCACCCACCCACCCACCCACCCATCCACCCACCCACCCACCCACCCACCCACCCACCCACCCACCCACCCACCCACCCACCCACCCACCCACCCACCCACCCACCCACCCACCCACCCACCCACCCACCCACCCACCCACCCACCCACCCACCCACCCACCCACCCACCCACCCACCCACCCACCCACCCACCCATCCACCCACCCACCCACGCACCCACCCACCCACCCACCCACCCACCCACCCACCCACCCACCCACCCACCCACCCACCCACCCTTCCCCCACTCCCCAACCCCCACCCCCCCAGGTGGCCCAGCGCGTGGGCTTCCCCCACCCCATCCTGCACGGCCTCTGCTCCCTGGGCGTGTCGGTGCGCCTGGTGCTGCGGGAGGCGGCGGGGGACGACCCGGCACGGCTCAAGAGCGTCAAGGTGGGGGGGAGGGAGGGGAGGGAAGGAGGGGGGAGAGCGGGGGAGGAGGGAGGGAGTTTCGGGAGCATTTTAGAGCGGTGGTGGGTGCAGGGGGGAGGAGGAGGACGGGGAAGGAGGTGTCTTGTCAACGAAGGCCTGGAGGTCTCTGGCCCTGGCGCTGGCTTGTGCACTGGCTGCCGAGCGTCTGCCCCAATCCAGCTGATCCCTGTCGGAGTAGTACGCCCTCCTGTCACCCCCGCCCTCACATAACGCAGGTCTTCTCCATCTGCATTACTACACAACCCCTCTTCCGCTCCCCTCTCCCTCCCATTCCCTCCTCTCCTGCACCCCAGTGCCGCTTCTCCAAGCACGTGTTCCCGGGGGAGACCCTGGAGGTGGAGATGTGGCGGGACCCGGCGGCCCCGCAGGCGCGGATCATCTTCCGCACCTGGACGCAGGGGGGGCCGGGGGGGCGGCGGGAGCTGGCGGTCGCCAATGCGGCCGTGGAGCTGCGGCCGCCGGCCGCCAAGCTGTGAACCGTGGCGAGCCGGGGTGGAGGGGCGGAGGCTTCTGCGGTGTCATTGTTCTGTGGGGTGGGCACGGCAGGGTCCGGGGCAGGGGCAGGGATAGTGCGGGGCCGGGGGCGGGGAAAGTCCGGGGCCGGGGCGGGGATAGTCGTCTCGTGGGCGCACGACCGGGTGGTGATACCGGTAGATCCGGGGAACCGCTCACGAGATAGAGAGGGGGAGAGGCATGACACAGGCTGGTTGAGCATGGAGGTGGGGGTGAGGGGTCTCGTGGCCGCTGCAGTCCTCCTTGGGCAGGGGTCCTGCGTTGTTGGGGGTGGTCCCCGGGCGAGTGTGTTCGTTGCTGGATATTGGGCACTGGCCGTAGCTTGAGGCAATGTACGCAGGATCTACGTGTGGGAGGCACCCACGATACTTGTAGGGCGGATAGCAGGCTGGCTGCGAGGGTGCGACGAGCTTTTGCAACAGGGTCGGGTGGGGTGGGGTGGGGTGGGGTGGGGGGCGCAGGAGGAACGGCAGGGGGGTGGCGGGAGGCGCATGGGAGATGAATGGGGTTGCACGGATAGCACTTACCGTATGCGACTTTCCTTGGTCCGTTGGCCACAGCGTCCGGCAACCACGCAGCCCTCGCGGCGGACGCGGCCACTCCCACCCCGGTGATCGTCGCTGTATGACAGCAGGATACATGAAGCGCTGATTACACAATCGGTGGTCTCGGACGTCGCTGCACCCCCGGCTTCCCTTCTTCTGAATCCGCATCGCAGCCTCTGAAGCCCACGTTCCCCTCATAAGCTGCCCATCCCGCCCGGTTTCCCGGGCTGACCCCTGCACCCTGCAAGCCCGCCTCTGTTGCTCTAGTCGCCCTTGTCTCCCAAGTCACACGTAAGCTTATCTCTGCCCCCGTCTGTCCAACCCACTCCTTCAGTTTGCCCAGAGTGGGCAGCACCCCGCTTGGCACCCCTAGGCAGGCCTACGCCTTGGCCGCCGCCCCCGCCTGCGCCCGCGCGGCTCCGGCTCCGGCCGCCGCCGCTCCCGCCCCCGCCCCCGCCGCCCCCCCTGCAGCCTGCTTGCGCCCCCCCCTGCGGTCCACGTGCACCGTCAGCTCCACCTGCTCCCCCGTGGGCAGGCGCAGGTTCATGGGGACCTGGGGGTTGGGGGGGGGGGGGGGGGTTGGGCAGGGGAGGGGTCGGAACAAGGAGGAGGGTTTGCATGACCTCCGATCCACCTCCCCCGCTCCCTATCCCTCTCTCCCCGCTCCCTATCCCTCTCTGCCCGCTCCCTGTCCCTTTCTCCCCTCTCCTCTCCCCTCCCTCTTGCCCTCCCCTCTTCCCCTCCCCTCCCCCACCTTGAACGACCCGAAGCTGTCGATGGCGCCGCCCATGAAGAGGTGCGAGGGGTGCAGCCGGATGCCCCGCTGCCGCAGTACGGCCTCTGCCACGTCACGCCTGTGTACGGCAGGGTCGTCAAAGCGCTCTGGGTCCTCGGGGGAGGGGCGCCGGGTCACCACCTGAGAGGGCGGGGGGGGGGGGTGGCGGAGGGATGGTATGTTTCAAAGGATGAAATAAGCCTCAAGGTTCGCTTGCTGTCCCCCGGGGTATCCCCCGGTATCGTACTCGTAAGCATCGCCTACCAAGAAGTCCCACGCGCATTGAAGAGAACCCATGCCCCCTGAGAGGAAGCCCGGCCGCCCTACCCCCCTGCAAGCCGCCATGGAAGCACGGCCCGCACTGTCGCCGCCAAAGACTTCACCCCTTCGCCCCCATCACCCCGTGAACAGTTTCAAGCCCCGCAACTCCCCCCCACCCCCACCCTCCGATCTCAACCCACCACTTGTCCCCCGCCCCGCCTCCCCACAGCACCCGCCTGCCCCCCTGCAAGCCCCCTATCCCGTGGGCTTAGCCACCGCCAAGGCGCCGATTTGGCGGGGCGGTCTCGAGCGGGCCCACGGCCCTGATCACCAGCAAGCGTTCAGTGCCCCCTCCCCCACCCCCCTCCTCCCCCCCTCACCACGGCCTTGGTGTGCAGCGCCTTGAGCAGGCGGTTCAGCGACTGCGCCTCGTCGCCCCCGCGGCCCTTCTCGTCCTCGATCTCTGACTTGGGCTGGGGAGGGAGAGGGGGAGGGGGAGGAGGGAGAGGGGAACGGGCAGGGTGAGCGGTTCGCGCACGCTATCAGGGCGCCGCCATCCGACTGCCATTCCGTTTCCCTTGCCCTCATGATCATGGCCCCCGCCCTTGCGTCAAGCTCTTCCCCTGCCACATGCCCTGCCCCGAGCCCCTGCCTATCAGGGCCCCGTGCCCTGGCCCTTGCCCCTGCCCCCAGGGCCCCTCCACCCCAGCCCCCTCCTTGCCACATACCCCTACCCCCTCCCGTCCCCTGACCCTCCCCCTCGGCTTCCCCGCCCCCCCTCGGCTTCCCCGCCCCCCCTCCCCACCCGCGCAAAGGCCGCCACGTTCTCTGGCGTGGCATACACTGCGTCCCCCGCGGGGTAGAGCTTGTGGCGCATGAGGCCCCGCCGCACCGCCACCACCTCGCCGCGCCGCCCCAGGGCCTTGAGGTCCTGTGGGGGGGGGAGGGTGGCGTTTGGGGTGGGGCGGGAGGCTGGTTGGCGGGAGGTACAAGTTGCAACGCTGGTGTGCGTTTGGGCAGTTGCGAGGGTATTGGGACGATGAGGTGCGTGGGGCCCTGAGGGGACTCCCGCGAGGTGTGAGTGTTTTGGGATTGTGGGGTTGCGTGGGGTTCGGGTGGGGATTCCCCCAGAGTTCCCCGCGTGGGGGTCCCCCTGCGTGGGGGTCCCCCTACGTGGGGGTCTCCCTGCGAGCCGGCGGGGCACGAGGCCCCTCGCTCGCCCCCCGGACCCTTCCGCTCACTTTCTTGAGCACCACTTTGATGCTCGCATCGTCCTCTTCCTGCTGGCTTGCGGGTTGCGCCCTGCTCCCGCCGCGTGAGCTGGCGGACCTGGCAGCCGCGCTGGAGGACGCCGCGACAAGCCCCGACGTGCTGAAGCCCCTCAATGACGAGTGCGAGAAGCCTTGGAGCTGCGAAAGCCACGACAGCGAGCCGGATGCGTCTGATTGCTTCCCGGAGGAGCTCGCTAGGCCGCTGCTACGCGCAAGACGGAGCGCAGACAACGCTAGAGGTTCTACACATGGTAGCGTGGCTGACTCCGGCGCGAAAGCAAGCAGCGTGCTGTGCAGGCCTCGTTGTGCAAGGGCACGCCCTGCGCCCTGCATTTGTCCTGTGCTGTAGAGTGTTTGGTGCTCAACACGGATCAACTGTAGGGGAAAGCGATGCGCGGCTGGGGGAAAAACTGGGTCATGCGCAATCCCAGCGTCTCGAAGTGGGGCCGTCGACACGCAGGTACCCGTTTTGTTGACTTGACCGTGACCTATCGATGACATAGAGGCCACTGCGACTGCTTACAGCTATACTTTAAGAGCAGGCACTCAACTGAGCCGCGGCCTTACTCGCTCCCGCTGCTCAAACTGCCTTGCATATATCCAGCGTATTATACTATAGCAAGTTCGAAACCCAGCGGCTGGAGGAAGCGGTGCCCGGCAAACATGGACCACCCGGAATAACCCAGCGGAGCCCGGAGAGCGGCCTTACAGGATGGCGGACAGGAGGGGACTCCGCGTGCAGCTGCCTGGGGTCGATGTACCCAGCGGCGAGGAGCCGGGGGCCCGCTCAGCCGCGCCCATGCTGGTGCCTGTGTAAGTGGTATCTCTTTACCACTCGGCTACGGGGTTCGGACTCCTTTGATACCCCCAGGATGGACCAATGGGGTCGCAAGGCAGGGTTCTTGGGGGTCGATGACCATGGGGCATGCGTGGGGGAAAGCAGTGCCGTTGACTGCGTGGGGCACGCATAGCGGCGAGACCGTCGGGGCAGTCGAGGGTTGCGGCCTGGGGGCAAACGGGTGCAGGCGGGAAGCAGGGGCACGGGCCAACGGCGAGTGCAGAACGCTGCACTTCAGGGGTCCCATCCTTTCCCACCCAGTCTTCCTCTCGCCCCCCGCTGCGGCGTGAACGTCAACCACACCTCACATTCCACCTCGCACCCCCGACGCCCTTCCCCCTTGCTTCCCCTCCACCCCACCCCACCCCACCCAAACAGCATGGCCGTGGGCATGAGCTCGGTGCCGGGGGGCGTGTGCCTGCTGCAGAAAGACACGGTGGTGTACCCCGTGGGCCGCAGCCTGGCCATGTACTGGTGAGGCCACGGGCGGGGCGAGGGGGCTGAGGGAAAGGGGATTGGGGGCGGGGTTGGGGTGGGCCTGGGGGACGGGTGGGGCGAGGCATGCGGTGGTTGGTGTCTGGCAGGCCGCCTTGGCTGTGTGCTGGTGAGGCCACGGAAGCGAGGGCAGGTTGGGGCGAGGGCGGGGACGGGGGCAGGCGGTGCTCGGTAGCCGCTCACAGGCCGCCTTGGTGTACTGGTGGGGCCCCTGTGGTGAGGGGTGGGTGGGGGTGGGGTGGCGGCCCCACTGCCCTGACGCCGGCTGCCAGGGCCGGGCGGAGGCGGGGCCGACGGAGCCAGGCGGACAGCAGCGGGCGGGCAACGGCGCACGGCTGGTGCCGGGGCTGGTCCATGGCCCGGGGCGGCCAACCGCCGTGTAGATCAGCTGGCCGGCGCTGGATCCAGGTGCACGTGCACGTGTTGTACCAGGATCCAGGGATTCACATTGGGCCCGGCCCATGGGATCCAGCCGCCATCTGGGTCGGGATCGCGAGGATCCCACAGGGTCTCACAGGAGGCGGGGGCGCAGCGGGGCAGAGCAGCATGTCGGTCAGGTCAGAGAGATCGGCCGCGTCAGGGCGCAGGGCCCAAGGGCCCGGCGGGTTTCCTCGCCCGGGACCCAGCGCTGGGCAGAGCTCGGCCGGCGGCGGGCTTGCGGCGGCGCGGGCCTCTGGGGCGGGCGCGGGTTCGCGAGGGCACCTGTCCACGACGGGTGCAGCAGGATCAGCGAGCGGAGCAGCAGGCTGTCGTCGGCGCAGCGGAGGGTGCGGAGCTCGGGGTGGGGTCCGTCGGGCGGGGGTGGGAGCGGGGCGGACCGGGCGGGGCCCGCACTCACGGGCGGGCCCCCGGCAATGCATCAGGCTGGGGGTTGCCAGTCCGCTGGAGCCGGCCGCAGCGACCTGGGTGCGCGTTGCCAAGCGGCCGCGGTTGTCATGGAGGCCGGAGCGCTGCCAGTGGGGCTGCGCCCGGGGTGGGCGCGGGGTGGTCCCCTGCCGTGGGCCCATGGAGCCTGCCGCCCTGCCCCGCCCGGACTCAGGAGGGCCCCGCCCCGGGGCTGGGGTCACGGCACTGCGCCTCAGGTCCCAGACCCCTGGCCGCCTTGCTCTGCATGGGCGGCAGCGGGTGGGCAGCCGCTGGCGGGGCTGACTGGGTTGGGCTGGGGCCGGGGCGCCTGCGCACTGCATGGGGCGGCAGGGGGTGGGCAGCCGCTGGTTAGGCCTCGGCCCCACGGGTCCCCAGGGCACGGGCGGCAAGGGGTGGCAAGCTATGCTGGCGAGGCTGAGGGGGCTGCCTGCCGGGGCCCGGGGCCGGGGCGCTTGCAGCCCAGCCGTTGGCCCCAGCCCAGGGCGACGGCCGCCCTGCATGCAAGCGCGGAGCCGGGCGGGTCGGTGGCACTGGAGCCACTGGAGCGACCCACCCACCCGTCTCCCCATGCCCCGCCCCCTCCCACCCTATCCTATCCAAGCAAGGTTTCCCTGGCGTCGGTGCGTTCCTGCTCAGCAACAAACGCCACCTCTCCCCCCCTCCCCCTCCCTCTCTCCCCCCCCCAGCCCCACCCAGCTCTCCCACGTGCGCATCAGCGAGCCGCTGCGCTCCGTCCGCGGCATCAGTGCCGTGGCGGTGTCCCCCAACAAGAAGTACCTGGCGGCGGCGGAGAACATGGCGGACGGGTACATGCCGCAGGTGGGGTGGAGGGGGGGCGGTGGGAGCGAGGAGGGCGGTGTTGGGAGGGGTGGACGGGGGGGGGGTCGGTGGGGGTCGGTGTGGCTGACGGTTACGTGCCGCAGGTGGGGCGGGGGCCATGAGACCCAACTCCTTCACTCCTCCACCCCCAGGTGACGGTGTTCGACGCCACCTCTTTGGAGCGACTGGCGTCCGTGACGGGCCCGGGGGTCACGGGGGCCTTCACCTCGGTGTCATTCTCGGGGGACGGGTCGCTGCTGCTGGCGTGCGGCACGGACGAGGGCGGGTGAGCGGTTGGGCCCGGGGTGGGCCTGCGGGTGGGCTTGGTGGGGAGGCCCGGGCGGAGGGCTTGGGTGCGGCCTGGGGTGCCGTACGGACCTGCATGGGGGGGCGGGGCCCGGAAGGGAGAGAGGGCTGCCAGGAGCACGGGCACGGGCGCTGTACGGTAGCCTGCACGCAGAGGGCAAGGCCGGGGGGACCGGGTGCATCAGGTGCCGGATGGCGAGGCCACACCCCGCACGTCCTCGCCATGCCCGCTCCCGCTTCTAGACCCTTCCCTTGTTCGCCACAACACCCACGCCGTGGGGTGGCGGTGCCCTGGGGTCGGGCGAGGCCAGGTTATGCCGCCTGCACGTTTACGGGTGGGAACGGGTGGGAACTCAGTCCCACGTCCCAACCACGCCCGCTGCCACGCCCCCAGGTCTGGCAACAACTCGCGCCCCGTGTCCGGCGGCGGCTCGGTGGGGGACGGCCCCGGCACCTCGACGTTCCATCTGTGGGAGTGGGGCGCCTCGCCCGCCCCCAAGTGCAGCGCCACCGTGGAGGGGGGCGGCGGCGGCGGCGGGGGCATGCTGCGTGCTGCGCTGGACCCACGGTTCGATTCCAACGTATTAGTCATGAGCCGCCGGGACGTGGGGCTGTGGCGGCAGAGCACCAACGGCTTCAAGCGGCACACAGTGGAGGGGGCGGCGCTGCCGGTGGGGCTTCTGGGGGATAGGAAGAGGGCAGGAAGGGCAGATGGGGAGAGGGGTGAGGGGAGGGGCAGGGCAGGGAGCAGAGGAATGCTGGGCTCAGCGTAGGGCGGGCAGGGCGGGGCGCGGCTCCGAGAGCGGTTGCTGCCACCTCACACACTCCCCTCCCCTCCCTCTCCCTCCCTCCCCCTCCCCTCCCTCTCCCTCCCCCCCCTCCCCCCCCTGCAGCCCGGTGCCTCCTTCGTGGACCTCTCCGCACTCCCCGACGGCCGCTTCCTGCTGGCCACCTCGACACGCCAGGTATGTGTGCGGGGGGGGGGGGGCAGGTGTGTGGGGTTTTTCTTGTTTGGGCTGGCAGGTGGTGAGCGGTGGCCGAGGGAGGGGGCTGGATCCCACCCCCCTTGTGTGAATGGATGCTCGCATGAGCCGAGGGAAGCGTAGGCGCGCCAGGTTGGGGCGGGGGTGCCAGCCGGTGCTCACCAGCGGGCCTGCGGGCTGGGCATGGTGGCGCCAGGGGCACGGCCGCCTGAGCTCCACGGTGCCGGGCTGGGCCTCCCTTCCCCCCTCTCGGGCTCGCTGGCTCCCATACTCCAAAAGTCTCCCCCCCTCTCCCCCCCGAAAGGTGCTGCTGGTGGACCGCGCCCACGCCAAGCTGGCCTTCACCGCCGACCGCCCGCTCCCCCAATACTCACACACGTTTCCCCCCTCCCCTCCCCCCTCTCCCCCCTCCCCCCCAAAGGTGCTGCTGGTGGACCGCGCCCACGCCAAGCTGGCCTTCACCGCCGACCGCCCGCTGGTGTCCCTGCTGGGCCTGCCGGACGGCTCCATAGCGGTGGGCACGGAGAAGGGCTACCTGCAGCTGTACCGCCGGGCGCACAAGGACGACCCAGACCACTACGGTAGGGGGGCAGAGAAGGGGGGAGGGAGGGGAAAGCGTGTGTGTTGCGTGACGCGTGGGGTGGGCACGGAGAAGGGGTACCGCGGGGTGCACAAGGACGACCCAGACCACTACGGTAGGGGGGCAGAGAAGGGGGGAGGGAGGGGAAAGCGTGTGTGTTGCGTGACGCGTGGGGTGGGCACGGAGAAGGGGTACCGCGGGGTGCACAAGGACGACCCAGACCACTACGGTAGGGGGGCAGAGAAGGGGGGAGGGAGGGCGAAAGCGTGTGTGTTTCGTGACGCGTGGGGTGGGCACGGAGAAGGGGTACCGCCGGGCGCACAAGGACGACCCAGACCACTACGGTAGGCGAGGGAAAGGGCGGGGAGGAAAGTGGCAGATGAAGAGTCACACAATCCCCTGCTCCCCGTCCCAAAACCCCCTCCTCGCCCGCTCCCCCTCCTCCCCCTCTCAACCCCCCCCCCCTGCAGCCATCTTCTCCGAGACGCGCGTGCCAGAGTCCGCCCAGTCCGTGTCCCTGGACGGCCACATCCGGGCCATGTCCGTGGACGCGGCGGGGGACACGCTGCTGTGTGCCACGGCTGGGGGGGGACCGGCGTACCAGTTCAACCTGGCGTACGCGCGGGTGAGAGGAGGGTGGGGGGGTGAGAAGAGGAGGGGAGGAGCAGTTTGGGTGAGGGGAAGGATTGCGCCCCCTGCTTGACTCGTGGGTGGGCCCCGGTCCCCGCAATGTTACCCCCAAATCTCACCCCCCACCCTTCCCCCCCTCCCCCCATCAGACCCTGGCCCTCACCCCCTCGCCTTCTTCTGGTCCCGCTTGTCCTCAACGCTGCTCACCCCCCCATCCCCCCTTCCCCCCCATCAGACCCTGGCCCTCACACCCGAGGTATCCAACGACCTTTGGGAGATGCTGCTGCCGGGCTCGCACGAGCAGGTGCGGACGGGGAGGGGTTCAGTCACAGACCTGTGGGGGCCGTGCAGCAGCGGTGCGGGCGCGGGTGCGGGTGCAGCTGCGGGAAAGGGCCACGGAATAGCGAGCGCGTGCTGTAGCAGGGTACTGGAACGCACGTCATCTTACCTCCCTCCCGACATCCTCTCTCCCCTACACGCTTTCAACCCTCCCCCCGGCCCCCCAACCCCCCCTACCACTCCAGTCCATCATCTCCGCCTCCCTCGCCTTCAAGCGCGACTTCCTGGCCACCGCCGCTTGTCCCTGAACCCCCCTCCCCCTTACCTCTCCCCCCCTCTTGCCTCCCCCCTGCCCCCCACCCCAGTCCATCATCTCCGCCTCCCTCGCCTTCAAGCGCGACTTCCTGGCCACGGCCTCCAAGGACCTCACCGTGCGCGTGTGGCAGACCGCGCCCCTGCGCCTGGTCCTGACCCACATGTGCCACCACTCGCCCCTGGCGCTCGCAATGGACCCGTACGGCAGGGAGCTGGTGGTTGCCTACGTGGACGGCGTGCGGTGCTACAGGTGGGGGCGGGGGGGGGTAAGGGGGTAGCGTGTGTGTTTCGCGACGCGTGGGGGGTCCGGGGAGATGGTGGTTGCCTACGTGGACGGCGTGCGTTGCTACAGGTGGGCGCGGGAGCGGGTGCGGAATGCGAGGGGTGGCATGAGGAGGGGTGGCGTGGGGAGGGGGACGGGGGGAAGGTCATGAGGAAGAGGCGCAGTAAGAGTACCCGCACGTGCTGCCACGCCCCACGCACCCCTTACCTTGATGCGTTCCAACCCAATGCCAACCACCCGCAGCATCGTGGAGGGTCTGCTGGTGGAAGGGGAAGAGCTCATGCACGAATTCGGACCGCCGCCGCCGGGTGGCAACGCCGCCGCCGGCGCCGCCGGCACCAAGAGCGGCGGCGCCGCCAAAGCATCCCTTGACGGCGGCGCGGCGGCGGCCGCCGCCGCCGCTGCCGCCGAGTCCCGCCGCCGCCTTGCCTCCGGCGCAGCCTCGCTAGATCACTGCTCGCTGGTCGCTTACTCACCGACGGGCGCCCTGATCGCCGCCGCCGCCGGGCCCGGCGGGCGCCACGTGTACATCTTCTCCACGCTTACTAAGCGGCAGTTGGCCGTACTGGCGGGCCACTACGAGGCCGTACTGGATCTGGCCTGGTCCGACGACGGGCAGTACCTGGCCACTAGCGGGGAGGGGGCGGTGTTCACGTGGAGCATGGACGGCTTCGTGCGCGTACAGGTGGGCGGGAGTTTTGGGGACCGGGGTTGGCACCGGTTCCCGGACGGTTTGGGGAGCGGAGCCGAGGGGTGGAGGTACGGGCGCAAAGTTCGGGGGATGGGGATGCCGAGGTCGGGATACGGAGTGAGGAGCATGGGACATGGCACATGGGGAGAGGGGTGGAGCATGGGAGGCATGGGGCGTGTGTGTGGGTTCCAAGGCAGCGACAGGGTTTCGGGCAGGCTGGGAGCATGGGACCTTACCTTCCCTCACGGCCCACCCCCCAATCCCCCCACCCACCCACCCCGCAGGAGAACACGTCCAAGCTCTATCTCAACGACGCCATCGCCTGCACCCCCGACTTCAGGACCCTAGTGGTGGGGGACACGACGCAGGTGGGGTGGACGGAGAGGGGAGTGGGGTGGGGTGGGGGGTGCGAGTGAAGGGGCGTGTTTGGCGCAGCTGGGGCTGGGTCGGCCTGGGTGCTTTGCTTGGGGTGGGTCCGGGGCCGCGAAAGAACGGCCGGCGCTCGAGGAGGTTAGGGTTGGCGGGATCCTTGTGATAGGAGTACCTAACAGTAAAATACAGTACAGTTGCTCGCCCGACCTGCAACCCACGCCCGCGGCCTCTCCCTTCCCCTCCCCCCCCCCCACCGCCACAGGGCCTCCGCATCATGGACACATGCCGCGGGGGGGCCCTGGCGGGGGGCCAGTCCGTCCCCGGCACCACCGCGGGCGGGAACGAGCCCTCTGACATGGACATGGGAGGCGGCGGGGGCGCCAGCAAGCTGGCCGGTGTGTTTGGCAAGGCCCTTGCAGGCGCGGGCGGCGGCGGCACGGCCGCCGGCTCGGTGCCCGACTCGCCCATCTTCCGGGTCCCGGGCCGTTCCTCGCTGGTCCCCATTGGGAACGAGGGCGCCGGGCTCAGTGGCGCACGAAACAAGATGCAGGTGCGTGCAGCAGGTCCTTGCGTTGGTTGTTGACGTGTCCGATGTTGGGGGCACGGGCCAGACGCAACGAGGTGCAGGCACGGATCAGGGCTGGGGCCAAGGTGCAAAGCTTGGGGGGTGCGAGGTCGGGCAGCAAAGGGCTCGTCCGACTTACCTTCCCTCCCGGTATCGTCAACTACTCCCGATGCTACACGCACCACTAATCAGTCATGCCTTTCGTTGATCTGACTGGTGGTGCGTGTAACATCGGTAGTAGTTGGTAATACGGGGGAGGGCAAAGTGGACGCGACCGTTGTAGGGGGGCAACGCATAGACTGCCGACGCCGAGGGCAGGGATGTCCATTGGTGGGCTAAGGCCAGGGGTGATGGATGGATCAACGGGGTGAGAGGTTGAGATGGCCCTCTCGCTGCCAGTCTGCTTCTCGGGGTCCTACCAGCAACTCCCAACCGCCAACCGCCGCCAACCGCCGCCATCCCCTCCCTACCCCTTCGCCTCCCAGGCCGTGAGCCGCATCGCCATGCTGACGTCATCCGAGGCCGCCAACGCAGCCGCCAACGGCCCCAACGCAACCGCCAACAACCTGGGCGTTACGGAGCTGCGCCTGCGATCCAACTTCCAGACCATCATCCAGCCCGCGCGGGGGGGCCTGGCCATTGCGCGCGTGCCCCCCGGGCCCAGCGGAGCGGGGGGCTACGAGGCGGTGATCGGTACCGGCGTGTTGGGGCGGCTGCGCGTGTGCCCCCTGCGCCCCCGCAGTAATGAGGACGTGGATGAGTACTACCTGCACGCCAGCGATGTGACGCAGGTGGGAGGGTGGGGGGCAGCGGGTTGGGACTCGAAGGAAGGGCAGTAGGGGGAGGGGGGAGGCTGTCTGAGGACGTGCAGTTGGGGGCTGGGGGCGGGGGCTGAGTACCTACCTGCACGCTAGTGACGTGACGCAGGTGGATGTTGGGGGCAGGTGGGGGGAGGATCAAGGGGCGCAGGGGGAGGGATTTGAAGCAAGGGCAGTATAGAAGGGGGCGGGGGGAGGGGGGGGCTGCGTGTAGAGCTGCAGCCACGGGCTGAGGAGCACCCCCATCCCAGCGCTGGCCCCTCTGACTCCAAAACTCCCCACCCCCACCCCTAACCCCCAAGGTGGTGGCCCACCGAGACGGCCGCATCCTCATCACAACCGACGCCAGCGGTTGCTGGGTCCTCAACGTACTGCTGCCGTACGGCGCGTACGGCCTGGCGGGCGGCGGCGGCGGGCTGAGCATGTCCGGCATGATCGAGCGATCTGGGCCGTCCCAGTCTTACGCCGGCGGCCCGCAGTCCCCCACGCGCGCCGCCTCCCCCACCCGGGCCTCGTCCGCTGGCCTGGCCCTTCGGGCCCCCTCCGTGGCCGGGGGCCTCCGCGCGCCCTCCGTTGCTGGATTCGCTGGCGGCATAGGATCCGGAACCGCCGCATCCCATGCAGATCGTACGACAGCCGCACACAAGCTGATGCGTGTAGTCATGGCGGCGTACGAGAGCGCACGTGGCGCGGGCGAGGGGGGGCACGGAGGGCACCACACGCGGCCCCACTCCCACGCCCCCCACCACCCCCACTCGGCCCACGCCTCCAAGGGGGGGGACCGGGGCACTGCGTCCGGGCAGGCGGGGGGGCCGGCGGGGGACGCGGGCGCTCAACTCATCGTGAGCGTACGGGCGGTGGACGTCCAGCTGCTCAAGGTGTGTTGGGGGTGGGGTTGAGGGTGGGGGTGGGGGTGGGGGTGGGCATAAGGTTTCAAGAGGTGTGAGGACAGGAGGGCAAGCGGACGGGGGACTGGGACAGGGAGGGCAGGGCTGGAGGGGTTGGGGACGGGGAGGGGTGCGAGGTGTTAGAACACGGAGACGTGGAGGGTCAGGGGGTGGGGAACACGGCAGGCGGAAGGTATGAGGCCAGCGGGCTGCGCTGGGTGGCTGTGTTCAAACCCTCCCTCGTTCCCCCTAAACCCCTTTCACCCCCCTCCCCCTCCCCTCCCCCCCCTCCCCTCTCACCCCCCTCTCAGGAGAACGTCCGCGAGCTCAAGGACCGCCTGGCAAAGGCCGCCACGGAGGCAGAGTACAAGATGTACGAGCGGGAACAGGTGGGGGCGGTTGGCGGTTGGCAGTTGGCGGGCAAGATCCGGGGGCGGGGGTCCAACTTGCATGGTTGAAACGGGACGGCGCCCAAGCCGGCCTCGGCAAGGCAAGAGTAAAGCTGCTCCCCACGCAGGCCCTCTCCCCAACCCAACCCACCCCCAACCCCACCAACCCCACCACCCACCCCACAAAGGGCGTGCTTCGGGCTTCCGGGTTTGCTTGGTGCTTCTTCCCCGCGGCCTGTCTGCTCACGATTGCACTCATTTGCACCCCACCACCCCACCACCCCACCACCCCACCACCCCACCACCCCACCACCCCACCACCCCACCACCCCACCACCCCACCACCCCACCCAACCCAACCCACCACCAAGGGCGTGCGCCGCGAGCTGGAGGGCGAGGTGTCCCGCCTCCGCAACGAGGTGGAGGTGCTGCGGGCCGACCTGGCCTACACGCGCGCCACTGCCTCGGAGGACAGCGCCGCGGCGGAGCGGCAGCGGGACGGCACGGCGCGCGACTTTGAGCGGGCGCTGCGGGAGCAGCAGGACCTGTTTGAGAAGAAGTGAGGGAGGGGGCGGGGTGGAGGAGGGGGAAAGGAGGGGATTGGGAAGGGCGTGTTTCGTGCAGCGTGGGGGTGAAGGGGTTGAGGGAGCAGCAGGACCTGTTTGAGAAGAAGTGAGGGGGCGGGGGAGTGGGGGGGAAAGAGGGTGGAGGGGGCGTGGGTGTTTCGTGCCGCGTGGGCGGGAAGGGTTGGGGGAGTGGAGCGGCCGGAGGTTCCTCCGGTCGTCCTTTGCCCTGGCTGGTCCAAGGTGGCCCCCCTCCCCCATGATGGCCCGCTCGGCTCACTTGCCATCCCGCTCCCCCCCCCACCCCCCACAGGCTGGCCGCCGAGATCTCCCGCACCGACGCCGCCGAGCGGGAGATGCAGCGGCTGAGGGCCAAGTTCGGGCGCAAGCTGTGGGCGCTGGACGAGCAGCACGCGGTGTGTTGGGGGGGGGAGAAGGGATGTAGTGTGCGTTGAATGGGAGCTTGATATGTATTGGGGTGAGGGGCGCGTGTACCGAGGATGGGCTGCGTTAGGGTGGGATTGGGGACAACCCCACTCTTTCCCCCCCCTCAGATCCCCCACGAGGGCACCCCTACACATACTTCTCACCCCTCCTGCCCCCCCCCTCATCTCCCCTCCCTCTCCCCCCCTCTTCTCCCCCTCGCCCCCCCCCTCCCGCCCCCCAGACCGCCATGTCCGACGCCTCCGACAAGCAGGCCTCCCTGGAGTCAGCCATAGAGGGCACCCGGGCGGACGCCGCGCGCTCCATCGCTTCGGCGCAGGGGCAGATGGAGCAGGTGCGCTCCGGCACCGACTGGGGCTGTGGGTTGGGCGCTCGGTCGGCCGTCGCCTACCGCAGGCCGCTTCTGGCTCATTCCCGAACAAGGCTGAGGCTGGCTGACCTTGCTTGGGCTTCGGTAGATATCTGCCGCACATTCCAACCCCGAAGAAGGCTGAGGCTGGCTGACCTTGCTCATGCTTTGCGGGACACATGCATGCCCCTTGGGACCTGTGCCCCGACGGGGTTTCGCGGCTGATGCCCTCGTCGTGCTGTGTAACAGCAAGCGCCGTGCCCCTGTCGTGTCGTGTGCCAACACCAACACCCCCCGCAGGAGCTGCGCATAGACGGGGAGCCCCCCGTGCTGCCCCCCCTCCCCCCAAGCCTCTCCCCCCACCCCACCCCCCACCCCACCCCCCGCAGGAGCTGCGCATAGACGGGGAGCTGAACGAGGAGGAGCTGCAACGGAGCGCTGAGGCGGCTCAGAAGCAGGTGGGCGTGGTGGAAGGGGGGAGGGAGGGGGCAAGGGAGAGGGGGGATGGGAGAGGGGGTGGGGTGTGTTGGCTTCCATCGCTTCTGTTCATGCAATGCACTAAGCGGTGAGCGGGTGCGGCTAGAGGCTGGTAACAGCTGCGCCCCACTCTCCGTCCTAAACACGCTCCCCTCCCTCGCTGCCTTCGTCCCCCACATGCACGGCTCTGGTCTCTGCAAGCTCGCATGCGGGGCGTCCCTACCCCCTGAACGCAAACCAACGAACCTTAACCTCCCCTTTCCCTCGCCCCTCCCCCCCCCCAACAGCTGGAGGAGAAGGACGAGGCCTACCTCAAGCTGCTGGCCAAGCACACGCTGCAGTCGGGTCTCAACGCCAAGACCTCGCAGGAGAACGACCGGCTAAGGGCGGAGGCGGAGGCGCTGCGGAGGGAGAACACGAGGCTGGCGGAGCAGGTGGGGTTTTGGGGGGGCAGGGGGGGAAAGAAACGGGTGGGGAGTGCACGGTTTCGGTTGATTTATGACAACCCAAGCAAGGCCCTCACCTGCCCGGCCCCCCCCCCTTGTGCGCCCCCATGCACACACGCTTTACCCCTCCCCCCCTCCCCCCCCCTCCTCCCCCCTCCCCCCGCCTCCCCCCCAGGTCATGGCCCTGACCGAGGAGCTGGAGGCCATGCAGGCGGCCTGGGCGGACCGCGACGCGCGGCAGCGGCAGCAGGACGCGGAGATGAAGGACATGGCCTTCCAGGTGGGGGATTGGAGGGGTAAAGCGTGTGTGTTTTGGGCGCGTGTGTCGCCTGCATGGCCTCCAGCCACGCCCGCTTCGGCCGTGGCATCTCCATTGTCCGACCCTTCACACACACCCTCCCCCTGTCACCTCCTCCCCCCAGATGCAACAAGCCCAGCTCTTCACCTCCCTGGCCACCACACGCATCAAGGAGCTTAACAACGAGCTAGAGCCCGTGCGGGCGGCGAGGGACGAGGCGCAGGGGACGGTGGCGGGCATGGAGTCGGTGGCGCAGCGGCAGCTGGAGCGGCAGGTGTGCGTGTGTGTGAGAGAGCATTGTGTTACCGAGAGGGTTACCGTGTGTGGGGTCGTTGGTCCCCGGCTGGCTCTCGTTCCACTCTGAGCTCTCATAAACCATTCGCCGCTTCCCCCCTCCCCCCCTCCTCCCCCCCTCCAGGCCCGTGTGGTGACGGACAACGCCACGCTGCACTCGCGGGTGGAGGCGGCCAACGAGGAGATCAAGCGGGTGAGGGCGTGAGGGGCGGGGGGGCGGAGGAAAGGGTCGGGTCCCAGCCACTGCTGCCCCATTGCTACTGCCCCACTATGTCCCCCTAACCGCCACACATATTCCCCTCCGTTCCCCCTCCCTCCCCTCTTTTCCCCCCTTTTCCCCCCTTCCCCTTTCCTCCCCTACAGCTCAAGGGCGAGCTGCTGGAGCGCGAGGCCTACTTCAAGAACTTCACCACGCAGCTCTTCCGCACGGTGCAGGACGTGCCGCACCACCAGTGGCCCACGCTCTTCGGCCGAATGATCGACGACTACCACAAGGCAAGCTGGAGAGGCTGGGGGGGGGGGTGAGGAGGAGGGGGAGAGGGAGGGGGAGGGGGGAGAGGTGGAGAGGGAGCGGGGAGGGGAGGGAAGGGTTTGCTGATCGACGACTTCCATAAGGTCAGCAGGAACTGGTTTAGTGGGCAGCAAGAAGGATGGCGGCACAGGGTTCGCCAGCTGGAAGACAGCCACTAGGTCAGAGGTTGAGAGGCGTGAGCGATAATGGGGACAAGGTCACGTCAGGTCAGTCCCCAAGGTCCCTGTTCAAACGGGGGCGGAAAGGGAAGGGGAGGGGGAGGCAGGGCGCCATCTTGCTCCACCTCCCTCATTTCTGCCTCCTGCCACCCACCCGCTCACCCCCCCACCCCCTCAGAACCGCGACAAGGCCTCCTGGGCCCGGTACCTGGAGTCGGACCGGGGGGCCAACGCGCACCCCCCGGGGCAGGGGGCGGAGGCGGCGCGGAGCGGACACACGGTGGGGCCTTGGGGGGGGCGTGCGGTGTGTACGGTTTGTACGGTATGTACGGTTTGTACGGTGTGTACGGTGTGGCTGCCCTTCGTTGGGAGCATCGTCACAGCCGGGAGCTTTATCTGTCCGTGCGGCTGGCTCCGCGCCCCTTCCTAACATCGTTTCGGACGTCCATCCGCCTCCCCCCACCCCACGCAGGCCGGCTCCTCCGAGCCCACCGCCTCCGAGGCCGCCGAGAAGATCGCGGAGCTGCACGCGCAGCTGCTGCACACGGAGCGCATGCTGAGCCTGCTGGCGGAGACCAAGGACAAGGCGGACCGGGCGCGGAGGGCGGTGGTGTCCAAGCTCATGAACGACAACATGATGGTGGGGGGGGGCGGGGGAGGGGAAGACACATAGACACAGCCACGAACACAACCGGCGCCCACTTGGACGCAGGCGCCCACGATGGTCCTACCTAACCTCCTCCTTCCTTCCCTCCCTCTCCACCCTCCCACTACTACTCCCCTCCCCCCCACCCCCACCCCCCTCCAGGTGGTCCAGGAGCTCAATGACACCAAGCGGGACCTCAAGGCCGCCCGCGAGGCCGCAGAGAAGCGGGCCATAGAGCTGTCGGACCTGCGCATGGCCGTGGCGGTGGCGGGGCTGGTGGCGCCGCAGGTGGGGGGGGTAGGGGGGGAGCCAGTGTGTGTGTATTGGGCACGGCAGGGTGCACGGTGGCGGACCTGCGCATGGCCGTGGCGGTGGCGGTGGCGGGGCTGGTGGGGCCACGGGTAGGGGGTGAGGGGGAGCCAGTGTGTGTGTATTGGGCACGGCGGGGTGCACGGTGGCGGACCTGCGCATGGCCGTGGCGGTGGCGGTGGCGGGGCTGGTGGGGCCACGGGTAGGGGGTGAGGGGGAGCCAGTGTGTGTGTATTGGGCACGGCGGGGTGCACGGTGGCGGACCTGCGCATTGTGTGTGAGGGAATGGATGGGGGCTGAGGGGGGTTCCTTGGAGGAAGGAAGGACGGAAGGGGTCAGAGGGGGAGAAGGGGAGGCCGGCAAGGCGCGTGCTTCTGCCCTGGACGCTGACCCTCGCCGACCCCCTCCCTCCTCCGTCCCCGCTTTCAGGTGGTGTCGGGCACCTCCACGCTCAGCCTCGCAGCCGCCTCCGCCGCCCCCTCCGACTCGGGCGGCGCAACGGACCGCTCTAGCACCGGGGGTGGGGGCCTGCCGCAGGGCCCCGCGGGCCGCGCCATGGCCCGCCTGCCCTCGCGCCTCGGCGACCCAGCCAAGACCGCCGCCAGCGGCCCAGGCTCCGCCGCCTCCACCGCCGGCGGCGGCGTCGGAGGCAACTCCACCAGCGGCAGTGGGGCCGGCGCAACGGCCAACGGCGGGGCCCTGACCTCAATCAGCCCGCGTGACGGGGTTACGTCCGGGTCTGGGCAAGGCGTGCTGTGGGGCGGCGGGCTGGCTGCCTCCACCATCCCCGAGGACTCGGCCCTGCCGCCGCCGCACCACCCCCCGGCTCCGCCCATGGTGGTCACGGGGGACATGCCGCAGGGCGGTTGGTGGTTGGGCGAGTGCTCGCCCTTTGAGCTGCCCGCCTCGCTCGACCACCTGGCCTCCGCCTCCCTGCGCCGCTCCGCTGTCTCGGCGGGAACCCCGGGCGGCGCGGACGCTGCAGGCCTCACGGACCGACCGGGCACGTCCGTCCTGGGCCGCCGGCCAGGCACGTCTCAGCCCAGCTTCGGCAGCAGCAGCAACAGCGGTCCGGCGTCTCGTGGCGGCACCGGCTTCCTGTCCAACCGGACCGCCTTCACGCCGCCCACCCCCCACACCGTGTCGCCCGGCCGGCGGCCGGACACGTCAGGGAGCCTGGTCGCGGCGGCGGTGTCCGGCGCCGCGCTTCAGGCCTACAACCAACAACGCGCCAAGGAAGCCGCGGCGGCGGCGGCCGAGGCAGGGTCAGTGCCGGAGGAGACCGAGGCGCAGGCGGCGGAGGCCGCCGCCAGCGCCAACGGCGGCTCTTCCGGCCCTGGGTCCGCGGTCTCGACCTCGCCCGGTCGCTCCCCGCGCGTGCTCTCCGCCGGGCCGGCCTACGGCGAGGGCGCCAACGGCCTCGGATCGGGGCCCGGGGGCCGGGGGCTGCCGTCGCGGGGTCAGGCGCTGCGCAGCAGCGGCAGCTCGCTGCCCGGGGGCCCGCTGGGGGCAACATTCCCGGGGGCGGCGCACGCGCAGCATGGCGGCAGTGGGGGCGGGGGCGGGGGCTACGGGGGGGTGCTGACGGGGCAGGTGCGGCCCAGCACGCCCTCCAAGGTCACCACCATGGGGGCGGGGTTCCGGAGCTTCGTGCCCACGCACGCGGGGCCGGGGGGGTCGCGGGGGAGCAGCCGGTAGCGCTCAGGGAGGGGGTGAGATGGGGGGGGGTGGAGGGAGGGGGAGGAGGAGGATGCGAGTGGGCGGGGAGGGAGGTGATAGTGGGTTCGGGGCGAGTTGGGGCTGAGGGGGAGGGCTGCTGGGCGAGCTCTGAGTGGGTTGGGTGGGAGCGGAGGAGGAACGAGGGTGCAGGCGGGCGGTGGGGTACTGCTGATGCGGGCATGTGCTTGACCCGTGGCTGTCCAACCAATGATGCGACGCATGCTTGGGGAGGACCTTGGGACTGATACTGACCTGACTTAGCACTGCTACACTGGTGAGGATGCTGGGGGTGAATTCTACTTGCTTTGACCCCCCTTCGACGGTCGCATGATGTCTTCGCTTTGCGCGGGAACGTGTAGGGAGGATCGGCAGCTCATAGGCTGAGACGCCGGCTGCAAGCGCTCGCTTGGGGGACGGGCTCAGCTGGGGCCAACCCGTTGCGGAGGAGGTTACGAGCGCGATCTAAAGCGGGAGCTTGTGTCTGGGGTTAAGCAGGGCCCTACTGCCTTGGACTTCCTTGCCCACTGACGTACTCTAGCTTCCAGCTTACAGAACGCATCGCATCGCCCCTGATTGCCGCTGTTGGTGTGTTCTCTTTGTCCGCCCACTGTGCCCAAGCACGGAATTCACCCGGAATCACAGCCCATGCCCATGCCTCAGCAATGCCCCATGTGGCCACGCCCCACCGACCCGAACTCCAACACCAGCAGTACGGCCTTTGCTCACGCCTCCCTCTAAGCCTCCACCTCCATTGATGTCACTCTTCCTGCTCCACTGCCCCCCTTCCATTACTCATCCTGACCCTCCTTCCCCCCCTGCCTCTCCCCCGCAAGCGCCTGCCGCCGCTCCTGCACCCACGCCTGCACCCCCCGCGTGCCGGGCCCCTGGCCGCCCGACAGCACCTCCCCCCGGTCCGCATGCCACCGGTTCCTCGCTGCCTTGGCGGCCTCCCGCCAGCGCACCGGCATACCCGCCTCCTGCAGCCACTGCAGTGCGGCCAGGGGCGCGGGCTGGCCGTGGGGCGCCCCGCCCTTGACGGCCGCAGCAAAGGCGGCGCCGTCGTCTGGGCCCCAGGGCACCCCCAGGCGCCTCAGCACGGCCAGGGTGCGGAGGTCGCCGTTGCAGGCGGCGGTGACGTAGGGGGAGCCGTCGGCCTGCGAGGGAGGGAATGGGTGGGAGGGCAAGCGGGACGGGAGTCAGAGGCTGGTGCAGACCCGACACCGAAGCCGACCTGAGCCTATCTCGCCGCTGCTTGCCCAGCCATCGCAGAGCACCACACCGAGGCCCGACACCCACCAGCCGGCCAACCGCCAACCGCCACCAGTCCCCACCCACCGGCGGCTCGCACCCCGCCTCCACCAGCCACTCCAGCGCAGCCTCGCACCCCGACGCCGCCGCTCCGCCCCGCTCGTCCGTCTCCTCGGTATGGCAGTCCCAGGCGCTGACGCGGAAGGGACACCGCAGCTGACGCAGCCAGGACAGCACCGGCACGCTGCCAGAGCGGGTCGCGGCGGCGGCGTGCGGAGCCGCCAGCCTCAGCCGCGGGTCCTGCTCCTTGCACACGCCCAGGAGCCAGGCGGAAGCGTAACCGTCGCCGCTGGCCAGTGCGGCGCGGAGCGCGAGCTTGGGCCGGTCCAGCAGGCCGGCGGAGTGCAGCACCTGCAGCTTGGCCAGACCCGGCCGCAGCCTTACGTAATGGTAGTCGCTGACGTCAGCGATCTTGGGCGCCGTACGAGATCTCTTAAGCAGCCAGATCAGCGCCTCGGGGCCGCCGCCGCCGCCGCCAGTGCCGGAGGCGGCGGCGGCCTCGGTCTGCAGCGCCGCCAGCACGCACTCGCTCAGACGCTCCTCGTCGGGCGCGTAACCGAACCGATCGACCAGATCCTGGAGTCGTACGGCACCGTCCGTACGGCCCGCCGCCAGCCGCCCCGCGCCCGCCATGCCGAGCCCCTGCTCGGCCACCAGCCAGGCCACCTTGTCCGCCCAGTCCGACCTGGAGCTGGCGGCGGCGGAGGCCAGCACGCGCCGCTTCGCGTCATCGTCGAGCTGGGCGCTGTAGCGCTGCCAGTGGGTCTTCAGGTTGGGGAGGTCGCAGCCGAGGGCGACGGCGGCGGTGAGGTCGTGGGCGAAGGCGTGGGGCCGTGTCTGGGAGATGGTGGGGTCGAGCTCCGCGCCGCCCGGCGGCCGGCGTTCCGTCAGCCACTCGACCAGGTCCGTGTGGCCGCCCCGGGCCGCCGCGAAGACTGCGCCGTCAGTCCAGCGCGCGCCCTCCGAGAGAAGCCACTCGCAGACCTGTGTGTCGCGTGGGGTAGGTGAGGGGAGAACGGCGGGTTGATGCCTGTGCTCACGGCAGTCACAAGCGGCTGTTGAGGTCTCTGCCGGCCATGCGCCCCCCCAACAGCCCGGTGTAGATTGCGCTACCCTTGATGCCGGCCGGGACACGTACCTCGCGCTGGTTGGCGCCGGCTGCGGCGGTGAGGGCGGGCGTGTGCCAAGCGTCCTCGAACGCGGGGCACCCGTTGGCCCGAAGCCATCGGCACATATCCACATGGCCTGCAGCCGCAGCCGCGCCCATTTCCTCCAGCGATGGCACCACGCCGACTGCTGCGATCATCGACTCGAGGCAAGTCACGTCACCGGAAGCGGCGGTGACGCATACCAGCTTGCGCCTCTGGGCCAGGGTCAGGTCGCGGAGCGCGTTTGGGGAGGAGAAGCGCGCGACGAAGGCCTCGAGGGTGTGTTTTGGCACGGGCGTCCGCATGTCGACCGTAGCGTGCTCATGGAGGACCGTGGAAGCGGTCTTGTCGGTAAGTCGCAGGCTATGCGCAACCTCGTTGGGCGGCAGGAAGCGCGCGATGTTGGCCACGATGCCGGGCAGCCAGACCCGCGAGGGCGACTCGTCGCCCGCGGCCGCATCAGACTCTGGCTTGTCGGACATTATCTGTGTGGAGCAGAGCTGTTATGAACAGGAAGCGTCTGCGGGGCGGGAGCGCGAGCTGGTCGGGCGGTGCGTCGCTGGCACCGCGAGCAACAGCGCTCGCAGGTTTGTTGCCAGCGCTCCACAAAGTGAGATCTCAGTAAAGTTGGCTGGTATCGCAGTTGCAGGCCGCCAAGCTGTTGCCTGTCTGACCTTGATGCGAACGGAAGGACCCTAAGGAGCAACGGCAAGACCTCGTCCCTCCGGAGGCCTTGTGTGCCAACACTAAGGGTAGTACTCTTGCAAACACCTTGCAGAGGTTGCGCCGAAAGTATGTACACCAGCATACCAATACCCTGCACCGACTGAACCTGCACGGTCGTGTCCGGCCGTGTCCGCTACCCCTCCACCCTTTCCCCTAGGCCCCTAGGAAGGCTTCCATATGCCGCCTGGCTTTGATGAAACGTCGCTCCTCGGCTCGCAAGAGCAGGGTTGCGGGTAGTTTCTCGCCAGTGCATTCGTCGCACTTTGCTGGCCTTGCTTTTCGCGCACCCTCGTCGCCCGTTTCTCCTTCCCCTAGGCCCCGGACTGTGCTCCTATTCGAGTATTCGTTCAATCTCAAGCCTCCTCAAGCCACCCTAGTTCACAATCACCACACATGCCCGAGAGTGCCTGCGGATAGCGGGCAAAGCACCGAGCTTACAGAACTTTACCAGCTCCCTGAACGTCCAGGGAGCTCCCCCTCGTCGCCCGTTTCTCCTTCTCCCTGAACGTCCAGCCGGACCAAGCGGCCCCCACCGCCCCTGACGCACAAAAGCCCGTTCGCTTGGTCACTCCACAGTACCCAGTAAGGTCAGCATACTCGCTCCAAAGCGTTGGCCGCCATGGCGTTGCTCCACACCGCGCAAGGCAGCAGCCCGCAAGGCCTAACGTGCAAGTTCCAGGCCCCATATGGCCACCGCTCCACACTGCCAACAGGTCCCCGTCTGCCCAGCATCGCCACGGCGGGGCTTCACAGGCCAGCAAGGCAGCAGCCCACATGCAGCTGTGGTGCCCATGACGACGAGGTCAGACCAACCCGTTCGTGCGTTCCAGACCACCCCCTGAAGCCCGTGCTATCCGGCCTCATCTGCCCCCAGGGTCCTGCTCGCAAGAGTCCGTGCGCCCTTCCCGCCAAAGCGCCACCTAGCACGTACGGCAGCCGTACGAGACACGCCCGAAAATGCTCGAGCGGCCTCACTGCTCCGCCACTCCCCTGGTCACATCCGCAAAGCAAAGCGGCCAGGGGACGCCCACGGTACCCGCGGTCGCCCGATACACTGAGGCCTCACCAGCGCCAGCGGCGGCGGGGAGCAGGAGTCCCCAATGGGCCCACAATAACGGGCATGGCGGGCAGACGCGCAGGCGGCGTGTTGTTGGTGTTTGCTTCCTGCATCGCCGCCAGCACCGGCCGAGGCAGTTCCCTTGCCCTAAGCCGTCGCCTCAGCCTGGGCCCACCCCCGTGCCGCCTGCTCCCGGACCCACTCCTGGGCCCATGAGCGGCCGCGGCCACGCGCCGCCTTCCATGCCGCCAGGCCCCAGCACACAGACATCCCAGCCTCTAACATCCACAGCAACGCGGGACTCACGGAAACCTCCGAAGCCCATAGCACTTCTGAGAAGGCCTCCCCGTCGTCGTCGCCGAAGGGCACCCCCAGGCGCCTCAGCACGGCCAGGGTGCAGAGGTCGCCGCTGCAGGCGGCGGTGACGTAGGGGGAGCCGTCGGCCTGCGAGGGAGGGAGCACACCGAGATGGGGAGCGGAACGGGAGCCAAGAGGCCGGCGCAGACCTCACAACGAAGCACCGGAGCCCACCTCCTCTCAAGGGGCACCTCGCACTGGTTTGCCCGGCCGGCTAACCGCCACTGCCCCCACCTACCGGCGGCTCGTACCCCCCCTCCACCAGCCACTCCAGCGCCGTTTCGCAGCCCGAGGCCGCCGTCCCGGTCCACAAGCTGGCTCCGAGGGGCAAGCCCTGCTCGCGCAGCCATTCCAATTGCCGCATGTCGCTCAACTCCGCAGCCGCCGCACCCATGCGGCAGTCCCTGCTCCACAGCAGCGGGTTCGAGGCCCGGCACACGTCCAGGAGCCAGGCGGCGGCGGCCCTGTGGCCGCGGCGCAGCGCGTCCCTCAGGGCGCGTACCGGTAGCGGGTCCTCCAGCAGCCCCTCGCGCAGAGTCACCTCGAGCTTCGCCACGCTCCCGCCCGCGGCCTCGGCCGAAAGGTCCTCGCAAGATTCGCGTCCTATGGGGTTAGCAAGCGCCCTTGCCAGGAGCCACTGCAGGGTCTCGGCGGTGGCAGTGGCGGCCTTTGCCGCCTCGGCGACGCAGCGGCCCAGGCTGTCGGGTTCCGGACGGTAGCAAAGTGTATCGTCCAGCCACTGCAGCCAAGCTAGGCCGTCCGGGAGGAGGGCTGAAGGCAGGGCTGCGCTGATGGCCGGGACACCCCGCCCCGCCAGCCACGTCGCCTTGGCCTGCCAGTCGGGCGTGGGGCTGGCGGCGGCGGCTTGCAGCCCCAAAGCCTGCATTGCAGGGTCGGCCAGGTCGCCCTTGAGGGGCTGCCAGTACTCCTGCTGCATGTTGAGCTTGCAGCCCTCGGCAAGCGATGCGAGCAGGCCCTTCTGGTCGCTCAAATCAAGTCCGTCTAGCTTATGCCGCAGCAGCCATGCGCAGAGCTCCACATGCCCAGCCTTGGCGGCGGCAAACATTGCCACGCTCAGCCCCCGTGCGCCACTGTCCAGTAGCCAGTCCCCCTTTGCAGCGGCAGGCATCGCCATGCTCACCGCCCAACACTGGCCGCCCTGGTCCAGTAGCCACTCGCAGGCTGAACACTGGTTTGCGGCGGCAGCGGCCGCCAGCACGTCCCAGGCCACCGGGCAGCCGCGCGCCAGCAGCCAGCGGCAGACCCCAACGTCGCCAGCGGCTGCGGCAGCAGCCACCTCCTCGCCCGTTGGCGTCAGCCTCGCCGCCGACATAGCCACCACCAGGTCGCCGCTGGCGGCCACCAGGCACCAGACGGCGCGGGAGAGACCATTGGGCGGCAAAGGCCTGGCGGGAAATGGGCTGTTCTGCGCAGAACCTGCGTGCGATCCTTCAGCGCCTCTGCCGCAGCCCTGTCCACTACTCGTAGCGTACAAGCAATGTCATTGGGTGGCAGGAAGGGCGCAATCGAGACGCTGATGCCGAGCTGCCACACCCGCGAGAGGTCATGAGTTTCGCGACTTTGTCCTATGTGCTGCAATATTGAACGCGCAATCTGTTCTAGCTGGAGCAGCTGTGGTGCAAGCTTGCGCGTGTCGCTGTGCCTGCTTTGCACAACGCGCAGTCTGTTAGGTATCAATTCGTTTGGGAAGTAAGTCTTTTTAGCTGCAAGCATTCGGTATTGCGGAAAGCACGAGCTTGGGCCTATCGCGGGGGCGATGGTCGGGTCCACTGCGGCAGGGAAGCATCCGGACTTCAGGAGTGGACGGCGACAGGTGCCAAGCACCACGTTGGGCAATGGACAAAGATAGGGCGAGGTCGCGGATCGCACGCGGGTGTCGGCGGGGTTTCCCCCGGGTTTAATCGGCACGCGAGCGAGGGGCCACAAGCGCCTCGAAGCGCGATAAAGCGATAAAAGAAAGCCATTTGTATTGGTTTTGACAGGGCTCAAAGGCGTCGGGGCGCGACCGCGTGAAGTCGGCCTTCGGACGGGCTCGCCGCCCAACTTGCGCCGATGGCTTCAACGAATGCCGATTTACAGTCTTTGGTCTATAGTCTATTGCTTGGGCCGGGGCACGTACCAGGAGAGCCACTGGAAGCGCGGCCGCAAAGGCATACCCCCCGAAGCGACACTCGCGGCGGCACGAGCGGTCGCGACCCCTGTGTTGCCCGCGCGGACCGCGCCCAGTCTCCGCTACTCGCACCCCTCAATAGCCAAATACTAATAGGCCTCTGAGGGCCTATCGTAGGCTGCACCGAAGCAGACCTTGCAAGTTGCCCTTTCACGCGGGCGTTGCATTGCGAGCGGACCTGGACGCGAGCGAGGCCTGTGGAGCCATCCAGGCTCACATATTCGTCCTTATATCACATCGGGGCTGCAGCTCGCGGCGCCGGAGGCTGGTCGTCGCGGGCCCGCGACGTGACCGTCGAGGAGCCAGCCCTGCAAGCAGCCCAGTCGGGGCCCGAGGCTTGGCGCCTCCATTGCACGGCGAGGCTGCATTGAAGCCATGCGGCAACGCAAGGAGTCCGATCCGGGGCAGGAGCCGCTGCTTTCCCTGGACAATGCCGGGGACATGGATGGCGCCGAGCGCGGGGATTCTCCCGCGCCGGACGTTGTGGCCAGCGGCAAACGCCGCGGGGGCAAGGCGGGGGAGACAGAGGCCGAGGCCGTGAAACGACGCGCTCGGGAGGCTGTGCAGATCCGGGGCTTCAAGAAGGGCGGCGAGAAGGAGCTGCGGCCTGCCATGGAGCTGACCGTCGACAAGCTGCGGGCGGTCTCCGAGGTGACTTGCGAGGGAGCGGGGATTCGGGGGAGGGAATGCCAGCGAGGACGAACGCGCACACGGGGCCCACAAGGGCATGGGGCTTCGACGTGCACTCGTGGGGACTTCGGCCCAGCCCGCTCAACCGCAGTGGCCCCTTGCCTGGGCCCCCTCGCTGGGCCCCCCCTCTGCCTCCAACCCTTGCCTCCAGACCTCTCACTCCCCAACCTCCCCAACCTCCCGTACCTCCCCCACCCCAACCTCCGCCCCTCCGCGCCCCCAGGGCTTCACCAAGGACATTGACTTCACGGCCTCGGCGCTGGGCATCTGCCAGACCGCCTTCAAGGCCACCCTGCGCAAGCTGGGCATCCCCAAGTGGCCCTACCGCGTCGGCGTGCGGGTCACCAACCTGGTCGCGTACTACAACCAGGTACGGCGCGTACAGCGGGCACAAGCAAGGGGTACAGCAGCCTTGTACGGCCAGGAGCCGTAGGGGGCTGGGTGCATGCCGCTCAGGGCGACGATGGGGGCGTGTGGGGGACGGGGTGCAGGCGTGGCCAGCGCTGCCACCACTCGCGCAGCCACCACTCAGCTCTTGGCCCCCTGCCGGACCCTTCCCGGTTTATCCCTTCAAACCCCGCCCAATCCCTTTCCCCAACCACCCCCAGGCCATCACGCGTCTGGGCTCCGAGGCACAGGCGCTGGACCAGGCGCAGCGCCGCAGCCCCGCCTCCAGTGAGGCGCTGGCGTGCGCGCAGGCGGCCGCGGCCAAGCGGAAGGAGGCCCGGGAGCTCGAGGTGGGGCTGGGGGGTGGGGCGCTGAGGAGGCACAGAGGCGCCTGGCCTGCAGCGGCCCTTGACTGGGTGTCGTTCGGTGGCTCCCTCGGCCGCATGCACCCCTGCTGGCTGCGCTTGAGTTCCGAGCCGCTCCGAGCTGGGGCCTGCCACTGGTCACTCTCCACCGCGTCAGCCCCTCGCGCTATACCCCTCCCCTCCCTCCTCCCCGTCCCTCTTTCACCCCTCCCCTCTTCCACCTCCCGCAGTCCCGCATCGAACGCATGACCGACTGGTGGGCGGACGTGGTGGCGCGGCCCGCGCAGCGCATGCCGGTGGAGGAGGAGGTGTACATCCAGTGCGTGGAGAAGTGGAGCAAGGCCTTCTACAAGGACAAGTACAAGTGAGTACGGCAGCTAGTAGAGGTACGGTAGTCGTACACGCACATCATTTCGTAACTGCGGCTGCGGGAGCGGACGGCGCTCTAGGGGTGGGGACTGGGGAGTCAGCATGGCACTTTGTTCCTCGTTAGCCTACCGAGGGCGCTAATGAGGGCGCTGAGGACTGTGACCCGTTCCGTGTTGTCTGCGCCTGACCCGCTTCCGCTCTGTGGTCCGCCACTGCGCCAGGAGCAACAAGCGCGCACTGGCGTCGGCCGGCGCTGCAAGCGACGAAGGGCCGCAGGCGGGCGGCGGCGAGGCGGCTGACGTGGAGGCCGGGGCGGTGGCGGAGGCGCTGGCGGCGATGCGGGTGGGGGCGCGGCACGGCGCGGGCAGCAGCAATGCGGCCGCCGGCGGTGACGACGCGCCCGCGGGTCGGCCCGCCAAGCGGCGGGCGACATCGGTGGCGGCGGCGGCAGAGGCCCTTGCGGCGGCGGCGGCGGCGGAGGCAGCGGCGGGGTCTGCCCAGCAGATGTCGTCGGAGCCAGAGGAACCCGCCGCCGCATCTCCTGACGGCACCGCCGCCGCCGCAACCCTTGGGCGGCCAGTACGGCAAGCCCGGCAGACCGTAAGACGCAGCACAGGTGCCGTACAGCAGCACCCCGCGGCCTCGGTGTCGTTCAGCGTCCTCGAGGCCGCGCGCACTCTGCGGGCGTGCCGCGGATCGGGCGGCGGAGAGACCCCCAGCGGAGGCGGAGGCGCCGCCGCCGCCGCCGCTGGGCCGGCGGCGATGGATGACGACACGATGGGCCACGACGGGCCGTCCACGTCAGCACTGACCCCACGGGCGCCGGCGCCCCGCCGCATCCGCCTGGTCCGGGGCCCCAAGCACGCGCCGCCCGCGGAGGAGGCCGAGGCCGGGACCCTGGCACCACTGGTGACGGCGGCGGCGGCGGCGGCGGCCACGGCTCCGGAACCGGAACCGGGAATGGAAGCGGAAGAGGGAGCGCTGACGGTGGGGACAGGGGACCCCCCACCGTGGCTGGGATCAAGTAGGGACCCAAGAAGGGCTGCACGGCAGCTGGGCGCCGGTGCTCCTCAGCAGGCGATGGACCCGTCGATGGCGCCGGCGCATGGGGTTCAGTTTTCGGCCTTTGCGATGCCGCCGCCGGCGCCTGCGGACCTGTCAGCCGCGCTACTCATGCCGCCGCCATCTGCACTGCCGCCGCCACAGCTGACCGAGGCGGCGGATGCTGAGGAGGCCGCGGCAGCGGCGACGGCGGACGACGCGCCGGCGTTGCAGGCGGTGTTGGAGGTCCTGGCGCCGACGTTTGGGCTGATGGCCCTGGCCATGCCGCCGCCGGGTCTGCAGCCGCCGCCACTCCTGTCGGGGGCGGAGTTTGTGGAGGCCGCAGCGGCGGCGCCAGAGGGAGCATCCCAGGGGGTGACGGAGGCGCCGGGGTCTGCGATAAAATGGGTGTCGCTGCCCTTTCTACCGCATGACCAGCCGCCGCCACAGCTGACGGAGGCAGCAGCAGACGCGGCGGAGGCAGCAGCGGCAGCGACCGCGACGGCGGCGCAGGCGGTGACGGCGGAGCTGGCGGCGCTGCAGCAAGAGCTGGCGGCGGCGCGGCGGCGTGACGTCGAGCGGGAGGCGGAGCTGGCGGAGGCGAGGCAGCGGAATGAGGATCGCGCTGCAGAGCTGGCGGAGGCGAGGCAGCGGGACGCTGAGCGGGAGGCGGAGCTGGCGGAGGCGAGACAGCGTGACGTCGAGCGGGAGGGCAAGCTGGCGGAGGCGAGGCAGCAGGACGTCGAGCGGGCAGGGGAGCTGGCTAAGCTTCAGCACGAGCTGGCAGCGGTGCGGCGGCGGGGCGCCGAGCGTGAGACGGAGCTGGCGGCGGCGCGGCGGGAGGTGGCAGCGATGGCAGAGCTTCAGCGCGAGCTAGCGGGCATGCGGCGGCGGGAGGAGGAACGCAAGGCAGAGCTGGCGGAGGCGAGGCAGCGTGAAGCCGAACGGGCAGCGGAGATAACGGAGCTTCAGCATGAGCTGGCGACATGGCGGCGACGGGACGCCGAGCGCGAGGCGGAGCTGGCGGCGGCCCGGCAGGAGGCGGCAGCGCTAGCGGATGTGCAGCATGAGCTGGCGGCAGCGCGGCGACGGGAGGAAGAGCGCGAGACTGAGCTGGCGGCGGCCCGGCAGGAGGCGGCGGCGCTTTCAGATCTGCAGCATGAGCTGGCGGCTTTGCGGCGGCGGGAGGACGCGCGCGAGGCGGAGCTGGCGGCGGCCCGGCAGGAGGCGGCGGCGCTGGCGGCGCTCCAGCACGAGCTGGTGGAGGCGCAGCGGCGCGACGCGGAGCGGGCCGGCGAGCTGGCGGCGGCGCGGCGGGAGGCGGCGGAGGCGCAGCGGCGAGAGTTCGAGCTGGGTGCGTCCCTGGCGGAGGCGCGGCGGCGGGAGGCAGCGGCGGCGGGCGAGCTGGCGGCGGCCAGGCTGGCCCACGCCGACGCCGCGCTGTCGGCGCCGGCGCTGGCGGCGCTTCAGGCGGCGGTGACGGAGAAGGACCGCTGCATAGCGATGCTGCAGGAGCAGGTGGCTTGGCACAGGTCGCTGTGGCCGGCGGCGGCGGCGGCGGCGGGGGCGGGGCCCAGCAGGCAGGCGCCGCCTTCGTAGCGGGCTGCAAGGGCAGCGGGTTCGTACTGTACGAATAGTTTGCTAGAGCCCGCGGTGCGTGGGCGTGGGCGTGGTTGTACTGCGTGTGACTGTGGCTTGTACTGAACGAGCCCGCGGTGTGCCGTGAGCTGTACATAAGGGGTGACTGATGTCCAATGCCCCACCCACGCCAGCAGATTGTTGTGGCCGAGGGTGGGGGGGCAGGGCGGGATAGATAGATGGCCCGAAGCCTAGCTAAATTTAGTTGGCGTGTCGAGCGAGGTGCATGCAGCGGTGCAGCATAGAGGACTGCGGAGGACTGACGTGGTGCTGTTGAGGGGGAGCCAGAAGGAGAGCTGCGTAGAATTCTGACCTGTGGGATCTGTGAGCAAGGTCCGGCCGTGGCCACGACAATGCAGGCGTAGGAACTCTCACTGGCCAGCACGCATGGCTATTCAATCCGGGATTCCGGGACAGCCTTAGAAGGGTCCCGTCCTCTGCCCTTCATGCCTGGGCACCTTGCTTGCCTGGACCCTGCCACGCACCTGCCTCGCCGCCAGGGCTTCAGCGGAGACGTGCCTTCGACCGCCAGCCGCGGCGCCGGCCGCCAAAGCATGCTGAAGCCGCCGCCGGACCAACGTTCGGCCCACCCATTGGCAAATGCCACTGACGCTGCTGGTGGGGGCGGCGGCGGCAGTGGTCACGTCTCCGTGTCGGCATCGTTGATTCGTCATGCCCCATACCCCATGACCACCCCATGACCACACGGTCATACTCCCACGGAGGACGGGCGTGCGTCTAAGGCCTTGACCCCTGGGCGCGACTTCTGCGGGTCTCCGGGCGCCGTAGGGGCAACTTGCTTACAACTTGCTCATGCTGGCTCGAACACAAAAGGGTTCGATATGCAAGGGGCTGGATTGGCCACGGCGGCTCGAGGGCTGGCCGGCCAGGAGGGCCTGGGCGGGCCTGGGGGCAGGTGGGGGCCGAGCTCCGTCGGGCTCGTACTCGAACCGACTCGAATGCTTTCCAACCTGAAGGGCGTACCTATGTCGCCTGTCTCCCTACCCGACAACGCATGCAAGCACTTCGCGGCTTTGAGCACTTGAGCAGGGCGCGAGGTGCACTGTGCACCTCGGGAAAGTGTTTGGTCCAGGTTCGGTTTACGCGGTATCGCATCCGGCGGGGTTAGGAGGTCCGTCGCCGGCATCATGCGCTTGCATCGCGCCGCGTACACGTTGCCGGACACACAAGTAGCTGCTGGCGACGATTGAGTGTTGTGTGTGCGTTCATCCGTCGCCGACAGACGCTGCATTTTGGTTCTGCCAACTGGGTCGGCCAAAATGGCGCCGCAGCGACTCCGCGTTCTCGGCGTGCTGGTACTGTTGAGCACCCTGTCTCTCATGGCTGCTCCAGCTGCCGGTGAGTGATCGCGGAGAACCTCTGCTTTGCGGGGCCGCAGTCATCAGCTTACTGCACGGTCGTCACCGCGCCAGCAATAACGACGTAGGCGATGATGCTTCGCACTTGTGTTCGTGCATAGCACTCGGCTCACGTCTAGTGCCTACCTTCGTCCCAACTGCTTTCTCGTAAGCATCCCCTGCTCCCCGGACCCGGCATCGGCGCTGAACCTTCTCCTACGCGCCGCGCCGCATACCCCTCGCACCTATTGCCTCGCCACGCATACTGAATACTGCTATCCGCCATTCAACCGTCGCGCAGCCAGGGGCTGCGCCACCGCGGCGAACCCCTGCCCCAGGGACGGCACCGTCTGCACGGACATCGACGCGGCTCCCCGTGAGACCGCCCACTGCATCCGTACCTGGGCCGCCCTGCTACAGCACATGAGCCTATGCACATGTTCACGGCTGCACAACCTCAACCCCGCCCAGTCTTGCTTGGCCTACCCTGCCGATGTCCCCTTCCCAACCACAGGATGGAAGTGCGTGTGCGCGCCTGGGTACCAGCCCGTGACCAACCTCCGCGGCAACAGACTGTCATGCGTTGGTAAGCCGACACCCGTCACTCGGCCGCCATGGCCGGGGGTGCATGCTGAGCGCGTGCAGTCCAAATCGCTCCAACCTCCACCCGTTCCCCGGCCATCTCTCGCTAGCTGGCTGAATCACAAGATGCCTCCTCAGCACCCCGCCATGTCCGGGCCCCTGTGCAGTTGCGCCCAGCCCGCCTCCGCCCCCGAGCCCCGATGCCCTGCGGCCCTTTGCCGTCGGCCTCTGGTGAGCTCAGCGCTCGCTGTTACGGCAGTACGGCACACGGGACGCTGGCTGCCACCTGGACCTTGCGTCGCAGAGCCTCTTCCTCTACGTTCACGCAATCCTGTGTTTGCCCGTGTGCTGCCGTACCATACAGGGGTGATCTGCCGTACAGCGTCCTGCAGGCTACCGTGGGCATGCCTAACCTGATCGCGGGTGAGTGGGGCACGCACGTGAGGGGCACGGGCGGGCGCTGGGGTGGAGGCAGGAAAGGGATACAAGGGACTGGCTGTCAAAGGGTACCGCACCGGGTTGCATGGGCGGGGAGTCTGATGTTGAGAAGAGGAGAGATGGCATGTTGCCGCGCCAAGGTCCTGACCCGAATCGCACCCCCCCCCCCCTCCGCCACCCCTCACCCCACTCGCGTTGCAGACATGAACGCCCATGACCTCGCCTTCACAGTCCACGACGGTGAGTTTCCCTGCTGATACCAGCTCCGGATGATACGAGTCCCACGGATTACTGCTAAAGCTAGCTAGCTATGCGGGCGGTTGGGGAGGATGAAAGCCAGCGTCCTGTGCCCTACGCGCGGCAGCTCCCCACGCGCCCATGCCTCCCCCCCCACTTCCCCCCCCACGCCACCCACACTTCCCCGCTCCCCCCGCTCCCCCAGGCGACCTGAAGCAGGGCAGCAACTCCCCCTGCGACAACGCCATGTACGCGCAGGCCCTGGGCTTCTTCAACCAGCTCAAGGCCCCCGCCGCCTTCACTCCCGGCGACAATGACTGGTGCGGCTAAGATAGAGCGGTCGCTTTGGGCGGGCGCGGGGAGCGGGGAGCGCACGGGCTAGGGTCCAGCGTCCCGCATCTGCTGGCCTCTGCCCAGCCCCCCTACCCCCCGCCCACCCCGCCCCTCCACTCCGTCGAACATCCCAACCCGGTCTTTTTTATCACCGCCCCCCACCCCCGCAGCCACTCCGTCCCCCTCCACCCCTCCTCCCTCTCCCCACCCCGCCGCCCACACCCCTCCCCTCCACCCACCCCCACACCCCCAGGGTCGACTGCGACCGTGCCAACAACGGCGGCTTCAACTCGCTCGAGCGCCTGGACTACGAGCGCGAGCTCTTCTTCTCCACGTCTTTCTCCCTGGGGCAGAACCAGATCCAGCAGGAGGTAGGGGGCAGATCCAGATCCGGGAGGACGCAGGGGGGCAGATTCCGATCCGGCAGGAGGTAGGGGGGGCAGAGCCAGAGTCAGCAGGGTGTGGGAGGTCGGTTCGCCGGGCAGGTGGGCTAGCGGGCGCATGAGCGTAGCTCGATCGGCTGTTTGAGGAGGCAGGTCGATGGATTGCACCCATGCAGAGGCTCTTACATGCTCCCCCCTCCCTGCACCCCCGCTGCGTCCGCGCAGGTCCAGACCGCGCCCCTGTGCCCCCGCTACTCCGCCACCCAGCCCTACCCGCTGGGCCCCTGCCCCGAGAACCGGCGCTGGGTGCACAACGGCGTCATGTTCATGACCGCCAACGTGCAGGGTGCGCGGGGGGGTCGGGTATGCGCGGGTTGGAGGGGTATGGGGTCGGTTGGGGAGCTGCGTCGGCTGGTGGCGGCTACGGCCCGCTTCTCATTCCCTTCCCGAGCGGGTCAACCCTGGCAGTTGGACACATGTCCTGCGAGCCTCGACTCTGGGCCATGCACATCATGAGCGTGCCAGAGTTTAGACGCCTCCGCCGCCCATGCCGCCTGCCGCAGGCTCCTGCAACAACTTGTGCGACACCAACCCCGACCCGGAGGAGTTCGCGGGCCGCAACGCCGCCAACATCGCCTGGCTGAACGAGACCTTTGCCGCCGCCAAGGCCCAGGGGCTGGCTGCGGTCATGATCATCTCGCAGGTGTGTGCATGCGCCGTACCGTACCTGGGGTTGCGGGCGGCCTCATCCGTCCTTGCTCAGCCCCGAGGCTCCCCGCCGCCCCTTCCATCGCCCAAGCCCTCCCACACCCCCGCTTCCCACCCACCCTCAACCCCCGCAGGCCAACCCCGGCTTCGACCTGGCGGACACCACCCGCGCCCCCACGCGCGACCCCCAGACGCTGGTGCAGGCGCCCGGGCAGCCCGCGGACGGCTTCTTCGACTGGCTTGTGGCGGTCCGGGCCAACACGATCGAGTTCGCGCGCCCGGTGGCTTACGTCAATGTGGGTTGGCGTGGGGCTGGGGTGGTGCGCGGGGACGGTGGTGAGGGCGGGGCGGTGGGGAGGGTGGGCCTGGGCTCGGGAGGGGCTGGGGCCGGGAGGGGCTGTTCCGCGATTTCCTGACTTGCGTCCGGTACCCGGCCGCGATTTCCTGACTTGCGTCCGGCACCCACGTATGCGCAAGTGAACACTAAGCGCGGTGCGAGCGCTCGTGTGCTGACCTTATTGACCAGCACCTGACTCGTGTGTTTCTGTGTGTGTGTGATGGTGCGCTGCAGGGCGACTCCCACTACTTCCGTGTCGACAAGCCCCTGCTCGACAAGAACGGTGAGCGTCTGGAGGAGCACTGGGCCGTCAAACCGGCGGCTGCCATCCACGCTTGCTTGCGCCCTCTTTCAGCCTGGATTAGGATGTGGCTGCCGTCAGCCGTGGGATAAGCCGTCCGTTGTCCCGGTGCTGCCGTTATGCCGGGGCCCAGCTAGCACCTCACGGGTCCCCCGCCTTGCGTAACCCCGCTCCACGCCCCGTCTGCCCCAGGCAAGCGCATCCAGTGGTTCACCCGCGTTGAGACGTTCGGTGACAACCAGAACACGGGCAACACGGACGTCACTTGGCTCAAGGTGGGGACTACTGTGGCCGGGGCTGGCGGTTGCTGTGCCTGGCCGTGCTTAGCTCAGAACCCCATCCCGCTCTAGCCGGAGTTATGCTAGGTGGCCGTCAGGGCTGTGGGCTGGTCAGCCCCATGCATGCCAGCTGGATCTGCTCATCCCATGACACATTGACACCTCCTGTCTTGAATGAGTTGACGCGAAGCCTTAGTACGGCACTGATGCTGTATGTGCCGTACCCGTTTCGTCCCGTGCGCAGGTCAACGTGGACCCCTCCTCCCGCGAGGTCTTCTCCTTCGTCCCCATGCTGGTGCCCAACAACATCCCAACTGACTACGCCGCGCGCCGGATGCTCCGCGCTTAGGTGCTGGCTGGGGCAAGCGCCGACGACGCCCTTGACGACGTTGTGTTGTGCTGTGTGATTTTGTGGCAAGGACAGGTTCGTGACATATGCCCGTCAAGCATGCATACCCTGCGCATCTGTTCGTGACTACGACCGTGGTACATACCTTGATACATCCACCCGTGATCCACACCGGCCAAGCGCCACGGAAAGAGCGTGCTTCGGGCTTCGAGGCGATGGACTGCGGGCAATACCTACCCTGGGCAGTGCGGTACTCACCCCCAGTCGGGTGGCAGCCCTCTCGCGTTAATGGTCGCCCATATTGCGGCGTACCTGCTTAGACCATGCGGGCGTGTGGCATATACGTGATTATACCGGACCCTCCCGGACTGTGTGTTACATAGCAGGCGGCAGTGGCCCCTGCACGATCTAAACACATCTGTGTGAACGTATCCAATATCCGGACCGGCTGTGCACGCTTGCACCTTGCGTGCTGCTCGGTAGTCTTTTGATGGGTTGCATGTATGGAGCATGCGACGTGGAGCTAGAGCAGGAGGCATGCATGTCGAGCGCGCATGTGTGCGGACTGATATGAGTGATGACGTGTGATGCAGGCTGGTGCACGGAGGGCCGGGTCAGTGCCGTGGCCCAGCGAGGGCTGGTGTGATGGCACTCTCGCTCAGTGGCGTGTCGTATCCTGCATGACCCGAGCGCTCTGCACTCGAGTGAAACAAAGAAGAAAGGGCTGTGCCGAGGCTTGTCCGGACTGGCAGGGGACTGGTGCCCCTTGCTGCTTGTGTGTACTGCAGGGGGCCACGCCCATCCCCTGGGACTGGTTTAGAGTCAGCAGGCCAGGCCAGGGCAAAACGCTCTGGTCCAACTTGCGAAAGACTGTACCGCGACGAGCAGCTTGCTTGCCCCCTGCCCTGCGGGTTTCCAGCAGCGCGCCCAATCCAGCACCCACCGCCCACCGTGCCACCGCGCACCTTACACATCGGCACACCCAGCTGCCCTACCCACCACGCTCTGCTAACCTCTGGAAAGCGCGACCCTCAAGCGTGCCCGCCCCCCCCGTGCATACTGCCCCTGTGCACAACGCCGCACCAATCTAACCGCACCCTGGCCTCCCCGCTACCCTATAGCCTCCATCGCATCCCTCTCAACCATGTTTCGAGCGAGTCAGCCCAGAAGGCTCCGACCGCTCCGTCTGCGTCCCCAGCCATCCGCAACCGGACCCGGCCGCCCACCGGAGCGCCGCCGACCGCCCACAGCCGCCCGTGGGCCCGCACTGGCCGACAGGGGCCGGCGACGACGGGGCGAGGCCGCCTTGGCGTGGCTCGCGTCCGTGCAACGGGAGGCCGCCGCAAGAGCTGCGGCCGCGCACGCCAAGCACGCAACCGCAGGCCAACGGTGATGCCACGCCACACACCCCGCCAGCCGCGGCCTTGGGCGAAAACGCTAAGGCACAGGGCCTCCCTCCTCGCCACCACTGCCTCTCTAACTCAGCATCCCCCCGTGCGCTCTCCTGGCTCCGCAGAAGCCTCCGCGTCGCCGGCTCGCCGCGGGGCGAGCGGACCTGCCGGCGCAGGCGACGACGCTCTCCGCTGCAACCCGTGCCACGGGTTCTCTGCTGGCGCCCAATGCAGCGCGGGCGGAAGCCCCGCTCTCCCCACACGGAGCTCTGCGCCCCCTCCACCTCAGCCCTGTGTCCCAAGCATCGGCGCCAGTTCTCAGCCCCCGCTACAGCCCGGCTCTTGTCCACACCGGTCCAGGCCCGGCCCGCCTAGTCGCGGGGCTTGGCCAGGCTGAGGCCCATTGCGTTGAGCTCCTTCTCGTACATGAGCGCTTCTGCGAAGGATGGAGGGCAAGCACGCATGTAGGGACACAGCGTGGGGGCACGGCCGGCAGGCGGATTGCGGGGCCCCACTGCGCTGGCCTTCGCCGCGCCGCTGGGCCGACGGCGCCTACTGTTGGATATGTGGCCTTTGCAGGGTACAGGGTGGGGTTAAGAACTGGGGTGCAGGGCAAGCGAGTGCACAAGGGCACGTCCTGGGGTGCCCACAGGGAGGGGTGCCTGGTCTACGGACCCTGCCTCACTGCAGCCAGGCCCCGCCAGGCGCTCCTCCCGCCTGCCCGTCCCGACGCGGCGCCTGGCCCGCCCTCTCACCCCGCTCAAAGAGTTCCTTTAACCGCGCCTGTCGAGCGGCCTTCACCGTCTCTAGCCCGCACTTGATGCCCGCGTCACGCTGCGGTCAAGGAAGGCGTGGGCGTAGAAGCTCATGTTCGAGAGTAGGCGGGCGTGCGAGGCAAGGGCTGCAAACTGAGACTCCGGAACCCCTTGGGGACTCTCGCTCGGGTAGCCCGCCGGCGGAACCCGACCGAGCCTGGAGTTGCCCAGGCCCTCTAAACCCCCGCGGGCGAATCCTTTCCGCTGTGCCACCCAAGACTCGGGCCGAGGGACCAACGGGGAAGCCCCAGGAGTGCCGCAGGGTGGAGGGGCAGGGGCCACGGTGGTGCCGCGAAGACCCACCGCCAGGTGTTGATATCCAACTCACGTCAGACGTTGAGCCCCGAAGCGTTACCGCAGCCCTGTTGGTCGTCCTATGCTCCCGCTGGAGGTCGCGCTCGCTCCACTTGGCGATAATGCTAGTGCGGAGGGCCTTCTGCTGCTCCTTTTGGAGCCGACCATAGTACTCATTCTTGGCAACCAGGTCAGTTATATTCTTGGGCGGAGGCATGTCGTGCAAGCGATAAACACGCGTGCGAAGTGAATCCTTCGAGAGAACGCAGACGCTACCTTAGAGCTCCTACACACTACAAGGGTAATTTGGAGCTACGAATCGTCTGTCTGCACGCCTGGCTTCACAGGAGTCCCATAAATGCGCGGTCCTGTAATGTTGCGCAGAAAGTGAGCCTGCACCCTGAGTGTGGAGGGGGTTTGGCGGGTGTGCAAAGTGTCGTGAGTCTGGGCTGGCCGGAATTGGCTCTCGAGGAGACGTGCCTTCCTTGACCGTGCCGGGCCGGTGATGGGGATTGCCCTGCCGCCCCGCCATCAGCCCTGGGCCCGCTCTAGTGCTTGTTGGTTTCTGTTCAAGCCATACCCATTATCCCAAAGAGAATGCGGCTAATGCTGTCAAGCCGCTGAAGAGAGAGCAGCGTGCACATCACGGCCTCAGGGGCTTCCCGCCCCCAACTCTCAGGCAGAGCTGCCTGCAGCGTTTGAGTAGTATACGTGCTGCTACTGCAGCGCGAGTTTGCCTGCCCTTTGCTGGGGCACCCCTTCCGAACGCTCAAGAAGCTCGAGCGCGCCCAGCGGGGGCCAGCGCTGGCCTCAAGATGGACACCGAGCTAGGCTCAATGGAGCGGCTTAACTGGGCGGATGAAGTCGACGACAGTGAGTCGCGGACCGATCACCATCTTTGCGGCAGCGAGGCTGTTGGCGGGCTTTGGGGTCCAGCCTCCACGGACTGGAGATCAGATGACAAGGTCGACAGCGCTCGCTATCCTGCGGCATTTCGCTAGTTGTGCCCTACCCCGGCTCGGCGGGAGCGCGTGTCGTCGCGGGACCAGCCAGTGGGAAGCGACTTTGTGTAGAGAAATCCCATGCCTGTGATTGTCGCTTTGCATGGGCTTGGGCTTGAGCATCTGCGTGCCCTGGCGCTGGCGTGGCGGAGTGCACGCGAGGTTTCGGTGGCGGCGACCGGCCAGCGAGCCGTGCTGCGTTTCGTCGCTGTGCGCAGTTGTCGGGTCTTGAGTAGAATGCACTGGTGCGCGCCGCCGGCGCGTGGGGGGCCCAACCGGCGCGCAACACCCGACCGTTCCGGTGCCGCACCACACCACAACCCGCCGCACCCGCCCCCACGGGCCCGCGCCCATCACGCACGTGTGCCTGTGCTCCTTGCGGATACCCCTCTGCCCACTACCGCACTCTCCCCACTACCAGCCTGCGCTCTCGAAGCTCTCCTCTTGCTCCGCTCACCCCTCACGCGAACACCCGCCGGTTTCCTCCCCTCCCCTCCTCTCACCACCCGCAGTGGACAAGGCAATGGAGGCGGAGGCGGCCTTGCACCCGCCACCCCCGCAGCCGCAGCCTCACGCCCAGGCAGCCCCAGCGCGGCAGCACGGGCCGGCAACGTTTGGAATGGTGTTTGGGGGCGTACCCAATGACTTCGAGCCCTGGGAGGTGGACCGAATGATGAAGGACCTGCTGCCGCAGATTCGGGTGCGTGCGTGCGTGCGTGCGTGGTTCGGTGCGTGCGTGGGTCGGTTCGTGCGTGGGGACTGGGCCACCACATAGGTCGCGTTCGAGTTAGGGCCGGTCTTTGTCCGGCACAGAGTCCTGTCCCGCGTGCCGCGTGCTGCGGTAGCTTGCTGTGGTGCAGCCCTTGTGCAGCCCGTTTCCATGGCTCATCTCCACGCGTGTGTTCTACCTCGCTTTGCCGCTGATTTTAGTCCCCGCGTTCCGCGTCCTCCCCCACACCTGGTCAGGTGGCGGACCGCCGCCGTGTGCCGGGGCCGGCGGCGGTGTACGAGATGGATCTCACCAGCCGTGCTGACGTGGATGCCGTTTGCAACCGACTCAATGGAGTGAGCAGGCCCATGGGCGGAGTGACGCATGTCGGGGGGCTGATGGGGCTGCGTGGGCAGCGCAACCCTTCCTCGCTTGAGAGGTGGGGCTGGAACCGGTGGTCCAGCTTCGAGCTTGGCTTGCGTCCCTGGGGCAGTGCTTCACTCGCTTCCCCCGCCCTGCCTGCCTGCCTGCTGCCGCCCTTCCTCCCCAGCTTATGATCGGGGAGTGCCGCGTGTGGGCGCAGACCGCTGACACGCCCGGTGAGTGGACCCCCCGGCTTTTGCGTGGGGCGGTGGGAGGACTTTTGGGGAACTGATGATCACAGGATCACAGGATCACAGCTTCGGGGAACTGATGATGATGGTCACAGGATCACAGCTTGGCCCTGGCACGGTGACTCAAAAGGCGGGGGCTGCCTTAATGCATCAGTGACGGTCGTTTATATCGGCTCGGCCCGTCCTGCAGGTTACAACCAGTCGTACCCGCGCGGAGGCCGGCCTGGCCCTCCGCCCCGCCTGGACCAGTCGTACAGCAGCCGGTACGGCAACGGCCCGGACGGCCCGTACAGCAGCGGCCCACGTGGCGGGTACGGCGACCGTGACCGGCCGTACCCGCCGCGCGAGGGCGGCCTCGCACCACACCCCAGCTTCCCGCCCACCAGGTGGGTTACCGGGGGCCGAACTTATGTCTCAGGGCAAAGAAGAGTGGAAGTGCCGCCGCCTGTAACGGAGCACTACCGTCACATGCGAGAATGGCTGGCAGGGGATTATGTGGAGGGCCATGCATGAGCCGTGGCTGTCACAGGGGCGGGAGGAGGGCTGCCCCATGTGCCGGACAGGCCGAGACCGTGGACCTCAGCGTATGTACGCTTCTGCGGACGATAAATCTCTGACTGCTCCGATCTGCCACTTCACGCTACCCCAGGCCGGACTCTGGGGCCTTTAGGGGCCGAGACCACAGCCCGCCCCGGGGCCCGGGGCGGCGGCCCAGCGGGCGGGAAGACGACTGGCACCGGGGGGCGCCGGGTGCGTGGGCCGGCGGGGCCGGGGGGGTGCTGAGCTTGAGGTTCAGTGCTTGCTGGGATCGCAACGCTCGCTTGCAGCTGGGGCCAATCCTTAGGACGAATGCCCGCGTCGGCGCATGCTGTAGGGGTGACGCAGCCTGCCCGACTGCAGGCCGTGAGGGTGCTCCGCTGACGCTTTCCTCCGCCTCGGGACGTCGTGCGCAGGGTCGGATTGGCATGGCGACGGCGGCTACGGCGGCGGCCGTGGCGGGGCGTTCCCGGGGCCGCCTCGGGACCCCCGCCAGGAGGACTTTGGCCCCGGCGGTGAGGCCGCGTCTCGCTCGCCCCGGCCGCCCTTTCCGCACCCTCTTCTTCTCTCCCTTCCTTCTCATCTTTTACCTGTCGCCCACACACCCGCTACTCCGCGCTTTCCCACCATCACGCCTGCCCTGCATCCCCCACGCTGCCCCTGCCCCAGGCCGGCGCGGCGGCCCGCCCGGACCGCCCGGACCGGACCGCTGGCCGGACGACCGCGACCGCTGGGCCGGGCCCCTGGGCCCACGCGGCTCCATGCCCCCGCCGCCTCCTCCGCCGCCCCCGCCGCCGCCCCAGGGCTCAGGCAGCTCCACCAACCTGCCCTTCATGGATGGGGACCGGCCGCGGCTCAAACTGCACCCCCGCAACTCGGCTACCTCGGGGGACGGGGCTGGCGGCGGCGAGGGCGAGGCCGAGGCGGGCACGGCCGTGGAGCCGGGGGCGGCCCCTGGAGAGGCTGCAGCGGGAGGTGAGGCGGCGGCTGGGGCCGGTTGGGGTGGTGGTGGTGGTGTGGGGTTCGGCGGCGGGGTTTCGACGGGGAGCTACCCATGCGGGACTGTGCGGGCATCGGGAACGGAGAGAGAAGACTGCACGGGCTGACTCCAGGCTTCCCGGATGACGCTGTGACGTCGGCATGTGTTGCAACTTGTGAGTTGCCCGATGGGTTTCGTGCTTCCGGCCGCTCAACACTCCGCTGCGCCTCCCCCGCTGCAGGGCCAGGCCCTGCCCCCCAGCCGGCGCCGTCCCCCACCGGCGCTCTTGCAGCCACCACCTCCGGTGCGCTGCCATCCGCTAGCTCCACGGGGGCAGGGGCGGCGTCGAAGCCCAAGTCCAACCCCTTTGGCGCGGCCCGTCCAGTGGACACTCTTGCTCGGGAGCGTGAAATCGAGGAGCGCATCGCACGGGAAAAAGTGGGAGTCGACTTCAAGGAGCGCGGGCTCGGCCGCGGCCCCAGCGGGCTCATCACCGTTCCCACCGGCACGCCCGCGGCCGCCGGCCCGAGCTCGCTCCCGCCGCTGCCGCCTTCCGTGGCGCCGTCAGCGATGCCTCTGCCGGGCGTGGCGGTGGTGGCGGCTCCGCCGCCGCCCCCGCCGCCGGCGGCGGTTGGGGCAGTGCCCATGGCGATGCCCATTGCAGTGCCGCTGACGCAGGCGCAAGCACAGCCGGGCCCGCCGCCGCCGCCGGTCCCTGCGCTGACGGCGCCGCTGGCTCACGGTCACGGCGCCACCCACCCCCACATGCTCATGTCCCTCGCTGGCATCCCGCCGCCGCCCTTGTCTGGGCTAATGACGCTCGATCTCTCGGGGCAGCATCCGCACGCGGTCCCGCACATGGGCCCGGGCGGGCCCATGATGGACCCGTCCCAGCAGGCCCAGGCCCAGGCGGGCCCGCCGCCGGGCACCGTACTGCCGCCGCCCGTGCCGCCGGCGCACAACGTCCCCATGAACATGCACCAGCCGGCGCCGCCGCCGCCGCCGCCGCCGATGCAGCAGATGCAGATGGCGGGCCCGCCGCCACCGCACATCCTGCAGCGGCCGCCGGGAGCGCTGTCGCCGCCACCGCCGATGCAGCCGCTGGCGCCGCCGCCGCACCTCGCGCCGCCGGGGCAGCCGATGCAGGGCCAGGTGCACCTGCTGCAACGGCCCCGCGGCGTCGAGCAGCCGCCGCCGCCGCCGCCGCCACCGCCGCCGCCGCCGCCGATGGACGACACGCTCCGGCGCGCTGCGGCCGATCAGGTGACGGCGCGGCGGCACGCCCACGCCCACGCGCAGCACGCAGCGCAGGCGGCGGAGGCGTCCGCCGCTGCCGCCGCCGCCGTCAAGGCCGCTGCGTCGGCCGCCGCCTCGGCGGCGCTGCCGCCGAACGCTGGCGTGCACGCACCGGCGGTGCACGGTAGCGCATCGGGTACCGCGGATGGGCAGTACGACGATGACGAGGATGACGAGCAGTTCGAGGACGCACAGGAGCACCTGCACGGATCGGACGGGTCAGCGGGATCCGAAGGGGCCACGGCGGCGCTTGCCGCGGCCGCGGCGGCGGCGGCAGGCCTGGCGTCGCAAGGGAGCAGCGAGCGAGGCCGGGGTGGCCGGGGCGGCCGCGGCGGCCGGGGCGGCCGCGGCGAGGGCCGGGGCGGCGGCCGTGGAGAGGGTGGCCGCGGAGAGGGGCGGGGAGGGCGCGGCGCTGGGCGCGGTCGCGGCGAGGGCCGGGGTGGCGAGGGTCGGGGCGGCGAGCAGCGGCCCTGGCGCGACGGAGATGAGGAGGGTGAGTGGTCGGGTCGTGTCACTGCCGTGCAGCGCCTCGTGTGGGGGGATACAGGAATTCTGGGGGATTCAGCCAGCCAGGACTAGGCTGCGGTGCTGGTCCCAAGAAGTGCAAGCGGCTGCGTATGGGCTGTGTCCGCGGTAGGACTAGAAGGCTACCGGGGGGGCCCTGCAGTACGGCGCTCGACGTATTGCGCTGCAGCCCCTTGCAATCCTTTGCCTGGGCCGGTCTGCCTGGTGCGCATGAAGGGAGGCTTGGGGTGCCTGGGGTGCCTGCATGACATCCACGCCAACCCCGTCTACTGTGCAGGGCCAGATGGCAGCGGGCGGCGCGGCGGGCGCGGCGAGGGCCGTGGCCGTGGCCGGGGCGAGGGTGGTCGCGGTGAGGGGCGCGGCGGTCGGGGCGGGCGCGGCGAGGGGCGGGGCGCAGGGCCGGCCGAGGAGCTCCACCCCCACGCCCACCCGCACGGACATGCACCCCCGCCGCCTCCGCCTCCGCCGCACGGCCAGGCCCAGGCGGGCCCAGGCCCGTCGCCACACGGGCCTAGGAAGCCCAGGCCCGACGGGGCCCACGAGGGTCGTTCTGCTGAGGCTTCGATTGAGAGTGAAGAGCGCAGCTTTGGGGGGAGAGGCGGCGGCGGCCGGGGCGGCCGCGGGGAGGGCGGCGGCCGCGGGGGGCGCGGCGGCGGCCGGAGCGAGGGCGGCGGCGGCGGCCGCGGTCGCGGCGATCGCGGGGAACGCAGCGACGCCAGCGCTGGCCGGGGCGGCGGCGGGGGCGGCGGCGGGGCAGCGCATGCGGACCACTCCCACCACGGCTCCTCCTCTCACTCTCACGCTCACGCGCCCAAGCACGAGGGCCACCACGCAGGGGGCTCGGGCCACACCGAGCGGGCCGATAAGGAGGGCGGGGCGCACCACGGCGGGTCCCACGCCGACCGGGCCCATGCGGAGAAGGGCCATGGGGACAGGGGCGGGCACGGGGCTCGAGAGGCAGCGCACGGCGGCAGGGGCCCCCGCGGCGGCAGCTCTGGCGGCGCTGAGCCGGCGCACGGCGGCAAGGGCGGCGGGGGCGCGGGCGCGGGTGCGAGCGGGGGCAGGGGCGGCCGAACCTCCGAGGGCGGGGCCAAGGCGGGCGGCGGCGGCAAGGGCGGCAAGGCCGCTGAGGCGGCTGCGGAGGCGCACCATGAGTCCAAGGCCCAGGCCCTCTACAAGAAGGTGATCGAGCACCAGGGCGCGAAGCCGACAAAGGTCTCCAACGTGTTTGACCTGCTGAACATCGTTGGTGACGATTGAGCCGCTATCGCACGGATGGTCAGCTGGCGGGACGCGGCAAAGGACGTAGGTGGAAAGCGAATGGGAGCTGAGGCTGGAGCGCAGCTGGCAGCAGCGTAGGCCAGGGGGTGTGGACGTATGTTAGTAGGAGCGAGGTGAGCAGGTTGTGGGCGCCAACAGGGGGGGGCGGAACCAGGCAGGGTCCGCCCGGTCGGGAAGTTGGCGGGGGGGGGGGGGTCGCTGGGCAGTAGGTAGGCGGCGGAGGCCTGTGGCCGTGTGGCGGTGGCTGGTACTGGGTTGAGGCAGGACGTTTGCCGGCGGGTGCGGGGGTGCTAGCGCGGAAAGTTGTGTGGGGTGGAGGCCGGGCAAGTCAAGGGGCTGCAATGTAGGGTGGACGAATGCAGGTGATGCCACGATGAGGTCGAGGGTGTGGCGGAGGGTTTGCGTGGGTGCGGGGCGGCTCTTGTTGGGGGGGGGCTTGGACGCTGGGGAGCGCTGCGCTAGCGTTTCACGCCATGCGATGCCTGGGGCCTGAATGGCGGCCGTGACGAAGTCGTCATGTAACCGCAACACGGTCGCAGGGGGAACGCGGGGCAGAGCGATAGTGGTGAAAGTTCTGCTTGCGTCAGGCTCTCTGGGCCTCTGCTGCTCTTGCGAATCAGCAGTGGAGTCCACCGCTGGGACCTCGGGGAGCGGCCGTAGCAGAATGGGACGGTCGGTGCGCCGGCTCTTGTCCATGCTGCCATATGGTTGATGCCTTGTAGCCTTCCTCAGTCTTACATCGAGGGGCCAACTCCGACGCCGTTGACAGCCCCAGCAGCCGCCGAACGTACATCACACGGCAGGTTACAAACCGGGCAGTTGAATAAAGCAAATACCGACTCGTTAACTCGGGCGACGGCTTTCTCATTGCACACACAGGCATTCGCTTGATTATTGGCAGACAGTGCTGCTATCTTCCTGGGGCTTGGCTCTTGGCTGTGACCGAAAGTACCCCCTGGCTTTCGGTACATGTGCACGTGTACATGTGCCTGCGTCACGCAAGAGCCTGCGATTCACGCCTAGCCCGCGATGCCACAAGCTTTACTTTCGTTATCCCTATCGCTTGTGATTAAGAGCAGGGAAAGTTATCGACCACGCTCCAACATGCCGGCGACATGTCTGGGGGCTCAACCTCCACGCGCGTACTCAGTCAGAGTGTGTTGCTAGCTAACCTTGCGCAATTCTCTGAGGGCAGTCGCGACACGGTGCACTTGCTCTCTTGCTCTAGGTCCAAGAACCGTACACGAGCAAGGTGCTTACTTGCATGGTGCACGGTGGCTCATGGGCGTCGCAGCTATGGCGCTTACACCCTGCACTGACCCCACGCCAACCCACAGGCGTGCTCGGCGTGCGGCCAGAGGCCCCTGAGGGTCATCCGGCCGCATGGTGCGGAGCGCAGCCGCGACGTTCAAGCCTATAACGGCTGCGGAACGTTCTGGGTGAGACCGGTCCGGGTACCTGGGTGGCGAAGGGCTGGGTGTAGAAGAACATGGGCTGGGTGCCTGGGGAAAGGCCTTGGGAAGGGCTGGGTGCCTGGGGGGAGGGCTGGGTGCCTGGGGGAGGGCTGGGTGCCTGGGTGCCTGGGAAAGGGCCTGGGGAAGGGCTTCCTTCCTTCCTTCTTCCTTCACGATTCGCTGACGCCTTGCGTCCCCAAATGCCCCCTGCGTTCCCCCCACATGTTGACCACTCGACCAATTGACCACTCCACCAGTTGACCATTCTCCCGGCGCCGGGGCTGGGGGCGACGGCGCTGGGCGGGGGCGACGGCGCCGGGGCTGGGGGCGACGGTGATGTGCCGCCCCAGCTTCCTCAGCAGCCCAGGCACGCTCGCAGGCGGTCTACATGGACCCGCCGTTCACATGGCCGGCAGCGGGGGCCCCAGCACACCCGCAGCGGGGTACCCAAAGGCCACCACCAGCGCCGTGCCGCGACAGCGGCCCGGCAAGGGCAGCGTCGCGGCGTCTGCCGCCTTGGCGGTGGACATTACCGCTCGGAGACCGGCCAGACTGCCGCCTACCGGCTCTGGCACGAGGCCCGGCTGGCGGAAGAGCCTGTGCTGGCGGCATACCAGAGTCAGATGCCGTCAGCCCGGGTGGGAACGGCGGCTGCTCACGCATGCCGCCTCCGCTACCGGTACGGTGGTGCCGGTACGGCGCCCGGCGTAGTGGATCTGCTGCAGCATTACCACAGCAACAATTACCGCCAGCGGCGCCTAGGGGTCTACATACAGACCCAGCGGGTGCTGCACCGAGTGGCGCGGCAGCTGGTAGGAGGTGCAGAGAAGGATGACGTGGTCATTGGCTGGGGCAACGCCAGGTGAGACGAGGTTGCAGGCTGTACTCGTAAATTCTTCTTGGTGACCTTGCCCGGCCGTACTCGTCCCACGACCTTGGCCTGTCTTTAACAATCTTGCCCGGCCTTGCTCGTCTCGCAGCACGGCGTACGGCTCTCCCCTAAGCCGCAAGGGCCGTGGCCCAAACAAGGTCCTCATCAAGCTACTGCGGGAGCGGTATGCTCGTGAGGTCCGAATAATCGACGAGTTCAGGACGAGCAGGGTGAGTGCTGCCTGCGAAATGGGGTAGAGCTTGTTTGTACCGTTGATCTCAGCGCGTGATCCTCTCACAGGTCTGCTTCAACTGTGGGCGGCCCAAGCTGACATCCGTCCTGCCGCATAACGGCACTCGGCGCCACCCCGTTCAAGTGTGCAACCACTGCGCGACGGTCTGGTGAGGCTGGGTACGGCACAGGCGGAATGGTGGAGCGGAGGCGCGGGGCCTTAGCTTGAGGTAGCGAGTTGCCACGCGTCTCTTTGGCTCCCCATGAACTCAATGTCTCCCCGCCCTTGTTGCCTCCCCACTGCATCGGACCACTTTCAAACCAGGGTGAGTGGGAGGGCGGGCTTGGGGAAGGGACCTGGGGACCTGCGGGCTTGGGGAAGGGACCTGGGGACCTGCGGGTTTGGGGAAGGGACCTGGAGAAGGGCACTCCTTCCTTCCTTCCGTCCTTCCTTCCTTCCTTCCTTCCGTCCTTCTTTCCTTCCCCAGTCCTAACACCCTTCCCCCCTTGCTCTCCCACTTCCACCCCCACCCCCTCCCCCCACCCCCACCCCCACCCCCACCCCCACCCCCACCCCCACCCCCACCCCCACCCGCTCAGCAACAAACACCCACCCCCACCCCCACCCCCACCCCCGCCCACCTGGGAAAGTGCCTTGGGGAAAGTGCCTTGGGGAAAGGACCTTGGGGAAAGGATATTGGGGAAGGGCCTTCCTTTGCGATTCGCTGACGCCTTGCTTCCCCAAATGCCCCCTGCGTCCCCCGAGCTGCCCCGCCCCTCCCTGCCTCCGTCCCCCGAGCCGCCCTGCCCCTCGCCGCCTCTGGCCCCCAGTCCGCCTCGCCGCTCGCCGCCTCCGCCCCCCGTGCAGTCCTGCCTGTCGCTGCCTCCGTCCTCGGAGCCACCCCGCCCCTAGCAGCCTTCGTCCCGCAAGCTGCCCTGCTCCTCGCCGCCTCCGTTCCCCGGGCTGCCCCCTGCGATCCCCGCGCCGCCCCGCCCGGACCGTGCAAGCCCCCGCCGGGCTTCGTCGTGACGCTGCCGCCGCTGTCCCAATCGGCAGTCGCATTGCTGTCTTCCAGACAACAAGACCCCGTGTCTTCACGCTGATCCCGCCGCGCCGTGACCGCACGCACGCGACCTATCCATGATGCTTACAATCAGGCCCCAGCCGCCCCGCGCCCCGCCACTCACCGCGGGTCCCGCGTGGCTTCTTCCACGCCCTGGCGCGCGCTCGCGTGTCGCCCATAGCGCCTTGCAGCCAAGCAGGGCGCTGGGCACGTGTGGCGTCAGAGGGCACGAGCGCTTGGTCAAACAACCGCCTTGTGTGACGCAACGACGAGTAGGTGTGCCTGACGCACGCAAACAGGCAAGCGCTCCAGCGCAGCTACGACCCACATACGCTCCCACAGCCGCTCACAATGGGAGCCGTACGGAGATGCGAACCTCCTCCGCGGCATCGGTCGCTTTCGCCGCTGGCGCGCCGCGCCGGCGCCAGGAACCATGGTCTGTGACGCGTGAAACGGGCGGGCAAGCTTGAAAGTGGGGCAACGCTGGGGTCCGCTGGGGAAGCAGGGCCCCACGCGGTCCCTCGTCGTCAGGGTGCCCTACCCTCCATTGCGCCGCGCCTAGAATGAAGCCCCCGGTTAATGACAATACGTGGGCCGGTCAGCTCGCTGACCCACAAGGTCGTGCCCGCCATGCGCATGTCCCAGCGTTTGACCGCGCATGCTGTGCTTACCGGCGCTGAGTCAACTGTCCGCACATAACGCCGCTGCATGGTTTGCTGTCCGCGGACCACGTCAGGGCTCGCCCGCGGACGCACATGCGCCCTTGACTGTGCCGCAGCTCCCTCCACAACGGTCATATTTAGCCCAGCTGTAGCGGCTGTCCTTTGTTTGCTTGCAAGAGCGTGCGCGAGCCGCGCGACGACCCCGACGAAGATTCAAACGGCCCCGCGAGAGCGACGCCCCAGCCCTACAGGCCACCGCCCTACGGGCGCATTTGTGTGTCTGTGTGTGCGTTTGCATGAGTGAGTGACAACCGAGGAGTCGAGCGTGACACACGCCGGCCCTCGCGCACGTGCCGTCTCAAACCCCCGCCCCCGCCGGTCCCCCCGCGCGCGCCGTGTCGCACGCGACACCCGCGCCCCCGCGATGTCCCTGAGCTATTCGCACCGCCCGCCGCCGTTAGCACTTCGCTGTCCACCAGTTCCACAGTTGCGAATTTCCCCGACGGGGATGCGCTCGACGCTCTCCGCGATGCTGTTCCCGGTGCGCGTGCGCTGGGCAGCTGCACGCAGCGAGGCAACGACTGGAGTTGATAGTCGCGTCGGTCCTGACGAGAGTTTCCTGGGGTAAAGGGCCTTGGGGAAAGGGCCTTCCTTCGCAATTCGCTGACGCCTTGCTTCCCCAAATGCCCCCTGCGTTCCCCGAGCTGGCGAGGGGGGCCCCAAAACGTGCGTGCTGAGAGGCAACCGGCTGCACGGCCTGACGGCGCTGAGTCCGGAGAGGGGTCACGCCGAACTGCACTCCGGCGGGACTTGAGGGCCACAACCGACTCCTGATACTACGTGGATCATACACGCGCTGTGCAGAGCCTGGGCGCGACGCCTCCTCGCTGCGATCTCATGCCTACCATCGGACGGCGTGCACGCATCCTCGCGCCTCCTTGGCTCCCACCGATTTGTGCGATAGGGAGATGGCGATGGTGGAATGATGTGGGGAGAAGGCTGTTCGGTGAAAACATATTCGGTCCCCTGTAGGGCACCGAGCAACGTGCTAACCGCCGCTATAAGCCCAAGCTTATAAGGTCTGGTCTCTCAAGCCCGACACCCCGCGGCAGTCCCGCGGCCCCGTTACTACTCCGCGACCGAAAAGCCCAGCCCCTGCCCCAATACGGCGACGGGAGCATGCCCCGCGTTCCGAGCAAAGAAGGGCCTTGGGGAAAGGGCCCTGGGGAAAGGGCCTGGGGGAAAGGGCTTCCTTCCTTCCTTCCTTCACGATTCGCTGACGCCTTGCTTCCCCAAATGCCCCCCTGCGTCCCCCCCGCCGCCGACCCCAGGCGGTACGGCAGCGGCCCACCCTTGGCTGGGATGATGGCCGTGGGTGCGGCAGTGCCATGCACGATGAGCGTGCCGGCAATGATGAGAATGGTGAGGTCCATGGGAATGAACCGGGCCATCAGGTCCGGCATGCAGAAGGGGCCGCCAATGATGTCGCCGTCACCGTAGTGCAGCCACGGGATGATTGACCACGGGCCTGCAGACGGCAGTCCCCAAGATGCGCAGTCAGCGGCCAATCATAGAGCGGGTGGCACAAAGGTGGGGTCCGCGCGCATGGCTGTCCGCGGCTAGGGCGGGCCAGCATGCTCAGCCACCGCTCTCCTTGCTCGCCCTTGCCTCGCTCGCCCTTGCCTCACCGTCCTTGGTGTCCAGGTGGAGCTCCACCATGGTGTTCTCCGAGAAGGACACCGCGATGGCAGCGGAGCTCCCCAGCGTAAGCTTGCGCCCAAGCTCCGTCATAAACTCCTCCCTACACGGACGCATGGCACACACGACGCGTTGGCGCTGCGGTCTTGCCCCCCAAAAAGCCAGTCACTGTGCGTTAGCCGGCCAAGCGGCCTGTGCAAGTACACCCTGCCCCGCACCCAAGTAAGCCCCCTGCCAACGCTGCGCTCACCGGTACTTGGCCATGAAGGGGAACTTCTCCACGACCACCTCCCACACCCGTGAGCACAGCTCGTGCACGGTCTTCTCGAGGGGCGTCTTGGCGCTGGGCAGCAAGCCGGACGCCGGAACACCCTCCTTCTCGTTCCCGTGCCGCTGGTCGACCATGGACTTGTACCTGCGCGCACGCATGCAGGGCCGCACGATGACCGTCACAGCCCCCGGAGGACCGCGCCGGCAGGAGGGCAAGATGCGGGACGAGGCTTGCGGCAAGACCCCAGGCCGAACACCCTCCTGCCCCCACACCGACATGAGCCAGCCCCGAGTCCCACGAGTCCTGCCTCACCCGGGGCTGCACGAGTTGTGGTTGCACTCGATCAGCACGTTCCCGACCATGTCGAATTCGGCACCTCGCTTCGTGCTGTGCTGAGTGCTCTTCCGCCGGCCCGGGAACTTGTACACCTCGTGGTGCAGCCGCTTGATGACCTTGGCCTTCTCGTGGTCCGCCACCTGCACGAGGAGGGTGCGGGGATGGGCAGGCGTCCAGGCAGGGGCGGCGTGAGCTCGGCTGACTGCCCGACGCGCCCTCCCACGACTGCTACCGCGCTTCCGGTGTCCCTCCCTCCCGCCCCTCCTCGTCCGGCCGTCCGTGTTTGTACTCGCCTGCGCAACCGCCGCCAACACGTTGCACTCCTGCCCTGACAACAGGCCTGGCTTGCTCAGGGGCGTCTTGGAGGGACGCGTGGCCACGAACAGGGCGTTGAAGCCGCTGATGTCGCGGAGCTGGGGGAGCAACTTGTCGTACGCCTCACCCTGCACTCCGGCCCCGCGCTGCTGCACCGCAGCTAGGGAGCCCACGAGTACCAGGCAGTCGGGCCCAAGCTCCACGCCCAGCCGGCGCTGCAGCCCCGCAGCTGCGCTCCGGCGCGTGAGGTCGGTCAGGAAGTCTGGCAGGGGCCCCACGCCCTGCTCCGCGGATTCCTCCCACAGCGGCGTCCCCACGTCGCCGCCGACGAGCCTCACGCCGCGAACCGGGCGCTGCAGGTTGAACGTGAACCTGCGGGCGTGGGCGCAGCAGCGTTGCCCGTAGCCCGCGGGGGCCGGGATCATCAGCCACCCGACGACCATGCCCCCATCCAACTCGAGCGCTGCTGTCCGCGCCCGCGGCACCTCCTGCCCCACACCATATCTCACCGCTCGCCTCGTGAGGACGTGTACGCGGACTCGTGCGACCATGGCTTGGCCGCAAGCGGAGGTCCCCCCTCGGGCCTGCGCACGCGGGGGCATGTCGGGCAACGCCCATGTGGTCAAACATGCGAGCGAGCGACGTCCACGCCCGAAACGCCTCAGCACGATGCCCCTCGACCAGTATCCTCGCCTGGGCTTGGCCAGAGTCACCGCCAGGGGCTTGTTGCCGCCGCAGCCGCCCGCATGGCTCCGCGACAGCTCGAGGCGCCAGCTGGTGTTCGGGCCCTCCTTCGCTGGGCTCGCCACCAGACGAGCACCGCACTTGTTGCATTGATACACCTTGCACTCCGACTTAAGCTTCAGGAGCTGCAGCGGATACCCTTGCTGCGCATGCTCGAGCACTACGCTCAGCGGGCCGTCCCCGACCACTACGTGGGCTTCGAGTGAGCCGCGCGTCACTGCATCAATCACGGTCTGCAGCGGTTTGGACCCTGCGACGTTCAGGTTCATGTCGTCGCGCAGTGTGCGGGCGCTGCAGAAGCTACACAGCTCGCGGCGCCCGAAGCAAGCTAACGGTGTATGGTTGTATAGTGTATGGTGTTCGCTGCTCAAGCGCTTCCTGGACCGCGCCTGCAGGCCGCCTCCTCATTTGAATCGCGCCACGAACCCACGACCCGCCCCCAGCCCCCCAGCAACTCCCCCGCGGCACGTGGTGCTTGCTGCTGAGTGCTGACTGGGTGCTCGGCGCCCGCGACGCCCCCTTTCCTGCGACGTGCGCGCACATAAAGCGACAGCCGCTTTCTCAGAGCCATCCCACGGCCATCCATCCATCCACCCATCCATCCTCCATCCCCGCGCAGCCCCGCAGCCCCGCACACCCCCGCGCGTGCCCGCAACCCCCCGTCCCTTGCTCTTCCGTGCTTGCCCGCCCTCCCGCACCGTGCACATGTTGACCACTCGACCAATTGACCACTCCACCAGTTGACCATTCTCCCGATTTCCTAGGCTCGCGGCGCCAACTCGGCCACCAACATCTGCTACCTGACATACATGGGCGCTGTGCACGAGCAGCGCCCGGCGGCGCTGTGCCGGCACCCGCCAGCCGGAGTCGCTGGCGCGGCGGCTGGCGGCGCGCAGGGTGGTGGCGGGTAGCGGTGGCTAGGGGGTGGCGGAGAGGTGTCCGTGTAGGTAAGACCGGGCAGCTAAGTCTGGGCCGAGGGGTGCGAGTCCCCTGACAAACTGCTAATTACGCGTTAAGGCTCGGTTGGAGTATAGTGCGCCCTCGGTTACCACGGGGAATGGGTCGCGTAGCAGATGGGTGAGGCAGGGTTGCACAATACGGCAGCCCCCGGGGCCAAAGCCACAATGCGCTGGCCGCCAAACGTAGGGTTGTGGCGGGCGCATGGGGGTCTGGGCGGGGGAGGTGCCTGCTGTAGCCACGAGCCCCACCTCAAAGGGGCCGGGGACGTAACATTTGACCCATACCGGCGCATAAAGATCTGTCCGCCAGCGAACATTTCTGCCCAGCCGACCGGGAAAAATCTGGGATATTTAAACCCCTCTCCGCGGACGATAGCAACACTGGTTGCGCACAACCTAGTTGCGTTCAGCTGCATCCCCCTTCGTCTTCGTCCGGACAACGCTGCACGGCCCCTGCGAGCATAGTACCCCTGGGGGCCCCTGTCGTCCCCAGTTCAGCAAAAGCTGCATCAGCTTACGTGGTCTTTCGACACGCACAGGGGCTGTGCCCCATCCGCCACCTCAAGACCTGACAATCCTATTCGGTCGGACCCAAGTGGGACCTACCCATGCCACCAGCGCACCTTTCCGCCAACCAACCTGCCTAATCCGCGTTAGTGTGTCTACCCAACAGTCCACCTTCCTTCTACATCTTCAGCGCCATTCTGTCCCTGCCAGGCAAAACACTTCGTGCCCCAGCTCCTGTCAATCCATTGTGCTGCGCCCCCCTCGCTCCTCAATCACCACCACCACGCTCCGCCCGGGCCGTTGCCTCCGCATCAGTGGCTGTATCCCCGCGATGCCCCCCTAACGCAGGTTCACCGCCCGGGCCTATACGGACCGGTGCCGCAGGAGGACTGCCTGGCATGCTCACATGCCCTTCGCTCCCGCCTGCACCCCCGCCGCCTGCGCCTGCGCCGCTACCAACGCCCTCAACCTCGACAGCTCCGCCTCCGCCTGCTGCGCCCTCGCCTCCGCCTGCGCCCTCGCCCTCGCCGCCGCCTCCGCCCTCGCCTCCGCCTCTGCCCTCGCCCTCGCCTCCGCCCCCGCCCTCGCCTCTGCCTCTGCCCTCGCCGCCCTCGCCGCCTCCAACTGCGCTGGCTGCGTGTAGTCGGCAAGCAGCTCGCGCACCCAGGCGTCGGCTTCCTCCCGCGCTTTGCGGTTCCCTTCCGCGATGCGCTCCGGGAGCTCCTCGAGATTCGCCCCGGGGTAGAGGGCGGTGTAGAGGCGGTACATCACCTGGAAGGACAGTAGGACCCAAGACCAGAGTTGCAGCACGGTTGCAGCGGCGCACAGGGACATGGCCTGCACCGTACAACGCTCAGGGCTTTGAGCCTGACGGCGGCTGGCCGTTTGGGGCCAAAGATTTCCAGCCCCGCACCAGGAAGACCCCTGCTCAGATGGCGGCAGCTCGCGCTGCTGCCGAGGCACAAGGGGGGCCCGACCCGAATTCGTCAAGTGCGCCTCGGCCCCTCCCCCTGACCTCTGCTGTGCCCGGTTCCATAATTTCAGGCCCCACCTCTCCACCGGCGCCTTCTGGCTTCCGCGTCGCACAGAGAGCCTCTTAGAGCCCTCCGAAGTTGTTCTGTACATATATACATGGCCGGGGGTAGTCCTGGACACTTTGCGTGGCCACAAGATAGGTCTGGGACCCGAGTCAAGGCATGAAAGTCGGGTCATTTGTGCCTTATGGTGTACTGATCTACTAGGATTCCGAGATGATAATGTGCCCTATAGCAATTGCCTTGTAACCTCCTATGCACATTCAGCCCCATTCAGGACCTCGGCAGTCTCGTATGTGCGTGCTGTTGAGCGAAAGTGCCACGAGAGCCTCAACTCAGCCTGCCTACTGATGATTTGCTTCAAGTAAGCACTCATCAATGCTTTTGCGCGCTTGGCTTGCGGTTCTCAGCGTGTCGTTCGGGTTGCCATGTGGCGCCCATGTACCCCACCCGGCACGAAACCCTGGACACCGGTTAAGGCCCTTCAGGAGCTTTAAGGCCCTCAGCCCCAAGGAGACACCTAGGGGTGCCCAGGATCCGAGGCACAGCATCGGGAACGCAGTAATAACGCGTGCGTTCCTAAAGCTGTCCAGTGATACCCCCGTCGAAGATGGACTCCGGCCCCTTGCTCTAGGCCCCTAGCCAGGCCGTGCCGTTTGACCCTTTGTTCGGACCCATACCCATTCAGGAGGCGGGGAAACAAAGGGCCTTGAGATTTCCGCACCTTGACGATGTCACGTGAGCTGCCAGTGCCGGCCGTGAAGCGGCAGTGCACGTAGTCGAGCTCGGACATGCGCATCTCCAGGTTGACCCCGTCGATGGAAAAGAAGAACTCGCGCGGCCCCTGCATAACGGACAGTATGTAGGGTAAAAGTGTTCCACAAACGAGGTCCACGCACAAACAGCTGTTGCCACGGCCAGGCACACGCACCGGCGAGGCCCGCGGGTCCGCCGCCTCATTGGGGTTGGGCACCTTTGCCAGCACGGATGGTGAAAAGCACACCGGCAGAGGGCAGAGGTGGCAAGGGATCAACGGTGACACTTGGTGACAAACTGGGTAGCGCATGCGGCCTGGTGGTAAATCCTCTACTCGCTCCCCCGCCACACCTGCGTGGGGACAGCTGCAGCTGCGGCTCCAGACGTGGACCCAGACCCCGGTGCGGCTGATCCAGGGTCCACCGTCACCGGTGCAGCCTGCACGCACAGAGTCCGGGCAAGGGTAAGGGTTCCGGTTAGGGGCGCTGGTGGCTTTCTGAGGGACATGGAGGCCATGAGCGACATGGAGGCCACGCCAGCTACAGGCGAGGCCACACTCGACCGGGCCCAAGCATACAATGACTAATGCTGACCTGGCGCTGGGGCTTGCAGGCCACGAGGGTGAAGAAGTACCACTCGGTCGTGTCCGTCAGCACCACCCTCACGGGGACGGGGGGGTCGTGCTTCGAGTTGCCCTTGGCCAGCTCCACACCTTCCGCCAGCGCCTGGTGAAGGGCAGGGGTAAGGGCCGGCACTTGTGAGCTACTTCACGGAAACCTGGTACCTGCCAGAACCCCTCGGAGAGACGCAAGCAACACGTCGGCACCGCGGGCTGGGCATGGCCCCCCAAGAAGCCCCTGCGCGGGCGCTAGCCGGCCAGTGGACTCATACCTGCCAGTACGCCGTCTCGAAGGTGCCCTTGAGGTCCTTCTTCACTTCAATCACGAGCGCCGCCTCAGTCCGCCCTGACTTCAGGCCCTTCATCATGCTCTCATTTAGCACTCGCCGGCGAGCTCCCGGGTCCTCGGAGCGCACCCGCAGCGCAACCAACTCCACCGGCCCTGCTAAATCGCGTGGCAGTTACAGGGCAGAGTCAATGTCCGTGAGTCCCGTAACCCTGCAAAAAACATCTCTGCTTGCCCTCACCTCTAGAGGCTCCATCTATCCACTCCTCGAAGCCCAGCGCGAGCTGGTTCTCGGCCAGCCCCCGCCTGCGGACATGCCTCCCAACAGCCCCCGCCTCCTCCCCCTCCGGCTGCACCGCCTCCTCCAGCAGCCCCGCGGATGAGACAACGATAGACCCGTGCCGCATCGCCATAAACAGAGAGTGAAAGAGGAGATGGCGAGGCTTCTCTTTTTGGTGCATCCCAACGACGTGCTTGGAGGCCTCCACGGCTGGCGCAGCAAGCTCCATCAACGCTTTGACAACGCGAAGCGAAAGTGGAGGCAGCGGTTCAGGTGCCTCCTTGAGCTCCAGAAAGCGAGAAACGACCTCTTCCGGGAGCGCGCCATACCGCGCCGTATAGGCTCCTTCGTTCAAGCTAGAGAAACCGGAACCCGTCTCCTCCTCCCCCTGTTTGCGCTTCCTGGACATGATTGCTCTGTGTTGATGCGGTGGCGGGTGTCTAGTTCGCCTAGGATGGGCAAGGGCCTGGGGCCTTTGTGTGGCATACGGTGACAAAGAGGTTGTCAGACAACCGTTGTCTGTGAAGCAGCGATTACAGTGGCGAGGGATCGCAACCCACTCGCAATGGCCTGATTGTGCCAGACCGCACACTGCACACCCGCGAAGCAGCGATTACAGTGGCTCCTCCGACTCCGGCTCCTCCACGGCTGCTGCTCCGCGCGGGCGCGAGCGGCAGCGGCGCGACACCGCGTCCTCCACGGGCTCATCGGCCCCGGCTTCCCAAGGCTTCCCCAGGCGGCTCGCGGCGGCAACGTCACGGCTTCCCTATGTCTCCACGTCTCCCGCGGCCACGGCTTCTGCGGCGCTCGCCGAGGCTTCCAAGGCATCCAGACTCCGGTTCCGCTGACTCCGGTTCCCCGGCTTCCTCCCGCACATCGGCTCGTTATGTCGCGCTTGTGGGCGGATGGTGCCCCTAGTGGTGTGGTGCTGGTCGCTGACCGTGGCTCCGATGATTCCCCGACTCCGGCTCCTGCGTCTCCGGTTCCCCGCTTTCCTCCCCGCGCATCGGCTCGTGGTGCAGCGCATGTGGGCGGATGGTGCCCCTAGCGGTGTGGTGCAGGTCGCTGACCGCTGGCTCCGATGATTCCCCGACTCCCGGCCCCTGCGTCTCCGGTTCCCGTCTCCCGTCTCCGGTTCCCGTTTCCCTTCCATTCCTGGCTATCCTGACTATTCATCGTCCGCTCCCGAGCGTGATCGGGGCATGCAGTGTGCGGTCTGGTACCATCAGACCATTGCGAGCGGGTTGCGATCCCTCGCCACTGTAATTCTTGCTATACACTGCATGCCCCGATATCGTTCGGGAGCTGCCGATGGATAGCCAGGAATGCCAGAGTGTCAGAGTCGCAGGACAGGCCGAACACCAACAACGCCAGGGCACAGCGTGCCAAAACACAACGCACTAGAGCGGCCCGCGATACACCACCTCGCCCTCCGCGGAAGCCGCCAGAAAAGGATGCACAACAGACACACGGGCCCACTGGGGGGGAGGAAGCTGCAGGGCAGCAAAGCCCCGAAGGCGGGCCCAAAAATCAGCGACAGCAAGAGCAGATACGCGGGCAAGGACCCCCGCAGAGACAACAGGAGCACGAACCCCATGAAGGACAGGCCGTGACGCAAACAGGGACCGCCGCCCACACTCCATAGCGGACACGGCAGCAAGCACAACAACATCCCAAACCACGGACGACAGCCCAGGGGGGCAGGCGGCAAGCCACAACTGAAAGGGAGTAACTGGAGCCCCAACAGTCGCCGAGAGGACAGAGACGACACCATGCGCGACAGGGCAGCCCCAAAAGTGATGCCAGCGGGCAGAGCCCCTCCCCGAGGGATCGACCATGGGGGCGCCACACGCACACACAGGCGGGACCAGTGCGCGCGCATGCAAGGGGAACGCGGGGAAGCCATCGAGGGCCAGCCGCCAGAGGGCTTCCTTGTGACAGTTGTCCCACTTGAGCGCCCAGAGACGAGACAGAGTAGACTGGAGGGTGGCGAGGGCGAGGGCCACCGGGGGAGTGAGGGCCGCCGGGGCGCCAAGGCCTGCAGGCGGGGGCGGGAGCAGCGCAAGGGAGGAGCAGAAGGCGACATGGCGGGCCCGCAGGGCAGCCCGGGCCGGGCCCAGCTGGAGGGACGTGGCAATCTTGACTGTAAGGGCGCCAAGGGAGACGGCGGTGCCGCCAGGGAGGCGCCACCCAAGCGAGCGAATGAGGCGGGCACAGGCATCCGCAGTGGACGGGGGGGGGCCAACCCCCGGGGAGGCAGCCGCAGCCCGAGTTGCGGCCACCCATGCGGGCGGGATGCACGTGAACACGAGCTGAAGGGACGGGAGGCCCGTGTCGAAGGCGCGGAGCGGAAGGGGCAGGGCGGAGAGGGGGAGGGCGAGGGCGTCCAAGAGGCGCTGGCGATAGGAGGCGGCGACAGCAAGCCGGTACGGAGGGCACGCATGGAGCGGGGCGGCACCAGCCCACTGCGCGGCGAGAGGCGCCATCGCATCCCACGTCCGCACCGCGTCCGCGATGGTGGCGAAGCCACGGACCGAGCGCCAGAGCGGGCAGCGCTGCTCCAGGCCGCAGCCCGCCGCGTCCGCCAGGAAGGGGTTGCCGAAGAGCGGGGCAGCCGCACACCACGGCCCCGCAGCAGGCGCCGAGAGAGAGCGGATGGGCGGGAGGAAGGAGAAGGCGCGGACGAGCTGCCGAAGGGCCGGGGACGACGGGAGGGGCAGCTTGCCGAGGCGGTAGACGGCGGGCCGGGGCCCCCCCATGGGCGGCGGGGAGGGGCGGCCAGCCGTGAGGAGCCGTGGGGTGGAACTGAGGGTGGAGGCGGCGGAGGAGCGCGTGCGCCACGGGGATCCAGAGCGGCCGGGTGCGCAGCAAGCCGGGAACGCTGCCCAGCACGCAGCGAGCGGCGGCGACAGCATGGCGAGCCCGGACGTGCTCGGGGAGGGGCAGGAGGCCCATGCCGCCGGCGGCAGGGGGGAGGGCCAGGGAGGCGTGGCCCAGGCCGACCAGCCAGGCGTGGGGGCGGGCAGCATGGGCGGCGGGGGTGGAGCGCCGGTCGACCAGCGCGGCGGTGAAGCGCACGAGGTCGGCGAGGGCAGCGCCAGCGGGGAGGCCAAGGAACTCCGCGAGGTACAGGAGCTTGCTAAGGCCGTATTCAGAAGCGGCGAAGGCACGGCCAAAGGCGGAGAGGGGGAGGGCGGCGACCAGCGTGTAGGCTCGCCAGACACCAGCGAGGCGGCCAGGCCAGGGGGAGGGGGCGCCGGGGCCGCTGGGGAACGGGACACCCAGCGCCACAGCCGACGCGACGACGCGTGGGGGAGGCGCGGGCGGGGCGGGCGGGATGGGCGGGGGGGCAGGTGGGAGGACGCCGGCGGGGACGGGGGGAGGAGGCGGCGGGGTCCTCGCACCGCGGCCACGGGAGGTGGGCGACGGTGAGCGGCGGCGGCGGCGGGACGGGGGAGGGGCGGCAGGGGCCGGGGCGGCCACAGCAGGGGCCGCCGCAGGGGCCGCAGGCAGCGGGGGAGGGGGAGCGGGCGCACCAACACAGAGGTACTTGACCTTGTCCAGATTCAGCCGCTGCCCCGACGCTGCCCCAAAGGTGTCCATGTGGGCGAGGAAGGCGGGGATGGCCGCCAGGGAGGGGAGGACGGGCTGGCCGTCGTCAGCGTACTGGGCTGCAGTGATGGTGAGGCCGTCAAGGGTGATGCCAACGTGGTTGGACTTGAGCCACGAGGGGAGCGCCTGGGCAATAAAGAGGTACAGCAGGGGGGAGAGAGGGCAGCCCTGCCGGACGCCGGCGGCAATGGGGACGGGGGCAGAGGTGTAGCCGTTGACCAGGGCGGACGAGCGGGCCCCAGCCAGCAGGGTCCACGCCCAGGACAGGAGGCCAGGGCCGGCCCCAGTGGTGGCCATGGCGGCGAGGAGGAAGCCGCGATCAATGGTGTCGTACGCCTTGTAGAAGTCCAGGAACGCGACCACTGCGGAGCCGCCGGACGCAGCGAGGAGCTCGGGCAGGAGTTGCAGGAGCAAGACATTGTCGGCAATGAGCCGGTCCGGGAGGTAGGCGGTTTGCTCTGGGTCCAAGCAGGCCCCAAGGAGGGGCGACAGGCGGCGACTCAGGACGCGGGCAAGGGTGCGGTAGTCGGTGTCCAGGAGGGTGATGGGGCGATAGTTGGCGGCGTCGGCAGGATCCGGGGGACGGGCGGGATCGGGGCCGGCCTTGGGGAGGCTGACGATAACGCCGTCGAGGAAGCCAGCTGGCAGAGCGCCTGTGGCGCCAATGGCGGAGAAGAGGCGGGCGAGGATGGGAGAGAAGGTGCCGGAGAAGCTGTGATACAGGCCAGGCGGGAGCCCGTCCCGCCCAGGAGAGGCGGCGGGGCGAGCGGCCGCCAGCGAGGCGGCGACCTCGTCGGCGGAGACAAGGAAGGAGCCGGCAGCCGCCGCCCCCGCCGGGTCCAGGCGAACCCCGGAGGCCTGCAGCGCCGCAAGGACCTGGGCACGGGCGCCGGGATTGGGGGCGGGCGCCGAGCAGACGCGCTGCCAGAAGGCAGCGACCACGGCAGGGAGCCGGCGGGGGTCGGTCACGTAGGTGCCGTCGGGGCAGCGCAGGGCGGTGACAGGGGGGGCGGCAGCGTGGGGACGCAGGTGCTGGGTGATGGCGGGGGAGGGGCGCTCCCCCGTGCCCAGCCAGGCATGGTGGGTACGCCGGGCAAGGCGCGTGGCGCCGGCAGCTGCAGCTGCGGCGGCGGCGCCGTGGGCCGCCACAGCGGCAGGGACAGCAGCTGCGTCGCCCGCCTCCACGGCGGCGAAGGCAGCCTCAGCCACCGCACGAGCGGCAGCTTCAGCATCGGAGGCAGCCAGGCGGCGGGAGCGGGCTTGGTCGTTGAGGGCACGAGCGGTGGCGGCGACAGCCCGCTTGAAGGAAGGCCACCAGAGGAGCAAGGCGCTGTCGGCGACGGGGGCCGCCGCGACCGCGGGGGCAAGCCAGGCTTGGAAGGCGTCGACCAGGTCGGGGTGATCAAGAAAGTACAGGCGCGTGCGGCGCAGTCCGGGGCCGAGCGGCGGGGCCGCAGGGGAAGGGCGAAGGCGGCAGACAAGGAGCCGGTGGTCAGAGGCGCTGCCCGGAGCCGTGCCACAGGCCGGCAGGAAGGGGAGGAGGGCTGCGGAGGCGTGGAAGCGGTCGAGGCGGGAGCCAGAAGCGCCGCGGACGCAGGTGTAGACACGGCGGCAGGGGTGAAGAAGGCGGAACACATCACCCATGCCGGGGCAGGCAGCACCGAAGGCGGCGGCCGTGCGCACGTCAGGCGCGCGTCCTCCGGCGCCGGCCGTGCTGTCCAGGGCGGGGGAGCAGACGAAGTTGAAGTCACCAGCCCAGAGATGGAGCCCCGGGCCCTGGGCAAGGGGCTGAAGGCGGTCTGCAATGAAGGCGCGCTGCAGGGTGGGTTTGCCGCTGGGCAGGTAGGCGGAGAGGAGGCGCACGGTGTGGCCCCCCCAGGAGACGGGGAGGTGGAGGAGGCGCCCATCCGGGGAGGCGACAGGAGCGGCCGCCCCCCCGGGGAAGGTGAGCGCGCCGGTGGTGAGCAGGGATCGCCGAAGCAGGATGGCAGTGCCCCCGGAGAAATTATTCGGAGCAGGCGCCCAGAAGGCGTGCCAGAGGCCGCAGTGCAGGCTGGAGGCGACGGCACCCAGGGCCGTCGCGGCAGTGGCTTGGGCAGAGGCGGGAATCCACGTTTCCTGGAGGCAGACAATGTCCAGGCGCTGCCGATGCCAGAGGAGAGCGTGCCGTGCCAGCTGGGTGGGGGGCCCATGCAGCCCGCCGGGCCCAAGGAGCCCGCGCACATTGTGGGAGCCAACCCGCAAGGGGCGAGCCGCGCGGGGCGCGGCGGGGGGCGCGGCTTGCGCCATTAGACCGTGGGGTCGGGGGGAGCCTGGGAGGGCCCGCCACGCTGCCCAGCGCAGGGTGTGTCCGCCATCGTGGTGTCACCAGCGGAGTCCGCGGCGCCCGCAGCAGCGGGGGGCCCCGTGGGGGCGGCCGCGGGCGGCGCGGCGCGCGCGCGCTTGGGGTCGGGGGCAAGCGGGAGCCCCCTCGCCGCGTCGGGGGCGGCCACCGAGAGCAGGGAGGCCAGGAGGAGGGGATCCGCCCCAGTGTCCAACGCCATGGGCTCCTGCGGGTCGCCGGGCAGGGGGCCGGCCGGGCCGGGGGGCGCACCCAGGGCCAGGGCCGCAGGGCCAGGGGCAGCCGCAGCCGCCCCGCCGCGTCCCTCACCGCGGCCGCCGGCGGCACTGCCGCCGCTCGCCGCCGCCGCCGCTGCCGCCGCGGCCGCAGCCCCCGCCTCCGCCGCGGCCTCCGCCGCCGCCACCGCCGTCTGCCGCTGGACCAAGGCAAACGCCGCCTCCTGCGCGGCGTCGGCCACGACCACCGGGTCCTGCCCGGGCGCCGCCGCTGCCACCGTCGCCCACGTCGGCACGCCCGCCGCCGGAGCCGCCGGGGCTGCCCGGGCCGCCGGAGCCGCCGGGGCTGCCCGGGCCGCCGGCGCCGCCGGGGCCGGCGCAGGCGGCGCCTCCATCGCCAGGTACTCATCATGGGAGATGCAGTAGCACTCGAGGAGCTCGTCGGGGCAGCCCTCAGTGACTAGCGCCAGAGTGAAGGAGGTCTCCCCAGGGCCGAGGCCGAGGTCCGTGCCAGCGGGAACCAGGGCGCAGTAGCGGTCGCCGTAGCAGCCGCCGGACAGCAGATCACGAAACGGGATGACCAAAAGCACGTCGGGGATGGCGGCGCGCAGCTGGGAGAGGGCGCCAACGACGGTAGTCGCAGCGTGCCATCCCGCCGTGTAGATGCCGAACGGGGGGTCGGGTAGCGGGCGGACCGGGAGGCAGGCGGCCAGAGTGCCGCGGGAGGCGAGGAAGCGGATGACGGGGGCGGCGGCCAGGAAGGCCCGACCATCCGCCGACAGCTCACTGCGCTCGTTGAGCCGCAGCTTCAGGGCCTCAAACTGGGGAAGCGTGAAGCGGGCCTCCCGCCGAGCGTGGACTGCCAGCGAGGCTGCCTGCTTGAACTCCCATGCACCGACCAGGGCCGGCGCGTCCGCCATCGAGCCCCCCAGAGTCAGCGCACGTAGCAGCGCCGCCGAGAGCTGCTGAGGCCGACCGCGCGCCACGTGGAGGCATTGCGATGGGAAACGCGCTTCGAAGACCACGGAGACCGTCCGCGCAGCGACCCGCTCCGCGCGATAGGCAGGAACACTGGCTATGCGGAACATGCGAGGCGGGGCCCGCGCGCCACTCGGCGCGGGGGCGACAACCCGCTTCATCGGGACTCTGTAGCACACACCACGGCTAGGCTAGGCTAGGCTAGGCCAGGCGAGACTAGAAGTGGCGAGGGATCGCAACCCACTCGCAATGGCCTGATTGTGCCAGACCGCACACTGCATGCCCCGATATCGTTCGGGAGCTGCCGATGGATAGCCAGGAAGGCCAGAGTGTCAGAGTCGCAGGACAGGCCGAACACCAACAACGCCAGGGCACAGCGTGCCAAAACACAACGCACTAGAGCGGCCCGCGATACACCACCTCGCCCTCCGCGGAAGCCGCCAGAAAAGGATGCACAACAGACACACGGGCCCACTGGGGGGGAGGAAGCTGCAGGGCAGCAAAGCCCCGAAGGCGGGCCCAAAAATCAGCGACAGCAAGAGCAGATACGCGGGCAAGGACCCCCGCAGAGACAACAGGAGCACGAACCCCATGAAGGACAGGCCGTGACGCAAACAGGGACCGCCGCCCACACTCCATAGCGGACACGGCAGCAAGCACAACAACATCCCAAACCACGGACGACAGCCCAGGGGGGCAGGCGGCAAGCCACAACTGAAAGGGAGTAACTGGAGCCCCAACAGTCGCCGAGAGGACAGAGACGACACCATGCGCGACAGGGCAGCCCCAAAAGTGATGCCAGCGGGCAGAGCCCCTCCCCGAGGGATCGACCATGGGGGCGCCACACGCACACACAGGCGGGACCAGTGCGCGCGCATGCAAGGGGAACGCGGGGAAGCCATCGAGGGCCAGCCGCCAGAGGGCTTCCTTGTGACAGTTGTCCCACTTGAGCGCCCAGAGACGAGACAGAGTAGACTGGAGGGTGGCGAGGGCGAGGGCCACCGGGGGAGTGAGGGCCGCCGGGGCGCCAAGGCCTGCAGGCGGGGGCGGGAGCAGCGCAAGGGAGGAGCAGAAGGCGACATGGCGGGCCCGCAGGGCAGCCCGGGCCGGGCCCAGCTGGAGGGACGTGGCAATCTTGACTGTAAGGGCGCCAAGGGAGACGGCGGTGCCGCCAGGGAGGCGCCACCCAAGCGAGCGAATGAGGCGGGCACAGGCATCCGCAGTGGACGGGGGGGGGCCAACCCCCGGGGAGGCAGCCGCAGCCCGAGTTGCGGCCACCCATGCGGGCGGGATGCACGTGAACACGAGCTGAAGGGACGGGAGGCCCGTGTCGAAGGCGCGGAGCGGAAGGGGCAGGGCGGAGAGGGGGAGGGCGAGGGCGTCCAAGAGGCGCTGGCGATAGGAGGCGGCGACAGCAAGCCGGTACGGAGGGCACGCATGGAGCGGGGCGGCACCAGCCCACTGCGCGGCGAGAGGCGCCATCGCATCCCACGTCCGCACCGCGTCCGCGATGGTGGCGAAGCCACGGACCGAGCGCCAGAGCGGGCAGCGCTGCTCCAGGCCGCAGCCCGCCGCGTCCGCCAGGAAGGGGTTGCCGAAGAGCGGGGCAGCCGCACACCACGGCCCCGCAGCAGGCGCCGAGAGAGAGCGGATGGGCGGGAGGAAGGAGAAGGCGCGGACGAGCTGCCGAAGGGCCGGGGACGACGGGAGGGGCAGCTTGCCGAGGCGGTAGACGGCGGGCCGGGGCCCCCCCACGGGCGGCGGGGAGGGGCGGCCAGCCGTGAGGAGGCATAAGGGGTGGAACTGAGGGTGGAGGCGGCGGAGGAGCGCGTGCGCCACGGGGATCCAGAGCGGCCGGGTGCGCAGCAAGCCGGGAACGCTGCCCAGCACGCAGCGAGCGGCGGCGACAGCATGGCGAGCCCGGACGTGCTCGGGGAGGGGCAGGAGGCCCATGCCGCCGGCGGCAGGGGGGAGGGGGAGGGGAGAGTGTGTGTCGCATGTCTGCGCTCTTCCTTGACTCAAGACCGATGCCGGCGGAATGACCGCGTCGCTCGCGCCTCCAGGCTCCAGCGCCTCCCGCATCGCGCCCGACCAGACCAGACGAGTCTAGTAGCTCTGTTGTTGGTAGTAGGGGCTGGTGCGCGTCCGTTGGGCCTGCGGCGACGGGTGGGAGCACGCGGAGGGGACTGGAGGGGAGCACGAGGCCGAGGCTCGGGTTGCAGCGACCCTTGCGTCGGTGGGCAGCAACGAGGCACTGCCGCTGCCCTACCAGCCCAGCTCTTCTTCCGGGGGCCTCCGCCTGCGACACCGGGGCCAGGCGGGTTTCACTCCCCCCGTCTCCCTAGCACAAGGGTTGGGAGCTTACATTTACGCTTTACGCTTACGTGTATCACGTTTACGGATTTACAGTAATTACGTAAAACGCACTCAAAGGGCCCTTAAAATTACGGGGGCAGCTTAATTACATTACAGCCGTTTCCGCTGCCGTGAACGCGTAAAACACCCGCTTCTGAGCTGTTTTGGCACAGATTGCGGTTCCAGACGCGGGCTTCCGTACGCTGATGCCTTGCTATGTACCCCAGCAACACCCTCTAGCCTTTCCCGGGCCTTCGGGCGGGTGGCGGGGGCATGTCCATGGACAGCAGCATCGCGGGATCTTGCTTTGGATCGTCCAAAGGGGGCCGAAACGGATTGTCAGACACCAAGAGGAATTCTAGCATCGGATGCGATACACTGCAAGTCCTGCAGGGCTGATACCGCGCTGGGAAATTGTAGATGCCAAGTGCTCACTCAATGGAGTGCGGCAGCGGACAGTGCAAACGCGTCGCCGCAAGCTCCCACACTTGTCCCTGGCATCTCGTATGAGCTCAGCACACTAGCGCTGCTGTCGGTCGCACTGCAAACGGCCGTTTGGGACCCGATTCCACCGGTCGGTGCGTGTAAATTACGTGTAATTAACCCCCCCGACCCCGACCCCCCGACCGCCCTCTTTTACGCGTGTAATACGTAAGTTGTAATTACGTTACGTAATTACAGACCCCTTCCCAAGATTTACAGTAAACTCGCAACCCTACCTAGCACCCGTCTGGTCCCCAACTAGAATTTGACCCCATGGCTTCATAGGGCAGCTAAGAGCGTATCCCAGGCTCTGGAGTGCTTGGAAGCGGTCGGTCGCGGGCGCATGTCGGCCGACATGCTTGGGCGGACGACCTTCGCAGAAGTCGCCAGAACTCTCCCTAGACTTGTTTTTTGTCAAATCAAGCCGTTTGAGAGTAGCGCGGCGCCTAGATGTGCTCGCGGGTGGTCGCTGACCGTCAGTCAACTACCAGTTCTGGGCATCGCGCGCCGTGCACAGCTCCAGAACACTCTCAAACACAAGCATATGCATCCCTAAGCTTAAGTCTGAAGAGGCGTGGGCTATTTCGGTGGCTGGAAGCACCTACACGACCTCGGTCCAACCGTGCCAAACCCGACCCCCCAAGCACGGGAATGCAGATATCACCACCAACGAATCGACGTCGGAGGATAGGACCATGCCCACCCCTACAACACCCCTTCCCAGCCTCCAACGTCGATTCGTGAGGGGTGATATCCACGTTTTCGTGTGGGGACCAGGGGTTTGAGCCGAGTGAAACCCGCCTGACCGGGGCGCAGCAGGAGGAGGCCGCTGCCCGGCTCACAGGGGCCCAGACTGCCAACGCTGCCGCACAGGAGGCCCTGCAGCAGGGACAGGCGAAGCACGATGCACTCCAGCAGGGACTGGTGGCAGCGAAGGCCACGGTGGAGAATTGCAGCGCCACCCTCCGGCGGCTGAACGAGACTGCCAAGGCAGCCACGAAGGCGCTGAACGAGACTGCCAAGGCACACCCTCCGGCGGCTGAACGAGACTGCCAAGGCAGCCACGAAGGCGCTCGAGAAGGAGAAGCAACAGCAGCAGGGTTGAGGGCTGCACGGAGCCAGACTCGAATATTGGCTCCCCTGGGGGCTCAGCCCTTTTCCTAACCACCCTTGTAACCAACCACCCTTGTCTGCTTGGTCCAAACGTTCTCCTCGTTGTGCACCCTTTGCTCTCCGGTCCTCAGCGCGTGCAGATGCCAGGTTGCGTAGCCCTCTCGGTCCCACCCTCGCCCCTCGTGCCCCATGTCCAGAAGCGTGGAGCCAGAACACACCCCCACCGAGGCCCAAATCCTTCTGGCTCAGAGCCAGAAGCCCCCTGCTGGCGGGCCGAAAGCTTCTGGCAAACAAGGACGAGCCAGAAGGAGTAGACCGAACGGATCTGGTGGCCTTTCATCAGCTATGAGGCCTTGCCGGAGCCCTCTCCCGCCTAGGCTCGGGCCTGCTCGGGCAGGTCCAGTTTCCCCGAGAGGCTTTTCTGCAGACGCAATCTTGCCCTGCTCGCAAACGGTCTCCCAAGGCTCGCATCGGCTTATGGTTGACGACGAGAGGGACTGCGTGGGGGAGCACGCGCGGAACAGCGCGTCCCGACGAGGCCCCCGCGGACCGTAAGCGGCAGGGGAGGCCACGCGGCGTGCCGCGTGCAGATTTGCGCTGGGGTCGTCCCCATCCGCCTTATGTGACGATTCGCAGCCTCTTCTTCGCATCCCCTACTTTCTCTTGAGTGTGTAGAAGTGAGAGAAGTGCCGATGTCCACGCGCACATGCGATGAACACAGCGAGAGCGAGGGCGAGTGTGAGGGCGGGAGAACGAGCTCAGAGGAGACGAGCTCTTCGAGGTCATGTCTCCTGGACGCAGCGGGCTTCGCGCAGCGCTATGGTGCGCTCCCGAGAGGGGTTCCTCGCAGCTTTTTGGAGTTCTGGCACGCAGCTCAACCGCTGCAAGACGTCCCGCTCTCTGCCGTCAGCGCGCTGCTGCAGCTTGCTGAGCCGTTAATGATGCAGTCCAAGCACGTGGTTGGGTTGCCCAGCCGCGAGAAGGTTCGCCACCTCCTCATGGCCTCGCTTGACAAGCTAATAAGTATCTCGCACGGAACCATGGTGGTCTCAGCCGAGGGGCCGCTGGAGCAGGCAGAGGAGGCGATCTCTGGAGGTGAGGGCGCCCGCCCGCTCTCCCCCCACCTTGCCCTTCCTTTACGGGACTCACGGACGCCCTGGACATTGACCCTGCCCTGCAATTGCCACGCAATTTCGCAGGGCCGGTGGAGCTGGTTGTGCTGCGGGTGCGTGACACGGACCCGGGAGCTCAACTGCGAGTGCTGTCAGAGAGCCTGAACGAGGGCCTGGAATCAGGCCTGGCTGAGGCGGCCCTCATATTCGAGGTGGCGCGCTGGCGCCCTTTTGAGGGATTCTGGCAGGTACGAGGCGACGGGCCGCTCAGCGATGCCGGTGGTTTCCGTAAAGTAGCCCACACGTGCCGGCCCTTACCCCTGCCCTTCGCCAGGCGCTGGCGGAAGGTGTGGAGCTGGCCAAGGCCAACTCGAAGCACGACCCCCCCATCCCCGTGGGGGTGGTGCTGACGGACACGACCGAGTGGTACTTCTTCACCCTCGTGGCCTGCAAGCCCCAGCGCCAGGTCAGCATTAGTCATTGTATGCTTGGGCCCGGTCGAGTGTGGCCTCGCCTGTAGCTGGCGTGGCCTCCATGTCGCTCATGGCCTCCATGTCCCTCAGAAAGCCACCAGCGCCCCTAACCGGAACCCTTACCCTTGCCCGGACGCTGTGCGTGCAGGCTGCACCGGTGACGGTGGACCCTGGATCAGCCGCACCGGGGTCTGGGTCCACGTCGAGGTATGGGGGGATGCCCGAGCCCTCTCTCACCTAGGCTCGGGCAGGTCCAGTTCCCCCAGGGGTGCCGGTTCCTCGGGCAGCCGGCCGGCCTGCCCGAGAGGCTTTTCTGCAGACGCAATTTTGCTCCGCTCACAAACGGCCTCCCAAGGCTCGCATTGGGTTATGGTTGACGACTAGAGGGGCTGCGTGGAGGAGCGCGCGCGGAACAGCGCGCCCCGACGACGGCCCCCGCGGACCGTACGCGGCATGGCGGGCAGCCCTACTCTTTGCCCCGTAGCCAGGGTACTGAACCAGCCATACGCACAGCCGCACAAGTACTTGCGTTACATGGTCCTGTGCAGCGTATCATTCCGCACGCAACAGCGACAATCTTGCGCAACCTCTTCGCAGTGTGGCCGTCATGACACAGCTCTATGCATTTTGAGACACGCTCGCTTAATTGTATCGCTGAATTCGACATATGCCGCGGCAGGCAAGTAGTTGTCCACCGAAATTACGCCGCGCTCGCGCACAGGCGCTGTACCAACCTACCTGCTGCCCATGTCGCATTGTAGAAGAGTAAGGCTACCAAATGTGCCAGCGCTATCACGACCAATGTGGAGAAGTTCGTGGAGCTCTTTGGCGGCACCTATGAGCCGTCCGTGTTCGTCGGGGAGGTCGTCAAGTAGGTTCTACGATATAGCAGTTGAGGGTTGGCAGGGTTGCGCTGACGGGCTCGGCGCCATCTGGCACGCACACAGGCAGCTGCCCGGAGCCATCATCTTCTACAGTTCCCCGACGACGAAAGAGATTAAGTATGAAGCTCTCGGGTGGATGGACCACCCGGAGATACACAAGAGGATACATGAGTGGGCAGGGGACCTGTACGCGGTCCGCCGGCTGTCGGCGGTCCCCGCCGGCGTCCGCCTCACGAAGGCCCAGTCAGCACAGCCACCGTTAAGCGTGCCGAAGCCCAATCCCTTATCCAAGCACCTGCGGGAGAAGCTTCGCCTGGCGTGGACGGTAAGCTGGGTACACAGTCTGAGGGCCACACCAGTCTGCATTCAAAGGTTGTACCGTTTGCTGCCGGCCGTGCTGACACGAACTGCGTGCTACCGCCGCCCCAGATGGTCACACAGAAGGCAATGGCAGCAGTTGGTGGGGCCAAGAAGCTGTGCAATGCTGGTAAGAAGCCGGAAACCGGTTCAGGTTCAGTGGTCAGCGTATGGCTGCCCAGCGAGGACAGCTGTGGGTGCGGCGGTTCCTGCGTGGAGGCCCGCATTGCGCTGGGGTGGCCGGCGGTGCCCTTGGTGGACCCCCAGATAATCTCCCTGGCCAACCCCGCCATGAAGGCGGGAATCGAGTGGGCGTGCGGAAGAAGCCCTGAGTATGCGGAGGCCGCGGCCAGGTCAGTTGCAGTCATGGTTATCTTCTAGCGTCCTGTAGCCCGTCTTGGCAATTAAAACTGCGTTGGGTCTATGGCGTGCAGGTTGGACGCAGAGTGGGCGGAGGAGAAGCGCCGCTATCAGGTGCGTACTTCAGGACCGCGGTGAGAGTGCGAGCTTGCGGCCTCCCTTCCTCCCTTCCTCCCTTTCTCCCCTCCTCACTTCCCCTCCCTCCCTCCCTCACCTTGCAGGCGGCCAAGGAGGCCGCCAAGGCCAGCAGCGCTGACGCGGACGCAGACCTGTTCACGCTGGACCCCGAGGTGGATGGCGAGGAGGACGCTGAGCTAGCAGGACCCTCTGCGGGTGGCGCACTGGTCAGCCCTGATCTGCTCGCCTCTGTGTTCGCGTCCTATAACCTGGGCGGCAAGAAAAACAACGAGCAGCGCCTACGTGCAGAGCTGGCCGAGAAGGGGGTTCGGCTCAGCAGCGAAAGGCTGGCGAGTGCGCTCAAGGCGGCGGGGCTTGCATGGGGCAAGCCAACGGCGGCACAGGTGGGCAACACGTCTGCCAGCTTTGCCGAAGCTATGCCGAGCTGACTTGAACTCCTTTCACCGGCAGGTGGTAAGCCTAAAGGATAAATTCGAGGGCTACAGCGGTGAGGGCAGCCGGTCAGAAGCGCTGAAGCGGGCGGCCGGCGAGATCGGATTAAAGCCAACCACGGCCAGGCGTCACCTCACGGCCGCGGGTGTGCAGTTTACAAGTAAGTGTCGACTCAAGAGTCATGCAAGGCACGGCACGCACAAGTTGGCTCATGGTGTCGATTGTGTTGTTACAGAGCGTGGCCGGCCTGCCAAGGCAGAGCGTGGGCGTGGGCGGAAGCGCCAGCGCAGTGCCCAGAGGGCGGCGCCTGGCGACAACGACAGTGAGGCTGCTGAGGTGAGGACTTGAGCCAGGGAGACCTAGGGGTATGGCCACCAATCGGTCAGCTACGGGTGATGCCGACTGTTTGCCGTTTTGCAGACCGACGCTGATGAGGAGCTGGCGCAGGATGATGAGGATGACGGCGAGTCCGCTAGCGAGGTGGAGGGTGGTGCGTCCGATGATGCTGACGACGTTGACGAGGACGCGCCATGCGCGATCTGCGGGGAGACGGAGGCTGGCACCAAGGGCACCATGATCTTCTGTGACGACTGCGACGCCTGCTATCACGTGTCCTGCCACCGACCACCCCTCAGACGCACGCCCCCTGGACGGTGGCACTGTTCCGAGTGCAAGCCTACCCGCGCTCGGAGCCGCCAGCGACCCTCGGCAGGAACAGCGGGGGGACCTGGAGGTAGCGGCGAGCATGGCCTGCATCGGGAGACCTCGGCGGCAGCAGGTGGTGTCCTACCCCCACAACCCGCCCCGGCCCACGCCGTCTCGCCCACAGCGGCGCAGCAGACGGCGACGCTGGCGGCAGCGAGGGCCGGGGGCGGACGTGGGACCAGAAGGCTCAGTACGCGGGCAGCTCCGACTGCAGCGCTCTCCGTCTCGCCCACAGCCCTGCCGCCGCAGGCTATGGGCCCGGCGGCCGGGGCGGAGGGTGGACCTGGGCCTGGGCTGCTCCCTCCACACGCCGCCCCTGCTTCAGCTGCTGACGGAGGGCAGCAGCAGAATGCGACGCGGGTGGCCGGCGGGGCTCGCAGCGAGAGCTCACGCGGGCCTCCCCCGCTCCCACCTCCGCCGCCCTCAGCCCCGCCGCACCTCAGTCCCAGTCTGGTCGTCTCGCCCACAGCCCTGCCGCCGCAGGTTATGGGCCCGGCGGCCGGGGCGGAGGGTGGACCTGGGCCTGGGCTGCTCCCTCCACACGCCGCCCCTGCTTCAGCTGCTGACGGAGGGCAGCAGCAGAATGCGACGCGGGTGGCGGGCGGGGCTCGCAGCGAAAGCTCACGCGGGCCTCCCCCGCTCCCACCTCCGCCGCCCTCAGCCCCGCCGCACCTCAGTCCCAGTCTGGTCGTCTCGCCCACAGCCCTGCCGCCGCAGGCTATGGGCGCGGCGGCCGGGGCGGGGGGTGGACCTGGGCCTGGGCTGCTCCCTCCACACGCCGCCCCGACTCAGCAGTCGCACCCAGCGGGCAGCAGCAGCGGGGGATAGACATGGTGGGGGTGGTCCAAGTTGGATCTCCGGTGCTTGAAGGGCGGGTAGACACAGGCCAGAACGACACTGCCGTCGCCGTGCATATGAGTTACTTGTGCTATGTACAAAGTTTGGGGGCCATCGGATGACATCGGGTTTGCAGGTATGGGTGAGGGACTCCCTTGGGGTGGGGTCCGCGGTGGTCCTCGACCTACTCCGTCGGAAGTCGACCAGTTCCGATTGCCGCGGAACTGAAGCTATGGTGCAACGAGTGACACTTGCTGAGGTTTGTGCGGTCGGTTTGTGGAGTTGCTAGCTGGGGTGACAGAATGCCTCCAATTTTGGCTTCCGGCATGTTGCCGACATGTTGACGTGGACACGGGCCAGGTGTGACACAGGCCAGAACGGCACTGCCGTAGCCATGCATATGAGTTACTTGTGCTATGTACAAAGTTTGGGGGCCATCGGATGACATCGGGTTTGCAGGTATGGGTGAGGGACTCCCTTGGGGGTGGGGTCCGCGGTGGTCCTCGACCTACTCCGTCGGAAGTCGACCAGTTCCGATTGCCGCGGAACTGAAGCTATGGTGCAACGAGTGACACTTGCTGAGGTTTGTGCGGTCGGTTTGTGGAGTTGCTAGCTGGGGTGACAGAATGCCTCCAATTTTGGCTTCCGGCATGTTGCCGACATGTTGACGTGGACACGGGCCAGGTGTGACACAGGCCAGAACGGCACTGCCGTAGCCATGCATATGAGTTACTTGTGCTATGTACAAAGTTTGGGGGCCATCGGATGACATCGGGTTTGCAGGTATGGGTGAGGGACTCCCTTGGGGGTGGGGTCCGCGGTGGTCCTCGACCTAGTCCGTCCGAAGTCGACCTGTACCGATTGCCGCGTATTGCGCGAAACTGAAGCTATGGTGCAACGAGTGGTACTTGCGGAGGTTTGTGCGGGCGGTTTGTGGAGTTGCTGGCTGGGGTGACAGAGGGCCTCTCGTCTCGGCCGCCGGCATGTTGCCGACATGTTGACACGGGCGAGGCGTGACGCTGGTCGCGTCGGAGCAGTGCAGGTGTGCAGATGCAGATACATACGCAATGACCCAACGCGCACACTCCGCTAGGGCCAGAGTTGAGGTCACGCAAGCACAAGAAAGATACCCTCCTAGGGCCGAAGGGGCCAGAGTGACCCCGTAACCCGTTCAGAATGCCGTCCGTTGCAATTCCTATAGCTAGCCTGCCTTGGTCCCAAGACTTGGCACGTAGCAACCCTTGCCCAACACCAGCACTTCACAGCGCCAGAGAGTCAGCCTGCCCTTGGCCCAGGCAGGCGCTCTGCTGCATTCCAGTTTTGCAGCCGCAAGCCCCCGCCCGTACCTACCCCTAAGCACCGCACGCTCATGCTCAGTTCAGAATGCCGTCCATTGCAAGCCCTACAGCTAGCCTGCATTGGTCCCAAGACTTAGCACGTAGCAACCCTTGCCCAACACCAGCACTTTACAGCGCCAGAGAGTCAGCCTGCCCTTGGCCCAGGCAGGCGCTCTGCTGCATTCCAGTTTTGCAGCCGGAAGCCCCCGCCCGTACCCCTAAGCACCGCACGCTCATGCTCAGTTCAGAATGCCGTCCGTTGCAAGCCCTACAGCTAGCCTGCATTGGTCCCAAGACTCAGCACGTAGCAACTCTTGCCCAACACCAGCACTTCACAGCGCCAGAGAGTCAGCCTGCCCTTGGCCCGCGTCCCCTTGCCCTGGCTCTCACTAGTCCGGCAATGCGCATCGGGCCGCCAGGGTCTCAAACCTGGAGAGCAGTGCTGACATACGGCGCAGATGCAGCGATAGGATCCGCCCCTTGCTGCTAGTCGGCTCTACCCCCTCCAGCGCCTGCTCCAGAAGGCCCACGCGGTAGCGGTAGTACGCCCCAGCGCGTCCCAGCTCCATGGCTAGAAGCTCGAGCTCCTCGCCGCACCTCAAGCGCTCCTGCCACGCTCTGAACAGGGACGCCTCCATGCGGGCCGTGCTGCGCTTGGGCTGCGCCTCGCCATCAGGCTCGCCGCCCCAGGGGTACCGCTGGTTCAGCACGGCGTGGTACGCATTGGCCGCGGTCAAGCCCTGCTTCAGCTCGCCTGAAACTGCCCCAGGGACAGAGCTCCAGCTCATCAGCTGCTCCCACAGAGCTCGCACTCGGCCCTTAGCCCGATTCTTCTCCTTGAGCGCCAGCTGCTGATGCTTGCGCCTGCCGCTTAGGTGCCGCACCACTTGCTCCAGCGCATGCACGTCAACGACGGCGTCCTGTCAGGCAGGATGAGGGGGAGGGTGCCCACGCGTGGTCTGAGGTATGAGCCTTACAGGCCTGCAACAGCCATACTGAGCGAACCATGGTTCCCCTGGAGCGAATCGTGTCGTTGACCCCGCCTCACCTCCACTTCCGTGAACAGCTTCCGGAGCTCGCCCCGCGCCAGCTCAGACAGTGCCTCTGCCCAAGCCGCAGTGCCGGGCTCAAGGCCAGGGGTACCCGAGGCACCACCACCCGGCTCCGCTGCCAGCTCCGCCTGCAAGCGAGCGAGCTGCTCCTGGATGGTCCGCAGCAATGCGGGCCGCTGCCGGACAGGCACCGAGTCTGCGCCTGGGAACAGAAGCCCCAGTCGGACACCGTCTGAGCTGACGTCCACAGCATCGTCGCGCTGCAGTTTGAGGAGGGCCAGCCGGCAACGCACATACTCTCCGCGCACGGCTGCCGGCTGGTCCACGGCGGGCTGGTCCACTGCCTGCACTCGCTCAGTGCGGCTCGCCATCATTTGCTCGACCTGCAGACCCCATGCAAAGCACAACGTTAGTTACAAGCTGCCTCAGCAATTGAAGACCCCGCCATAAGCTTCACCCACCTCGACAATGGTCCGGTCCGAGGCCTCTGCAAGAGCTGGGGTCAGCAGCGCGATGCGGTGCTCCGCGGCCCTGAGGGCTGCCTCACAGCGAACCATCATTCGCTCGAGGCGGCCAGGCAGGTCTGCGATGACGTCCAGGCAGTACAACCAGGCTACCCGCTCCAGGTGCGCTTCCCGGTGTGCCGGGCTCATGTACTGCGTGATGGCGCCGTGTGGCCCAAACACACTGTTGAAGATCTCAGCCGGCTCCCCACTTCCCCGACCAACGCCGGGGACGTTAAGTTGTCCGAAGGCCTTCTGGCAGGGATAGCTGCGACACAGAAGCATGGCTTAACAACAGCAAGCACTGTCCCAATCTGCCAATTGTTCGTTGCCAGCGTCCCACCTGTGTGCGTAGCGGTGCCACGGAGGGATGAGGTGCACCATGCCCCCGCCAAGCTCCTGCAGGGCTGGCGACTGGCGGTCCAGCCACTTGGTGTATGACTTGCTCCACCTGCAACAATGCGTTACCGTGACTACGGGGTACCTACGCGGGACACCGCATGCGTTGGCCTCACCGGCACGCGATGTCATACCACCAGAACCGCACAGCTGTGCTGGCCTTGAGTAGCGACCGGACCGCTGCCGTTGAGTAGGCGTGCCGCTCTCCCGAAAACAGATTCAGCAAGCGCAGAAGCACGCCATGCCGGCACACTGCAGCTCCAACCGCCGTGATCAGGTTCTGCAAATATGGCAGCACATGTGTGGCAAACCTGGCTGTCAGCGCTGACCCCTCACATCTGCTCACCTTCTTGGACTCGGCTGCCAGCACCTGCACACAGGGACTAAACGGTCAGCACGTTGGTACCGAGGCCCAGCCAGGGCCCTGTGCCTTTATCCCCCACCTGGTCCGCGCTGAAGTTAGAGCAGTGCGTCACTCCGATTTGTTGTGCAGCGTGTCCATCATCTAGGACTGCCTGCACGCTCTGGTTGGAAAGGAAGAAGCGGCGCCTGCCAGGCTGCTTGTAAGCAGACGTGTAGCCTTTCTGGGACAGGAGGTTGGCCTTGAAGTTGCAATCAAAGTGGACGGAATGCAGCTCTGCGGGCCCAGGCCCACTAATCTCCGGTCCACGAGCTCCCGCCAGCCAGTGCACCGACACGGCCGACCGCGGGTCCTGTCAGCCAGGGTCAAACGATGGGGCAGGCGTCAGTGAACGAGAAGTCGGCCCGCGGGCGGATCTCTCATGCCCACAACCGCGCAAACCACGCACCTGCAGCCCCTCGGACTGCTGGGGCCCCGCCTCGGCCCCCGCCTGCTCCTGCTCCGCCTCCGCCCTCGGCTCAGGCTGTGGACCGGGGACCTGAGGTGCGAACGCCAGGGAGCGGGCAGGCGGGGAGGTGGGCAGACGGTGCAGGTGCCGCATGCGGGCGCGCAAACAGCAAGTGCCACGCTCCCTGGACCCAGAGCACATCTCTCATGCCCACAACCGCGCAAACCACGCACCTGCAGCCCCTCGGACTGCTGGGGCCCCGCCTCGGCCCCCGCCTGCTCCTGCTCCGCCTCCGCCCTCGGCTCAGGCTGTGGACCGGGGACCTGAGGTGCGAACGCCAGGGAGCGGGCAGGCGGGGAGGTGAGCAGACGGTGCAGGTGCCGCATGCGGGCGCGCAAACAGCAAGCGCCACGCTCCCTGGACCCAGGGCGGATCTCTCATGCCCACAACCGCGCAAACCACGCACCTGCAGCCCCTCGGACTGCTGGGGCCCCGCCTCGGCCCCCGCCTGCTCCTGCTCCGCCTCCGCCCTCGGCTCAGGCTGTGGACCGGGGACCTGAGGTGCGAACGCCAGGGAGCGGGCAGGCGGGGAGGTGAGCAGACGGTGCAGGTGCCGCATGCGGGCGCGCAAACAGCAAGCGCCACGCTCCCTGGACCCAGGGCGGATCTCTCATACCCACAACCGCGCAAACCACGCACCTGCAGCCCCTCGGACTGCTGGGGCCCCGCCTCGGCCCCCGCCTGCTCCTGCTCCGCCTCCGCCCTCGGCTCAGGCTGTGGACCGGGGACCTGCGGCCTGCTGCAAGTCACCGAGCAGCCACAGCACGGGCAACCGTTGCCGGCTCCCCTCGGCCACGACTCTATCGTGTGCTCGGGATACTCGTCAACAGCAGCTTCTCCTCCGAAGAAGAGCAGCAGCGACTGGCGGAAGCGCTGTCTGAGGGTTGTGCTTGAGACGGTATCGGGGCAGGGATACCCGTTGCGCCCCCAGTTGTCCAAGATGGACTGGCTGAAGGCCTCCGCCGAACCTTTGCGCGTACGAAAGCACAGGACGTCGTACATTTGCAGCATTGGTTTGTGCCACCAGAGCAAGCTCTGGCCCGAGCGCGACAGGCCGAGGTTCCAGCCTGGCCGGGAGTCGGGCAGGCAGTCAGCCTGGGTAGGCTGCACATGGAGCCATAACCCACACGGCGCGCACCGGGACACCGGCATCTGAACCTGGATCGGTTGGTCCCAGGTTACGATGGTCACAGGGCAGAGCTTTGGCGGCGACGCCTTGCTGCCGCAGCGCGGACACGCGGACACCACGATGGCGGTCTGGCCGCGAAGCGCGCTGGCTGCGGCGGCATGCATCTCCCCTCGACAGGTCGCAGCTTCGGCATAGTGTTGCAGATAGCTAGCGAGGACCTCTCCTTCAGCAGGCAGGTCGTCCGGAAGCTCCTCATCGCCCTCAGCGTCGCTGTCGAGCGGTTCCTCTTCTCCTTCGCTCTCCTCGTCTAAGTTGTCGTGTCTATCATCACCACGGAAGAAATCGTCATCGTGGGCATTGTGGTCGACTAATTTCGGGGCTATTGTCTTCTGTTGTTTCTTCTGCTGTTTGTGGGTGCCGCCGGAACCGCCAGAGCCGCTGCGCTTTCCTTCGTCGCCATCATTCCGTCTTTTGCGGTTCCTTTATAAAGTACACCATAAGGCCTACAAGTGACCCGACTTTCATGCCTTGAGTCGGGTCCTAGACCTATCTTGTGGCCACGCAAAGTGTCCAGGAATACCCCCGGCCATGTATATATGTATAGAACAACTTCGGAGGGCTCTAAGAGGCTCTCTGTGCGACGCGGAAGCCAGAAGGCACCGGTGGAGAGGTGGGGCCTGGGACCACGGAACCGGGCACAGCAGAGGTCAGGGGGAGGGGCCGAGGCGCACCTGACGAATTCGGGTCGGGCCCCCCTTGTGCCTCGGCAGCAGCGCGAGCTGCCGCCATCTGAGCAGGGGTCGTCCTGGTGCGGGGCTGGAAATCTTTGGCCCCAAACGGCCAGCCGCCGTCAGGCTCAAAGCCCTGAGCGTTGTACGGTGTAGGCCATGTCCCTGTGCGCCGCTGCAACCGTGCTGCAACTCTGGCCTTGGGTCCTACTGTCCTTCCAGGTGATGTACCGCCTCTACACCGCCCTCTACCCCGGGGCGAATCTCGAGGAGCTCCCGGAGCGCATCGCGGAAGGGAACCGCAAAGCGCGGGAGGAAGCCGACGCCTGGGTGCGCAAGCTGCTTGCCGACTACACGCAGCCAGCGCAGTTGGAGGCGGAGAGGGCGGCGAGGGCAGAGGCAGAGGCGAGGGCGGGGGCGGAGGCGAGGGCGAGGGCAGAGGCGGAGGCGAGGGCGGAGGCGGCGGCGAGGGCGAGGGCGCAGGCGGAGGCGAGGGCGCAGCAGGCGGAGGCGGAGCTGTCGAGGTTGAGGGCGTTGGTAGCGGCGCAGGCGCAGGCGGCGGGGGTGCAGGCGGGAGCGAAGGGCATGTGAGCATGCCAGGCAGTCCTCCTGCGGCACAGGCCCGTATAGGCCCGGGCGGCGAACCTTCGTTAGGGGGGCAACGCGGGGACATAAGTCACTGATGCGGAGGCAACGGCCCGTGCGGAGCGTGGTGGTGGTGATGGAGGAGCGAGGGGGCCGCAGCACAGTGGATTGACAAAAGTTGGGGGCACGAAGTGTTTTGCCTGGCAGGGACAGGATGGCGCTGAAGATGTAGAAGGAAGGTGGACTGTTGGGTAGACACACTAACGCGGATTAGGCAGGTTGGTTGGCGGAAAGGTGCGCTGGTGGCATGGGTAGGTCCCACTTGGGTCCGACCAAATAGGTGTGTCAGGTCTTGAGGTGGCGGATGGGGCACAGCCCCTGTGCGTGTCGAACGACCACGTAAGCTGATGCAGCTTTTGCTGAACCGGGGACGACAGGGTCACCCAGGGGTTCTGTGCTCGCAGGGGCCGTGCAGCGTAGTCCGGACGACGTCGAAGGGGGATCTATGCAACGTGCAACTAGCCGGGTCTGGCCCACCAGCCGGATGCGACAGGGTATATCCCTTTCCCTCCCCCCAGCCCGTCATGTTGCATTTGCTGGCCTTGCTTTTCGCGTAACTCGTCTCCCGTGTCTCCTTTCCCCCCAGTCCGTCATCCTCAAGGTCGACCGCGTGCCCGTGCCCGACGACTTTCTGTGAGGCGGCATGGCCTCCGTGCAGCGCACAAGCACCACCGCTACCTAGCCCTACGCGGAGGGGGTACCCGCGCCCGACGACTTCTTGTGAGGGGGGCAAGCAACGGAGCGCAAAGTCGGAGCTCGGAGGAGGAAAGTTACGTTCCAGGGCAGCGACCCCATACATGGGAACCGGGCAGCCGCCGAGGGGCCTGTTGCACGTTGAGAAAGGGTTGGCGCGGTACGATGGGCGGCGAGGTAGCATGCACGCACAGGTGCCAGGTGACCAGAACGCTGGATTGCGCGTTGCACAGCTGCAGGCGGCGGGTTGCCTGTGCTAGTGGCGGTTTGCCGGCAACGCTGGATCCCTTGATCCCAAGACTCCGCTTCAACTTCTTAACGCCACATGCAGTCATGCGGGCCCCCGCTAGGCAAAAAGCGCCCCTTCGCCATAAACACGCATCGAGCTCCCGGGCATATCACAACACAGGCAAGCCTCCCTTCCCTTGGCAGCCCCGTGCAGCGATCCCAGCAATCGTGTATCGTGGCAGAACTGCAAGACTTGGCCATGATCGATCGGTGCTTGATCACGATCAACAAGGGCCCCTCAATGTGCCCCGTAAAGCCCTTATGCCGCGAGGCACGGACCATCACGGCGGAATGACCGGCAAACACAAGGCCTGCCGCACGCTCGGCCGTGCACAGCCTGATGACCTCACCGCAACTCATGAACGCCCTCCCTGCCCCCCGAGTTAGGCCTGACCGCGCCTGACCCTGCCCTGTCCTCGACTTAGCCCTTACGCTGGCGTGACACCAATCCGTATCAGTAGCAGTCGTAGTGCACCGCGAAGGCAGCAAACACTCTCCTTACTAAGCCATCCACTCCTGTCCTACTCCGCACCTCCCCTTGCCCGTGAAACGACAACAACAACACACGCCGCGAAAGGCCCCCCCGCGAACCACCCCCCGCAGACAACTGCCTTTCCCCGTGCACTGGCCTCAACAGAATGGGCAAACTGGCAGGACCCCTGACGATGATACGCCACCGCGGCACCGACCCTCATGCCGCCCTCAACGCGGCAACCCCAAGGCCCGCACAGATCCCCGTACAAAGCAGGTCTACACAGCATGCCTACCGCAGTATGGCACAAATCTTAGTCAGGCTGGCAACGTTCAGACGGACCGCTTTAAGATGCAACATCAACCTGATCTCCCTACAGTTTGAAACAGATGTTGCAAGCCCCCAGCGTCGTGCATTCCTTGGCCTTAGCCCTGCTTGATCCTGCTGCCGGCGGCCCCGCTTGCTCCTGGGCATCCACCGGCTTTTCCCGTCCTTATTCCCGTTCTGATACTGATACAACTATCAAACCACCTGCGCCACCTGCAGTCGCTGCCCGCGCCCTGCTTGGTCCTGCCCCTTGCTATGCTACTAGCTCCTCCTCCTGCTGCCCCGCCCGCCCCTCCTCCTGTTCCTCCTCCTCCTTCAGCCACGCCAGAACGTCTCCTTTGCAGCCCCCTCCCGCTGCAGCTGCAACCAGGCAGCGACTTCTGGCGCGTATGCGCCGGCGGCAGGCAGCTTCCGCACCGCCATCAGCGCCTCCCCCCAGTCCACGCAGCAGCCCTCGTCCAGCAGCCACTCCAGGGTGGCAATGGGGGCGCCCCGCTCGACGGCCCGGGTGAAGATGCCCTGGCTGGAAGGCCCAAAGGGCACGCCCGCCTCGTGAATCAGGGTCAGGATGCGCCACTCGCACCCACGGGAGCCGTATGGCTCGCCAATGGCCGCCATGTAGGGCTCACCGCAGGCCTGAGGCACATGGGGCAACCGACGGGTGCGGGGTCAGAGTTAGGTCGAGGTTCAGGGCTAGGACTAGACCCAGATTCAGGTTCAGGGTAACGGCAATGGCAAGGGCTGGAACCGTAGGCATGGCAAGACCTCAAGGGTTTCGCGCCGTTGGGTCAAGATCAAGCGCCATAACCCCGTAGTGCCTCGCATCCGTGTCCCTGCCTTCTGGGCTGCGGGTCCCGAGTGTGGCCTCCTGTGAGGAGCCTGGCCAACAGGCACCCCCTGCCTGCCTGAGGTGAGCCAGAGAAGCTAGATGCAAGGGCCAGGCTGGCCGGATGGAGTGCCACCCTCTGTGCCCAGTCCTACAAAACGCCGGACCGCCCCCCCCCATCTGCCTGGCTCACCGGCATGGGGCAGCCCAGCTCCGCCAGAAGCTCCACGGCCGCCTCACAGCCCGAATAGGCGGCCGCTGACCAGGCTCCCTCCGACGTGGGGCAGCCGCGCTGCAGCAGCCAGCGCATCACCTCGACCGACCCGGACTTGGCTCCAGACGTGAAGAGCTCAGGCGTCAGCACGCGCGCCTCCGCCCAGTCCCACTCCTCCCAAGCCCACTCCAGCACCGCCATGGCCCCACCGGCCGCGGCCCGATGCACCAAGTCCTTCAGCTCCAGGCAGCCAGCGGCATGGAGGGCCTGGAGCACGCCCAGGTGCTTGTCCTCCAGCTGGCCCGGGAAGACGTCCTCCGCTGTTGTGTCGGCCGCGGCTGGAGTCGCGCCCTCCTTCAGTAACCAGGCCACAGCGGCCGTGTAGCCGCCAAGGATGGCGAACGCCAGGGGCTCGCCTCCGCAGGAACGATTGACGGGGTGCCCCTTGCTCTTGAGCCATTCGAACCGCTCGCAGATGGACTCGCCCGGGAAGCGGCCGTGGACCGCGCGGAACGGAAGCGTCACGTAACAGCCGCCCTCACTGCTGTCGTTGTCACCTTCGCCGCCCTCGTTGTCATCGTTGTCTTGCGGCACCCGGGCGCCCTGCTCGATGAGCCAGTCGACCTTGCTGTGCCACTGCGGCTTGGGGTCACCGAGCGCCCCGACAAGGGCGTTGTGGAGGTCGTGCTCGTCCCACTCGTCTTCCCCGCGCCTGTTGAGCTCGCAGTGCTGCCGCCGCAGCCGCTGTGCTGACGCCAGGTCGAGGCCCTCCCAGGCGGCACACATGAGCATATGTTCACGAAGCATCTCGGGGTCCTTCTCCAGCAGCCACTCCAGGATGCCGAGCTGACCGCCCTCGGCTGCGCACTGTGCCCCCTCCCGGATGTAAACGCCGTCGCTGTGCTTGTCCAGGATCCACTCGCAAACCGCGCGCCGCCCTGCGTAGGCTGCCGCGCGGAAGGCGAGGTTGAGTGCGAAAGGCAGCCACTTGGCCAGGTGCTTGCAGGTCGCCAGCGCTCCGGCACGGGCCGCGGCGAGGAAGTCGTCCTGGCGGGGCGCGAGCCCCGTTGCCGCCAGCGCCAGCGCAAGGTTCGCCACCACGTCGCTGGCGGCAACCAGCGACACCAGCTTCTCGCGCTGGGCGCGGTTCAGGCTCTTGCACGACCCCGGCTGGGCCCAGCGCTGCTCGAACGCCCAGGGCGGCACGGGCTGGCTTAGGCGGAAGATGGCATCCTCCTTGAACAGCTCCGCTGCAGCCCTGTTCACGAACCGCAGGCAGACCACCTCATTTGGAGTCAGGTGCTTGGTGATATGCTGCAAGATGTCAGCAGTCCAGACGAGCGAGGGGTCGGGTCCACCATCGACAGCTGCGAGCGAGTTCGCCTCGACAGGTGCAGTGGCTTCGACACAACGCTTCTGGCTCTTAGCGATGTGCATAGCGTCGGTTGAGAGGGCAGGAAATGCGAGGCTGTGGGGTCGCAAGAAGCGTTTTGGCGCCAATGCTCTTCCCGTGTGTTGAGCAGCCTTTCTACCAGAGTGATGAGGAAGAGCACTATGTCTGCTTGAGTGCAGAGCGCGATAGCTCAGGGCCTTTCCCTCATGGAGCGTGCCGCCAGGTGCCGCCGTGTATGCGCTTCCTCACCCTGTCTCCCCTCCAGCCCCCCCGGCTCTGAGCTCAGATTCACGTGAGCCCGCCCAGCTCCGGCAGGCCGGTGCCCTTGCTTCAAGTCCCCCCCTCCAGTTCCGCATGCGCAGGCAACAGCAATTATACTATCCCTCTGCCGGCGGTGCGCTTCCTCCTACCTCCCCTCTGAATACCGGGACTACGGGAGCCCGCTGCTCAATGCTTTGCCCCGGCACCCGGCTGGTCCCTCCACATACCAACTTTGCCGCGCTTTGCCTGCCCTGTTGCGCTGGCTCACCTGGCTGGCTATGGGACGCAACCCCGGGCAGCCCTGGGCAGGCGTGCGATCCTCTCGAGGGCACTGATTGCTGTACTCTATCCTTACACGCAAGCCAGGTTGTTCCCCCTCATGTATGCGCTCAGCGGCAGCAAACGGTGGCCTCTGGCCGGTTGTACGCTTCCACCTTCCCTCTGAATTACGGGAGCCCGCTGTACAATGCTTGTGCTTGCCCCGGCACTTTGCCAAGCTTTGCCTCTGCCCTGTTGCGCTGGCTGGCTATGGGTGCATGCTCCCGGGCAGGCGTGCAACCCTCTCGAGGGCACTGATTACTCTATCCTTGCACGCAAGCCACCCGACGCAAGCCGTCCCCCCTCATGTATGCACGCAGCGCCACACATCAAACACGTAAAGCCTCAACCACACACCACCGCGCGGGAGGCCGGCATGCAGCCCGCAGCGCCAAGCAGCGAACAGCGTCACGGACTTGACCAGCTGAGTCCCCTGCCACGCGGCAGCAAACGGTGGCCATGACCATCATGATTGTTATAGAGGCATGCGACCGACCGTGAGCCGCCACTGTACGACGGGTCCACTCCGATATATATGGGTCCCAACCAGCAAGCCGCACACGGCAGATCCTCCGCCAAGTGCGCCAGACGCCAGTGTCGCTCGCTACCTCGCGCAAACTTTGCCCTCGGCCGTACTTGCCCGGTGGACCGCAGACACCTCTCCCGGTGCCTCCGGCCCATAAAGGCCTGAGCCCGTCTCCGGATTCCGTTTCCAACACCCTCCTCAGCTCCAGCTCCCCACAGTCCGCAAGCATTTAGCCTAGACAGCAAGCTTCAAGCACGACCCCCTAGAAAGTCAAAACCCAACGCATCCGCAAACGCCCAAACATCATCTCTGCCATCGGACACGCATCTCCTCACCGGAGTGCACTGCCCCCAGACGGCACCACCCTCGCCCCGGGCCACCCAGAAGCAACAGCGAAGAGAATCCAGAGGATAACATGCACCGAATTCGCATAGTCCACATCGCCTGATACCCCGTTCCCCTACTTACTACAACGTGTTGCTTGCTTGCTACGCTTTCTGCTTCTACGTCCGCTGCTGCAGCGCCCACTCCTCCTGCTGATGCTCTAGCCACGCCAGGACGTCGGCCTTTCTGTCCTCGAAAGGCTCTAGGGACTCGTCGTGCTTTTCTACCGCATCCCGTGCCTCCCCCAATTCCGCGCAGCAGCCCTGTGCCAGCAGCCACTCCAGGGTGGCAATGGGGGCGCCCCGCTCAACGGCCCGGGTGAAGATGCCCTGGCTGGAAGGCCCAAAGGGCACGCCCGCCTTCCGGAGCAGCGGCAGGATGCGCCACTCCCGCCCACGGGGCAGGCCTGGATGACCGATGGCCGCCATGTAGGGCAGCCCGCAGGCCTGAGGGCACATGGGACAAGCACGGGTGCGGGGTCAGGGCCAGGGCCAGCGCTCACGCAACACAGCAAAATAGCCGTGCGCATGGCATGGAGGGTTCCCCTTCCGGCCGTGATCAAATCTGATGCAATTGCGGCGCCCCTGCCTGTGACCTGTGGCCGTCCCCCCCAAACAGCTGCTCGGAGGGTGGCATAAGCTGGTCAGTCTGAGTTGTCCTGACACGCAAAGAGACCGCCACGCAGCCCTCCGCTCTGCCTGGCTCACCGGCATGGGGCAGCCCAGCTCCGCCAGAAGGTCCACGGCCGCCTCACAGCCCGATTTGGCAGCCGCCGACCAGGCTCCCTCGGACATGGGGCAGCCGCGCTGCAGCAGCCAGCGCATCATCTCGACCGACCCGGACTTGGCTCCGGACGCGAAGAGCTCTGGCGTCAGCACGGCCGCTGCCGCCCAGTCCCACTCCTCCCAAGCCCACTCCAGCACCGCCATGGCCCCACCGGCCGCGGCCTGGTGCACGAAGTCCTTCAGCTCCAGGCAGCCAGCGGCGTTGAGGGCCCCGAGAACGCCCAGGTGCTTGTCGTCCAGCTGGCTTAGCAGCAGCCCGCTGCTGACTATGTCCGCAGCGTCCGGAATCGCGCCCTGCGCCAGGAGCCAGGCCACCGCGGCCGTGCAGCAGCCGAAGATTGCGTAACCAAGGTGCTCTCCTCCGCTGTCCACAGGCCTCAACGGATAACCGATGCTCCTGAGCCACTCGAACCTCTCACAGACGGCCTCGTCGGGGAGCTGGCGGTAGCCGGCGAGGCTCGAGACTTGGGTGTACCAGCCGCCGTCACATTCCTCATCCTCATCTTCCGGCACCTCGGCGCCCTGCTCCAGCAGCCACTCCACCTTGCTGCGCCACTGCGGCGTGGGGTCATGGAGGGCCGAGGCGAGGGCTGCGCTGAGCTCATCGGGCTCCCAATCGTCCTCCGGCGCCAGGCCGTTGAGCTCGCAATGCTGCCTGTGCACCCGCCGTGCTGTGGGCAGGTCAAAGCCCTCCCAGGCAGCGAACATCAGCTCATCTGCGGCGAGCATGCTGGGTTGCTTCTCCAGCAGCCACTCCATGATGGACAGCTGACCGCCTTTAGCCGCATGCTTTGCGGCTATCCAGATGTCACGGGCCGAGATGCTGGCAGCCCCATCCTCCAGGATCCACTCGCAGACCACGCGCCGCCCTGCGTAGGCTGCCGTGCGGAAGGCGATGTTGAGTGCGAAAGGCAGCCGCTCGGCTAGGTGCTTGCAGGTCGCCAGCGCTCCGGCACGGGCCGCGGCGTCCAGGTCTTCAGAGCGGGGCGCGAGGCCCGCTGCCGCCAGCGCCACCTCCAGGTTCGCGACCACGTCGCTGGCGGCGACCAGCGACACCAGCTTGTCGCGCTGGGCCCGGTTCAGACTCCTGCACGACCCCGGCTGGGCCCAGCGCTGCTCGAACGCCCAGGGCGGCACGGGCTGGCTGAGGCAGATCGCGGCATGCTCCCTGAAGTGGTCCGCGGTCGCTTTGCTGATTGGCCTCAGGAGCGCGAGCTCGTTGTCATTCAGGTGCTTGGCGACATGGTGCAGTATGTCAGGGACCCAGACGAGCGAGGCGTCCGCGCAGTCCGTAGCATCGCGGTCCACAGCCCCCAGAGACTCGGAGCGGGCTAACATCATTCAGCACCAGCTCTTTCAGAAAGCGATCCTGGACTCACGTCGTGGCAGGACTACAGGACTTCCGTCATGATCAATTGCTGCTTGCTTCAAGCGACGCAGTTTAGTTGCGCATGTGTGCAGTCACAAAGCATAGCGACTGTGTGAAGCAGCGATTACAGTGGCGAGGGATCGCAACCCACTCGCAATGGCCTGATTGTGCCAGACCGCACACTGCATGCCCCGATATCGTTCGGGAGCTGCCGATGGATAGCCAGGAATGCCAGAGTGTCAGAGTCGCAGGACAGGCCGAACACCAACAACGCCAGGGCACAGCGTGCCAAAACACAACGCACTAGAGCGGCCCGCGATACACCACCTCGCCCTCCGCGGAAGCCGCCAGAAAAGGATGCACAACAGACACACGGTCCCACTGGGGGGGAGGAAGCTGCAGGGCAGCAAAGCCCCGAAGGCGGGCCCAAAAATCAGCGACAGCAAGAGCAGATACGCGGGCAAGGACCCCCGCAGAGACAACAGGAGCACGAACCCCATGAAGGACAGGCCGTGACGCAAACAGGGACCGCCGCCCACACTCCATAGCGGACACGGCAGCAAGCACAACAACATCCCAAACCACGGACGACAGCCCAGGGGGGCAGGCGGCAAGCCACAACTGAAAGGGAGTAACTGGAGCCCCAACAGTCGCCGAGAGGACAGAGACGACACCATGCGCGACAGGGCAGCCCCAAAAGTGATGCCAGCGGGCAGAGCCCCTCCCCGAGGGATCGACCATGGGGGCGCCACACGCACACACAGGCGGGACCAGTGCGCGCGCATGCAAGGGGAACGCGGGGAAGCCATCGAGGGCCAGCCGCCAGAGGGCTTCCTTGTGACAGTTGTCCCACTTGAGCGCCCAGAGACGAGACAGAGTAGACTGGAGGGTGGCGAGGGCGAGGGCCACCGGGGGAGTGAGGGCCGCCGGGGCGCCAAGGCCGGCAGGCGGGGGCGGGAGCAGCGCAAGGGAGGAGCAGAAGGCGACATGGCGGGCCCGCAGGGCAGCCCGGGCCGGGCCCAGCTGGAGGGACGTGGCAATCTTGACTGTAAGGGCGCCAAGGGAGACGGCGGTGCCGCCAGGGAGGCGCCACCCAAGCGAGCGAATGAGGCGGGCACAGGCATCCGCAGTGGACGGGGGGGGGCCAACCCCCGGGGAGGCAGCCGCAGCCCGAGTTGCGGCCACCCATGCGGGCGGGATGCACGTGAACACGAGCTGAAGGGACGGGAGGCCCGTGTCGAAGGCGCGGAGCGGAAGGGGCAGGGCGGAGAGGGGGAGGGCGAGGGCGTCCAAGAGGCGCTGGCGATAGGAGGCGGCGACAGCAAGCCGGTACGGAGGGCACGCACGGAGCGGGGCGGCACCAGCCCACTGCGCGGCGAGAGGCGCCATCGCATCCCACGTCCGCACCGCGTCCGCGACGGTGGCGAAGCCACGGACCGAGCGCCAGAGCGGGCAGCGCTGCTCCAGGCCGCAGCCCGCCGCGTCCGCCAGGAAGGGGTTGCCGAAGAGCGGGGCAGCCGCACACCACGGCCCCGCAGCAGGCGCCGAGAGAGAGCGGATGGGCGGGAGGAAGGAGAAGGCGCGGACGAGCTGCCGAAGGGCCGGGGACGACGGGAGGGGCAGCTTGCCGAGGCGGTAGACGGCGGGCCGGGGCCCCCCCACGGGCGGCGGGGAGGGGCGGCCAGCCGTGAGGAGGCATAAGGGGTGGAACTGAGGGTGGAGGCGGCGGAGGAGCGCGTGCGCCACGGGGATCCAGAGCGGCCGGGTGCGCAGCAAGCCGGGAACGCTGCCCAGCACGCAGCGAGCGGCGGCGACAGCATGGCGAGCCCGGACGTGCTCGGGGAGGGGCAGGAGGCCCATGCCGCCGGCGGCAGGGGGGAGGGCCAGGGAGGCGTGGCCCAGGCCGACCAGCCAGGCGTGGGGGCGGGCAGCATGGGCGGCGGGGGTGGAGCGCCGGTCGACCAGCGCGGCGGTGAAGCGCACGAGGTCGGCGAGGGCAGCGCCAGCGGGGAGGCCAAGGAACTCCGCGAGGTACAGGAGCTTGCTAAGGCCGTACCCAGAAGCGGCGAAGGCACGGCCAAAGGCGGAGAGGGGGAGGGCGGCGACCAGCGTGTAGGCTCGCCAGACACCAGCGAGGCGGCCAGGCCAGGGGGAGGGGGCGCCGGGGCCGCTGGGGAACGGGACACCCAGCGCCACAGCCGACGCGACGACGCGTGGGGGAGGCGCGGGCGGGGCGGACGGGATGGGCGGGGGGGCAGGTGGGAGGACGCCGGCGGGGACGGGGGGAGGAGGCGGCGGGGTCCTCGCACCGCGGCCACGGGAGGTGGGCGACGGTGAGCGGCGGCGGCGGCGGGACGGGGGAGGGGCGGCAGGGGCCGGGGCGGCCACAGCAGGGGCCGCCGCAGGGGCCGCAGGCAGCGGGGGAGGGGGAGCGGGTGCACCAACACAGAGGTACTTGACCTTGTCCAGATTCAGCCGCTGCCCCGACGCTGCCCCAAAGGTGTCCATGTGGGCGAGGAAGGCGGGGATGGCCGCCAGGGAGGGGAGGACGGGCTGGCCGTCGTCAGCGTACTGGGCTGCAGTGATGGTGAGGCCGTCAAGGGTGATGCCAACGTGGTTGGACTTGAGCCACGAGAGGAGCGCCTGGGCAATAAAGAGGTATAGCAGGGGGGAGAGAGGGCAGCCCTGCCGGACGCCGGCGGCAATGGGGACGGGGGCAGAGGTGTAGCCGTTGACCAGGGCGGACGAGCGGGCCCCAGCCAGCAGGGTCCACGCCCAGGACAGGAGGCCAGGGCCGGCCCCAGTGGTGGCCATGGCGGCGAGGAGGAAGCCGCGATCAATGGTGTCGTACGCCTTGTAGAAGTCCAGGAACGCGACCACTGCGGAGCCGCCGGACGCAGCGAGGAGCTCGGGCAGGAGTTGCAGGAGCAAGACATTGTCGGCAATGAGCCGGTCCGGGAGGTAGGCGGTTTGCTCTGGGTCCAAGCAGGCCCCAAGGAGGGGCGACAGGCGGCGACTCAGGACGCGGGCAAGGGTGCGGTAGTCGGTGTCCAGGAGGGTGATGGGGCGATAGTTGGCGGCGTCGGCAGGATCCGGGGGACGGGCGGGATCGGGGCCGGCCTTGGGGAGGCTGACGATAACGCCGTCGAGGAAGCCAGCTGGCAGAGCGCCTGTGGCGCCAATGGCGGAGAAGAGGCGGGCGAGGATGGGAGAGAAGGTGCCGGAGAAGCTGTGATACAGGCCAGGCGGGAGCCCGTCCCGCCCAGGAGAGGCGGCGGGGCGAGCGGCCGCCAGCGAGGCGGCGACCTCGTCGGCGGAGACAAGGAAGGAGCCGGCAGCCGCCGCCCCCGCCGGGTCCAGGCGAACCCCGGAGGCCTGCAGCGCCGCAAGGACCTGGGCACGGGCGCCGGGATTGGGGGCGGGCGCCGAGCAGACGCGCTGCCAGAAGGCAGCGACCACTGCAGGGAGCCGGCGGGGGTCGGTCACGTAGGTGCCGTCGGGGCAGCGCAGGGCGGTGACAGGGGGGGCGGCAGCGTGGGGACGCAGGTGCTGGGTGATGGCGGGGGAGGGGCGCTCCCCCGTGCCCAGCCAGGCATGGTGGGTACGCCGGGCAAGGCGCGTGGCGCCGGCAGCTGCAGCTGCGGCGGCGGCGCCGTGGGCCGCCACAGCGGCAGGGACAGCAGCTGCGTCGCCCGCCTCCACGGCGGCGAAGGCAGCCTCAGCCACCGCACGAGCGGCAGCTTCAGCATCGGAGGCAGCCAGGCGGCGGGAGCGGGCTTGGTCGTTGAGGGCACGAGCGGTGGCGGCGACAGCCCGCTTGAAGGAAGGCCACCAGAGGAGCAAGGCGCTGTCGGCGACGGGGGCCGCCGCGACCGCGGGGGCAAGCCAGGCTTGGAAGGCGTCGACCAGGTCGGGGTGATCAAGAAAGTACAGGCGCGTGCGGCGCAGTCCGGGGCCGAGCGGCGGGGCCGCAGGGGAAGGGCGAAGGCGGCAGACAAGGAGCCGGTGGTCAGAGGCGCTGCCCGGAGCCGTGCCACAGGCCGGCAGGAAGGGGAGGAGGGCTGCGGAGGCGTGGAAGCGGTCGAGGCGGGAGCCAGAAGCGCCGCGGACGCAGGTGTAGACACGGCGGGAGGGGTGAAGAAGGCGGAACACATCACCCAGGCCGGGGCAGGCAGCACCGAAGGCGGCGGCCGTGCGCACGTCAGGCGCGCGTCCTCCGGCGCCGGCCGTGCTGTCCAGGGCGGGGGAGCAGACGAAGTTGAAGTCACCAGCCCAGAGATGGAGCCCCGGGCCCTGGGCAAGGGGCTGAAGGCGGTCTGCAATGAAGGCGCGCTGCAGGGTGGGTTTGCCGCTGGGCAGGTAGGCGGAGAGGAGGCGCACGGTGTGGCCCCCCCAGGAGACGGGGAGGTGGAGGAGGCGCCCATCCGGGGAGGCGACAGGAGCGGCCGCCCCCCCGGGGAAGGTGAGCGCGCCGGTGGTGAGCAGGGATCGCCGAATCAGGATGGCAGTGCCCCCGGAGAAATTATTCGGAGCAGGCGCCCAGAAGGCGTGCCAGAGGCCGCAGTGCAGGCTGGAGGCGACGGCACCCAGGGCCGGTGTGTGCTTACACCGGTCCTGTCTGGCGCGAACTCCGCATGCTGCGGCACGAACCACCGCGGCCCTGGCAGCCCCCGGAGGTGCAAAGCTCCGCTCGCGGGATGACTGGCACCAACAAGGCCTGCCGCATGCGCTGCTGTGCGCAGCCTGATGATCTCACCGCATGTCACGAACCCCGCGCCTCTGTAAGGTGGCATGTTCAGCTCGTCCTTAGTAAGGAGGCCATGCCTGCGCTACGTCCGAGTGCCACGGCGCTCTCACACTTCCCCGCGGGGTGAAGGGCATTGCCACAGGCGCAACTCGGTGATCCATCACAGAGCAGGTGTCAACCGCAAACCTGAAATTACCACTGAACCGCGCCACTACCTCTTCCCAACACGCATCCGCCGCAAAAGGCTCCCCCCCCTGCGAACTAGCCCCCGAGACAACGGCCTTTCCGTGGCAGCCCCCGTGCACTGGCCTCGACAGAATTGGGCAAACTGGGACCCATGACGATGATAGGCCACGAAGGCCACCGACCCCCATGTAGCCCTCAAGGCGGCCGCTCCAGCTGCCTGTATAAACCATGCCCCAGTCTAGTACAATTCTTGGTCATGTGGGCACCACATGCCGTACGCGGGAGCCATGCACGTCATTGATGGTGTCAATGTTTAGACGGTTGCGTCTGGCGGGATGCAACACCAACCTGCGCCCCGTACAGTTCTGATGCAACCCTCAAGCATCAAGCGTCCCTTGGCCTTAGCCCTGCTTGGCCCTGCTGCCGGCTGTCCCGCTTGCTCCTCCATCCGCTCCCTGCCCATCGCCGCCCGCGCGCCTTCTTGGTTCTGCCCCTTGCTATGCTACTTGCTCCTCCTCCTGCAGCCCCGCCCGCTCCTCCTCCTCCTCCTCCTGCGCCTGCTGCTGACTCTGCAGGCATGCAAGGATGTCGGCCTTGCTCTCCTCAATTGGACTGTCAGGCCAGGTGTAATCGTCAAGCGCCGCCCGCGCCCTCTCCCAGTCCACGCGGCAGCCCTGCGCCAGCAGCCACGCACTCCAGGGTGGCAATGGGGGCGCCCCGCGCAACGGCCCGGGTGAAGATGCCCTGGCTGGAAGGCCCAAAGGGCACGCCCGCCTCATGAAGTAGGGGCAGGATGCGCCACTCCCGCCCGCGGGGCAGGCTTGGCTCACCAAGGGCCACCATGTAGGGCTCGCCTTCAACCTGAGGGCGCAGGGGCCGAGCAGCAGGGTCAGTCGAGGTTGAGGCCACATTACAGTGCTGGCACGCTCGCTATACTGCGGCATCTCGCCAGTTGTGCCCTACCCCGGCTCGGCGGGAGCGCACGCGTGTCGTCGCGGGACCAGCCGCTGGAAAGCGACTTTGTGCAGAGGAATCCCATGCTTGTGATCGTCGCTTTGCATGGGCTTGGGCTTGAGCATCTGCGTGCCCTGGCGCTGGCGTGGCAGAGCGAAACGGAGCCCATTACGGTGGCGGCGACCGAACAGCGAGCTGTCACGTATGGACATAAGTTACTGCGCCACGCCTTGCCGCGTGAACCCCCGGCTGCTGGACCGCACGAATTACCCCCATCTCTATCGTTTGCGCCCCAGCCCACACGCCCACGCTATCTGTAGAGCAAGAACGCAGGCAGTACGGCAGTAAGGTCGCTCGCACGGCCCGGGCGTCTGTTTGTTGTCCGGGCGTGAAGAGAATAGCCTATTGCATCGGCTCTTGGCAAAATGTGGTAGCGCTGAGAGGGGGTCTTAGCGTGGGCTCCTCCGGAGCTCCGGCCCTGGGCCCACGCCAGCAGCTAGGGGAACAAGTTTGTATTGCATACCGCTTATGACATCAGGCGCCTGAAGGTCGCGCCTTCGGGGGCTACGGTTCCGACTTGCATTGGGGGGTTCGCGGCCGACAGCTGAGCCCGACACTTTGAGGCGCCACGCTCCTGCACTCACACTGCTGCAAGTCGCCTTCTTAGCGGTATCACTTGCGTTGTGAACGTGCCCAGCTGTGACAGGCTCTTGACGTTCGATTGGCGAGGCTGCCTTGCCCAGCTGAGGTCCACCAGACTGCCAAATTAGCGTGATGCGCTCTTGTGGCTAATGCACGTCCGTCTGAGCAACAGGAGCTAAGCGGGAGCGTGGGGGGACGCACGCCGTTGCGGTTTGGAGTGATGGGCAAGGGGCTGGGGGGAGCAGGGCTGCAACTCCCTGCAACGTGTAGATGCGGGTCGCCGAGTGCCGGAAGGTGGGGGGCGCAGCAACATACGTCCATAAGTGTGTGCTGCGCTTCGTCGCAGTGTATTGTTGTCGGGTCTCGCGTAGAATGCACTGGTGCGCGCCGCCGGCGCGTGGGGGGCCTGTTGAGGAATGGCGCTCGGTGGGAGGCTCGGCTGAACACTGTCGCAGCTCGGCTCTTACAGTCGCACGACTGGTGACCTCTAGTCTCGCAGCGCAAGCAGCTAGGGTAAAGAGAAACGGTGCAACACTGCGGCCTAGTACGCCTCGGAGCCATGCCGTACGCCAATGCGCTCCAGGCGGCCTTCGTGTCAACACCCGGGATACTCCGGAACACCGGCCCGCTCAGCCAAGTACTAGTGTCCTACCGCACACCCGGATATAACCTAGGAGGGTTACGCACACCTAGCTCAAGCTAGTGGTACCGTCTCGGTAACGCTCACAGAGGTTCGTGTCTCCTACGGACGGGCTTGGCGGGGGAAGGTCTGACTCCCGCGGCCCATGCTGCGCATGCCGCGCCTAGTCACTTCCCGACAGTAGGGGTGGGGCTGGGGACCTGACCGGATCCCACCCTAATACCGCAACAGGGCCCAACCGGCGCGCAACACCCGACCGTTCCGGTGCCGCACCACACCACAACCCGCCGCACCCGCCCCCACGGGCCTGCCCATCACGCACGTGTGCCTGTGCTCCTTGCGGATACCCCTCTGTACACTACCGCTCTCGACCCACTATCGTTCTGCGCTCTCAAGGCTTTCCTCTTGCTCCGCTCACCCCTCACGCGAACACCCGCCGGTTTCCTCCCCTCCCCTCCTCTCACCACCCGTAGTGGACAAGGCAATGGAGGCGGAGGCAGCCTTGCACCCGCCACCCCCGCAGCCGCAGCCTCACGCCCAGGCAGCCCCAGCGCGGCAGCACGGGCCGGCCACGTTTGGAATGGTGTTTGGGGGCGTACCCAATGACTTCGAGCCCTGGGAGGTGGACCGAATGATGAAGGACCTGCTGCCGCAGATTCGGGTGCGTGCGTGCGTGCGTGCGTGCGTGCGTGCGTGCGTGGTTCGGTTCGTGCGTGGGGACTGGGCTGCCACGTAGGTCGCGTTCGAGTTAGGGCCGGTCTTTGTCCGGCACAGAGTCCTGTCCCGCGTGCCGCGTGCTGCGGTAGCTTGCTTGCTGTGGTTCAGCCCTTGTGCAGCCCGATACCAGCGGTGGGGATCATCTCCACGCGTGTGTTATGCCCCGCTTTGCCGCTGATTTTAATCCCCGCGTTCCCGCGTCCTCCCCCGCATCCGGTCAGGTGGCGGACCGCCGCCGCGTGCCGGGGCCGGCGGCGGTGTACGAGATGGATCTCACCAGCCGTGCTGACGTGGATGCCGTTTGCAACCGGCTCAACGGAGTGAGCAGGCCCATGGGCGGAGTGACGCATGTGGGGGGGCTGATGGGGCTGCGTGGGCAGCGCAACCCATACTCGCTTGAGATCTGGATTTCGCGGGCTGAAACCGGTGGTCCAGCTACGAGCTTGGCTTGCGTCCCTGGGGCAGTGCTTCACTCTCTTCCCCCGCCCTGCCTGCCTGCCTGCTGCCGCCCTTCCTCCCCAGCTTATGATCGGGGAGTGCCGCGTGTGGGCGCAGACCGCTGACACGCCCGGTGAGTTGGGCCCCCCGGCTACCGCGTGGGTGATGGGAGGACTTTCGGGGAACTGATGATGATGGTCACAGGATCACAGCTTGGCCCTGGCACAGCGACTTGAAAGGCGGGGGCTGCCTGCTTGCATCAGTCAGGGTCGTTCGTATCCGCTCGGCCCGTCATGCAGGTTACAACCAGTCGTACCCGCGAGGAGGCCGGCCTGGCCCGCCGCCCCGCCTGGACCAGTCGTACAGCAGTCGGTACGGTAGCGGCCCGGACGGCCCGTACAGCAGCGGCCCACGTGGCGGGTACGGCGACCGTGACCGGCCGTACCCGCCGCGCGAGGGCGGCCTCGCACCACACCCCAGCTTCCCGCCCACCAGGTGGGTTGCCGGGGGCCGAACTTGTGTCTCAGGGCAAAGAAGTATGGAAGTGCCGCCGCTTGTAACGGAGCACGTTTCAGCACATGCGAGAATGGCTGGCCGGGGATTATGTGAATGGCTATGCACGAGCCGTGGCTGTCACAGGGGCGGGAGGAGGGCTGGCCCATGTGCCGGACAGGCAGAGACCGGGGCCCCCAGCGTATGTACGCTTCTGCGGGCGATAGATCTCTGACTGCTTTGACCTGCCACTTCACGCTACCCCAGGCCGGACTCTGGGGCCTTCCGGGGCCGGGACCACAGCCCGCCCCGGGGCCCGGGGCGGCGGCCCAGCGGGCGGGAGGACGACTGGCATCGGGGGCCGCCGGGCGCGTGGGCTGGCGGGGCCGGGGGGTTAGTGAACTTGAGGTGGCAGCGCTTGCTGGGATCGCAACGCTCGCTTGCAGCTGGGGCCGGTTGTTCGGACGAATGCCCGCGTCGGCGCATGCTGTAGAGGTGACGCAGCCTGCCCGACTGCAGGCCGTGAGGGTGCTCCGCTGACGCTTTCCTCCGCCTCGGGACGTCGTGCGCAGGGTCGGATTGGCATGGCGACGGCGGCTACGGCGGCGGCCGTGGCGGGGCGTTCCCGGGGCCGCCTCGGGACCCCCGCCAGGAGGACTTTGGCCCCGGCGGTGAGGCCGCGTCTCGCTCGCCCCGGCCGCCCTTTCCGCACCCTCTTCTTCTCTCCCTTCCTTCTCATCTTTTACCTGTCGCCCACACACCCGCTACTCCGCGCTTTCCCACCATCACGCCTGCCCTGCATCCCCCACGCTGCCCCTGCCCCAGGCCGGCGCGGCGGCCCGCCCGGACCGCCCGGACCGGACCGCTGGCCGGACGACCGCGACCGCTGGGCCGGGCCCCTGGGCCCACGCGGCTCCATGCCCCCGCCGCCTCCTCCGCCGCCCCCGCCGCCGCCCCAGGGCTACGGCAGCTCCACCAACCTGCCCTTCATGGATGGGGACCGGCCGCGGCTCAAACTGCACCCCCGCAACTCGGCTACCTCGGGGGACGGGGCATGCGGCGGCGAGGGCGAGGCCGAGGCGGGCACGGCCGTGGAGCCGGGGGCGGCCGCTGGAGAGGCCGCAGCCGGAGGTGAGGCGGCGCCAGGGGCCGGTTGGGGTGGTGGTGGTGTGGGGTTCGGCGGCGGGGTCTCGACGGGGAGCTACCCATGCGGGGATGTGCGGGCATCGGGAACGGAGAGAGAAGACCGCATGGGGCGCCAATCGCTTCCACGGGTAGCGCTGTGACGTCGGCGTGTGTTTTGCAACTCGCGAATTGCCCGATGGGTTTCGTGCTTCCGGCCGCTTAGTACTCCGCTGCGTCTCCCCCACTACAGGGCCAGGCGCCGCTCCCCAGCCGGCGCCGTCCCCCACCGGCGCCGTTGCAGCCACCACCTCAGGTGCGCTGCCGTCGGCTAGCTCCACGGGGGCAGGGGCGGCGTCCAAGCCTAAGTCCAACCCCTTTGGCGCGGCCCGTCCGGTGGACACTCTTGCTCGGGAGCGTGAAATCGAGGAGCGCATCGCTCGGGAAAAAGTGGGAGTCGACTTCAAGGAGCGCGGGCTCGGCCGCGGCCCCAGCGGGCTCATCACCATTCCCACCGGCGCGCCCGCGGCCGCCGGCCCGGGCTCGCTCCCGCCTCCGCCGCCGTCAGTGGCGCCGTCAGCGTTGCCTCTGCCGGGCGTGGCCGTTGTGGCGGCTCCGCCGCCGCCACCGCCGCCGCCGGCGGTCGGGGCAGTGCCAATGGCGATGCCCATCGCAGTGCCGCTGACGCAGGCGCAGGCACAGCCGGGCCCGCCGCTGCCGCCAGCGGCGGCGGCGCAGCAGGCTGGCCTGGCGCCGCCGCCGGTCCCTGCGCTGACGGCGCCGCTGGCCCACGGTCACGGCGCCACCCACCCCCACATGCTCATGTCCCTTGCCGGCATCCCGCCGCCGCCCTTGTCTGGGCTCATGACGCTCGATCTCTCGGGGCAGCATCCGCACGCGGTCCCGCACATGGGCCCGGGCGGGCCCATGATGGACCCGTCCCAGCAGGCCCAGGCCCAGGCGGGCCCGCCGCCGGGCACCGTGCTGCCGCCGCCCGTGCCGCCGGCGCACAACGTCCCCATGAATATGCACCAGCCGGCGCCGCCGCCACCGCCGCCGCCGATGCAGCAGATGCAGATGGCGGGCCCGCCGCCGCCGCACATCCTCCAGCGGCCGCCGGGCGCGCTGTCGCCGCCGCCGCCGATGCAGCCGCTGGCGCCGCCGCCGCACCTTGCGCCGCCGGGGCAGCCGATGCAGGGCCAGGTGCACCTGCTGCAACGGCCCCGCGGCGTCGACCAGCCGCCGCCGCCGCCGCCACCGCCGCCGCCGCCGCCGCCGATGGACGACACGCTCCGGCGTGCCGCCGCCGATCAGGTGACGGCGCGGCGGCACGCCCACGCCCACGCGCAGCACGCAGCGCAGGCGGCGGAGGCGTCCGCCGCCGCCGCTGCCGCCGTCAAGGCCGCTGCGTCGGCCACCGCCTCAGCGGCGCTGCCGCCGAACGCCGGCGTGCACGCACCGGTGGTGCACGGCAGCGCATCGGGTACGGCAGATGGGCAGTACGACGATGACGAGGATGACGAGCAGTTCGAGGACGCACAGGAGCACCTGCACGGATCGGACGGGTCAGCGGGATCCGAAGGGGCCACGGCGGCGCTCGCCGCGGCCGCGGCGGCGGCGGCAGGCCTGGCGTCGCAAGGGAGCAGCGAGCGAGGCCGGGGTGGCCGGGGCGGCCGCGGCGGCCGGGGCGGCCGCGGCGAGGGCCGGGGCGGCGGCCGTGGAGAGGGTGGCCGCGGCGAGGGGCGCGGAGGGCGCGGCGCTGGGCGCGGTCGCGGCGAGGGCCGGGGCGGCGAGGGTCGGGGCGGCGAGCAGCGGCCCTGGCGCGACGGAGATGAGGAGGGTGAGTGGTCGGGTCGCGTCGCGCCGTGCCCCGCCTCGTGTAGGGGGATACAGGAATCCTGGGGGATTAAGCCATCAGAGGCGTCGGCTGCGGCTAGACGCCTACCACGGGGGCCCTGATCTCGTCTAGCAGCACTCCCTGCAGGTCAGCGGTCGACGTATTGCGCTGCAGTCCCCGAAATCCTTGGGCCTGGCCCGGGTTACCGGACGCGCACGCACGGAGGCTTGAGGTGCCTGCCCGGAGCACACAGTAACCATGCCACCGACTGCTTAACACCGTCGCCACCCCCCTTGCCATTTGCAGGGCCAGACGGCAGCGGGCGGCGCGGCGGTCGCGGCGAGGGCCGTGGCCGGGGCCGGGGCGAGGGCGGTCGCGGCGAGGGGCGCGGCGGGCGCGGCGGCCGTGGCGGGCGCGGCGAGGGGCGGGGCGCAGGGCCGGCCGAGGAGCTCCACCCCCACGCCCACCCGCACGGGCACGGACCCCCGCCGCCTCCGCCTCCGCCGCACGGCCAGGCCCAGGCGGGCCCAGGCCCGTCGCCACACGGGCCCAGGAAGCCCAGGCCCGACGGGGCCCACGAGGGCCGTTTTGCTGAGGCTTCGATCGAGAGCGACGAGCGCAGCTTCGGGGGGAGAGGCGGCGGCGGCCGGGGCGGCCGCGGCGAGGGCGGCGGCCGCGGGGGCCGCGGCGGCGGCCGGAGCGAGGGCGGCGGAGGCGGCCGCGGCCGCGGTGACCGCGGGGAACGCAGCGACACCGGCGCTGGCCGGGGCGGCGGCGGCGGCGGCGGTGGCGGGGCAGCGCATGCGGACCACTCCCACCACGGCTCCTCCGCTCACTCTCATGTGCCCAAGCACGAGGGCCACCATGCGGGGGGCTCGGGCCACACCGAGCGGGCCGACAAGGAGGGAGGGGCGCACCACGGCGGGTCCCACGGCGACCGGGCCCATGCGGAGAAGGGCCACGGGGACAAGGCCCACGGGGCCGGCGGCGGCGGCGGGCACGGGGCTCGAGAGGCAGCGCACGGCGGCAAGGGCCCCCGCGGCGGCAGCTCCGGTGGCGCTGAGCCGGCGCACGGCGGCAAGGGCGGCGGGGGCGCGGGCGCGGGTGCGAGCGGGGTCAAGGGCGGCCGGAGCTCTGAGGGTGGGGCCAAGGCGGGCGGCGGCGGCAAGGGCGGCAAGGCTGCGGAGGCGGCTGCGGAGGCGCACCATGAGTCCAAGGCCCAGGCCCTTTACAAGAAGGTGATCGAGCACCAGGGCGCGAAGCCGACCAAGGTTTCCAACGTGTTTGACCTGCTGAACATCGTTGGTGACGATTGAGTCGCGATAGCACGGATGGTGAGCTGGCGGGGCGCGGCAAAGGACGGAGGTGGAAAGCGAATAGGAGCTGAGGCTGAAGCGCAGCTGGCAGCAGCGTAGGCCGGGGGGTGTGGACGTACGGTAGTAGGAGCGAGGCGAGGGTGGGTGGGCGGGAGGGTACGCTTCGGGTGGTTGCAAGCAGGTTGTGGGCGCCAACAGGGGGGTGGAACCAGGCAGGGTCCGCCCGGTCGGAAAGTTGCAGGGGGGAGTCGCTAGGCAGTAGTTAGGCGGCGGAGGCCTGTGGCCGTGTGGCGGTGGCTGGTACTGGGTTGAGGGGGGACGTTTGCCGTTGGTGCGGGGGTGCTAGCGCGGAAAGTTGTGTGGGATGGAGGCCGGGCAAGTCAAGGGGCTGCAAAGTAGGGTGGACGAATGCAGGTTATGCCACGATGAGTTCAATGGTGTGGTGGAGAGTTTGCGTGGGTGCGAGGCGGCTCTTGTTGGCGGGGGGCTTGGATATTGGGGAGCGCTGCGCTAGCGTTTCACGCCATGCGGTGTCCGGGGCCTCACATGTGCCGTGACGAAGTCGTCATGTAACCGCAAGCAACGTACAAAGCAACAGAACGGCACGGCCGCATGGGGAATGCGGGTCAAAGCGGTAGTGGTGAAAGTTCTGCTTCCGTCAGGCCTTGTGGGCCTCTGCTCTGACGAACCAGCAGTGGCGTCAGCGCTGGGACCTGGGGGAGCGGCCGTAGCAGTGTGGGACGGTCGGTGCGCCTGTTCCGAAACGGGGTCCTGCCATTTGGTGCCTTGTAGCCTTCCTCAGTCTTACCTCGAGGGGCCAACTCCGATGCCGTTGACAGCCCCAGCAGCCGCCGAACGTACATCACACACGGCAGCGCGGCAGCGCGGCGGGTTACGGAATGAGCAGTTGGATCACGCAAATACCGACTCGTTACCTCGGTCACGGCTTTCTCATTGCTCATACATGCACACCCTTGATTATTCGCAGATGATACCTCATGACCTGTCTTTCTGGACCTCGCTCGTAGAGAATGCCAAACGTAGTGTGGTCGCGGGACGCGCGGTGCCAGCTGCTGCTACTCCTTGTAGGACTGTCTCTAGGTGCTGGGCCTCCGCATGCCTCCGCGGCTTCCCCCTGGAGCCCGGGGCGGAGCGGGAGCGCATGGCAAAACTCCGAACGACGTCTAATCGAAACAGGCGGAGACCGCTTGGAATCTAGTCAGCTGACTGATGCATTGCAGCAACTGCGTGCTAGGTGAGATGCTACGTGATAAATACGCCCTACCCGAGTACGCGACCAGCTGCGTGCCCGCTTCATGCAGTCCATCTGCACTCTATTGCTTGCAATAGCCTATCCAAATGCAGCGTGTGATGCTCCGTTCTGCGAGCTCACGCGGGGCCGCATGGCGAACTGGAGCACGCGCGCGTTGCCCCTGCGGCATGCGCTTTCACATGCTTTGAGTTGCAGATGAACGTCACTTAGTGCATCGCACGGGCCCTCGTGGCGTGACGTCTTGCCTCACATCCCTTCCCACTGCTGGTCCCCCTCTACCCCCTCTGCCCCCCTGAACCAGCGTCCGCGGCAACGCACAGGGCTTGCAACTGCTGGATCTCCTTGAGGCCACCATAGCTGACCTCACCGCAACAGCCGCCAGCTGCAACGATGAAGACTTCGTGGTGCGGAGGGGTCTGGGATGCCCACATTGCCGAGGCGAACGCCCGCTGCCGTGCACGCGGCAGCTTTTCGTCCCCGAGCGTTCCAGCCTCAAACCCAACGCTCCGCCCGGCCGCCGGATTCTAGATGTGGTGGAGCCAGCAGCATGGTGCTCATGTCCCGTTGTATTTGCTACCATTTCTGTCTTCGGGGGATGCTGTCTCAGGGTTTTCCCGCCGGAATTCCCGCACATCCCCGCAGGTGACCATGGTCGCGCAGCTGCAGGTCATGCTGCCGACCCTCCTCTACGTGAAGGATGCCTTCCTGAAGCGGGAGAGCAGCATCGCAGGCCGTTCCGGGCCCGACTCCTCCGCGCTCCTCAGCGAGGCCCCTGTGCCGGAGCCCAGCCCTGCCGCGGCCGGGAGCGCGCCGCGGACGCTGGACCTTTGGCCGCGGTCCGAGCTGGTATCGGTTTTAGCAGTCAGTACGATTGTGCAGTGCAAGCTGCCGGAAAGGCAGTTTGATGTCAGCTGGTTGACGCTCCCGTGAGTGGGCCGGGTTAAGGTACTGAGTTGGCGAGCGCGAGTAGGGGCCAGTAGTCACGCTTGACGAGGGGGGGGCTGCTTGGGAAGGGCCCAATGCCCAAGGGGGTTACGGGCGGGCCTAATGCCGCAGGCTTCGCACATGCCTTGCTGTCTGTGGCCTGCCCCACCAGACCTACCACCGGCGATGGAGAAGCGTACGACATCCGTGCCGTACCACGTGACAGCCTCATGTCGTACTACGACGAGGTGTACGACTGGACGCGGAGCAACACATCTCGGTGAGCGCAATGCAACGCGCGCGGGCGCCTGTCTTGGGCGGTGGGCAGCAGCCCACTCTGCCCCTCTGGCCCTCCCGCCTCCCTCCCGCTGTCACCATTTCACCGCGCACGCCTCCCAGGGTCGCAGGGTTCCACTCACCCGTGCTGCCCTCGACCCTGAACCCCGCAGGACCTCGCCCCACGCGCTGGACGACTTGGACGATGAGCTCCTGGAGCCGGAGCTGGACTCGGCGCTGGACCCCCTGGCGGACGGCCGGCCGGAGCCCAAGACCTGGCTGGCGCTGTTCTTCAGGTAGGTGAAAAGCACTGTGCAGCTATATGTCAGGGTAGTCCGGGTCTGGCCCACCAGCCGGTAAGGCAAAGAGTTCGTTGCAACCAGGTGGATGCGGGGGGCGGCGGGTGGAGGGTGCGAGGGTTGGAGAGAGGGCTTGCGGATGGCTCAAGGCAAGGCGACGAGGGACTGGGCGGTTGCTGGGCTTGCCCGGCTTCCCTCGACAGCTATGACCGCACCGCGTGTAGCCGCTTCAATCAAGGAATGATAGCCATACCTGCATGGCACCAGGGACCCCAACTTTCATCTTTCCGACTCACATGGCCAAGCAACACCCTTCCTTACTTGTTGCAGGCGCGACTGGCTCCCTGCGGCCGTAAAGGCAGCCAGGGCGGCCGCGGGGCTGCCTGCGAGCTCGGGTGGTGGAGGGGCAGCTGCATCCCAGGCCCCTGACACCTGGGAGGAGCTCCTGGCACTGGCTGCGGCCGTGGAGGGGCGGGACCTGGACGGAGACGGCCAGCCGGACCACGGGCTGTGCCTGGACACCACAAGAGGTGGGCCGCGGGCAGCTGGCTAGTGCTTGGGGTGGAGGGGCAAACTGCAAGCGCTGCCGGTTCAGTTACCCCCGTTGGCAACCATGCCTGCTGCCCTTTGTCCCGTATTCCGTCCGCAGCCTGCAAGGTCTGGGGCCTGCTGAGCGCTGTGTACGCGTCCATGGCTCAGACGGCGGGCCAGCAGCAGGGCGTGTGGTTCGACCGAGCCACCATGCGGCCCCTCGTGCACAACCCAGCCATGCGGGCAGCGCTCGACATGTGGAGGCAGCTGGCAGGAGCGTCGTGGCCGCCGCAGCACTACACAACCCGCACCAGTCACGCGCTTGGCCACAACGTCACTACGGCAGATTGCCCGCCCATCAATTCCCACTTTGCCGGCGGCAGATGCCTCTTCACTCTCGATTGGGCTCACTCTCTGCCCTTCCTCACGGCCGAGCGAGCGCCAGGCGTGGCGGGGAGGCTGGGCATGGCCCTTGCGCCCGGGAGCACACGGGTGTGGGAGCAGCCCGCTCCGCAGCACTGGACCAGCCTGCAACCCCCACAACCGGGGGTGCCCTTCGCCCAGCCGCAGTCACTCCCGCTGTACATCCAAGCTCCGCTGGAGGGCTATCCTCCCAAGAATCGCACCTATGCGGATGTGGTTACCAGTATCGCCGCCGCCGAGGGGGCCTCAGGAGGCGCCACCGTGGGTCCCCAGGACAGCACCTCCGGCCCAGATGGGCTGCAGTGGTGCGTCGGCGGCTCGACGTGCGCAGCACCCTTCGCTGGGCCGTTGGAGCCAAGCAGCCTTGCGGCGGCGCTACTGGGTGAGACCCCGTTTTATGTTCCCCGTTCTGTTCCGTTCCGTGCCACCAACTCGTCTATGCAGGATCGGCATCACTGCGGCTGATTCGGTGATACAGGTCACCGCGTTTTGCACGCCTGAGGGTTCCTTCAAGTAAGCTTGCGCGCCCCTTCCTGCGCCCGACCCACTTCCCCGGCAGGCCCGGGAGCCCCCGAAACTGGAGCCTGGGTCAACCATGCGCCTCTGATGTCCATCGCAAGAATGTCTCTGTTCCAGTCCGCGCCGCGAATCCAGCACAGCCGAAGTGCGGACGCGGTGTTCCTATTGTTGGGAGCGTTGTGGCAAGCGCTCCCGCCGTACGGTGACGTACACGCCGCGTACCTGTCAGGTGGGCATGCGTGCGGCGTAAGCGTCACCGGTATGCCCCACCAGCCTTGTCGGTTTTCAGAACCTGTACGGCAGCGTATCGTCTGTCTACAGTGTTCGGGCTGCATCACACCAGCTCGAGCCCCCTCCCTCATTCTCCTCTCCCTTGTTTGTCCCTTTTGCAGCCAAGTCAGGCAACACGTCTGCATGGTACGCGCTGGGCTTCCACCCCGCGGACGGGGGCCAGCTGCTCGGCGCTATGGGGGCACTCGACAGCCACCCTCCTGCCATCGAAATACGAACTCTCCACACCGCTGGCTATAGGTGAGAGCTAGGGCTAGCTTGCCGTGATCGAACAAGCAAGCTGGGATTGGGGCATGCTAACAGGTGGTCTTGACCGCTGCTTGATCGGCAGGATTGCTCTGGACGAGGCGGCGTTCGCTGCTACCACCCACGAGGGAGAGCTTACCCCAAGTGCGGCGGCGCCCCTCCTGTCGGACCTCTTCAACAAGTTTGTGTTCGTGCTAGGAGGTGCGTGAGGACCGTCCTGTGGGGCTGCAGCTGCGGAGACAGTGCCCATGCGCGTGCGCTGCGTGTTGCACTCAACGGGGAGGGGCAAGGGGGCGGGAGCTGGGGAGCGGAGATGTTTGCTCTAAGTCCGCTCCGCTCCGCGCGGTCCGCATGCTCGCTCACGTTGATCCGGGACGGCTGCCACTTGTGCCAAGCGGCTGAACCTCGCCATCGCTGCCCGTCCGCCCACAGCCGTGCCCTTTCAGAAGCCCATCCAAGGTGTCTACCTCCGCACCCTGGGCTACGCCATTCCGCCGTCGCCTGTCCTGTCCACGACCACATTTGTGTTCACGGAGGAATCCGCCGACGGCTGGGCCGCGTCCCATCGTGTCGTCGCGGTCGCGGTTGCCGTACCACTAACGGTAATAACAGTTGCAATCGTTGCAGCTGTCGTACTCGTACGGCGCTACCGCAGCCGTCGCAGCCTGCTGTCCGGGCGCGTGCTGCCGCCCAAGTGGGGCCCCGACGTGACGCTGGTCGCCACCGACATCCAGAACTCCACGCTGCTGTGGGAGCTGCTGCCCACAGAGGTCATGAACGCCTGCCTCTCCGTGCACCACGGGGAGGTGCGCAAGGCGCTCGAGGCGCACGGAGGCCACGAGGTGTCTACAGAGGTGAGCCAGCGAGAGGCGGGATGGATCGGTAAAGCAGAAAAGCAGAGTACAAAGGGCTTGCCGGGGCTTCCCAGATTGCTGTTCTATGGGCTGAGCCCTGGAGTGGCTATGCAGCGGTCCATGCGCACAGGTGCGGTGCAAAGCGCGGGAAATGTGCGGCGCGCTGCGCGCGAAGCTGCAGGTGTTGCGACTTCCGCTCAAAGTTATCGGTTAGATAGCATCATCGCGCTTGGTGCGGGCTTGAGCAGTGACGTTTAACCGAAGTCGGCACCGCAAACATCTTCAAAGCACCTGGGCGCAAACGTGACGGAACTACCTCGCTCTTCGCCGTAAGGTGGAAGGCAATTCTTGTAATAGGTTATCTGCGTCGCCTCTCGGGCTATGGGTGTGAGGTGGTGCCACCGCAAAGCGGGAGATGTTGATTTAGCGCCAGGTCGATTAGCTTCCCCGCTCTAGACGACGCCGTGTAGAAGTAAGCATACCATAGCTTGTGACATCGCGGGCCGGGCGTAAAGCGCAAGGTCGTGCGTGCTCCATAACACCCACAGACTCCTCACGGCGGGCTCAGCCCAAAAGCAGAGAACCGCCCACATGACACAGTCTCACCATTCCTGTGCCTGGCTGCCCGCTTGCTCTGACCCCTCAGGGCGACGCCTTCCTCGCGTCCTTCCACACCCCCTGGGCCGCGCTCTCCTTTAGCCTGGACCTGCAAGTGCGATGGGGGCGCGGCGGGCCGGAGGAGAGAGAAGGCACGCTGCGAGGTTCCCGGCCGTCACTTGGCCTGTGGTGACGAGTCACCTGCCCTGCCTGCCCTCCCTGCTCGCCCCCGCGCGCAGGCCCGGCTGCTGGACGCGGACTGGCCCCCGCTGCTGCTGGCCACATGCGACGGAGCCGAGGCGTGGGCGGAGCCCAACGCGGCGGTGGGTGTGACGGACCGGTGGACTGATCCTTGGCATGTGGCCCTGTGCTGCAACCCCAGCACACATCGCGCATGCGCCATGCTTAATTTCGGCCGCTGACCGTACCTGCCACAGGTGGTGGATGCCATGTCCGTTGTCGCCCACTCGCTTCACCCCGGGCCACACATCGCCTCGGGCCAGGGCCAGGGCCAGGGCCGGGGCGCTACCAAGGCCAGCTGGGGCGCCCTCCCGTCGCCCCCCGCGCCGCCGGCCGCCCACCCCAAGGCCAGCCTGGTCCCGTCCAGCTTCATCCCCCGACTACACCTCCGCTCCGGCAGCGCCCAGGCTGGGGCGACTGAGGACGCGTCCCCGTTTCCACAAGTCTTCCACCGTAGCGCCAGGTCCCTGCTCCTCCACGGTCAGTCCCAAAAGTCCATCACGGGAGCTCAGTACGGGTGCTACGCGTCCGGGGGCCAGCCCTGCTTCGTGGGCAGGGTGACGCCGAAGCAGTCAGCGCCGTTCAGCAGCACCCTCACCAGCCCGGCTGGCGGCACCGCAACAGCTGCGGCCTTCGCCGTCGGCCTCGGCGCTGCCTCGCCCGCGGGGCCGAGCGCCGGGGCGGAAGCGATGGGGAGCGGGCGGCGGTCGTCGACGGACGCGGCTGGGGCCGAGGGGCCCGAGGGACCGGCGCCTCAGGTCTCCCTGGTCTTGGCCCAACTCGCGTCCTCGCCCGCCGGCCTCGCGCACCATACCGTGGGCCGTGGTGGCAGCGGCGCCGCGGTGGGCAGCAGCGCGGGCGGGAACGAGAGCGCCAGCAAGCTGCCGGCCGGCCTGGGCGCGGGCGGTGCACCGGAGCACGTCCGCACGGCGCTTTGGGACTGTGTTGAGGGGGTCTCGGTGTCGCTTCCGCTCCGCTCGTCGCCACCGGCCGCAAGGCGAAAGGCGCAGCAGAGTTGTGACGGCTTTGCCTCCAGCGCCCCAGCGGCCGGCGTGGGGCCAGTGGCGCCGAGCAGGGGACCGCCGGTGCAGAGGCTCGGGTCAGAGCTGCAGGGCATGTGCCGGCCGCTGCCCGTTCGAACCGACCCAGTCAGTCGCTTCGAGGAGGAGCACTCGTCTCTCACAGAGACGTGCCTCTTTACCGAAGAGCTCGAGCGAGGGTTCGACCGCGCCACGGGGCCCAGCACGGGCCCAACCGGGCCCAGCACGGGCCCAGCCACCGGCCCCACAACCGCCAGCCGCACGGCTGCGCCCGCGAACGGCGGCCCCGCGACGGGGTTGAGTGCCACGTTGACCAGTGGCCGCATCTCGTGCGCCTCAGACAGCTACCAGCGGGGCTACTCGTCACAGCGGGACAGCGCGTACGCCCCGGAAGCAACAGCCCCCAGCACGAGTGCGGAGCGGACTGTCACAACGCCAGCGAGGGGGTCGGTGAACGCCCCCACTCCAGGAGGTCGAGCCCTCGCGGACACGACCATTCCGCGGTCGCCCTCCCTGGCCAAGTCCCTGGGTCAAGCCCCCAAGGGGTTAAGTCAAGCGGCAGCGCACTCTGTACGCGCGGGCTCGGAGGCCGCCCGTGCCCTGCCACGTCCCAGCAGCGACCGGCCCTCACAGGCCGCAGAGCTGGCCTCTATAGACAGCCCCGACCCGCTACCAGCGGTGCTGCAGCGCAGCCGAAGTGCCGATGCGAGCGGCCTGCTGGCGTCCCCTTCCGCTCGCGCTCTGACGGTTTTCGACTTCCACGCCGCGACGGCGAGGGCACACGCACAGGTGAGCTTAAAAGGATGCGTTGGATTGGCTGGTGTGGGCGCTGAGCCTCATGCGGGATGCCTCCCTAGCGTTGGAAGGCTGCCTGGACCCTACCGAGGCCGAGCCTTGGCTGTGCATGGGTGCAACGGCAGGGTTTCAGCGCATGTTCTATCGCCCCGCATGCCACAGGACGGAGAGGAGACGTCCCGTTTGACCGGCAGTGGCTTCTTCACTTCGCGCGGAAGCTCAAACCCCGTGCGGTCTGCGATAAGGAGCAGTGCCCACAGCATCTCCGGAATGGGGGAGGAGCCCCAGCGCAGCGCCCTGGAAGAAGTCCTGAACCGGCTTCTGGCCGCCGCTAGCACGGGCCGTGTGCATGCCGGAAACCTGGGAGCGGCTCTGCAGAGGCTGTGGGAGCCAACGGAGGCTCCGATGGACAAGTACCGGAGGGAGCCTTACCTGTGCAACACCGCGCTCCTGCTGTCGGGTGACACCGCGGCTATCCGGCCGCTGCTGGCGCTTCGAGGCTTGCGCGTTCGCATCGGGGTGAGCTCTGACAAAGCTCGTTGCTGGGTATGGGGCCGCGCGTAGTCCGACGTCCCGACAGTCTTCCTTACGTACGTTCCCTGCCGCTCCTACCTGTCGCTCCCTGCCCCAGGTCCACTCGGGAGTGCCCCAAGATGAGGTGGTGGAGACGGTCCGCGACACACGCTACGAGTACCGGGGCGCGTGCCTGGCCCGAACCAAGGCGACCTGCGACCTGGCGGCGGTGAGCAGAAAGGCAGGGAGCGCCAGGTGCCTTAGTTAGGCCGGGTGTCTCAGCGCCTTGAGCCATGAGCCTTGAACCCCAGCGCTTTCCCCGTCCTCTCTCCCTTCAGGGTGGCGCTGTGCTCCTGACCGAGACCACCCAGGCGGCTTGCAACGCCTACAAGACGAAGATGCGGCAGGTGAAGAAACCGCTGGCTTGGTTAGCCGAAAGGGCCCTTAGGTATGAAACGACACAGCGTTCCGGTAGCGGCATCCGCCTCTGTCTCACAACGGTTCCGTCTTCGTCCCGCCCCTGCCCCCTCAGTTCGGCGTGCTGCACGTGGGCCCGCCCCTCAGCCAACATCAAAGCCTGCAACCCCTGTCAACGACACACGCGCTGACCACCAGCGCCACCTTTGACCCAAGCCCGGGCCGCTCAGCCCACCTGCCGCTCGCCTGCTCGCCCAGAGCCCACCCCGCGCACGCACCCTGCTCCTACGCCGTTGAGGTTCCGAGCGGCACCGACCTCTTCTGTGCCATCGACGCGAGGCTGCTCCCGAGCTTGCTCCCTGTGTTCAGGTACGGCCGGGCTCGGAGCCATCCGTAAGGGTCGACTAAGTATGCCAAGTTCAGGGCTGCCCCGTCACAAAACTAATTTGCCCATCACCTCGGTGTCTCGCCAGCACGCCCTCTGCACTGCCCCTCGACATTTGCCGCATGTGCGTTTGACACGCCCGCTGTGCCTCCCCCTGACCCGCCTCCCCTCCGCCAGGCACGGCTACACGCCCGACCCCCGCTCCTCGAGCCTGCTTGCCCCCCTGGGCGACATCGTGGCCGTGTTTATCTACGTGTCCGGCGTCAAGGCGCTGAGGCAGTGGCACGCGGGCGTTCTGGCGGAGGCGGTGGCGCTGCTGCAGCGGGACGTGCAGGCGGCGGCGGCCGAGGCAGGCGGCTACGTGGTGGCTCAGGCGGAGGGCAGCGCTGTGGTGGTGTTTGCGCAGCCCACGACGGCGGTGGCGTGGGCCGTGAACTGCCAGGAGAGGGCCCTGGAGCTGCCTTGGCCCCAGGCACTGCTGGAGCACGAGGCCGGTGAGCAAGAGGGAGGCGGGGCTAAGACTGGGGGTCAGTTTGGGTTCAAGGCAAGTGCAGACTCTTGGGAGGTCTGGGAGGCTGGGCATGCTTGATGACAGGTGCACCACCGCAGCCCCGCTTTTACCCTTGTAACCCCACATGCCTCTCCCCTGCCCTTAGCCGCTGAGGTCCGCCGGGATGGCCGCGTGGTGCTTCGGGGCCTAAGGCTGCGTGTGGGTCTGGAGGGAGGCCCCGCCATTGCACGTGTGGTGCCCCGCACCGGGCGCCTGGACTACACGGGCCGCACCCTCAACCGCGCATCGCGCATCGCCAGCAAGGCCGGCCAGGGAGCGGTGAGCGTGCGGCGCAGTCGAATTGCACTGCCCATCGTACACCGTCATCGCGCATGACCTTTGTTACAAGCAAGCCCCCCGTCTCCCCCCATGTAGGTGCTCACCAGTGCCGCCCTGTGGTCCCGAGTCCGGGTCACGATCTACGGCACTAGTGACGGCGGCGCACCCGCAGTGGTCAGCCCCACCGCCGCCCCCGGCGTTGCGAGGACCTCCCGCGAGGGCGTTCCGCCGGCCCCCTTCCTGCCCGACGTTCGCGAGCTGGTGGGCAGCAGCCAGGGCCACGTGCTGCTCAAGGGCGTCAAGGAGCTGGTGGAGCTGGTGCAGGTGGGGGGGAGGGAGGGGGGGAAGGGAGGGAAGGGAGCGTCAGGGGGCGACAGGGTGTGTGTGTGGGTAGTACAGCAGACCTGCAGGACAGCACTAACAGGAAAGGTGACAAGAAACTAGGGCCGAGGACTTCCCCACCGACACATGTCTTGGCTTCTGCTAGACGGCCGAGGGACTCGCGCGCGCTTGGTTCACTGATTGCAGGTGGAGCGACTGGCCCTGCCTCTGGCCCTGACGGACGCACAGCTGGAGCAGCTGACACCCGAGCGCGGAAGCGCAGGTGACAAGGCCAGTGAACGAGGAGGCCACGGCCCATGAGGGCAAGGGCCAAGTCCCTTCATGCTGCGTGCGGCCGCGGCGCGTGTGGTAAGGCTTTCGAGACGGCACTCGAGGCAGGGGAAAGGCTTAAATTACAAGTTGGTGAGGTCTTGCTCGGTAGGGTGCCCAGTGTCGGGTATCCAGTGCCCCGTGCCGAGTGCCCAGTGCCTGTGGCACGTGTGGCGGCAACTTGCCCAACTTGAAGTCGGGATGTGTAGCGTGTTCTAGAAGCGAGGCTTGCTGGGGATAAGGCCGGGGTAACATACATTACATACATCACCCATGCCGTACCAGTATTCATCTTGCATGGGCATCACAACGGGGCTGTTACGCGAGTTTTAAATTTGGATGCTAAATCTTACTTGGCATGGGATTCATACCATCAGCTGCTAGTGCCCCCGCCAGTGCATCATGGCATTGAGGGCTTATCTAGTGTGATATGGCGCACACCATAGGCAATGTCATGGTGGGCTGCATTGGGACAAGTTTAGCAGCATGCTACAGTGTTGCGCGACCCGGCCTCTACAGAGTTTGCGGCCACTACTCTTGCAAGGTACCACAAGGGCGTACTGGTGTCCGACCGGAGCTGTTCAGTTGAAACTCAGTTGGGTAACAGGCAACTTCTGAGGTGGGCTAGGTGGGCAAGGGGTTGGGGATACAGACTTTTACTGTGGAGACCAACCTGCCATGCAACTCTGCTGAGCATAAACATGCGGGCCTGCGGAAGCGGCATTGCTGGTCGAGGACGTGGTGGGGGCCGTGGGGCACTAAGGAGAGGGTTGGTGGGCGAACTGCAGAAGCAATGGCAGAGCAATGGCATGCAAAATGTTGCAAATGCCCATAGCGGTGTAACTGCTGCAGACAAGAGCCACCCCTGGCCAGTGGATTGCCCTCAGGTCTGGACGCAGGGTATGCTACAGCAAACACACTTCCACGAGGGTCCTGCTCGAGACATGGCAATTACAACGCTTCATGCTCACGAGACGAAGTCGGTCCGTCCCCGAAGGACGCAAACACACCCAACACATACCCAGCAGAGTATACTGAACACAGTCAGTCGTCCAGTCATGTGTCCTTACGCAGTAGTACGCCAACAAGCGCTCACGGACACGGAGCAAAGACAAGCAACATTTCTCAACTTCTTACTAGCCAGGGATGCACTGGGTGACCGTTCGCGCTAGCGAGCATGCCGTGATCGGGAACGAGTCTTTGCCAACCAGCAAAACCCTCATGAGGTAGCGGAGGTGTCAGTGCGCCCGGCGAAGGGCCTGCACATACACTTGAGGGCATTCATGAGCTGCGGGACTTCTGGCAATGGGGCCCGTGTGCTAGCATTAACATCCAGCCATTAGTCATCCACAGCATAACGCCCAAAGGCGTTCTACGGGTCAACAACGCAACCTCCGCCACCCTACCTGCCACCTCCTTCCTCGCGCAGCATAAATAGCACATGCAGACAGCACGCGCGTTTGCCTCGCTTCCTCCACAACCGCGCGCATGATTTGAAGTCTTTGATCAAGTCTTATCTTCCGAGCACATCTCAGACCAGCCAGCAGACTGCCTTGGGGAGCCCCTGCGAGCGTGCACACATGCCTCATCAGTTGCTTGCACGTGTCCCGACACGTGTGCGTGCCGTACCTGCCACATAACAAGCGGTCCAAGCAGTGGCCTCCAATGCCAGGACCAGGGCAATGGCAACTGCAGGGATCCCGCACGCATGCATTCTTGGGTCTCCACCATTTCAAAAGTTGTGATCAATATTGCAGACCTGCACACCATGAAGTACCCTCATCCGCAAACGGGTAAAGCCTCCGCCGTCCTGTCAGGGGACTGAGTAGAAATGCCAGGCCCCAGGACATAGCTAGCCGGGGCCGGCTTACGCATAAACCTTGTTGGCGCCGAGGACGGACATCCGCAAACTGCACGCACATACAGCTCTTGAACCCTACCTCTCAAATGGCCGACATCCAGCGCCAGGCTTGGCCTAATAATCCGTCTCAGTGCCGCAGTCAAAGGCATGACGAGGACACTGCCCGTGCTGCCCCGGCCCACAATTCTGTCTTGCCAGCATCAGACGCGCAGGACATGCGTACACCCAACAGCACAAACATGTCAGGAAGGAGCGCATAGGCTACGCAGCGGACACAACATCAGCAAGTCAGCACGCAAGGACACACACACATGGTCAAATCTGGTTGCCCATAACGCGAGCAGTTGAACAATCCCCGTTGCCTTCGCCAGGGCCTCCTCAGATGTGCCCAGATGATCCAGATGTTGGTGGTGAGATCCAGGACAGCCGTATCACAATTGACCGCACGAGTACGGCGCCTCCATGATCCATCGTCCAACCCCAGGTGTGATCCGAATGAAGACAAGCACTCAAATAGCCCGCAGCGGTCATAAGCCCGCCAATATTGTCAACCCGCTAACTGAAACCAGCGAGGTATCACACTATTACGAATGAGGAGACCCGAGAACCACCATCCGGGACCCTCAGCTGGCCTCCATTCCGCGTGAGCTCCCAGACTAGGGGAAACGAGATCGGACCGGAATTGGCCCCTTCACCCCGTGGTGCGCCTAAAACAAGGCCTCAGGGCTAAAACAAGGCCTCAGGGCTGCATTATCCAGGGACGGGCTGAGTCCGGTAGGAGGCGGCCTCCATGCAGCCCTCAGCTCAGCGCATATCTCCATATGCTGATTGTCTTACGCATGGCTCAGTCACATGCTGTGCGCCTTCGTTCCTCACTGCCACGGCCTCGAATGACGCCTGCCCTCCCGTGTCGTGCATATCTCGCTCCAGCTGACGGCAACTGGCTGATCGAGGGTGCAGAGCTCCTCAAGCGGCGCAGGCACCAAGCGCCCCAAAGAGCCACAGGCTCCCTCGCTGCCTGCTGCCTGCTGGCCCTCACGCCGCCTCTTGCAATGTTTTCACCGTAACGCTTGGTGTTGTAAGGCTCGCGCTAGCGTTACTCTGGAGAAGCGCCGCCCGGCTCTCTCTCGCGCTCCACCTGTCATTAGGCAGTCAGGAAGATGAAGCTAAGAAGGCATATGCAACAGCATGCTTTCCGAGGGTAATACTGGCTCGCCAACCATGTCAATTCCTTATCAAGGGCTACCGAAATGCCCTCCTCCCCTCCTTTTGCCCCCCTTCCCCCCACCTGCACCAGCTCCACCAGCTCCTTGACGCCCTTGAGCAGCACGTGGCCCTGGCTGTTGCCCACCAGCTCGCGCACGTCGGGCAGGAAGGGGGGCGGCGGAACGCCCTCGCGGGAGGTCCTCGCGGCGCCGGGGGCGGCGGTGGGGCTGACCACTGCGGGTGCGCCGCCGTCGCTGGTGCCGTAGATCGCGGCCCGGACTCGGGACCACAGGGCGGCACTGGTGAGCACCTACATGGGGGGGAGACGGGGGGCTTGCTTAGAATAAAGGTCATGTATGCGCGATGACGCGTGTACGATTGGCAGTGCAATTCGACCACGCCGCACGCTCACCGCTCCCTGGCCGGCCTTGCTGGCAATGCGCGATGCACGGTTGAGGGTGCGCCCCGTGTAGTCCAGGCGCCCGGTGCGGGGCACCACACGTGCAATGGCGGGGCCTCCCTCCAGACCCACACGCAGCCTTAGGCCCCGAAGCACCACGCGGCCATCCCGGCGGGCCTCAGCGCCTGACGGAGAGGGGAGAGGCATGTGGGGTTACAAGGGTAAAAGCGGGGCTCCGGTGGTCAGCAAGGCATGCCCAGCCTCCCAGCCCTCCAACCACGAACTCCTCTCAGCCCCGTGGCCTCCCTCTTGCTCACCGGCCTCGTGCTCCAGCAGTGCCTGGGGCCAGGGCAGCTGCAGGGCCCTCTCCTGGCAGCCCACGGCCCACGCCACCGCCGTCGTGGGCTGCGCGAACACCACCACAGCGCTGCCCTCCGCCTGAGCCACCACGTAGCCGCCCGCCTCGGCCGCCGCCGCCTGAACGTCCCGCTGCAGCAGCGCCACCGCCTCCGCCAGCACGCCCGCGTGCCACTGCCTCAGCGCCTTGACGCCGGACACGTAGATAAACACGGCCACGATGTCGCCCAGGGGGGCAAGCAGGCTCGAGGAGCAGGGGTCGGGCGTGTAGCCGTGCCTGGCGGAGGGGAGGCGGGTCAGGGAGAGGCACAGTGGGTTTGTCAACACACATGCGGCAAACGTCGAGGGGCAGTGCAGAGGGCGTCATGGCGAGACACCGAGGTGATGGGCAAAACAATTTGGCAGCCCCTCATAGATGGTCTTGCCCTGACCTGAAGAACGCCGGAAGGCCGCATCTGGGCATCAGGCGAACGTCCAGGGCGCAGAAGAGGTCGGGGCCCGAGTCGCCTCCCTCAGGCTGGACCCCGGTGGAGGCCACTCGAAGCGCGCTGCTGTGGTGCGAAAGGGAGGCACAAGGGCGACACGGGCACCGGGACGAGGGTTCAGCGCAGCCGCAAACCAGACATCAAGACATCCGGGGATGAGCAGCCGTGCGTCCGTTGCTTACTGGTGAGGCACGACCGGGCGTTCGACAATGCGCTTGGCCAACGTTGCCGCGCGGATCAGGGGCTCCGGCGCAGCCACGGGCGGCTCCAGCGGCAGTCCGACCTGGATTAAGCTGAACTGTGGACCATAGCCGGGGGCAAGACGTGTCACGGTGTCAGTAATGACTAATGAGCTATGTAGCCACATCAGGACGGGGTACCGGGGTAGTCTTTGGGGGCCAGTCGCGTCGATGGTATCTACCTGTCGCATCTTTGTCTTGTAGGCGTTGCAGGCCGCCTGGGTGGTCTCCGTCAGGAGCACAGCGCCGCCCTGAAGGGAGAGAGTACGGGGGAAGCGTTGGGGTTCAAGGCTCAATGTATGCTCAAGGCGCCGCTGAGGCACTCAGCCCAAGGCACCTTGCGCTCCCTGCCTTTCTGCTCACCGCCGCCAGGTCGCAGGTCGCCTTGGTTCGAGCCATGCACGCGCCCCGATACTCGTAGCGCGTGTCGCGGACCGTCTCCACCACCTCATCTTGGGGCACTCCCGAGTGGACCTGGGGCAGGGAGCGACAGGAGCGTTAGGGAGCTCATGGAAGGGAGCAGGCCGGGGCGTCGGGCCACGCGCGTCTTGAAGGCTGGCGCGTGTTGCCATGACTCACCCCGATGCGAACGCGCAGGCCCCTCTGGGCCAGCAGCGGCCGAATAGCCGCTGCGTCGCCCGACAGCAGGAGAGCGGTGTTGCAGAGGTGATGCTCTCGGAGCGACTTGTCCATCGGAGCCTCTGTCGGTGCCCACAGCCTCTGCAGAGCCACTCCAAGGTTTCCGGCATGCACACGGCCCGTGCTGGCGGCGGCCAGGAGCCGGTTAAGCACCTCCTCCAAAGTGCCGCCGTTTGCATCCTCGGCAACGCCTCCGCTTGCACTGCTATGGCCTTGGCCGCTGCGGGTGTCTCGACCCGTCGGCTGGCCCGTATTGCTGCTGGCCCTGAGCGTCAGCGCGCTGTGGTAGCGTACGGCACCGTTGGGGCTCCCGGGGCAAGTTAGGGCAATCACGCCGTTGGGCTCCTGCGGGTACGGCAGCATGTACGGCAGCACGTGAACAACCGCATTTACACACGTCGGCAACCAGCCGTCCGAGCTATTGCTACAAACCCCAGGTGCGCAAACATGTTCGCATACCTGCTCCTGAGTGGCTGGAAGGCAGGAGGGCGGCCGCGACTCGAGTGCTGGGAGCGAGGGCGCCGGGGCCAGCTGCAGGGGCAACAGCTGCCCGCTGCCCTCGTCCGCGCTGTGGCTGCGCGGGATATCCAGCGTGCCCGCGGTCTCCGGCCGGCTGGCCGTGGCCCCGGAGGCCAGGGCGGTGGCGGCGTGGATGATGGGCGCACGGCCATTCCAGCCCACCGCCGTGCTCCTGCTCGGGCGCGGCATGGGCAGGTGCTCGCTGTCGTCGTATCGGTCCGCCAAGCTCATCGCGGTCTCGGGCAGTACACCCAAGCCGGTGCCGGTGCCCGCACGGCTCTCCTCCACCTCTGCAGCGTCCGCGTGGCGCCACAGATAGTCGGTGGCGCCCAGGTTGGAGTCGGGACCGCCGACCGAGGCCGCAGCTGCGGCGAAGAGCGAGAAGGCCGGGATGCCGGACGGGTCGGGCGGGCCGCTGTTTGGGCCCGCTGTGCTGTTTGGGCCCGCGCTGTTTGGGCCCCCGCTCATGGGACTGGGCACCCCGGGTTGGTTGGCGCGGCGCGTTCCCCGGTTGGTGGCAGTGCTTCCACCAGGGGGCGTCGTCGCTGTGGCCATGCCCGCTGCGTTGCTGCTGTCCGTCGACGCGTGAACGGCCGGCGGGTCCGGCGTTGCGTCGCCCGTGCCAGCGCCCGAGGGCACCTGGCCGCTAGCCGGGCGGCCCGGGCCCTGGCTCCGGCCGTCGTTGCTGCCCGTCGTTAAGGCCTCAGGCGGCGGAGCGCCCCGTCCACTGGCCGGCCCGACCAGGAGCCAAGACGCGCCGGGGCCAGCCCTCGGAGACGCGGGCCGGTGCAGGAAGCGGGGAGAGCCGCCGGTGAAAGACGAGGGCAATCGAGGTGAGCCAGTGCCATCCGGGCCGAGCGCCTTGTGGGCGACGGACTCGGCCGCCGCCCGAGCGCTGACGGCCGTAACGGAGGAGTGGCGCACTGTGGCAGCCGGCGGGAGGGACCCGAGCGGGTTGGAGACGAGGATGGTGACGCCGGTGCCGGCACCGCCCGAGATGGACGTGGGGACCGGCAGGCTGCGGGGGCTAGGGTGCCGGAAGGAAGTAATGGACTGAATCGAGGCGTGTCGGAGCAGCGACCGCGCGCTCTTGCTGAACATAGCGGCAAGGGAGCTGGGCTCCTCGGAGCTGGGCGGCTGGCCCGAGAGGTTGCGGCCCGCCGGCTTGGCGAAGGACGCGTGGAGGCTGCCCGCGTGCCAGTTGGGGCCGCGGCCCGAGGTTACGGTCGACACCCTGCTGAGCCCGCCGCCCGTTCCGGAGCACGTGCTCGCCATGGACTCGAGCACCTGAAGGGGAGGGGATCACAGGGAGAGAAGGGCAGGAGCAGTCGGTACGCATGGTGCAGCTAGCTGGCCAGGGCAGGGGAGGGCAGGGCAGTGCAGGGTAGGGAGCTTAGAGAAACTGGACTGCAAGGATCAAGCGTAGCACCCACCGCCGCGTTGGGCTCTGCCCACGCCTCGGCTCCGTCGCATGTGGCCAGCAGCAGCGGGGGCCAGTCCGCGTTCAGCAGCCGGGCCTGCGCGCGCGGGGCGAGCAGGGAGGGCGGGGAGGGCAGGTGACTCGTCACGACAGGCCAAGAAAGGGGAACTGGGGAAGGTGCCCCTCCTGCCTTCCCTCTCCTCCGCCCCCCCGGGCCCCCCTCGCACCTGCAGGTCCAGACTAAAGGCGAGCGCGGCCCAGGGAGTGTGGAAGGACGCGAGGAAGGCGTCGCCCTGAGGAGGCAAGGAGAGGGGCCAAGCACAGGGTTGGTAAGCTTGTGTGCAATGAGCTATTCTCTGCCTCCCAGCAGCGGCCCTGCGCTGGCTCACCTCTGTGGACACCTCGTGGCCTCCGTGCGCCTCGAGCGCCTTGCGCACCTCCCCGTGGTGCACGGAGAGGCAGGCGTTCATGACCTCTGTGGGCAGCAGCTCCCACAGCAGCGTGGAGTTCTGGATGTCGGTGGCGACCAGCGTCACGTCGGGGCCCCACTTGGGCGGCAGCACGCGCCCGGACAGCAGGCTGCGGCGGCTGCGGTAGCGGTACACCACAGCGCCCACAACCGCAATGATGAGGAGCAGTGCGGCGATGGGTACGGCAATGACAGCGACGACGGCCGAATGGGATAGACCCCAGCCATCCGATTGGGTGGCAGTGTCCGCGGTGCTGTTGTACACGGGGATGGGTGGCGCCTTGTAGTTTAGGGTGCGCCAGTAGATGCCTTGAGTGGTGCGTTGAAAGGGGATGGCTGCGGAAGGGGTACGATAGGCAGCGCTGCGCGTCACAATGTGAGGAGCGCAGCTATACAATCGGAAGCTATGGGACATCGACGGGAGGACTGGCCTGTGAATTCCGCTCTTTATAGCGTGGGAGCCGCCTCACTCTCTACATCAAGCAGAAGAGGTACCCAACGCGCCGTTGTGATCTGCCGTCCTAACCCAGCTAGAGGCGATCTTTACGCACCTCCCATCACGAACACAAACTTGTTGAAAAGGTCCGACAGGAGGGGCGCCGCAGCGCTGGGAGTGAACTCGCCCTCGTGGGTGGTAGCAGCGAACGCCACCTCGTCCAGAGCAATCCTGGAGACAGGCGCACAGAGGCACAGCGTGAGGGACCACGAGACGAGTCAGGGTGGCCAAATGCACGATCGCGAGCAAGGGGCTTTCTTCAGGGGCCATCAGGGGCTTTCTTCAGGGGCCATCAGGGGCTTTCTTCAGGGGCACGTGGGTACTATGCCGCTACGGCATCCATGCGCCTCTGCCCGCTTGCGTCGAACAGAGTCATAGCCCGGTGCGCACCTGTATCCCGTCGTGTGGAGGGTGCGCAGTTCCACCGCCTGGTTGGGGTGTTGATCTCCCGCAGCCAGGAAAGCGGGCAGCTGGGCGGCGTCGTCGGGATGAAACCCAAAGAACGACCAGTCGACAACTAGACTGGCGTTGAGAGTGCCTGCAGGGCGCAATGGCAAAAGGCGGCGGGTTTGCCAACACGTGCAGTCAATGCTGGAAAGAATCACCAGTATGGGCTCTTCGCGGACGCTTACTTGCAAAGTAGGTCTCGTACAGCATGCTGTACATGGTGACAATCTTGTACACTTCACCCATCCAGGCGTACACCACGTTGGACTGCTTGCCCGTAACCTCCATCGGATCGCCCGACAACATAAAGGATGACGGAACGGACGTAAGAGGCGCGCGGTTGGCCCAAGTTCCAGCTGTGGCTCCGGCTTGACCTAGGGCAGGCAGCGGGTGGGCAGGTGGGGCGTCACGGGCCGTCCAGTTGAAGTGGCGTCTCAAGCTCCTTAGCAACGGTCCGAGGGGGAAGCTGACGAACACGCGCAAGGTAGTTTGAAAACCCGGAACACTAGCACATTCATAGAACGGGGACTCACCCAGTAGCGCCGCCGCGAGGCTGCTTGGCTCCAGCGGCTCAGCGAAGGGCGCTGCGCAGGTCGAGCCGCCGACGCACCACTGCAGCCCATCTGGGCCGGAGGTGCTGTCCTGGGGCCCCACGGTGGCGCCTCCTGAGGATCCCTCGGCGGCGGCGATGCTGGCAACCACATCCGCAAAAGTGCGGTCCTTGGAAGGATAGCCCTCGAGAGGCGCTTGGATGTACAGCGGGACTGGCGCCGGCTTAGCAGAGGCGGTAAGGTGTTGCGTTGCGGGCTGCACCCACACCCGCGGGCTCCCGGGCGCGAGGGCCATGCCCAGCCTCCCCGCCAGCTTCGGTGCTTGCCAGGTATTGATGAAGGGAAGCGTGTGGGCCCAATCGAGGGTAAAGAGGCATTTGCCGCTGGCGAAGTGAGGGTTGATGAGTGGGCAGTCCTCAGGTGTGATGCGAAAGCCATATCCGCTGCCGACCTCATGCAAGATGGGGGCGGCGGTTCGCGGTGGCCACGACGACCCCTCCAGCCGCCTCCACATGTCGAGCGCTGCCCGCATGGCTGGGTTGTGCACGAGGGGCCGCATGGTGGCTCGGTCGAACCACACGCCCTGCTGCTGGCCCGCCGTCTGAGCCATGGACGCGTACACAGCGCTCAGCAGGCCCCAGACCTTGCAGGCTGTGGGCGGGGTTAGGGCAGAGGGGGCGGGGAGGTCCGGTCGATGAAACGAGAGTCGGACAACTGCGGCGGCCTGGACGCCGCCTCACCCGCCAAAGCTCGTCCCCCAACCCCACCTCGGTGCGTGTCCAGGCACAGCCCGTGGTCCGCCTGGCCGTCTCCGTCCAGGTCCCGCCCCTCCACGGCCGCCGCCAGTGCCAGGAGCTCCTCCCACGTGGCAGGGGCCTGGGCCGCAGCTGCCTCCCCGCCCCCCCCGCCCCCCGAGCTCGCAGGCAGCCCCGCGGCCGCCCTGGCTGCCTCCACGGCCGCAGGGAGCCAGTCGCGCCTGCAACAAGGAAGGGTGTTGCTTGGCCATGCGAGTAGGAAAGATGAAAGCTGGGGTCCCCAATGCCATGCACTTCCCTCAACCTTCGCCCTGTACCCAACCGGTCCCTCCTCAGCCTGCTTCATTCATTCCTGCCCTCCGCAATCGCTCCCGCTCCTTGCTACCTGTAGAACAGTGACATCCAGGTTTTCGGTCGCTGCAGATAGGAGTAGGCGTCTCCAGCGTCGATCGGCATTGAGTACGGGGCTTGCGCTTCGATCACCCCCAGAGAGGATGAGTTGCCAGCGGACCACATCCACAAATCCCTGGGGGTGGAAGGGTACGCAGCCCATACCGATAGGCAACAGGTGCAGGAGGACTAGAGGTAGGAGCAGGGACTGCGGCCAACGAAGTAACAGACGCAGCAGAGGGCGCAAAGCCCGCAGCCGGGTCTGTAGTACGTAACCGCAGGGGCCCCTGGCGACCTGCGACCATTCCCCCAGATCGCCCCCCAGGCCCCAGCTCACAGGTAGTAGGTACTGTACAGATCCACCGAGACCGCCCGTCCTTGGAAGTTGTCGTACTTGGGTGGACTGCGGCAACGGCGAGAGGGGCCAGTTGGGGTGATGCGCCGGATGATGAGTGTCGCGCAGCGCTTCAGCGTGGAGCCGCGTTTATACGTGCCCCTCCCTCCCTGCCTCTGCCACGGGCTCTTACAATACGGTAAGCCAGTTGACGTCGAACTGTCTCTCAGGAAGCGTGGCTTGGATCTCCATGTAAATGGCGAAGGGGTAGTCAAGTCCAGCGGGGCCCGTAGTATTGCCAGCGGGCCTGCGGGCAACGCAAGGGAGGTTTGCTCTTCTGTTGGATGCGCCCGTGCAACCAGACCGGAGAGTCCACGTAACGTCCCGCAACTCACGCAATGGCCAGATCGCCCGTCGCTGCCGGCTGCGCGGCACTGGTCCGCAGTCGCTGCAGGGCTACTAGGGACTCAGCTGCGTGGAGGACAAGCGGCAGCGCCGAAATAAGCTCCGCCTTGATGACGACCTGTTACAAGCAGGGTTGTGGGGAGGATGTTTGTGAGGAGGAGGGGCGGCCAAACTTCACACTGGCGGCCCGTTGGCAAGCCCAGGGCCCTGCCGGCGGGTAGCTAGCGCGCAGGCGGGGCCTTCACGGGTGACTCAAGCCCCATCGTTCTATGCGGATACGATCACACGCCTAGCCACCATGTGTCAGCATAAGGTATCCCCAGGTCAAGCCTGTGCATGCGTGGGCAGGGTGGAGCTGCCTGACGTAGATGGTGTCCTGCACGTGGGCACCCGACCATGGCCTGGCCGCCCCCCGTTCAGGCTGACCAGACATGCCCAGCATTTTGTACGTGGCGGGTGATGGGTGCCTGTGTGCTAGGCAGTGTATTGGATCATGGGCTGTCCGCGCGTCAGTAGGTGCCGCTCCAGGAGTTCCAGGCCGAGCCCGGGCGCGGTGGCTCCTGGCGGTACCGTGCTGCTGCTGCTGCCAGGCAGTCTCACTCAAGTGTGCTGGGCGCCGTGCCATAGCGTCAAGGCGCCAGCACTGCTGGGTTCGCACAGCACCAGCCTGCGCACCTTGACTTCGTCGCCGCACATTCCTGCTGCCTGCAGGGGAGCAGGCGGGGGTTCGTGCGGTTGTGTACATCTTGCCAATCTCTATCCGTCGATCCCCAGACTGTGTCTGAACCTGAGCCTGAGCAGGGTTACAAGCCCACCAAGTACTTACCAGATCTGAGACCGCAGCCTCGAGTTCATCTAGCTGGGCGAGGAACTGAGCAGCTGCTGGGAGGCTTTCCACGCTGAGGCAGTGCGCGGGGCAGGAGTAACGTGAGAAGGGCCGTGCCCGTCGAAACCGCTTCGAAACCCGGCCCCCAGGAAATTGGACTGTGGACAGGGGCCTGAATGGTGAGACTACCCCCGCATACCTTCGTCGCACGTTCGCCAGCGCTGTCTGGACGCTTGCCGGCGGGTCGCCGATAAGGAGGCGATGCGAAGGACTCGCGACCAGCCCAGTTGGGCCAACCGTGCGGGCTGTAATGCCCTTCGTAGCTTCAATGTATGCTACATCCTGTCCTCGTGGTGAGTGCAGCTCCCCAGGCGCTGCGCTGGCGGCAGCGATGAGCACGAGCGCCCAGACCAAACGTGCCCCCCGCAACAGTCGCCGTGTCATGCTGTGCTAATGTATCATGCGTAGGTGTTAGCAAGGGTGTGTCGTTAAGGAGCTCTGAGCTGGCCCCACCAAAGCGCCTAACATAAGGTACGTCTTCACGTTAAGCGCATGGCGTAGATGACTTCACAGGCTAAGGAAAGCAGTGATGGAAAATGCACTGCGGCAGGGGCTCCGTGCGGAAGAGGTAGATGTCCAGACAGCCCGTGAGCCGCTCAACCGACGTATTGTACCCGCATTCCGCAGCTCTATCTCAAGCCTATGCACACGCTTGAGCACGTCGCGCACAACATTCTGTTGGAAACGCGGCTTACTTGTCGTGCAATTCCAGAGATGGTGCGGGAGCTCCGCAAAGTGTGCGATGAGATGTATCAAAGTACGCACTTGATGCCTTGATTTTGCCGAGGTCTCAAGACGTTTTATGAGTCAGCTGCACGGAGGGCGGGCATGGTGCCGAGAACGTCTGGCTCGGCCGGCCTCGAAGTTCTCGTCAAGGTGGACATTGATCTGCATAGGGGCTGACCTGTTTAAGATGGATGCGGAGCAGGGGTACCCCTGCTGTGACATGCCAGGACCCTGCTTCAATGGCAGAGCTGGCATCATCTGCGCGGGCATTCGCTGGCGGAGGAGGGGCTTGCTGCAAGGCCGCTGGCGATTGCAACTACGAAGGTTGGGTGGCCTTGACGGTCTTCACTCGTCTTCATGTTGCTGCTCCCCGCCCGCCCCCCCCCGCTAGCCCTTCGTCTGTACCTCGCGCAGTACTTGCTTTGCTTAGGCTTTTTGCATCGGCCTACGAAATGCGATGCCACGACTCCGCGGCACTACGCCCCGTTGACTATAATAACCCCTTAGCCCGGGTCTATCCGCAGGATCCATCCGTACAAGAGCTGCTGTGGCACATCCGCATCCAGGGGACTCTCCTGTGCGTATCTGCTGACAGTCACTGAGAAGACGGCAACCCTGCAAGGTTGCTGGCAATGCTAGGCGCGCGTCTATGCACGGAGCTTGTCCCCGACTCGTGCCAGCCCCCACCACCCGCTGCACAATGGGTGGAAGTGGGGACTGTGGCACGGCTTGAGTGCTTATGCAGCCCGCAGGGGCTGTGGTCTGCAGCCCGGCGACGCGGCCTTCAGCCCTTCACGCTCCTGCTCAAGGCCTTAGACCGCACCGCGCACCTGGCGGGGCGCCAGCGCTTCTGGCGGGCACCTCCTGCCGCTACGGGCGGCGGCGGCGGCCGGCGCCCTGCGGCCACAGCTCCTCGGGCCGCTGGCGGCTCAGGGACCCCCCCTGATCCTACTGCCGCTGCTTCCGTTGGTGGCCGCTGATGGCGGTGAGGGGATGCCCGCACGCGGTCGGGTGCGGCCTGAGCGGTCTGCAGCCAGACCCCGCTGCCGTACGGGGACTCCGGCCCCCACCGGCGCAGTTGCGGAGGTGGCGGTGACCCCTGCTGCAGGGCCCCTGGCCCCGCCTGCCCCCGCCCCCCCCACGTCCTCTCATTCACGCACCGCACCCACCCTCGCGGAGGGACCTGAGATGAGGCGGGCCCCCACGTTCCATGAGGCGACGAGATGGCTGGGCCTCGTACACTGGTGCTGCCATATGCATGTTCTTTAGCTTCAGGGACGTGAACAGAGCGAGGAGGTTGTTGTCTCCCGCAGCGTGCACCTCGCCGGGACCGAGTAGGACAAGGAGCACCAAGCCACCATATGGCGTGTGCCCGGAAGGTGAGGTCACCTGCGGAGACCAGTCCCGCTGCTCCCGGACCCCGCAGTCCTCGGTGTTTACAATGAAGGACCCCCCTGGGGTCACAGCGCTGAACGCTGGGGCCAAGCGACCCACCTCACGGGCTTGCCCCCTGCAAGCCAGAACGCAAGTCCCTGTCATAACTTGCACTGACCACACTCAGGTCCCACCTTAGTCCTTGGCACGCAATGACCATGCTCAGCGTGTATCGATGGCCCCTCCTCGGCCGCGCCTCCTACCAGTAACCGTTCACCGTTCATCATGTGCTCACACTGTTGGCCGTACACCTCTCGATCCTGGCTCTCCCGACCCCACATTCACTCCCACTCTGCGGCTCTCTCCCGTTTGTTATGCGCCGCAGAGGACTATGTCCCCTTTCCGCAAGGTGCACATCCCATCAAACGCCACGTGTAGCTCACCCGGTCCCCGCCCCTGCCCTGCGGCTCCCTCCCGTTTGTTATTCGCCGCCGGTCGAACCCCCCCCCCCCCCCTGCGGCTCCCTCCCGTTTGTTATGCGCCGCAGGGTGTGCCCCGCCTCCATCAAGGGGCGTCCGGGCCTGCATACTGCACTGATCCGTCCGCCCTGGCCGCTAGGAAAGGGTGGTCGGTTGGGACCTCATCCCAGCCCCTGTGCGTGAGCCCAACCTCCGCAAAACACTGCAAACGGCCCTCAAACTCGCCTCGTGCTACTGCTAAAGCCTGTGCCATCATCAAGGAGTGGTCCTGAGCGTCCCTGTGCGCATACTTGTACCTTCTGGCCCGGTCCATCGCGCATATCGCGGCCAGACACACCACGTCCCACACTCGCGCATGAATCCCGGTGCCCTCTGGGGGCACAGCAAGCCACACCTCGTGTCGTTTCACCGCCCTGCCAATACCATGACTGAGGCGCATACGAACAGCCACAGCGGCTGGACAATACCAGAAATGGTGGAGCCGATCGCCTTGCTCCATGGCCCGCCCACACGGACACCTCGCCACGTTCTCAGTTCCTAACTGGCTCCGGTGCATGCCAAATCCCGGGAAGCCATCCATCGCCAGCCTCCACAAGGGCTCTTTATTGCCCGGATCCCACTTAATGCCCCACAACCTCGGCCAAACCGCTTTCAGACGTGCCACTGCTTCTGCTGATGCCGTGTCTGTGCCGTACGCCTCCTGAATGTAAAGTGCATGCTTCCGTGCTAGCTTAACCCGAGCCGGTCCCAATTGCAAGTGCGTGGCCAGGCTAACTGTCATCTTTGCCAAGCTCACGTCCTCCCAGCCTATGCCCCTGGCAATGTTCGCCCAAGCCTCTTCTTCCCCTGGGGCGGCCGCCTGATCGTCCACCCCCAGTGCTGCTTCGGCCCACCCGGCCGGGAGCCGGCTAATAAGCGCGCCCAGGCGCTGTCCCATGTCTAGTCCATTGCGGAGAGCTTGCGGGAGCGCTCCCACCTGCGTGCCCAAAATGCTCTGTACTACCCTTTCGGTATATGACCTGTTGATCTGGGCCCTCGCCCGTGCGAGAGCCCGGCCTATGCTGCCCTCCAGCCCGTGCATCCCTCGGATGCGCTCAAGCTCATCTAGGCAGCGGACTGCCGTGCCTACTGTCCGCAGTCCCGGAACCGCGAACAGATCTGTGAACTCGCCTTCGAGGCCCCAGCTTGGGGCGTTGTTGTCGATGTTCCCCGCGGGCAGGGCTGGGTTGCCCCAAAGCGGTGCATTGTAGACCCAGGCTCCGGCTGGCATGGGAGCAATCACTTGGGCCCGGGGCAGCAGCGCTAGCGCGCCTGCCACGCGCACCAGTGCTGGTGAGGTTGCGCGTTGGACTTTGGCCCCCAAGATGCGGAGACCGATCGACGAGGTCGGGCGCCGCATTGTCAGGAGGCAGAGCGGGTGTGCTGCTGGGTGAGTTGAGCGGAGCAGGGAGACGAGCGGCGCGGTCCACGGCGGGCGGTAGCGGAGGAGGCCGCAGGCGCCCAGAATGCCACGGACTGCCGCACTCGCGTGCCTGGCGCCAGTGTGCTCGACGAGGGGGAGCAGGCCGAAGCCGCCAACTGCCGGGGAGAGGTACATGCAGCTCGTGGGTGCTCCTGCGGGCAGTGCGTTGGGGTTGTCCCTGTATCGAGCAGGCGTCATGTTGCGGTCGGTCAGGGCCGCCACCGTGCCCACTAGGTGCGCTGTCGCCGTACGAGGGGGTAGGCCGTTGTGCTGGCAGTGGTAGAGGAGGGTGCCCAGGCCGTAGGCGGACAGGCATGAGGCAACGCCGAAGGCTGAGAGGCCCATCCTCGCGATCAGAGTCAGGCGGCTGAGGAGCAGGACTTCCTCTTCTCGGACGACGTCTTTTAGACCCCCAGGTTCGGCTCCATGGGGCGTGGGGACACCTAGGCTTCCGCGGGCTTTAGTCGCGCCAACTCGGGCGATGGCGGACCTCCTCCAGAGGTCTGCACACGGAAGGTAAGCCCAGGTAAGCCCAAGGTAAGCTGGGCTACGGTGTTGCTATCCGAACGGGCTAGGGGCGTGCTTTCGGGCTCTGTTGCGCGCTGGCACCCTAACACAAACTCGCCCTCCCTCCCTTTCCTATAACTTCGTGTGCCTGTCCACCCGCGAGATTCCATGCCCCTTTGCCCTCGCGGGCCCTCCCTCTCCACAGGCGCCGGCGAACACTCGGTAAGCTCCCCACAGGTCTGCGAAGTCTGCGTAACACGCCCTACGCCACAACCAAGCGCTTCGCTTCGTTGATGTCTTCTAACCCCGCAGGACACCCCGCAGGCCCTTCTCGCCGGCATGTTGGAGCATGGTCGATAAGTTTCCCTGTTCTCAGTTGCAAGCGATAGGGATAAAGGAACTGAAGCTTGTGGCATCGCGGGCTAGGCGTGAATCGCAGGTCGCCGACACGGGGTAATCTCGGGCGGCGAAGCCGCCCGAAGAGCCTGACGGCGGCGGCTCAGTCCAAAAACTTCTTGAGGCCTCTAGTACCATATGGATGCGCGCAACAGCGCGCCTATACCTCCTGTCGTCGGGCAGGGCCGTGTGCAGCCTTGAAGCTTATGTGAGTTGTTCTTGAAAGTCAAGCCGTGTACGCAAGGCTCGGCGACCGCTGTGTCCTCGCGGATGGGTGGGCAAGAACCCACTAACTGACTACAGGATGGCGCTGGCCGGCGTTGCCGGTGCCGCGCGAGAGTCCTCCCTCGCTGCAATTGAAAGTCCTACTGACGAGGGGCCGGGGGGCAGGAGGCCTCCTGCGTGGGGGCCTTGAAAGCAGCGGCCAAGGGCAAAGCTGCAGCCTTGATGACAGACTGAACACTGCTCCCAGGGGAAACTTTGCGGGTGACCTGTGGAGTGCTGCAAAGTGCAGCTTCTGCATGCAGGCCGGCCGACGGGTTATCACTGACAACGGGGTGTTGTGCCGCGGCCGAGGGGGTGGGCGGGTAATCGCAGCAGGCACGCTGTCCGCGGACGTCATCTGCCGAGCGTACCACCTCGCCCAGCACCCTTGCAAGAATAAGTTTATACTATCGCACCCGTCAACAGCTCTAAAGTTGCTTTTGACAAGAGAACCGGCCTAGCATCGAATGGCGCGCTGAGCCGCAGCACACGTAGTTTGCTGACGTGCGGCAACCATGCCTTTCCAGCTCGTTGCGGCGAAGCCAAGCTACCAGGTTAGCAACAGGGCACACATGCTGGGAGCAATTCTTGTCTTGCGCGGGCAAGATGACGCTGCGGACCCGAGACCAGCGTACCTGATGGGAGACTAGAGCGAGTGGTGGAGACGGCCTGGTTAGAAGGCGCCTTGACCCTGATTCCACGCGGACGCGGTGCGCTGTTGCTACGGCCAGGCGCGATAGCAGCTGTAAACCAATATACTTCAATTGCTTGAGCTGCTGGGAGCGCACGGGGCTAAAGGAGGGGCCCGGTTAGGCCATCGCTTCTCGTGGGCTGGCGTCAAAGGGCAAGAGCTCTCGCGGTGCTGACTTGAAGTGCCCGGGGGACGCGCGCACGGGGGAGGGGGACGCGAGGGAGGGCAGCGTGGGGGCCAGAAAGCGTTCGGGGAGCTGGGCCCACACTGCTGGGGAAGCTGAGAAGACGCACGCCGGGTTTGACTGTGCCACGGCCCAGCGTGCGCTGCGGCCCCTGGCCGGTAGCCTCTGTGCCCCCAAGCCCGCCGCTCCGTGTGCGGAGCGTTGTCGCAAGCACAACCCGCGCACTGACAATGACCCAGGAGACGCCCTTGCCCATACACGTGAAACCCGAGGGCCTCCCCTGAACATACACCACAGGACCCGGACTTCAAGCCCAGCGATGAGAGCATTGGGCAGGTGGAGTTCAAAGGGGTCGTCTACGAGGGCCGCGATGTGGCTCGCGTGGTCGACTGGTGAGCAGGGGTTAGGCGGTCTTGCCACCGTGTCGCTCTGGGTTGATGAGCGAAGGCCGCGCATAGGGCCTCGCCCTCCTATGGGAACGGAGGAATGGGCGAAATTGCAGCGGCGTGATGCCCGGAGGACAGAGCAACGAGGTCAGGGCAACGAGGCTCAAGGTCTGGGTGAGCCAATCCTGTGGCATCGTCCCCCGAGTCGGCCTGACAAGACGCCCTCCTCCTCCTTTGTCCCCTCTGCCCAGGCGGCGACTAAAGGACCTGCCCGTTTTCCAGCGGGCCACGGAGGGCAAGAGCATTGTTCGCCTTTTCGATGGTGCGGAAGGGCCGGAGGCCGGGGACTTGGCTGGGAACCGGGGCAGCCCGCTGCCCGGGGCGTGCAGGGTGCGGGGCGCTGGGGCTGGCCCCGGGAGCTGCCGAAGTGCTGCCGCTTAGTCATCACCAACCACACGTTGGCCCGTGCGATGGGCCCCCGTGGGGCCGAGCTTCCGCGCTTGCTCGGGCGCCTGCACCCGGGGCTCCTCCCCATCCCACTCGCCCAAGGCCCTCAGCCGTAAGCAGCCGACCCACATGGCCGAAAGCCAGCCACGCGCAGCACGCACCGCAGCCTCACATGCACACCAGCATGAACCTCCCTTGCGTGCACACATGCCCACCGTCCGCCCCCTTCGCCCCCGACCCAGATGGCGTTCGCGCCTCGGACATCAACCAGGGCTCCGTGGGCAACTGCTGGCTTCTGTCGTCCCTGGCCTGCCTGGCCACGCGGCCGGGGGCGGTGGAGAAGGTGGGGTGCGGGCAGGGGCCACGCTGAGCAGGGGATTGCTGGGGTTCGCGGGGGAGGGGCCGGCCCGGGCGAGGGGCCGGACGCATTGACCATGCCTTGAGAGACTGGGACGGCGGCCGGGGGCGGGGGTTAGGTGCTGGGGCAGGAGTGCCCTGCTGTGCCCGAGGGCACGGCCCTGATGCTTAGGCCACATGCGGCATGTGGCATATGGCATGCCCTACTTCCCTAACGCAGCTGTTCCTGACGCCCGAGTACAACGATGACGGCAAGTACCAGCTGCGGCTGTGGGACAAGTCCAACCGCCAGTACAAGCAGGTCACCGTGGACGACAAGTGAGGGCGTGGCGGCTGGGAATGGGGTTGAGGGTATAGGGAGGGTCGAGGGCCGGAGCGGCTAGGGGGCTGCTGCGTGTGGCTTGGTGCTGACAGGGGAGGCGGCTGCTCGGAGAGGGGGAGGGGCAGAGGGGCTGGGTGGGTCGATTTTGCTAGGCTTGGTTTGGCTCCTCCTTTGTGCCGCCTCGCATGAGCTTGCGGAGCTTGGCTTGGCTCGGATGAAAGACGTGAAGCTGGGACGTGTCAGGCGGTGCCTGGGTGAGAGGGTGGGCCTTGTCCCACGTGCCGCCTCACATGCGCTAAGACGCGTGCCGCCCCTGTCCCTGCCTGCCCGTTCTTCCCCCTCTCCCAGCATTCCCGTGTGGCGCCAGGGCGGCTCGCCTTGCTTTGCGCGGCCCAGCGGCAACGAGGCCTGGGTGCTCCTACTGGTGGGGGCGGGGAGGGAGCGGGGAGGCCGGGGAGCGATGGGGGAGTGGGGAGGCCGGCGGCGAGGGGGAAGCAGGGTGGGGTGGGGATCCTTAAGGGCCGGGGGCCATCCCGGACGGCTGGGCTGGATTGCTCCCCCCCGGCTGATGCCGGTGGTGGTGGTGACCGTCCTCGCGTCCCACCCCCTCTCCACCCCGCTCTCCACTCCTGGCGAGGGTGCGCGCTGCCTCCCACCTTCAAGCAAACCCTCCACCTCCCCTCCACCCCCTATCTCCCCCTACCGCCCCCCCTCCCCAACAGGAGAAGGCCATGGCCAAGTACCTGGGCTCCTACCACATGCTGGCGGGGGGCATGGCCTCCTGGGCGCTGGAGACCCTGACCGGCCACTACACCTGCGTCTTCCTTCTGGAGCGGCGGGTGGGCGGGGGCAGGGGTGCGGGAGGTGATCTGACACCGCAGATCTGACACCGCACACTGGGTCTCCCGGCCTCGCTCTGGGGCTGGACAAGGCCTCTTGTGCGCCTCTTTCGCCCGGCCACGATGCCCCTTCCCCTGCCTCCAACCCGCACCCCCCTGAACCCCCCTGCCCACCCGCCCCTCTTCCCAGTTCGGTCCCAACAGCAACGCCGGCCCCGACCCCTCCTCCTGGCGCTGGCTGCGCGCCGAGCTGGCCACCAAGGCCGCCGACCGCGTGGTGGCCTTCGGGGCCAAGCCCTCGCCGCTCACGCGCGCCAACATGTACGTGCTGGACCAGGACGACCCGGCGCGCTTCTACTCCCACGAGGAGGTCTTCATGGTGCGGAGGGCTGGGGGGCATCGTGGGGATGTAGGGGATTAGGGTGGGGGTAGGGGAGGCGGGGCGTGGACGTAGCTTCCGGAGCTTCTGTGTTCAGACAGGGGCGCGGGAGCCGGTGCGGGTGGCTGGTGCCCGGCGCTGTGGCGGGTCCAGCTCGTGCCAGGTTCTTATCCCACGAGGATGGCGACGGAGGGCTTCATGTTGGGGAGCTTGGGGCAAGCATGGGTGTAGGAGGACTTGATCGGGGGAATCGTGGCGGTGCCAGTCTGTCCCTCTTCCTCTTGATCTCGTCCTCCCCGGCTCCCCTTCCCACCTCTTTCCCTTCCACCATGTTGCCCTTCCACCACTTCCCTGCCCTCCCCTCCCCCCCTCAGGCCATTGTGTACCATCTGGCCATTGGCAACCTGGTGGCAGCAGCCACTGTGGGCACTGATGACGACGAGGACGTAAGGGGGACGGGGGCTTCGGGGCTAAACAGGCTGTAACAGTGCATGCTGTTTCCGGTGTCACAGGACGAAGGGGCAGGAGGAAGGGGGTTGGAGGGAGGTGTCAGGAGGCGGGGCCTAGAGGGGTGGGGCAGGCGGCAGGGCTGCGCGAGGGCCCACCATGTACCAATCACTGGAGGCCAGCTTTCAATTACGTGGCTGGCACACAACGGACCGATCTGGCCACGAACCTCTAGCTCGCCTGCCCCCGGCCCCAACTCCCTCGTCCCACCCTGCCCTTCCCCCCCCGCCAGGTGAACGGCGTGGTCCGCGCCCACGCCTACACCGTCATGCAGGCGACGCCCGTCAACAGCAACGGCCGGGGGCAGGTGCTGCTGCTGCAGGTGCGGCGGGCGAACCTCCGGGCGAGCAGGGAGGGGTTGCGTGGATGGTGGCGTAAGGGGCGCAAGCGAGACGCGGGGCAGTGGGGCCGTAAGGGCGCTCGGCCCATGACCCCGGGTGCGTGTAACCCCGACCCTCCCTCGCCAGTACCGAGCCTGTGCCCCTCCTCACACCCCTAGGTCCGCAACCCGCACGGCGCGGGCGGTCTGGAGTGGAACGGCGACTGGAGCGACCGCTCCACGCTGTGGGCCAAGCATCCGGAGGTGGGCCGGGGGAGCCGTGGCGCAGGGAAGGGCATGGGCAGGGCAAGGGAGCGGGCACCTGGTAGCGCGACGGCACAGAGCACTGGGTGCCGAGAGGACACTGGGTCCGCGGGGGTCCCGGGCCTGGAGGCAGGGCTGGACGACCACAACCCAACCCCCACTCCCCCCCAGGTGGCTGCGGCCGTGGCCTACACCCCCCCCGCCTCCGTGGTGGGCGGCGGCCCCTCCACGGACGGCTACTTCTGGATGGAGTTCAAGGACTTCATCCAGCACTTCAAGGAGGTCACCTTCTGCTGCGCGTGAGTGCGTCGTTGGGCCGCTGGTTCCCTTGTGTACGGGCATGCGCTATGGGCGTGGCACATGGGGGCCGCTTCTCTGCGGTGGTCCTGTCGTGGTCAGGCCCTTGCTTGCTTCAACACCCTCGCCCTCACTCCCAACCTTGCAGCAACGGATTCGACTATGTGGAGGAGGAGCAAGCGGGCTGGAGCGAGGTGTTCAACGTGAGGGGGAACAGGGTGTTGGTCTGGGGGCGTCTAAGCGCATGGCGAGTTCAGTCCGTGCGCGGCGCACGCACCCTTCTCTGATACCACTCAATACCAACCCCAACCCCACGCCCCCCTTCAGGACGCCTCCTTCCCGCACGACCACCGCTCCCTGGGGGACTACAAGTTCATATACAACGGCAACCCGCTGGTGGGCTCGCAGCTGGACGAGGTGATCAAATGGTGAGCAGAGGCTTGCGCGCGCTCCGCGCCAACGTCCTCCTCGCCTTGCCCCGCCCTGCCCCGCCGGCCCCGCCCTGCCCGTGGCCCTGCCCGCCGATCAGGCCTGACCGCCTCAACACGGTATCCTTTCTCCGCCTACCCCATGCAAGTCCACCACCCCTGCCCCTGCCGACCTCCGTCCCTTCCCCCTCTTGCCACCAACGCCCATCTAGGCTGCGCCTGAAGGAGATTGCGGCGCCGGAGCAGTTCCGCCGCGGCACCCGCGGTCTGCGCCTGTTTGCGGGCGGCGGCACGCACCCGGACGACATCGACGGCTCCAGCAGCGGCCTCATGGTGGCGCTGGCGTGCGTGGCCAACAAGCCGGGCGCCATCGAGGAGGTGGGGGGCTTGTGTGTGTGTGGGAGGGGAGAGGCAGTTGTGGTGGAAGGGAGATGAAGCGCTGGTTTGGACCTGAAGGCTGCGGGCATTGGGCGGGACAAGGCTGGGTTAGAGGACATCAACAAGGCAAGGCTGGGTCCAGGCTCGGGTGGTGTTGAGGGGGAGAGCGGGGTTGGTTCAGGGGGTCAAAGGTTCTGAGGTGGTCTGTGGGTTTGTGTGCGGGGAGTTGCAGATCGGCTAGGTGCAGGGTTCGACCAGGCTAATAAGAGAGCTGTGGAGCCTGGGGCCTCCCTGCATCTGCGGCTCAGCACCTTGGCCCCTTTGCGAACCGTGCCCCTTCCCGGACCGCAGATGTTCCTCTCGGGCAAGGAGTACCGCCCGGACGGAGCGTACCAGGTGCGGTGGTGTGCGGGGAAAAGGGGTGTGCAGGGGCGTCGGCCGTGCACTTCTCCGGCGCCTGCAGACCCGTGGTTGAGCGAAGGGCTGTTTAGCGATCCCTGTGGTGGGCCAGGAGGCTCGAAGGTCGACGCTTGCCTGTGCCTCCTCAGGTGAAGCTGTTTGAGCCCAAGTCCGGGGCGGCGTCCATCAAGCCCTTCGACGACGCGTGAGCGGGGTCTAGTTGGTGGGGCCTAGTGAGGAACGGGCAGGCAGGCGGAGCTTGCCCGAACCGTGCGTGTGACCCGCTGCGTTCGCCTCCACGGCTCGAGGCTGTTTGCATCTATAGAAGACGACCGGGGTGCTGGTACTGCGCCTTCCCTGTTTCGCCCCTGGCGCGCAAGCCCTCTTGGCAAACACTTACCTATCACGCGCTCCCTTCCTTACCCCCCTCTCCCCCAGCATTCCCTGCTTCAACGTCAACCCCATCACCAAGACCAAGATCCTGGGCAACGAGGTGTGGGTGCTGCTGCTGGAGAAGGCCGTGGCGCGCCTGGTGGTGAGAACGGGGTCCTGTCTTGTGGCTGCCGACGCAATCAGGGGTGTCTGGGCCTGGGAATGAATGCGCTCCATCGCGTCTCTCGCTCTCTGTCTAGTACGGTGCGCTGAGGTGCCTCATAATAACCGTATGTTGCAGAACGCCCCTCCCCGCCCCTGGATCACCCCTGTCCGCTGTGCCCCCCCCCCCAGGACTCGTACAGCAAGGTGTCCATGTGGGGGGTGCAGGTGTGCTGGGCGCTGGCCTGCCTCACTGGCGAGTACACGTGCCTCTTCATGTGGGAGGAGGGGCGGAAGGTGAGGCGGCCGCACGGGATGCCAGGGTGCGGGAGTGGAGGCTGAGACAGCCGACCGCAGGGTGGCACTTAACCCCGCCCCACACTTGACCCTCGCCGCACGCGACCCACACGCGACCCACGGTCCACGCCCGCCGCTCCCGCCCCCGGCCCAAAGCTCCCGCTCCCCCTCTCCTTCCCCCTATGCATGCTCCGCTCCTTCACCCTCCGCAGAAGTGGCGGCGGCTGGAGCTGGTGTTCCAGGAGAAGCAGCCCGCATCCTACCGGGCAGAGTACGCCAGCGACGACAAGAGCCTGTTCGACAGCGACGATGTGTTCCGAGTGCGCAGCGGGGGGGGGGGTATTGGTCTGCAGGGGAGGGAGGAGCGGACCACCAGCACGGAGGGCAAGGTGGCGGCCAGTCCTGGTCCCGGAGTACTGCCGGACTTCAGCTCTTCACACGATCTTGCACGCTCCTTTTTCGCCGGTCCGCACATGATTTCGACTCCTCCCTTCCACCCTCCGCCTCAGACGCTCGCCTCCCAGCTGGCCCTGGGCTGCCTCATGGCCGCCGAGACGGACCGCAACGACGTGGCCTCCGAGGCCACCGGCCTGGCCAAGGCGCGCAACTACAGCCTGCTAGACGCACGGTGCGGGCGGCCGGAGCCGGCGGAGCGAGTGGGGGCGTGGGCAGTGCGGACAGATGCGCCGGGCGGTAGCGGGAGGCTGGAACTTGCCGTGCATGCTAAGGCATAGCGGTGTGGTTCGGTACGGAGTGAGATCCTCTTGAGCTTGCCGTACGGTGTCGTACTCCGCAGGCACGTGATGCTGGACGGCACGCCCGTACCCTCCACGTCCACGGGGCTGCCTCCCGCGGGCTCCGTACGCCTCCTCAAGGTGGGGCTTGGGTCGAAGGGGCCCAACGGAAAAACACTATTGCTGCTGTCGTAATCGCCCCTTGCCCTCGCGACCTTGCCCTTGCTTCTGAGTGTTATTCTCGCCTTAACTGCCGGCTGCCCCCGCAACTACCCTCCCCGCATGCAGCTCCGCGACCCGGCAAGACAGGTGAGGCCTCTGCCGCTTCATGCTGCACGCAGGGCGCCATGGCCCGGCACAGACCCTCCAGCTGCGCTTTCGCTGAGCCTCATCCCTGCCTGTGCCTCCTCGACTCCCTCAGAACGAGTGGAAGGGCGAGTGGAGCGACATCTCCGATGCATGGGACCGGAACCCGGCGGTGAGTACGGGTTGTGAACATCGGCAAGACGCAGCTGCCGGGCCGAGGCCCACGAGAGCAACACCTGGGCGGCATGGCAGTGGCCGTCCCAGGGAACAATCGACTCCCCGCCAGCTGCAGCTGCATTGCGCAAAACCCACGGAACAAAGACCGCCCCTCACTGGCCCCGTGCCTGGCACACATGGCACTCCCCCAACTTTCTCCTCCCTTACCTCGCCCGCGCCCGCGCCGCCCAGGTGGCCTCGGCGCTGGAGTACCGGCGGGAAGCTGACGGCGGCGGCGGCGACCGCGGCTGGGGCTCCCCCGACGCCACCAGCTCGGGGCGGCGTGACGGGTCGTTCTGGATGCGGTGGGAGGACGTCATGACGTACTTCCGGCAGATCACCGTGTGCGGGAACAGGTGAGCGTGCAGGAGAGGAAGCACGATCAGGGCAGGGTGGCCGCGGGTAACCCTGATAGAGACATAAGGGCGGGCGGCAGGATCACGCGGTGGCTTTGGGCGGTAGGGTGAGGCGCTTATGGAGGGGTTTCGTGGCTGGCCGAGAGCTGACGTGGCTCCGCCTGGCCTGGCCTTGCCCCATCAACCCCAGCCTGCGCAACAACCCCAAGCCCTGGATGGTGCGGCAAGAAGACGTGGACGCTGCGAGGCGGCGGCTCAAAGAGGCGCGGCGGCAGCAGCAGCTGAGGGCGGAGCAGGTGGGGTGAGGGCGGGCACGTGGGGCACAACCCGGCGGTCAATACAGCGCAGGAGAGAACCCTGCCCGCCTTGCCGCTGACCGCGCTCCTGTGACCGTCGACCGCACCGAGCTAACCGCCAATCCGTACGTCCAACCGCCAACCGCCAACCGCAGGAAGCGCTGGAGGACTCGCTGCACCAGGAGCTGCGGCGGCGGGCGGTGGACCGCAACGCGGGCCCAGGCGGGCCCGTGGCCTCGCACGTGTTCGCCCAGGCAGCCATGCAGGCCTCCGCCAACATGCCCAAGAGGCTAAGGTCAGCCGGGCCCGTAAGACCCGGCGCCGCCGCCAACGCCAACGCTGCCCTGGCCGGAGCCGCAGCAGGCGGCGGCGCCGCTGCCGCCGTCAACGGCTTCTCAGCGCCTGCGGCGGCAGGGCCGGTCGCGCCAGCGCCGGCTGCGCCGCCGCCGGCCCTGGCGCCGCCGCCGGCGGCAGTTGCGGGCACGGCGCCGCCGCCTGCAGGGGATGCGCCGCAGGGGAACGGCGCGGCAGCGGGGGCGGCAGGGGCAGCGGCGGCGGGCGGGGGGGCGGCGGCGGCGGCAGGGGTGGCGGCGAGCAAGCCCCCTGTGGTGGTGGTGGAGTACAAGGGGTGCAAGGCGTGTAGCATTATGTGAACAGATCCGTCCTAGATTAGAGAGGGTGCTGCAAAGCGCTACTCGAGCTACTCGTGGTCACCCTAGGACGTGCGGTTGGATCTTCCTCGGGAGTAACTCTATTCACTTGACGGGCTGGCCGGTAATCCAGAACCATAGGTGACGTAAATTGCATGTGGGGCGTGCGGAGCGAACAGCGTGTCCCAGGTATTATGGTCCCTCCCTGTATGTGATGCGGATTGAACGCTCTGTGAGTGCCCGGGATACGCTTTGGGCCCGTCCCTTACGTGATCTTGCGAGCAGTACATGTCTTTACCTGGAAGAACGCTATGGGGCTTGACGGGCGCTGCGGACGTGACTGAGCTGCGGGGGGGGGGGAGTGCGCTCATGCGCTGGAGCCTTGAGGGGCGCGCAACCGTCAAGGCGACGGCACATGCACCGTGTTGTCTGGCGCTTCGATGATTACCGGTTCGTGTGGACGGGGGGCCAGGCCAGCAGTGCGCAGTGTCTACAGAATGTGCTGGAGAGGGCTCGATCTGTCGTTGAGTGTAGAGGCGTCACGTACGTTGCCCTGAGAGGTGAGGGTAAGAGGAGGCGGAGGAGCGGGGCGCTGGTGCGTCTGCGCAGGGGGGCCTTCATCACGCCCGTGGCAGAGGACGCGGAGGGCGAGGCCCTGGCACTGCGGCCCTCGGTCAAGGAGCCCGGAGAGGCCGCCTCAACAGGCGAGGACACCGCGGGCAGCGAGCTCGCACAAGCCATGCGGAACACCCGAAGCCAGCAGCCCGAACTGGACAAGCTTCATTCGGTCGTGCCACCCGCAGCAGGCCCTTGCGTGGCCTCCCTGCCGAGCGCCTTGCGGGCAACCTGGTACTTCAAGGCGGCTATGCCCTAGGGCTGCAGAGCCCCGCGTCCGGCGCCTGCCCCGCCGGCGGCCCAGGGCCGTCCTGCAAGCCGCCGCTGCCGCAGCCTCCGGGGGCGGTGGCCATCAACATGTATGATTTCTGGGGAGAGCTGCGGCGCGAAGTCGCTTTCCACGTCTGTGCGCTCTTCGATGGATGCATCGTACACCGCGTCGGCCAGAAAACTCATCATGGGAGCGAGATCCGGTATCGGGTCCAGAGTGACGAGCATCACGACGGGCGCTAGCGTGTCGCTGAAGGGTGTGGCGGCTGGTCCACCGCTCGAGGCCGCAGTGACGGAACGGCTGCGGGCCCCCGAGGTAGGGGCAGTCCGACGCAGGGAAGCGAGTGGACTGGCACGGGCGCTGGCGCGCCTTCTTGCGTGCGGCGTCCCAAGCTCGCCTCACGGAAGGTAGGCGCACGAGGGTCTGTAGGCATGCACATGCCTTGACGCTTCGGGGAGCGGGCATGCCGCTGCGTGCTGGCCTTTCGACCGCCGTGACTCCAAACGGTAAATGGAGGATACGAACCTGCGTGGATAAGGATGGGCTGCCGTGTTCCATGTCACTCTGTAGAGCCGTACGTCAAGTGTTTGGCAATTAGGTAGACCTTGCTCTTCCCGGGAGGAAATGGCAGCTGGCAGGATTAGAAGATACCGCTGTACGGTGAGCTGTGCGGATTCACCTTGATCCGGGCGGGTCTGTGGCATCTGCCATGCGTCGTGTGGCACTGGCTCCACTGTGAAGAGCGCGACAGATGCTGGCCGAGGTGCATAAGCTAGTGTTGAACAGAATGCCGTTAGGACGCATGCATGCATGCACTTATTGTAGCGAATCCACTCTGCGGCGGTGGTTGTGCCGCCTAGCTCAGGGTCGCTCAGGGGTCTCGGATTTCTAGGACCGGGCGTGCGTGCGACAGGGATTCCCCTCCCGAGGCCGAGCCAGTATGGGGCCTCATCCACTTAAAGGTACTGCCATGATGCCATGGGAAGATTTGGGAAGTTTATGTTTAGCAATAGTGGCGGCAGCTAGCGGACCTCAACTTCCGCTGAGCAGGTCCTTGACTTCTGGTCGCTTTACCGGTCGTACCAAAATCCATTCTATTGCTGTCAAGACTAGACAGAAGGCCCGTCGTGGGCTAGGCAGGATGGAGGTGAACGCGCCCAGCCCTTGCGGATGCCTGGAGGGAATGCCGGGACGGTCGACGGTGTGACATGCCAAGGGCCAGTCGGAGGTCAGGTCAGGCCTGGTCAGGCGGGTCAGTGCGGCCTGTGCGAGCCTCCCGCCCGAACTGCCCACTTATACCTTGCTTTCCACCCTGCCACGGCCGCTTGTGTGCCGCGTGTGCGGGATTGCGGCCTTGCGGGTGGCGTAGTACTCAAGCAAGCATTACGGGGAGTAGTGGCGTGGAGAGGCGGGTGGCGAACACGTGCACTACTGGTTCGTGGGAGAGGGTGTGCCCAGTCATAACATGTGCGTTCGGGCCAGGCGGGCCGGCGAATTCTGACGACGGCTCGAGTGTTTAGGGGGCGGAGGCCCGGCGGGGCGGAGGCCCGGTGGAGGCCTGGATGGGTCGGGACGGGAGATGTGCAACGACACCTCTGTCGTAGAAACGAGGCCGCCCTGTCAGTAACGCCGGCTCCTTGAGGTGACCTACTTGCTACCAGGGCTTGACTTTGTCTCCGCAGTGCAAAGGTGGGGAAACGGCGCTGCTTCGGGCCGACGGCAGTTGGTGGGGTAGGGCGCGCCGTGCATGAGTCGCTAGCTCAAGGCGCAAGTAGTATCCTCCCTTGCGTTCTTGTCTGTGTCTGCGTAACAGTAGAAACGGCCGGGCCCAGCAGGTCGGTCCATGGCTAGGCGCCTTGGACGACGACTTGTCCCGTAGCGTGTTGAATTTAGCAGTAGACAGGACTTGAAGGCTTCGCGGGTATACCTTTGGTCCAGCGCTTTGGTGGTCGGGCCGATGACTGTTTATATATATATCTCCTTATGTCCGCCGATTGCCCGCACGTCAACAGGCCCGACCCTGCAGTCATGTCCAAATGTCCGCAATAACTAACAGCTGCAAAAACAGAATAGGTATTACCGCAAAGTAGCCGCGAGCTCGCGCTTAGGAAATGGGCCTGCGAGCCCTGCTGCCCTGCTTGCTACCTGGAGACCGAGAGGACCCCTTTGAGCAGCCATCAGCACACGTCACAAGCAAGCTCGCAGGCTCTACCTGCATATCTGGCGCTCGGAATCGTCCGGCGACCCGAAACTCTCTCGACAACGATGAGCAGCTGTCTAGTGCGGAGTTGACATCGCTTGGGCTTGTCGGCCTTCTCGGGGCCACGCGGCTAGCGGGGCTAGTCAGCGCGGGCGAGAATCACGCGACGTTTAGGGCGCTGCTCCGCGACCGGCCCTGCGTCCTCAAGTTTGAGGTAGGCAGAAATCGCTCTGAGGGAGTTACACTTGTTTCGCGTTTTGCCAGCCGCGAGCGTGTCTGGCACGTGACACGCGGTGCGGCACCCAGGGAGATGGGGGACGGGGGGACGGGGGCACCGCCTTGCTACCAATAGGAGTTACAAAACTGCTGCCGATCCACCACGCCCCAGGTGTGCAAATGACCCCCGGGACGCATCGCGCACCGCGCTAGCTAGCCAAATGCCAAGTCAAATGCCCCTCCTATCCGGACGATCCCCGCATCTCCTCACCGTACGCTGGACCCATCCCGCAAACACGCAGGTCGGAGCCAGCTCGCTGGTCGCGACGGCCATCGCTTCCGCCCCAGCGCACCCCCACATCTGCCGCGCGGCCGCCGTCGTACTCAGCCTGACGGAGGCTGACCTGGAGCCCTCGTCCCACTGCGGCGCCTTGGCCGCATCCCACTCCCGCTGTGATGAGAGATCAGCTGACTGGGAGGCCCCAAACTCAAGTTCCGTTGATGTGCGCTCCTTGCCCTCTTCGCCCGTGTCTCGCTCGGCGCCAGCTCAGCCTGGCGCGGGCGCCTTAGTCGCCCGCCCCCTGAGTTTGCGCCTCCTCCGTTTCGTCAGCGCTGCTGGGTGTCGTGAGGGGAATGCAACCAGGCCGCTCGAGGTCCTGCCCTTCAAGAGCCCAGGTGGGCGTGCTGCCATGTGTTAGTCATGGGACGGGAATAGTAGGTTTGTACCCTAAAAGGGCTATAAATCCCGCCGCCCATGGGAGGGTTTCCGTTTCCATCAGTCGAAGCGTTTTGGGCACGCACAAGTCATCACCCAGCCATTGTTTGCTTGGCGTGCTTGCAGTCGATGGCCCGGTCGCGGCCCTGCGCCAGTCCAACGCTGGGACGGATGCCAGCTCGGACGGCTCAGCAGCGGCGGCGGCCCGCTCGCAGGGGCAGCCGCGCAGCCCCAGCAAGGGCCTCCCGAGGCTCCCCGACGGCTTGACCCTGGCTTGCGGCGGCGCCACCTCGCCCCCGGCATCGGCATCGCGTGGCTTTCCCGTCGCCTCCGGTGCTACATCGCGGCAGCGCCCCTGGAGCGCCACCATCCCACGACCCGGAACGCCGGACATCGCAGCCCTCGACGCCCCGCCCCTGCCGCCTGCTTCCAACGGCGGCGGCAGCCGCCCACTCTCGTGCCTGGGCCTCGTTTGCGAGGCCCCCCGGCCGCAGTCCTGCAGCCTGGACTCCCAGCTGTGGGCGGCCGCTTCCCCGACCGCGGGCGGAGGCGCGGGCGCGGGGCCAGAGATGCAGCTGCTGTCGCGGAGCGAGGGCGTGGCGCTGGTCCTGCAGTGGCTGAGGAGCATCGGCGCCAGGCCGGGCGGGGAGCTGTGCGTGGTCGTGAGCGAGTGGTGGGTGCAGCTGTCGTCCGCAGGGTTTTGGGGTCTTGGGCTTCGGCATCATCCGATCTCGCCATGCCTGCTTCGTTAGCCCATCTCGCCCGTGCTGCGGCCCTCGCCCCTCCCCGAGCAGGTGCGACGACGGCAACCTCCAGCAGCTCATGCTGCCCCCGCGCCGTGCCCCCTCGCGCGACGCACCGCCGCCGCCACCGTCACGGGCCCAGAGCTGCTCGCCCGGCACCGCCAGCGGCACCGCTGACGGCTTCCTGATCTGGTCCCCCAGCACGGACCTGTCATTGGGCCCCGCTCCTATGTGCCTGTCAGCGCCCCACGTGACCGCCGCCAGCCGGCCCGCAACCAGCGCCGGCGCGGTGGCGGCGGCGGCGGCGCCCAGTGCTGGTCCGATTCAAAAGTGGCTGCAGCGACGGGCGGCGCGGATCGCCGCGCTCCGGTGTGCGGTCCAGATTGCTGAGGTGAGGCCGGGCACAGGGGCACAGGTGGTGATAGCCCTTGGGGGTGGTTGCGCTTGGGCACGGAGAGGGATGGATCAACGGTTACTGCCAGGCTTGCATATGCCATTCCCGCCCCTCGCCCTCCCGTCCCCGTGCCACAGGCCCTCGCTGCCCTTCATGCCGCGGGCCTACACGTGCCCGAACTCAACCCCACCTCGGTCCTCTGCTGCCGCCTCCCCGCGCCCGCCGCTGCCGGCGCCGCAACCGCCTGCGCCGCTGGCCCGCTGGAGGCGCTCATCTCTGCCGCGCCGCTCGGCCGAGCGCTCTGCAAGCTTGCCGCTTGCGGTCTGGCCTGGCCCAGCAAGGATGAGGCGGAGAACGAGAGCAACCAGGCAAGACGGCTCTCGGGTTTCGTTTGGGGGAGGCTTCGGGAGCTCACCACACGTCTTCAAGTCCGAAGCCCCCGAACGGCTCGCTGCTAGCTACCCCTGGGACTGGCCTGGCATCCCCTTGTCATTATGGCTGTGCTCCCTTCTCCCTCCTCGCCGACCCTTTCTACCACCCCAACAGCCCAACCGCGCCGCCCACTCCAGCCCGGCGGTCCTAAGGCGCCCAGCAGGGGGCACGCGGGGCCCAGGGAGCCACGCCTCCAGCCACCGCTCGGCGAACCTGTCCCTCAACACCTCGGAGTGGGGAGGTGAGTGCCCCCCTACCGGGACGCAGGCTGGGTCGTGATAATCTAGCAGGCATATTTTTTAGCGTCGTACTCCACCTCACCCACATTGGCACGTTTCACCCCTGCACATAACCGCAGCCATGGCGTACGTTCCGCCCGAGGTCCTCACCGGTGGCTGGATTCCCCCTCACTGCGCCAGCCCCACGGCGGCCCCCGCCGCCCCGGCCTTCCCCGAGCTCGCCTCCGCCCGGGCCACGCCCGGCCCCGCGCCGTTCGCGCCCGCCACGCCAGGCCCGCTTGCACGCTTCTCCGCAATGGCATCATCTCCCACCAGCGGTAGCGGCGCGAACCTGGGCCCCAGCATCATGGCACGGGCGTCAATGGGCTCTGATGCGAACCGATGCACGGGCGAGGTCACGTTTGCGGCTGAGCTCACGTCCAGCGTGGTGGGCGAGCGCCTCTCCGCGGAGACCACCTCCACGCTGCAGGGACCCATGGTGACGCTGCGCATGGCTGACTTGGACGCGTGCGTCGAGGAGGAGCGGGGGAAGGCACAAAACGCGAAGGCGCAGGCCGCTGCGGTGGCCGCGGCCGCGGGCAACGCCTACTCATTCGGCGTGATGTTGTGGCAGCTGCTGATGGGGCGCACGCCGCACTACGACCTGCACCCCGCCCAGGTGAGCATGGGGAGCACTTGTACTTGTACTTGCACTTGATGTGCCGTACACGTGATGCACCAGCATGGAAGGGGCGTGCAGGGGTTGCACCTTGGGCACGCGCATGCATCCTTCTCACCCTCTTCCTTCGGCCGGTCCTTCCGTTCCGCAGATTATGGTCGGCAAGGCCACGGGCCTCGACATGTCCTTGCCCTGGGACGAGGTGGAGCAGGAGGACCTCCAGCGCCTGGGCGCATCGCTCGTGGCCACCAATCCCGCGGCACGGCCGTCCCTTCGCGCCGCGGCCGACGCCCTTGCGGGTGCGCTGCGGCTGCTCACCACTGAGGCGGCGGCAGCGGCTGAGGCGGTATCGCACGCCACCTGCTGAAGCCTCAAGTGCGACCTGGCTGGGATCAGCTTGACCCGGGGGGCGCGGGGAACGCGGGGGATCAACGAATGATCCAATTCTTGTTTGATGCTGCTGGAATGGCTCGGGGGCTGTACCCATGCTGGAGGTGGCAGGACGGACAGCGGCATGCAACGAATCCTACCAGATCACTGACTTGCAACGGATCAGTCGGGTCATGCGGTGTCCCTCAGCAGTAGCAGTAGCAGTAGCAGGCCTGGCCCTTGAGGTTGCACTGCACTTAACAATGTAGAGGTCTCAAGTATAGCGTAACTTTTCGGGGCGGGGGCCTAGGGCTGCCTGGTTGGGACGCGGTGGGGCCTGGCAACTATGCCGTTCAGGGCCAAGCTCGCAGGGAGCGACACTATTCGTCTGCGGCCCTGAACAAGGGTTAGTCTGCACTTACGCCACGTGTGTAGAGGATTTGCTGTCAACGTATGGTGGTCCACTCGCAAATGACTAGTGCCTGAAGCAGGTGTCTCTTACTCCGAGCCAGTGCGGCGTACCGGTGTGATGTTGCCCAAGGCGTCACGTGTCGCGGTGGGCATGGGGCGGCGTGCCAGTGCGGCAACGTGAAAGTGTAAAGTTGCTGTAGGTTTAACGTCGAGTGGTGGGTGTTCGTCGCCTGTGCTCTGCCTGGTGGCGTGAGGGAATAACGAACGTGCAGCGTCAAGGCACGTGAGATGACGGGGTGGGCTGCATGTCCGCTGCCGAGCTCCAAGCCAAAACACCGACCGTAGCGTATGAGCTTGCCCCAATGCGGGTTCCCTGGGGTAGACACCTCATTTTGAAAGCGGAGTTTTGTGTGTGCGGCTGTGTGAGTGATGTCCACACACGCCGTGCGTGTGGCGGCGTGAACGTGCGTGAATGCTAGTTTGCGAGCTGCCCAGAGGCTGTGTGCGACGGGTGCACTGTAGAGCGCCGCAAGTGTGATATCTTTAGAGGGTCCCGGGGAGGGGCGAACGGACCTCTAGGACCAGCGGCGCGGTGATGATTGCTGCGTTATGTGCTTCACTGTTATGAATGGAGTGGAAGAGTGACAGAGAGATCCTGATGGGGCCTCACTGGACCTCCAGTAGACCGCAAAAGCTCCATCCTGACTATGTACCGGGCGTAACGGGCGTGTCCGCGGTCATAAGGCGTGCTAAAATCTCCTTATGGTCCCAAGGGCTGGTTTCCCAGGTTTATATGCTCGGGGCCAACTGACGGCGTACGATGTCCCGGTGGACGGGGGTCAGGCTACCAGGGAGGAGAGCAGGCGACATGACGTGTCGGCGGCGGGCAGGGTTGGCGTGGCTTGTTGGCTGCCACCCACCTTGAGTCAGTACGCGTGCGCGTCAATTTAGGCATCTCGTTCTAGGGGCAGGGCCTGATATACGCTTTTGGCAGTCTCGAGTTGTGGGGTGCCGCCTCAGCGCCCGCGTGGGTCACATTTTGCTGGGCTTGGGCTCATTAATCAGCTTGCTGGGCTTGGGCTCATTAATCAGAATCATTCTTCAAATGTTTGCCGGTGAACCGAGGTGGCTGCTAGCGCGTGGCCTAAAAAGGTAAACGCGCAGGCCATCGGTGGGCCATCGGTGGCCCTCCCTGCGTCGGTCGTAGTACGAAGGAATTGATCACAACCGGGGGGTTTCACGTGGGGGCCGTGGCGGAGGTTGGGGATTGCGGCCATTCAAGATGCCTACGGCCCATGCACTACTGTTGGGAATGCTTTCCTGACCAAACTTATGCTGTTGGTGCACGCACGGGCATGCTTCGACGCAAGGGTGAGTTTGCGGTTGCAGTTGTGAGCATGGAGATTTTTACGTTGGCCTGGTCACCCGAGGGGGAAGGCGCTGGTATGCAGGGCTTGTGCACCGGCAATGGGCACGCTGGGTAGCTTGGGGCTGCTGCTGCGCTGGGGGCTGCAAACCTGTATGCACGTTGGCGGGACGGGTTTGCGGCAGCTGTCGCTGCCTTTATGTAAGGCTGGATGGCTGTGGAGGATCAAGTGGTGTTAGTTTTGGGGGAGGGCATGGGGGCAGGTCAGCAGCTTACACGTCGTTGAACGAGCAAGGGCCCCGCCGGTACAGGTCCTTGACCGCGAGTCCTCAGTCCTCTTCGCCCTCAATGCGCACCCACCACGCCTTCAGCCCTCTGCGCATGCCGCATCTCACACATCGTCTCGACTCTCTCAAGTCCGGGTCCACCACACCACTGACGTCAGCAATGCGCATATGCATTGCTCCATGACACGCCCTCGCGTTCCACACACCGCCGCCAGGCTTAGCTAGCAGGCCGCACGGCCAGCAGGCTATTGCCCCGGAAGCGTCACGCCACCCGCGAGACCTCGACCGATACAGACTCTCTGCTCTCTCCCATCCCGGCCCCTGCCTCTCCCACGTTGCGAGGCACTCGACTGGCAACCGGCTTGGGGTGCATCCCATAAATGCGCACTGGCCCCCGCAGCCCGGACGGGTAGCCTGAGCAGTCCCCAGTAGATTCCCGGCTACACCGCTTGTGCCGTCGCAGCCCCGCTTCTTCTCCAGCCTCTCCTCCTCTCCCCTCCCCAGGCTCTGACTCACAGACCCCAACCGCCCCCCTGTGCTCCGCACCGCGCCCTGCACCCTGTACCGGGCGCCTACCGCGCCTTGGCAAACGGGCGAAATCCTGTCTGCGGCCAACAGAAGCAGGCCACAGCTTTGGGGGCCCCGTGCCGACCGCTTGGATCGCCTACGCTCAACACCCCCCATCCTGCACCGGTCGTCTGACTGCGTTCTCCCGGGCCGGGCAGGCCGAGCGCTCCTGCAGTCATCCATCCATCCACGTGCCAAGCCCGTAAGCCCCCGGGCCCGCTACGCCTTGGCGTCCTCCTCGGGCGTCCGAGTCACCAGCGCCAGAGCGTGCAGGCCCCCCGCAAACTCCTGGTCCAAAAGCTGCGGCGAGACGGCGCGGCGAGCGTGTGCGCAAGGGTTTCAAGCAAAATGCAAATCGAGTGTGTGCGCGAGGGTGAGAGCAGCAAGGGTGGAAGAAGCAAGGGCGTCAGCCGCTACCATGATGTCAGCAGCTGTCTCGGTCCCTTGCGCTCTCACCCTCCGCGCATGGCGCCTCAGCCCGCCCTTTCAGCGCCTTCTAAGACCCAGACCCGCTGCTGCAGGGACTGACTCTCGCCAAGCAGTAGCCTGCATCCTCCGTGCGCCCCATGCCACGTTCCACGCCCACATCATCAACCCTCGCCCCGCTGCGCCCGGACCTCCTCTAACTGCCCACCCCCGCCCGCCCGACCCACCGCGTAGATCATGCGCTGGCGCTTGACCTGCGTGAGCCCCTCGAACGCGGGCGACACCACCTCCACCCGGAAGTGCGTCTCGCCAGCGCCCGCCTTGCCCGGCTTGGCGGACATCATGTGCGCGTGGCCTGCGTGCGGCGCGTGCGGCGGCAGGCTTGTGTTCATCACCGCACAGGACCGCGCAGCGCGGATCAGCACAGCCACTTCCCAACCACCGTTTGCGCGTCACAGTCTGCGTCGCCTTTCCAGCTCCCCGGTCACACCCGGACTAAACACGTAATACGCACCCGCGTGCTGCGCGCTCTCGTCCAGGACGCTCAGCCGCGTGGGCTGCAGGGCCTCCGTGATCTTCCGCGCCATGGAGTCACGCATGGGCGTGGTGGAGGCGGGGGCGGAGGTGGAGGCGGCAGGCTGAGCCGGGGCCGGAGCCGGGGGCGGCGCAGCGGGGGCCGGGGCGGCAGCCGCGGCCGGGGCAGCGACCGGGGCAGCAGCAGAGGCGCCGTTGCCGTTGCCGTTGCCGTTGGTCGCCTGCGGCGCCATTGCATAGAGCAAAGCGGTTCTATCATCCAGACACCTCAGCAGCGGTGTGAACGGGACCTGCGGTGCTCCACACCAGCACGCATACCCCGTGCGTGCCTGGGACTTTCAGGCAACCTGGAAGCCCCGCCCCGGCCTCCCCCCCCCCCCCAATCCGCACCGGTACCGAGGCCGAGGGCGAGACCTTGCCGCCCGCCGCCGCCACCACCTCCAGAGTCTTGCGCTGCATCAGCCTGACAGGGCACGGGGGGCAACGCAGCTCTTCACACAATCTCCCTTCCACCTGACGTAATCCCTGAGGCCCCTTTCCCTGCCCGCCTTACAAATGCCTGCCTATGCAACCCCCTACAAGCCAAAGGCCTCGTGGACCGTGCCGGGCCTTGCCGGGCCTGACGGGGCGCGGAAAGCAACGCGACGCTTAACGCAAGCGGCCCTCCGCCTGATGACCACACCCACCAACGGCTCACCGTAGCCCCCGTCCTTGAACCCCCCAAGCAAGAGGTCAAAGCCCCGTGGGCCGCGCCTTGCTGGGCCTTACTTAAACATGTTGAGGAAGCCGTTGTTGCGCGAGGGCGTGAGCGACTGCTTGAGCCCCAGCATCTCGATGAAGTCGGGCTCCAGGGACAGGATCTCGGCGGGCGTGCAGCCAGACAGACCCGTCACCAGCAGCGCGGCCAGGCCCTGGGGGAAGGAGGGAGAGGAGGGGAGGAGCGGGTAAAGGAGCGGGAAGGGAGGACCAGGTCTGGGCCGCGCGCCGGATAGGCCCATGTATGCAAGCGGCTGCAAGCTTCCGGACCGGTTATGTGGGGTCCCACCGCCGACAGGCGATTAGGCGCAGTGCTCCGCTCCTTTCCTCTTCCCGCTTCCCGCCTCGCTGGCCCCACACCCCACCTTGGTGAGCTGGGAGTCCGAGTCCGCGCGCCAGTAGATCTTGCCGTCGTCCCGCAGCTCAGGCACCACCCACACCTGCGCGGCGCCAGGGAGCGGTGCCTTCAGGCCAGGGCCGCGGACCGGGGCCCGAGTGACGAGGGCGGACGCGTGCAGGCACATGCGCGCCGGCATGCACTGGCCACGCGCTGGGCAGTACTGTCGGTGCCGGCCCGTGCAAGCGCGCCCGATGGGAGCCTCAGACCTGGCTGCTGGGGCCGGGGCGGCAGGGCGTAGGTAGCCACAGGCTCTGCGCCTGCGTCCCGGCAAGACTGCGCCTCCTAAGTAGGGACGCCCACACAGCCCGTGCGCTCGGAGACATGGGCGCCGTCTTTCACTGCCGCCTCCAAGCGCCCAGCGACTGAGGCCCAGCATCCATTACCCACTCCGGGCTCCGCTGAGGCGCGCTGCAGCCGTACGCATCCCAGAGACGTTGCAGTGGGTCGCCCTGGCCCCCCGGGCGCTTCACGCCAGCGGCTAAACGGAGGGAAACGCTACACGCGGGCCGCACGGCCACCGCTCCCTGCGGCGGGCACGTGCGCCCCGTGGCCACGACCTGGGACGCTGGCAGGAGCGCAGGAGACGGAAGGCTAGATCGACCTGAACGCATCCTGGCCAGCGTAGCACCCCTCCCGGCGCATGCTGCCCTGTGCTGCCCTGGCGCATAGCCGCCTCGCGTTCCGGCTCTCCTCCTGGCTGCAGCTTTCCTGGCCGTGCGCCCAACCCGTCGTAGCCTCTCCTGGTTACTTGCCGGCTGCACCGGTCAGCTCTCTCCCGGCCCTGCACGCAGCAGGTGCATTTCGGCCTCCAGGCAACATGCTTCCCGCCCGCACCTGGCTAACGCAGCCCTCCACCTTGTTGGCCGGGGAGTGGTCCGCCGCGGGCAGCGGCGACAGCTTGGTGGCGTAAAAGAGCAGCTGCTTGTACCTGAAGGTGGGTAGACACGGACATGCCGTGGGGTTTGGTGGGCTGGGTACCGTGCCAGGCCAGGGCCAGCCCTGGTGCAGTGCCACGCGTCGCCGCTACGTTGTAGGCCCGGGGTCCCCCACGTCTGACGCACCGCGCCATCGGATCGGGGACCATCTGGAACGCGCCCACGATCTTCTTGAGGTTCGCGGGAAGGTCCGATACCTTCTGGGCCGCCACGACCGTGCTCACACCCTGCGTGCAGAATGCGGTGGCCAACGGGATGGGCGCGTTGAGCCACCCGTTTGGGGCAATGGCCCCCAACCCCACGCCAGGTTTGATCATAGCACGCACCCTGGCTTGATGGCTCCGCTGGGGACGGGCAGCTGGTGCCAATCGTGCGGGGCATCGCGGCGACGTCCGCAGGAGCGGGGCGACGCCGTGCCCAATCTGCCTCTGCGCCAGCATTTTGGTCCCCTATTTAGAAGTACCGGAAGCCGTGTACAAGCGTGTTGTGGCCGGCGCCAAGTGACCGCTCCGAGCAAGGATGCCTACGCAAGCACGACAAAGAGGCTGCAAGTGTTTTGTGATGGTTGCTGTCGGCAATTGGGTGTAGGGAGAGCAGCTGTGCACGAGGCGAAGCCACCCCCGGATGGCCGATGCGGATGCCACCCCAGTTTTGACAGCCCGTGAACACCCGCTCCTGCACGACGTCGCAGCACATACACAAAGTCAGGGACATGATCGTGCAACTCGTTTCTCAGCTTGACCGACAGCCCGGACGCGCAGGGCTTTGCTGCCAGAGACCGGCCGTTGCCTGACGCCGTGCATTGCATCCTTTCATACTCGCGGACGCTATTTTGGCTCTGTCTCTGGACGACCACTGCCGTGTCTGGCAGCAGGGCTCCGCTCGTTGGCTTGTCCAGCCGTAGCCCGGGACTCCAGGTGCAGATAGCAGCCAAGGTAGGGAAAGTGAAGAGCATGTAGATTTCATTGGGAAGCAGCAGGGACTCGGGACGCATTGTCGCGCCTGGGTGTCGTCGAAAGGCGTCTCTCGTGGCCCTGCCATGGACGAAAAGGTCTGTTACCTTGAGCACGATAAGAGGGGCGCAATTGAAGAAGCTTGTCGGCGTGGGCCAGCTGGGCCGGTTGCGACATGGCAATTCTGGTTCTGAGTTGCCCGGTCCCCTCTCCGCAGGCAAAGTGACCGCCCTGGATGCTTCGCTAGCGCCTGGGCGCGGCGGGCGGGGCCTTCCCACACAGTGCTCCGCCCGTCCTGACGCCTTCTAGGTGGCCGCGCAGCGGCAAAAGCCCAGCCGGACCGCTCCAGCGCTTCAGTCCGCAACCCTTGCGCCCACGCGACCCTCGGAGCTCTTCCAACTCCCCACCACACTGCGTGTCAGCTCCAGCAGTGCTTGCAGCCACACAGCAAGCAGCGGGCCAGGGTGGCCTGCTGTGAGCTGTCAAAACGGCGGGCAGCTCCCCCGCTACTGACGCCGCACCGCGCCGCCCGGTCAAGGGCCGGGGCCCTCGCACGAGCCCTCCCCCTACCGAGGCACACAGCTGTGACGCGCAGCACGCGTCACCCCGTCCGCCGCGCACAGAGGCAGCGGCTGGCGAGGACGCCAGCATAAGAATGTTTGCCGCTGAGTACCAGGGCGGTTCGCACGTGGAGATTCTGAGCACGCATGGACAGAACCCGCTCAACGCGTGGCGCGTGTCGGGGCCGCAGAAGGGCGTTCAGAAAGTGTACGACAAGGTACGTGGATGCATGGGGGGCCAGCTGGGGCGGGGAAAGGCCTGGACCATGCGAACAGCCAACTCGGGAAGAGAAGGGCCGCGTTCACGGGCAACGTGGAGCTTCAGACCTCCGGGTTCAAATGTGATATTGAAGCGGCTGAAGTGCCGGAATGCTGTCCAGGTGCCATGACTGCCTCGTGAGGCCATGCCAGAGCGGGGCAGGCCCAAGCGGCCGGTTCGGTTCGGGCCGGCCTGGCAGGTCCTCACCTACTTGCAGCTGCGCTCGGTGCTGACTCTGCTGCCCTGCCCGCTGTGTCCATTCGTCTCCCCGCTCCCCCCTAGGTGCTCAAGGGCTATGTGTTCGTGTCTGCGGGCGGCTGCCGCCTGGCGCTGCCGAAGGACGACCGCGCGGCGCTGGGCCTGGCGCAGCCGCACCTGCTGCTGCAGCTGGAGATAGGCGTGGTAGGTGGAGGAGGGGGCGGAAGGGATTGAAGGGAGGGTCCAATGGCCGGGGATAGTGAAGAGGGGCCCATAGGGGGGGGCCGGGGAGGTGTGACGGACAAGGGCGCCGGGAAGGGCGTGAAGTGGCTCGGGCGAAGCGCTCAGCCGGTGGAAAGGTGCAGTTGTGGGGCCGTGCCGAGGGGCCATGTGCGCCCACCTTGCGCCGCCACCGAACGCTCCCGGCCACTGCCACTGCCGCTCCCATCAGGGCGTGCCGTTCAGCGTGGAGGCAGGGGTGACGGACGGCAGCGGCACGCGGCGGCGCATCATTCTGTCCTCCTCCTTTTCGGAGCTGAAGACGACGCCGCTGCACGCTCAGGTGTGCCGCGACCCAGATGGGGAAGGGGGCACAGGCCGGGACCGGGATGGGGCTCAGCAGGCGCGTTCCTTGGGGCTCAGCAGACATTCTGCCCGTGAGGCACTCCATCGTGACTCGGCCCGACCCACATCCATGCTCATCGCCCCAGGTGCCGTTCGCCGCCGTCCCACGTGACACGTGGCTGAATCTGGTGCTGCCCCTGGCTGACCTGGCAGCCGTACTGTTCCGCGCCAGTACGGCAGGGGGCGCAAAGGGCGACACGGGCGGCGCTGGCGGCGGCGGGAGCCCGGGCGGGTTCCGGTCGCTGGACTCCCTGCAGCTGGCGGGCACGTGCCGGCTGCGGCGCATAGCCACGCTCAAAGAGGTGCCGCCCACGCCGGACGCCTATGAGGTGGGCGGGGCTTAGGCAGTGCCGTCTTAGGATGCTTATGCGGCGGTGTTTGCTAAAGCCCAGAGGAAGGCTTGGGGCACCTGCAAACCGTGGCGTGCGGAACAGGAGGGTCTGGTCGGGTTCAGGGGCTGCAGTGGCCAGGGCGAGATGAGGGTACCCGTGGTCGGCCCCTCACCATGCCACCCCTTCTGCCGACGCAGACGGCCTCGACGCCCCTGCCCAAGCCACTGGACTTCCCGGCCGGCATGGACTACCAGACGCTGGTGCTGGACCCACGCAGCCTGGCTTTCCTGTCCACCGCCTCCTTCCCCTCGGGGCCTCCAGGGGGCCTGGGCCTGGGCGGCAGCTCGGCCGGCCTGTCGGGCACGATCGGGGCCAGCGGCGGCGGCCTGGGCGTTGTGGGCACGTCCACGGGCTCCTCCCGCCGCCCCACGGCGCTCACAATCACAGCCCACAGCGGTCTGCCGGGGTCCATCGTACCGCTGCCCAACGGCCGGTCCAAGTCAACCGCCGCCGCTGCGGCGGCGGCAGCAGCGGCTGCGGCTGCGGCTGCCGCCGCCGGCAGCTCGGACGAGGACGAGCGGGGGGGCACCAGCGGGCAGCACGGGAGGGGGTCATCGTCGGGGCAGTCAACGCCCACGGGCCGCAGCGCAGGAGCCGGGGCGGGAGGCCTGCCGGCATCTCCATGGGCGGTCAGCCGGGGGCCGCCTGGCGGCGGACTAGCGGCGGGCCACAGCGGTGGGAGTCACGGGCACCACCCCCCTGGCCACGGCCATGTGCACCCCCACCCGCCGCACCACCCCCACGCCCACCCCCACCCCCACTCCGCGGGCGGTGCGCCGAGCGACCACACACAGCCGCCGCCCAGCAGGTGAGCGCGAGACGCAGGGAAGAGACGTGGGGTCTGGGGAGGGCCCCTGCTAGAAACAGAGACGTGGGGCTCGGGGCCTGCTCGTAGTGAGCTCACCTTGCTTGTGCTTGCATCCCGGCCATGCGCAGGCTGGGTCGAGCCCCTGGTCCGGGCGGCGGTATCAGCCCGAATGCAGGAGGCACCGCGACGTCCCACAACCCCGCCTCGCTGCTCAGCCTAGGACCCGCCGGCGGCGGCCGGCCCCCGCGGCAGCACCATGCAGGAGGGCACCCCGGCGGCGCCGGCAGCGCCGGCGGCGCACCGGCTGGCGGCGATGAGTCGGGCAGTGACGGGCCGTTCGGCGGCCGGCGGGCGGTGTCGGCCCAGACGGTCGGACGGAACGGCGCTGCCGCCGGCGCGACGACATCGGGAGCCAATGACGCTGGGGCCGGGGCGGCGGCGGGCGGCGGCGGCGCTGGCGGCGCTGTCGGGCTGCCCAAGTCCCCGCCGTGGCCTCGCTCGGTCATGAGCAAGCGCGCGCAGAGCGGGCCGGCGCGGATCAGTACGGACGCGATCTCACAGGGCTTGGGCGAAACCAACGCTCCCATGGACACTCCCATGTCCCCCTCCTTGGTCCCGCGCCCCAACCGCCGCGGCTACGGCATAACTGGGACGTACGTACCGCCGCCAACCATCGTGGAGGGCGCGGAGCTGACGTCGTCAGGTGGCGGCGCCGCCAGCGGAGGCGGCGCGCCTCCGTCGGCCGCCACGCCGCCGCCGGCACCCAGGTCGCCCAACCGGAGCCCCTCGCGGGTCCGCCTCTTGGCGGGGTCAGGCGGCTCGGCAAGCAACGCTGGCGGCGGCAGCAGCTTTGGGTCCAACCCCATCGCCCCAAACCTCCCCGTGCTGCGGTTGCTGCGGACAGACGTGTCCTCACCGTCCCGCCGCAGCGCCGCCGTCAACAGCAGCCTCGACGCATCGCAAGGGGGCCCGGCCCTGTCGTCGCTCCTGCTCGTACGCGGCGGAGTGGATGGGTCCATCGATTTCGCTTCCGCTGGCGGCCTGATCATGCCGGACGGCAGCCCGGGCTCTCCCACGGTCCTGTCCCAGATACAGCGGGCCCATTCCCAGCGAACGCACCGGTACGGCAACGGCGGCGGCGGCCATGCGGGCGGCGGCGCCGCCGGCAGCAACGGAGCGGGCGGGGGTGTGGGAGATGCGTCATCGGACGCAGACGATGAGGGCTCTGGCGGGCAGGCGACGGACGCGGGCCCGCCGACGGTCCGGCGGGCCGCCAAGCCGCCATCGGGCCCTGCGCCCGGGTCCCGTGGCGAGACCAGGCCTGGCGGCTCAGCGGCAACGGTGGCGGCGGCGAGGCGGGAGGCGGACCTACCGACGCCGCCGCCCATTCGAACTGGACGATCAACTGTTGTCGGTCAGCAGAATGGCCGCAACAGCCCCGCAGGCACGCCCACGAAAGCCGCCATTGCTGCCGCAGCAGCGGCGGCAGGGGGTGGCGGGTCGCGGCTCACACAGAGCCCCGGCCCGTCGGCGCGTGCCAGGCGGGCTGATGACCCAGGGACACCCAACCGCTTGGGCGGCGGCGGCAACAACGCGCCCGGCACGCCCTCACGCCAGGCGGCGGCGGCGGCGGCGGCAGCAGCTGCCGCTGCCTCGCCGGCTCGGCAGCGTCCCGGCGGCGGCGGCAGTGGCAGCGGTGCTGCGACGCCCACGCGCATCGCTGCTGCCGCCGCCCGTGCCGCTCGCGCCGGCGGCGGCGGTGGCGGCGGTGTCAGCAGCCCCGGCCGCGAGCGCCTGCCGCCGCTGGGCAGCAGCCCAGCCACCGGAGGCCGCATCGGCCCCCCGACCGCGCCGCCGGGCCGTGGCGGCCCTGCGCCTGGCGGCGCCCGCCGTCCGTCACGTGCCGGCCGCTCGTCCGTCGTGGCGGCGGGCGGCGGCGCCGGAGCGCTGGCCGCCACCAACGGGACGGTTGAGGCGGATGACGTGGAGGAGTCCATCGCGCTGGATGCGGGCGCATGGGGCGGATTCGGGGTGGACGAGGATGACGACATGCTGGGATCACGGCACTTCCGCCGTACGGCGGGATCCGCATCAGAGGGCGAAGGCGGCGGCGATATCCCTTCGGGGCCCTCGTTCGGGCAGGGCCTGGCAACGCTGGCGGGCGCTGGCGGCAGCGGGAATCTGGCAGACGGGTCCGGAGGTGCCACGCCGGATCGGAGCCCGGGCTGGGGCGTCAACGCAGGCCGGCACCTGCCGCCCATGGGCGCTGGCGGGCCGTCGCCACCCGGCACGGCTGCCGGCGGCGGCGGCGTTGCGTCCCCGGCCAAGCCGCTGTGGCCTGTGATGCCTCCGCCGGCGCCGTCCCACGACGACGTTCTGTCCCCGGGCATTCGCTACCAGAACCCCACCGCGGCGCCCCTCTCGCCGCCCATCCGCCGCAGCAACAACCGCAACCCCGGCGGCGCTGACGCGGCAAATGCCGCAACGGCGCCCCAGCCCGACCTGCAGCAACCCATGTTTACCGGCTTCTACACGCCGGGCTGGGGCCCGGACGGTAACGGATACGTTAACGGTTACGACGGTTACGGCGGTCTGGATACCTTCAACAGCGGCGGGCTCAGCAACCAGCCGCCGATCAGTACGGAACCGCTGGATCCGCTCCTGGACGAAGACGCGTTGCTGTTGGGCAATCTGCCCGACCTGGCGGCGTATGACTACGCGTACGGCAAGGACGGCGCGCCGTCAAAGCCCGCCGCTCCGGCTGGCGGCGCCGTCGGCGTGCAGTCCAGTGTGACGGACTGGAAGACGGTTGACCAACGGCCGACGCCACCCGACCTGATGAGCGCCCACCGGCTGTACACGCCGCCTGTCGTACCAGCCAGCAAGGCGCTCGGCGTTGCCCTGGCGCAGCCTGCCGGCTCCAAAGCCGGCGGCGGCGGCGGGGCACCTCAGGTGTTCAAGATGAATGTGGCGGCGCCGCCACGCGACGGCGTCGTCGCGCCGGCCAACGGCGAGGCCATGCTCGACCTCGTGTACGACCCGGTCATCAACTGCTACTACGACAGCACGACAGGCCAGTACTACGAGCTTAAGAGCTAGGCGGCCCAAGGGCCAGCCGGGGCCTGTGAGCAGCCGGGGCATGGCCGGAACCGGCAGCGGACCCCTCTGTTGGGGGCCTCATGGAGCACTGGGCGAAGGGCAGACGGGACAGCGCCACCCGCTGCAAGTGCATACAGAGTCTGCGGCAGAGGCTGAGTGCGAAGGGAAGGGGAGGAGGTAGGCCCTGCAGCGGTTGAGCCGTCTTGCAGGGCACAGATATGGGGGGTCCGACTTCCGAGGCGCGCTGTTTTGGAGCAGTGACATAGCATGGCTCAGTGAGGGGGTACTGTCCCAAGCACTTGCAGAAAACTGGTCCGTCAACGAGGAGGCTGAGGGGCTGTACGTGTCGATGGGGGGTTGCGTGCTCGTAGGCAGGAGTTGGCCACACACTGAGCCCGCTCCGAAGGCGCGTTGGCATGTAGGGAGACGAGGGTGGCTACCCGAGCTCGGGGACAGCAGCTTTGGGATTCGGGAGGGTACGGTACTGCAGTCCGTTCTGGTTTGCCTCTTGTTGCGGCTCCGCCACTGGGCCGTACGTGTTCAGCGCTGCTCGTGTACGTGTGTGTCTGTGTGTTGAGCTGCCTGGGCTTGTCTCTCGGGATGCCTGGCGCAAGTTTCCTTGGGAACCCGGACCCGGGGGGGTTGCGGAATAGATACACTTGAGGGGAAGTGTGCACTGCGCTGCGAACAGCCCTCAGGCCATCTTCCGGTACTCATCTCGCGCGGCAAGGAGGCGGCCTGACGCTGCTTGACCGCTGTAACGTGTAACGGCTGGGGCCAAGCTGAGGGTGGTCAGACACGTATCCGAAGGTCCCCGACGGCTGACGGAGACGGGGTGGACGCATTCCGGGGAGGCGCTTTGCTTGGGGTGGCTTCGGGCGAATTCGTCATGCTCGAGGGCATTGACCTTACGCCGCCTTCTGGTTTGCCAGGCAGGCCTAGCCTTTGACGAGTACGCAGACCGTGTACGCGAGCCGTCAATGCGCCTGTTTGTTGCGAGAAAACCTAGGACTGTCCTGCGGGGACGCCAACCTGCCCAACGGCCCATCCACGTGACGTTGCCGCTTAGTCCTCCGCGCGCCCCACCGCCTCTCTTCATGTAATGCCTCTCCTGTAACAATCGTTCTTCGCTGCAGTTGTTCACACCTAGCTCAGTTCGCACGAGTACCGACGAGCTTAGGTCGCGGCAGTCATGGGCAGGCTATGCACGGCCTTGCCCAGGCCTACCTGTAGGAGATGACGCCAGCAAAACAGCAGTAGCCTATGCAAATGGACTGCCGCTCGTGGGCGCTGGTCCACATGACACTGCTAGTTTCCGCGCAGCTAGCGCTCGGCCAGCCATGGTGGTCATGGTCATCTACAATTGAAGCTGAGGGTTTACACTAGGTGCTGCGAGTTGAGGACGGCAGCGCAAGCCACGGCACACTTTCGCGTGGGCGTCGCCTTGGGGCCGAGCTCGCGGGCGGCGTGCACGCGCTTCTTGCAAAAGCACGGGACGGGTGAGTGAGACCTAGTACCTGGGTAGATACTGGGCTTGCCGGCCGTTTGTCGGCATGTTGCCCGTGCGGGTTCGGTCTGCTCAACAACTGCGAGCACTTGATAGAGGCGCAGGCCGGTCCTCAGGGTACGTCAATGGTGCTCGCGTACAGGCACAGATCCTCGAGGACCAAAACCCTGTCCGCCATGTCCAATAGGGGTGTTTCCATGGGAAAGCGGGCCGAGCATCCCCGACCCCCCCGCCGTGGGCACCGCGTTTCCAGGCGCTTGCGTACTCGCGCTGTCCTATCCCGAGTGTATGGCATACTCTGGGCGCTCTGCTGTGCCACTCGGCGAAGCGTGGGGCTGCGTAAGCGTGGAGCGGACCCACCCCGACTCAATTGCGACTAGGTTGTGCAAACGCGGTCGGCCCCGCCCGCGTCCGGCCCCCGAGTGTTGTAGCTAGCAAATGATGACAAGGCACAGTGCCCTCAGCTTGTTTTCAGCCAAGTGGTACACTGCGGCTGGGCCGCGACGCCCACTACCGCCTAAAAGTCTTCGGAAACTTGAGCACCCTCGCAGTCGCTGCGCGGGCCCTGTTTGTCTTCCAAGCATCAAAATTGCATCTTCCCTACAGCATGAGCCGCTCAAACCTTGCAGCCGTGGCCTCTAGCGCCCAGACAGGTTTGCCGTACGTTTGCTCGCACTGCCAGGGTCGGCACCTAGGGACTGCACAGCGTGTCGTTCGTACAAAAGGCGAGGCAATGCTCTACTGGCTTGGGCTGGTCGCTTGGGAAGGCGCGCTCATGGTGTGGCCGGCCTTGCCCAGTCCCGCGCTCTTGGGCGTACACAGTTCCCTGGCAGCACAACCTCCTGTAAGCCCCACGTCCATCGCCCTTAAGCGAGTGGCCGCGGGGGGCGCTGCGGAGCCCGAGGGGGCGCATCCTGTGGTGAGGGTGTGTGCTGGTACCGTGCCCGCAGGGGGAAGGCAAGGGTTTTCCCCACCCCGCCTCCAGCCCCTGTCATGCTCCCCCCATATGCACAGGGACTCTGTAAGCTTGCTTGGTGCGCGGGGGGGACTGCGGGGGGTAAGCATTTCTTAGGGGCGGCATGGGCGCTGCGGCATGGGGTAGGCACGTCGGTGGACCCCGGCACGCATCAGAGCGCGCCGTCTCGCTGTCGGCCTAAGGCTTCCACTCCGCGCACTCGCTCACACAAGCTTACCTTCCTACTCAATAGAAGACGTGGTGTTCAGCCCTCAAGCTACAGCGCATTTTAAGCACGGCGCCGCGACAGACGGCTCGAGCCGCAAAGCCAAGTTTCCGACGACTTTTAGGAGGCAGTGAGGCCGAGCGGCCCCGTCACGGTTTCGCAGCAAAAGCTTCGCTAGATCGAAGCCCGTAAGCTCGCAGGCTACGTCTCAGTGACATCAACTCGCTTGTGCGTCTCCGGCAGCGCGGAGGGGCTTGTCGGAAGGCTCTGAGCCGGCGCCAGCTTAGCGCAATCGAGGATGGCGTTGCGCGGAGGGCTCTGGATAAAGCTGGCGACCTGGGTCCACGCTCTGTTATGACTACAGGTGTGTGCAGATAAGCGCATAGCATCGGTTAGAAGCGGCTTGACGCGGCGACCATCACCGCGACCGTTCGGCACGCGGGGCCCCGCCTCCCCCCGCGTCCCGCACTCCCCGACTCCCGCACAACGGAATCGCGCATCCGCTATCCAGGGGGATCAGCCCCCGACTTCGCCACCAGCAGCAATATCGTATAAGCAGTCGTGACACGCGTTTCCCCTGCTAACCCCCTCGTCACGGCTTCAGACACGTCCATCCCACGCGGGCCGACATGCCAGACAAGCCCCCCTTGCCTCACTCTGAGGCGGTGCCCCGCCTGGCTCCACCGCAATAATACAAACGTTATAAGCATGATAGGTAGTTAACCTGATGCGTGCTTGCTCAGCTGCTCCAGCGTCCTGTGCCCCCTGTACACCTTCCTGGCCCATGCTTTCCCTTGCTCGACTCTTCCCTCTCTCCCCTCGACTATCCCTCCCTCCCTCCCTCCCTGTCCCCTCCCGCGCGCCGCCTCTCGCCCGCAGGCCCGCCTCCAGCTCGCAGGCCCGCCTCAGCGCAGCTTCTTCTCTGGGTAGTTGCCCTCCGCCTTGATGATTGCCGGCAGCACCTCCAGAAAGAGCCGGTGGGTAGTGTTGCGAACCCAGTCATTCGTGATGACCTTGCCCGGGCCCTCGAAGAGCCGCCGCAGCTCCGTGGTGTAGATGCTCAGCTGGTCACCGGTTGCCGACCGGTGGTTGTTGATGATGCTGAGGCTTGCTGCCCCATGCCCCCTTCTGCTTCTCCACCCGCCCTGACCAGCCCCTCTTGCCTCGCTGCAGCTGTCCAGGAGATCCTTGAACTCGGGGACCGCCAGCATCGCCTCCTTGCTGCTGGGCGCCTTGTCGAGCACCATTGCTAGTGCGAGCAGGGCTTTCGCCTCCGGCACCTTCCGTGGGGCCCCAGAGCGTGGCGCGTCCTGGACCCCAGATGCCCCTCTGTTGGGCTCCAGCCGCGCAGCCCAGCGCCGGCACAGCTCTTCCGGCTTCTTTGGTGGCTCCACGTCTGGGTTCACCGCCAGCCACTCCCCCAGCAGCCGTGCTGCTTCGGGACCCCACTCTGAGTTGGGATGGGTGGCCTCGGCCGTATGCGCGGCTTTAACAGCCGCCAGACGCAGGCGGTGCTTGACAGCTGTTCTGTCACGCTTGGCTGCCGCCTCGGCCCTCAGCTCGTCCTTGTCCCGCTTGGGGCCGCGGTGCCGCCTCTCTTTAGCAGCCGGCGCCGCGGCCCCCTCTCCCGGGGGCGTGTCCACCTCACCCCCAGACTCCACGGCCTCTGCCTCATCCCCCTCCGTGCCCGCACCCTCGTCGGCCTGCTGTGCAACCCCAGCTGCCTCCCCCGCGCTGCTGGCTGCCTGCTCGCCTGATAACGCCTGATCCCGAGCGTGTTTCACCATCTGCGGGGGGAAGGGGGAAGGGGTAGAAGGGGGGATCATTGCAGGGCAGCGAAACACACACGAGGTGGTTGTAACCGTTGTACGAGCACGGTTATGACAGGTACAACTGTCAACCAAGCTTGGGTTGGTTAGCGTTTGTAGAGTTTGTTGCTGGTGCTGGCTGGGGGGCTGGAGGGCGTGCGGGGGCCAGGGGCAGGCGGGGAGCCAGACACGCACATGGCATGCACGGCATGCCACGCCCAGCACAATCTGAGCGCCATCTCACTACCGCCTAAAAGTCTTCGGAAACTTGAGCACCCTCGCAGTCGCTGCGCGGGCCCTGTTTGTCTTCCAAGCATCAAAATTGCATCTTCCCTACAGCATGAGCCGCTCAAACCTTGCAGCCGTGGCCTCTAGCGCCCAGACAGGTTTGCCGTACGTTTGCTCGCACTGCCAGGGTCGGCACCTAGGGACTGCACAGCGTGTCGTTCGTACAAAAGGCGAGGCAATGCTCTACTGGCTTGGGCTGGTCGCTTGGGAAGGCGCGCTCATGGTGTGGCCGGCCTTGCCCAGTCCCGCGCTCTTGGGCGTACACAGTTCCCTGGCAGCACAACCTCCTGTAAGCCCCACGTCCATCGCCCTTAAGCGAGTGGCCGCGGGGGGCGCTGCGGAGCCCGAGGGGGCGCATCCTGTGGTGAGGGTGTGTGCTGGTACCGTGCCCGCAGGGGGAAGGCAAGGGTTTTCCCCACCCCGCCTCCAGCCCCTGTCATGCTCCCCCCATATGCACAGGGACTCTGTAAGCTTGCTTGGTGCGCGGGGGGGACTGCGGGGGGTAAGCATTTCTTAGGGGCGGCATGGGCGCTGCGGCATGGGGTAGGCACGTCGGTGGACCCCGGCACGCATCAGAGCGCGCCGTCTCGCTGTCGGCCTAAGGCTTCCACTCCGCGCACTCGCTCACACAAGCTTACCTTCCTACTCAATAGAAGACGTGGTGTTCAGCCCTCAAGCTACAGCGCATTTTAAGCACGGCGCCGCGACAGACGGCTCGAGCCGCAAAGCCAAGTTTCCGACGACTTTTAGGAGGCAGTGAGGCCGAGCGGCCCCGTCACGGTTTCGCAGCAAAAGCTTCGCTAGATCGAAGCCCGTAAGCTCGCAGGCTACGTCTCAGTGACATCAACTCGCTTGTGCGTCTCCGGCAGCGCGGAGGGGCTTGTCGGAAGGCTCTGAGCCGGCGCCAGCTTAGCGCAATCGAGGATGGCGTTGCGCGGAGGGCTCTGGATAAAGCTGGCGACCTGGGTCCACGCTCTGTTATGACTACAGGTGTGTGCAGATAAGCGCATAGCATCGGTTAGAAGCGGCTTGACGCGGCGACCATCACCGCGACCGTTCGGCACGCGGGGCCCCGCCTCCCCCCGCGTCCCGCACTCCCCGACTCCCGCACAACGGAATCGCGCATCCGCTATCCAGGGGGATCAGCCCCCGACTTCGCCACCAGCAGCAATATCGTATAAGCAGTCGTGACACGCGTTTCCCCTGCTAACCCCCTCGTCACGGCTTCAGACACGTCCATCCCACGCGGGCCGACATGCCAGACAAGCCCCCCTTGCCTCACTCTGAGGCGGTGCCCCGCCTGGCTCCACCGCAATAATACAAACGTTATAAGCATGATAGGTAGTTAACCTGATGCGTGCTTGCTCAGCTGCTCCAGCGTCCTGTGCCCCCTGTACACCTTCCTGGCCCATGCTTTCCCTTGCTCGACTCTTCCCTCTCTCCCCTCGACTATCCCTCCCTCCCTCCCTCCCTGTCCCCTCCCGCGCGCCGCCTCTCGCCCGCAGGCCCGCCTCCAGCTCGCAGGCCCGCCTCAGCGCAGCTTCTTCTCTGGGTAGTTGCCCTCCGCCTTGATGATTGCCGGCAGCACCTCCAGAAAGAGCCGGTGGGTAGTGTTGCGAACCCAGTCATTCGTGATGACCTTGCCCGGGCCCTCGAAGAGCCGCCGCAGCTCCGTGGTGTAGATGCTCAGCTGGTCACCGGTTGCCGACCGGTGGTTGTTGATGATGCTGAGGCTTGCTGCCCCATGCCCCCTTCTGCTTCTCCACCCGCCCTGACCAGCCCCTCTTGCCTCGCTGCAGCTGTCCAGGAGATCCTTGAACTCGGGGACCGCCAGCATCGCCTCCTTGCTGCTGGGCGCCTTGTCGAGCACCATTGCTAGTGCGAGCAGGGCTTTCGCCTCCGGCACCTTCCGTGGGGCCCCAGAGCGTGGCGCGTCCTGGACCCCAGATGCCCCTCTGTTGGGCTCCAGCCGCGCAGCCCAGCGCCGGCACAGCTCTTCCGGCTTCTTTGGTGGCTCCACGTCTGGGTTCACCGCCAGCCACTCCCCCAGCAGCCGTGCTGCTTCGGGACCCCACTCTGAGTTGGGATGGGTGGCCTCGGCCGTATGCGCGGCTTTAACAGCCGCCAGACGCAGGCGGTGCTTGACAGCTGTTCTGTCACGCTTGGCTGCCGCCTCGGCCCTCAGCTCGTCCTTGTCCCGCTTGGGGCCGCGGTGCCGCCTCTCTTTAGCAGCCGGCGCCGCGGCCCCCTCTCCCGGGGGCGTGTCCACCTCACCCCCAGACTCCACGGCCTCTGCCTCATCCCCCTCCGTGCCCGCACCCTCGTCGGCCTGCTGTGCAACCCCAGCTGCCTCCCCCGCGCTGCTGGCTGCCTGCTCGCCTGATAACGCCTGATCCCGAGCGTGTTTCACCATCTGCGGGGGGAAGGGGGAAGGGGTAGAAGGGGGGATCATTGCAGGGCAGCGAAACACACACGAGGTGGTTGTAACCGTTGTACGAGCACGGTTATGACAGGTACAACTGTCAACCAAGCTTGGGTTGGTTAGCGTTTGTAGAGTTTGTTGCTGGTGCTGGCTGGGGGGCTGGAGGGCGTGCGGGGGCCAGGGGCAGGCGGGGAGCCAGACACGCACATGGCATGCACGGCATGCCACGCCCAGCACAATCTGAGCGCCATCTCACTACCGCCTAAAAGTCTTCGGAAACTTGAGCACCCTCGCAGTCGCTGCGCGGGCCCCGTTTGTCTTCCAAGCATCAAAATTGCATCTTCCCTACAGCATGAGCCGCTCAAACCTTGCAGCCGTGGCCTCTAGCGCCCAGACAGGTTTGCCGTACGTTTGCTCGCACAGCCAGGGTCGGCACCTAGGGACTGCACAGCGTGTCGTTCGTACAAAAGGCGAGGCAATGCTCTACTGGCTTGGGCTGGTCGCTTGGGAAGGCGCGCTCATGGTGTGGCCGGCCTTGCCCAGTCCCGCGCTCTTGGGCGTACACAGTTCCCTGGCAGCACAACCTCCTGTAAGCCCCACGTCCATCGCCCTTAAGCGAGTGGCCGCGGGGGGCGCTGCGGAGCCCGAGGGGGCGCATCCTGTGGTGAGGGTGTGTGCTGGTACCGTGCCCGCAGGGGGAAGGCAAGGGTTTTCCCCACCCCGCCTCCAGCCCCTGTCATGCTCCCCCCATATGCACAGGGACTCTGTAAGCTTGCTTGGTGCGCGGGGGGGACTGCGGGGGGTAAGCATTTCTTAGGGGCGGCATGGGCGCTGCGGCATGGGGTAGGCACGTCGGTGGACCCCGGCACGCATCAGAGCGCGCCGTCTCGCTGTCGGCCTAAGGCTTCCACTCCGCGCACTCGCTCACACAAGCTTACCTTCCTACTCAATAGAAGACGTGGTGTTCAGCCCTCAAGCTACAGCGCATTTTAAGCACGGCGCCGCGACAGACGGCTCGAGCCGCAAAGCCAAGTTTCCGACGACTTTTAGGAGGCAGTGAGGCCGAGCGGCCCCGTCACGGTTTCGCAGCAAAAGCTTCGCTAGATCGAAGCCCGTAAGCTCGCAGGCTACGTCTCAGTGACATCAACTCGCTTGTGCGTCTCCGGCAGCGCGGAGGGGCTTGTCGGAAGGCTCTGAGCCGGCGCCAGCTTAGCGCAATCGAGGATGGCGTTGCGCGGAGGGCTCTGGATAAAGCTGGCGACCTGGGTCCACGCTCTGTTATGACTACAGGTGTGTGCAGATAAGCGCATAGCATCGGTTAGAAGCGGCTTGACGCGGCGACCATCACCGCGACCGTTCGGCACGCGGGGCCCCGCCTCCCCCCGCGTCCCGCACTCCCCGACTCCCGCACAACGGAATCGCGCATCCGCTATCCAGGGGGATCAGCCCCCGACTTCGCCACCAGCAGCAATATCGTATAAGCAGTCGTGACACGCGTTTCCCCTGCTAACCCCCTCGTCACGGCTTCAGACACGTCCATCCCACGCGGGCCGACATGCCAGACAAGCCCCCCTTGCCTCACTCTGAGGCGGTGCCCCGCCTGGCTCCACCGCAATAATACAAACGTTATAAGCATGATAGGTAGTTAACCTGATGCGTGCTTGCTCAGCTGCTCCAGCGTCCTGTGCCCCCTGTACACCTTCCTGGCCCATGCTTTCCCTTGCTCGACTCTTCCCTCTCTCCCCTCGACTATCCCTCCCTCCCTCCCTCCCTGTCCCCTCCCGCGCGCCGCCTCTCGCCCGCAGGCCCGCCTCCAGCTCGCAGGCCCGCCTCAGCGCAGCTTCTTCTCTGGGTAGTTGCCCTCCGCCTTGATGATTGCCGGCAGCACCTCCAGAAAGAGCCGGTGGGTAGTGTTGCGAACCCAGTCATTCGTGATGACCTTGCCCGGGCCCTCGAAGAGCCGCCGCAGCTCCGTGGTGTAGATGCTCAGCTGGTCACCGGTTGCCGACCGGTGGTTGTTGATGATGCTGAGGCTTGCTGCCCCATGCCCCCTTCTGCTTCTCCACCCGCCCTGACCAGCCCCTCTTGCCTCGCTGCAGCTGTCCAGGAGATCCTTGAACTCGGGGACCGCCAGCATCGCCTCCTTGCTGCTGGGCGCCTTGTCGAGCACCATTGCTAGTGCGAGCAGGGCTTTCGCCTCCGGCACCTTCCGTGGGGCCCCAGAGCGTGGCGCGTCCTGGACCCCAGATGCCCCTCTGTTGGGCTCCAGCCGCGCAGCCCAGCGCCGGCACAGCTCTTCCGGCTTCTTTGGTGGCTCCACGTCTGGGTTCACCGCCAGCCACTCCCCCAGCAGCCGTGCTGCTTCGGGACCCCACTCTGAGTTGGGATGGGTGGCCTCGGCCGTATGCGCGGCTTTAACAGCCGCCAGACGCAGGCGGTGCTTGACAGCTGTTCTGTCACGCTTGGCTGCCGCCTCGGCCCTCAGCTCGTCCTTGTCCCGCTTGGGGCCGCGGTGCCGCCTCTCTTTAGCAGCCGGCGCCGCGGCCCCCTCTCCCGGGGGCGTGTCCACCTCACCCCCAGACTCCACGGCCTCTGCCTCATCCCCCTCCGTGCCCGCACCCTCGTCGGCCTGCTGTGCAACCCCAGCTGCCTCCCCCGCGCTGCTGGCTGCCTGCTCGCCTGATAACGCCTGATCCCGAGCGTGTTTCACCATCTGCGGGGGGAAGGGGGAAGGGGTAGAAGGGGGGATCATTGCAGGGCAGCGAAACACACACGAGGTGGTTGTAACCGTTGTACGAGCACGGTTATGACAGGTACAACTGTCAACCAAGCTTGGGTTGGTTAGCGTTTGTAGAGTTTGTTGCTGGTGCTGGCTGGGGGGCTGGAGGGCGTGCGGGGGCCAGGGGCAGGCGGGGAGCCAGACACGCACATGGCATGCACGGCATGCCACGCCCAGCACAATCTGAGCGCCATCTCACTACCGCCTAAAAGTCTTCGGAAACTTGAGCACCCTCGCAGTCGCTGCGCGGGCCCCGTTTGTCTTCCAAGCATCAAAATTGCATCTTCCCTACAGCATGAGCCGCTCAAACCTTGCAGCCGTGGCCTCTAGCGCCCAGACAGGTTTGCCGTACGTTTGCTCGCACAGCCAGGGTCGGCACCTAGGGACTGCACAGCGTGTCGTTCGTACAAAAGGCGAGGCAATGCTCTACTGGCTTGGGCTGGTCGCTTGGGAAGGCGCGCTCATGGTGTGGCCGGCCTTGCCCAGTCCCGCGCTCTTGGGCGTACACAGTTCCCTGGCAGCACAACCTCCTGTAAGCCCCACGTCCATCGCCCTTAAGCGAGTGGCCGCGGGGGGCGCTGCGGAGCCCGAGGGGGCGCATCCTGTGGTGAGGGTGTGTGCTGGTACCGTGCCCGCAGGGGGAAGGCAAGGGTTTTCCCCACCCCGCCTCCAGCCCCTGTCATGCTCCCCCCATATGCACAGGGACTCTGTAAGCTTGCTTGGTGCGCGGGGGGGACTGCGGGGGGTAAGCATTTCTTAGGGGCGGCATGGGCGCTGCGGCATGGGGTAGGCACGTCGGTGGACCCCGGCACGCATCAGAGCGCGCCGTCTCGCTGTCGGCCTAAGGCTTCCACTCCGCGCACTCGCTCACACAAGCTTACCTTCCTACTCAATAGAAGACGTGGTGTTCAGCCCTCAAGCTACAGCGCATTTTAAGCACGGCGCCGCGACAGACGGCTCGAGCCGCAAAGCCAAGTTTCCGACGACTTTTAGGAGGCAGTGAGGCCGAGCGGCCCCGTCACGGTTTCGCAGCAAAAGCTTCGCTAGATCGAAGCCCGTAAGCTCGCAGGCTACGTCTCAGTGACATCAACTCGCTTGTGCGTCTCCGGCAGCGCGGAGGGGCTTGTCGGAAGGCTCTGAGCCGGCGCCAGCTTAGCGCAATCGAGGATGGCGTTGCGCGGAGGGCTCTGGATAAAGCTGGCGACCTGGGTCCACGCTCTGTTATGACTACAGGTGTGTGCAGATAAGCGCATAGCATCGGTTAGAAGCGGCTTGACGCGGCGACCATCACCGCGACCGTTCGGCACGCGGGGCCCCGCCTCCCCCCGCGTCCCGCACTCCCCGACTCCCGCACAACGGAATCGCGCATCCGCTATCCAGGGGGATCAGCCCCCGACTTCGCCACCAGCAGCAATATCGTATAAGCAGTCGTGACACGCGTTTCCCCTGCTAACCCCCTCGTCACGGCTTCAGACACGTCCATCCCACGCGGGCCGACATGCCAGACAAGCCCCCCTTGCCTCACTCTGAGGCGGTGCCCCGCCTGGCTCCACCGCAATAATACAAACGTTATAAGCATGATAGGTAGTTAACCTGATGCGTGCTTGCTCAGCTGCTCCAGCGTCCTGTGCCCCCTGTACACCTTCCTGGCCCATGCTTTCCCTTGCTCGACTCTTCCCTCTCTCCCCTCGACTATCCCTCCCTCCCTCCCTCCCTGTCCCCTCCCGCGCGCCGCCTCTCGCCCGCAGGCCCGCCTCCAGCTCGCAGGCCCGCCTCAGCGCAGCTTCTTCTCTGGGTAGTTGCCCTCCGCCTTGATGATTGCCGGCAGCACCTCCAGAAAGAGCCGGTGGGTAGTGTTGCGAACCCAGTCATTCGTGATGACCTTGCCCGGGCCCTCGAAGAGCCGCCGCAGCTCCGTGGTGTAGATGCTCAGCTGGTCACCGGTTGCCGACCGGTGGTTGTTGATGATGCTGAGGCTTGCTGCCCCATGCCCCCTTCTGCTTCTCCACCCGCCCTGACCAGCCCCTCTTGCCTCGCTGCAGCTGTCCAGGAGATCCTTGAACTCGGGGACCGCCAGCATCGCCTCCTTGCTGCTGGGCGCCTTGTCGAGCACCATTGCTAGTGCGAGCAGGGCTTTCGCCTCCGGCACCTTCCGTGGGGCCCCAGAGCGTGGCGCGTCCTGGACCCCAGATGCCCCTCTGTTGGGCTCCAGCCGCGCAGCCCAGCGCCGGCACAGCTCTTCCGGCTTCTTTGGTGGCTCCACGTCTGGGTTCACCGCCAGCCACTCCCCCAGCAGCCGTGCTGCTTCGGGACCCCACTCTGAGTTGGGATGGGTGGCCTCGGCCGTATGCGCGGCTTTAACAGCCGCCAGACGCAGGCGGTGCTTGACAGCTGTTCTGTCACGCTTGGCTGCCGCCTCGGCCCTCAGCTCGTCCTTGTCCCGCTTGGGGCCGCGGTGCCGCCTCTCTTTAGCAGCCGGCGCCGCGGCCCCCTCTCCCGGGGGCGTGTCCACCTCACCCCCAGACTCCACGGCCTCTGCCTCATCCCCCTCCGTGCCCGCACCCTCGTCGGCCTGCTGTGCAACCCCAGCTGCCTCCCCCGCGCTGCTGGCTGCCTGCTCGCCTGATAACGCCTGATCCCGAGCGTGTTTCACCATCTGCGGGGGGAAGGGGGAAGGGGTAGAAGGGGGGATCATTGCAGGGCAGCGAAACACACACGAGGTGGTTGTAACCGTTGTACGAGCACGGTTATGACAGGTACAACTGTCAACCAAGCTTGGGTTGGTTAGCGTTTGTAGAGTTTGTTGCTGGTGCTGGCTGGGGGGCTGGAGGGCGTGCGGGGGCCAGGGGCAGGCGGGGAGCCAGACACGCACATGGCATGCACGGCATGCCACGCCCAGCACAATCTGAGCGCCATCTCACTACCGCCTAAAAGTCTTCGGAAACTTGAGCACCCTCGCAGTCGCTGCGCGGGCCCCGTTTGTCTTCCAAGCATCAAAATTGCATCTTCCCTACAGCATGAGCCGCTCAAACCTTGCAGCCGTGGCCTCTAGCGCCCAGACAGGTTTGCCGTACGTTTGCTCGCACAGCCAGGGTCGGCACCTAGGGACTGCACAGCGTGTCGTTCGTACAAAAGGCGAGGCAATGCTCTACTGGCTTGGGCTGGTCGCTTGGGAAGGCGCGCTCATGGTGTGGCCGGCCTTGCCCAGTCCCGCGCTCTTGGGCGTACACAGTTCCCTGGCAGCACAACCTCCTGTAAGCCCCACGTCCATCGCCCTTAAGCGAGTGGCCGCGGGGGGCGCTGCGGAGCCCGAGGGGGCGCATCCTGTGGTGAGGGTGTGTGCTGGTACCGTGCCCGCAGGGGGAAGGCAAGGGTTTTCCCCACCCCGCCTCCAGCCCCTGTCATGCTCCCCCCATATGCACAGGGACTCTGTAAGCTTGCTTGGTGCGCGGGGGGGACTGCGGGGGGTAAGCATTTCTTAGGGGCGGCATGGGCGCTGCGGCATGGGGTAGGCACGTCGGTGGACCCCGGCACGCATCAGAGCGCGCCGTCTCGCTGTCGGCCTAAGGCTTCCACTCCGCGCACTCGCTCACACAAGCTTACCTTCCTACTCAATAGAAGACGTGGTGTTCAGCCCTCAAGCTACAGCGCATTTTAAGCACGGCGCCGCGACAGACGGCTCGAGCCGCAAAGCCAAGTTTCCGACGACTTTTAGGAGGCAGTGAGGCCGAGCGGCCCCGTCACGGTTTCGCAGCAAAAGCTTCGCTAGATCGAAGCCCGTAAGCTCGCAGGCTACGTCTCAGTGACATCAACTCGCTTGTGCGTCTCCGGCAGCGCGGAGGGGCTTGTCGGAAGGCTCTGAGCCGGCGCCAGCTTAGCGCAATCGAGGATGGCGTTGCGCGGAGGGCTCTGGATAAAGCTGGCGACCTGGGTCCACGCTCTGTTATGACTACAGGTGTGTGCAGATAAGCGCATAGCATCGGTTAGAAGCGGCTTGACGCGGCGACCATCACCGCGACCGTTCGGCACGCGGGGCCCCGCCTCCCCCCGCGTCCCGCACTCCCCGACTCCCGCACAACGGAATCGCGCATCCGCTATCCAGGGGGATCAGCCCCCGACTTCGCCACCAGCAGCAATATCGTATAAGCAGTCGTGACACGCGTTTCCCCTGCTAACCCCCTCGTCACGGCTTCAGACACGTCCATCCCACGCGGGCCGACATGCCAGACAAGCCCCCCTTGCCTCACTCTGAGGCGGTGCCCCGCCTGGCTCCACCGCAATAATACAAACGTTATAAGCATGATAGGTAGTTAACCTGATGCGTGCTTGCTCAGCTGCTCCAGCGTCCTGTGCCCCCTGTACACCTTCCTGGCCCATGCTTTCCCTTGCTCGACTCTTCCCTCTCTCCCCTCGACTATCCCTCCCTCCCTCCCTCCCTGTCCCCTCCCGCGCGCCGCCTCTCGCCCGCAGGCCCGCCTCCAGCTCGCAGGCCCGCCTCAGCGCAGCTTCTTCTCTGGGTAGTTGCCCTCCGCCTTGATGATTGCCGGCAGCACCTCCAGAAAGAGCCGGTGGGTAGTGTTGCGAACCCAGTCATTCGTGATGACCTTGCCCGGGCCCTCGAAGAGCCGCCGCAGCTCCGTGGTGTAGATGCTCAGCTGGTCACCGGTTGCCGACCGGTGGTTGTTGATGATGCTGAGGCTTGCTGCCCCATGCCCCCTTCTGCTTCTCCACCCGCCCTGACCAGCCCCTCTTGCCTCGCTGCAGCTGTCCAGGAGATCCTTGAACTCGGGGACCGCCAGCATCGCCTCCTTGCTGCTGGGCGCCTTGTCGAGCACCATTGCTAGTGCGAGCAGGGCTTTCGCCTCCGGCACCTTCCGTGGGGCCCCAGAGCGTGGCGCGTCCTGGACCCCAGATGCCCCTCTGTTGGGCTCCAGCCGCGCAGCCCAGCGCCGGCACAGCTCTTCCGGCTTCTTTGGTGGCTCCACGTCTGGGTTCACCGCCAGCCACTCCCCCAGCAGCCGTGCTGCTTCGGGACCCCACTCTGAGTTGGGATGGGTGGCCTCGGCCGTATGCGCGGCTTTAACAGCCGCCAGACGCAGGCGGTGCTTGACAGCTGTTCTGTCACGCTTGGCTGCCGCCTCGGCCCTCAGCTCGTCCTTGTCCCGCTTGGGGCCGCGGTGCCGCCTCTCTTTAGCAGCCGGCGCCGCGGCCCCCTCTCCCGGGGGCGTGTCCACCTCACCCCCAGACTCCACGGCCTCTGCCTCATCCCCCTCCGTGCCCGCACCCTCGTCGGCCTGCTGTGCAACCCCAGCTGCCTCCCCCGCGCTGCTGGCTGCCTGCTCGCCTGATAACGCCTGATCCCGAGCGTGTTTCACCATCTGCGGGGGGAAGGGGGAAGGGGTAGAAGGGGGGATCATTGCAGGGCAGCGAAACACACACGAGGTGGTTGTAACCGTTGTACGAGCACGGTTATGACAGGTACAACTGTCAACCAAGCTTGGGTTGGTTAGCGTTTGTAGAGTTTGTTGCTGGTGCTGGCTGGGGGGCTGGAGGGCGTGCGGGGGCCAGGGGCAGGCGGGGAGCCAGACACGCACATGGCATGCACGGCATGCCACGCCCAGCACAATCTGAGCGCCATCTCACTACCGCCTAAAAGTCTTCGGAAACTTGAGCACCCTCGCAGTCGCTGCGCGGGCCCCGTTTGTCTTCCAAGCATCAAAATTGCATCTTCCCTACAGCATGAGCCGCTCAAACCTTGCAGCCGTGGCCTCTAGCGCCCAGACAGGTTTGCCGTACGTTTGCTCGCACAGCCAGGGTCGGCACCTAGGGACTGCACAGCGTGTCGTTCGTACAAAAGGCGAGGCAATGCTCTACTGGCTTGGGCTGGTCGCTTGGGAAGGCGCGCTCATGGTGTGGCCGGCCTTGCCCAGTCCCGCGCTCTTGGGCGTACACAGTTCCCTGGCAGCACAACCTCCTGTAAGCCCCACGTCCATCGCCCTTAAGCGAGTGGCCGCGGGGGGCGCTGCGGAGCCCGAGGGGGCGCATCCTGTGGTGAGGGTGTGTGCTGGTACCGTGCCCGCAGGGGGAAGGCAAGGGTTTTCCCCACCCCGCCTCCAGCCCCTGTCATGCTCCCCCCATATGCACAGGGACTCTGTAAGCTTGCTTGGTGCGCGGGGGGGACTGCGGGGGGTAAGCATTTCTTAGGGGCGGCATGGGCGCTGCGGCATGGGGTAGGCACGTCGGTGGACCCCGGCACGCATCAGAGCGCGCCGTCTCGCTGTCGGCCTAAGGCTTCCACTCCGCGCACTCGCTCACACAAGCTTACCTTCCTACTCAATAGAAGACGTGGTGTTCAGCCCTCAAGCTACAGCGCATTTTAAGCACGGCGCCGCGACAGACGGCTCGAGCCGCAAAGCCAAGTTTCCGACGACTTTTAGGAGGCAGTGAGGCCGAGCGGCCCCGTCACGGTTTCGCAGCAAAAGCTTCGCTAGATCGAAGCCCGTAAGCTCGCAGGCTACGTCTCAGTGACATCAACTCGCTTGTGCGTCTCCGGCAGCGCGGAGGGGCTTGTCGGAAGGCTCTGAGCCGGCGCCAGCTTAGCGCAATCGAGGATGGCGTTGCGCGGAGGGCTCTGGATAAAGCTGGCGACCTGGGTCCACGCTCTGTTATGACTACAGGTGTGTGCAGATAAGCGCATAGCATCGGTTAGAAGCGGCTTGACGCGGCGACCATCACCGCGACCGTTCGGCACGCGGGGCCCCGCCTCCCCCCGCGTCCCGCACTCCCCGACTCCCGCACAACGGAATCGCGCATCCGCTATCCAGGGGATCAGCCCCCGACTTCGCCACCAGCAGCAATATCGTATAAGCAGTCGTGACACGCGTTTCCCCTGCTAACCCCCTCGTCACGGCTTCAGACACGTCCATCCCACGCGGGCCGACATGCCAGACAAGCCCCCCTTGCCTCACTCTGAGGCGGTGCCCCGCCTGGCTCCACCGCAATAATACAAACGTTATAAGCATGATAGGTAGTTAACCTGATGCGTGCTTGCTCAGCTGCTCCAGCGTCCTGTGCCCCCTGTACACCTTCCTGGCCCATGCTTTCCCTTGCTCGACTCTTCCCTCTCTCCCCTCGACTATCCCTCCCTCCCTCCCTCCCTGTCCCCTCCCGCGCGCCGCCTCTCGCCCGCAGGCCCGCCTCCAGCTCGCAGGCCCGCCTCAGCGCAGCTTCTTCTCTGGGTAGTTGCCCTCCGCCTTGATGATTGCCGGCAGCACCTCCAGAAAGAGCCGGTGGGTAGTGTTGCGAACCCAGTCATTCGTGATGACCTTGCCCGGGCCCTCGAAGAGCCGCCGCAGCTCCGTGGTGTAGATGCTCAGCTGGTCACCGGTTGCCGACCGGTGGTTGTTGATGATGCTGAGGCTTGCTGCCCCATGCCCCCTTCTGCTTCTCCACCCGCCCTGACCAGCCCCTCTTGCCTCGCTGCAGCTGTCCAGGAGATCCTTGAACTCGGGGACCGCCAGCATCGCCTCCTTGCTGCTGGGCGCCTTGTCGAGCACCATTGCTAGTGCGAGCAGGGCTTTCGCCTCCGGCACCTTCCGTGGGGCCCCAGAGCGTGGCGCGTCCTGGACCCCAGATGCCCCTCTGTTGGGCTCCAGCCGCGCAGCCCAGCGCCGGCACAGCTCTTCCGGCTTCTTTGGTGGCTCCACGTCTGGGTTCACCGCCAGCCACTCCCCCAGCAGCCGTGCTGCTTCGGGACCCCACTCTGAGTTGGGATGGGTGGCCTCGGCCGTATGCGCGGCTTTAACAGCCGCCAGACGCAGGCGGTGCTTGACAGCTGTTCTGTCACGCTTGGCTGCCGCCTCGGCCCTCAGCTCGTCCTTGTCCCGCTTGGGGCCGCGGTGCCGCCTCTCTTTAGCAGCCGGCGCCGCGGCCCCCTCTCCCGGGGGCGTGTCCACCTCACCCCCAGACTCCACGGCCTCTGCCTCATCCCCCTCCGTGCCCGCACCCTCGTCGGCCTGCTGTGCAACCCCAGCTGCCTCCCCCGCGCTGCTGGCTGCCTGCTCGCCTGATAACGCCTGATCCCGAGCGTGTTTCACCATCTGCGGGGGGAAGGGGGAAGGGGTAGAAGGGGGGATCATTGCAGGGCAGCGAAACACACACGAGGTGGTTGTAACCGTTGTACGAGCACGGTTATGACAGGTACAACTGTCAACCAAGCTTGGGTTGGTTAGCGTTTGTAGAGTTTGTTGCTGGTGCTGGCTGGGGGGCTGGAGGGCGTGCGGGGGCCAGGGGCAGGCGGGGAGCCAGACACGCACATGGCATGCACGGCATGCCACGCCCAGCACAATCTGAGCGCCATCTCACTACCGCCTAAAAGTCTTCGGAAACTTGAGCACCCTCGCAGTCGCTGCGCGGGCCCTGTTTGTCTTCCAAGCATCAAAATTGCATCTTCCCTACAGCATGAGCCGCTCAAACCTTGCAGCCGTGGCCTCTAGCGCCCAGACAGGTTTGCCGTACGTTTGCTCGCACTGCCAGGGTCGGCACCTAGGGACTGCACAGCGTGTCGTTCGTACAAAAGGCGAGGCAATGCTCTACTGGCTTGGGCTGGTCGCTTGGGAAGGCGCGCTCATGGTGTGGCCGGCCTTGCCCAGTCCCGCGCTCTTGGGCGTACACAGTTCCCTGGCAGCACAACCTCCTGTAAGCCCCACGTCCATCGCCCTTAAGCGAGTGGCCGCGGGGGGCGCTGCGGAGCCCGAGGGGGCGCATCCTGTGGTGAGGGTGTGTGCTGGTACCGTGCCCGCAGGGGGAAGGCAAGGGTTTTCCCCACCCCGCCTCCAGCCCCTGTCATGCTCCCCCCATATGCACAGGGACTCTGTAAGCTTGCTTGGTGCGCGGGGGGGACTGCGGGGGGTAAGCATTTCTTAGGGGCGGCATGGGCGCTGCGGCATGGGGTAGGCACGTCGGTGGACCCCGGCACGCATCAGAGCGCGCCGTCTCGCTGTCGGCCTAAGGCTTCCACTCCGCGCACTCGCTCACACAAGTTACCTTCCTACTCAATAGAAGACGTGGTGTTCAGCCCTCAAGCTACAGCGCATTTTAAGCACGGCGCCGCGACAGACGGCTCGAGCCGCAAAGCCAAGTTTCCGACGACTTTTAGGAGGCAGTGAGGGCCGAGCGGCCCCGTCACGGTTTCGCAGCAAAAGCTTCGCTAGATCGAAGCCCGTAAGCTCGCAGGCTACGTCTCAGTGACATCAACTCGCTTGTGCGTCTCCGGCAGCGCGGAGGGGCTTGTCGGAAGGCTCTGAGCCGGCCGCCAGCTTAGCGCAATCGAGGATGGCGTTGCGCGGAGGGCTCTGGATAAAGCTGGCGACCTGGGTCCACGCTCTGTTATGACTACAGGTGTGTGCAGATAAGCGCATAGCATCGGTTAGAAGCGGCTTGACGCGGCGACCATCACCGCGACCGTTCGGCACGCGGGGCCCCGCCTCCCCCCGCGTCCCGCACTCCCCGACTCCCGCACAACGGAATCGCGCATCCGCTATCCAGGGGGATCAGCCCCCGACTTCGCCACCAGCCAGCAATATCGTATAAGCAGTCGTGACACGCGTTTCCCCTGCTAACCCCCTCGTCACGGCTTCAGACACGTCCATCCCACGCGGGCCGACATGCCAGACAAGCCCCCCTTGCCTCACTCTGAGGCGGTGCCCCGCCTGGCTCCACCGCAATAATACAAACGTTATAAGCATGATAGGTAGTTAACCTGATGCGTGCTTTGCTCAGCTGCTCCAGCGTCCTGTGCCCCCTGTACACCTTCCTGGCCCATGCTTTCCCTTGCTCGACTCTTCCCTCTCTCCCCTCGACTATCCCTCCCTCCCCTCCCTCCCTGTCCCCTCCCGCGCGCCGCCTCTCGCCCGCAGGCCCGCCTCCAGCTCGCAGGCCCGCCTCAGCGCAGCTTCTTCTCTGGGTAGTTGCCCTCCGCCTTGATGATTGCCGGCAGCACCTCCAGAAAGAGCCGGTGGGTAGTGTTGCGAACCCAGTCATTCGTGATGACCTTGCCCGGGCCCTCGAAGAGCCGCCGCAGCTCCGTGGTGTAGATGCTCAGCTGTCACCGGTTGCCGACCGGTGGTTGTTGATGATGCTGAGGCTTGCTGCCCCATGCCCCCTTCTGCTTCTACCACCCGCCCTGACCAGCCCCTCTTGCCTCGCTGCAGCTGTCCAGGAGATCCTTGAACTCGGGGCCCGCCAGCATCGCCTCCTTGCTGCTGGGCGCCTTGTCGAGCACCATTGCTAGTGCGAGCAGGGCTTTCGCCTCCGGCACCTCTCCGTGGGGCCCCGAAGCGTGGCGCGTCCTGGACCCCAGATGCCCACTCTGTTGGGCTCCAGCCGCGCAGCCCAGCGCCGGCACAGCTCTTCCGGCTCTTTGGTGGCTCCACGTCTGGGTTCACCGCCAGCCACTCCCCCAGCAGCCGTGCTGCTTCGGGACCCCCACTCTGAGTTGGGATGGGTGGCCTCGGCCGTATGCGAGGCTTTAACAGCCGCCAGACGCAGGCGGTGCTTGACCAGCTGTTCTGTCACGCTTGGCTGCCGCCTCGGCCCTCAGCTCGTCCTTGTCCCGCTTGGGGCCGCGGTGCCGCCTCTCTTTAGCAGCCGGCGCCGCGGCCCCTCTCCCGGGGGCGTGTCCACCTCACCCCCAGACCTCCACGGCCTCTGCTCATCCCCTCCGTGCCCGCACCCTCGTCGGCCTGCTGTTGCACCCCAGCTGACCCTCCCCCGCGCTGCTGGCTGCCTGCTCGCCTGATAACGCCTGATCCCGAGCGTGTTGCACCATCTGCGGGGGGGAAGGGGGAAGGGGTAGAAGGGGGGATCATGCAGGGCAGCGACAACACACACGAGGTTGGTTGTATACCGTTGTACGAGCAACGGTTATGACAGGTACAACTGTCAGACCAAGCTTGGGTTGGTTAGCGTTTGTAGAGTTTGTTGCTGGTGCTGGCTGGGGGGCTGGAGGGCGTGCGGGGGCCAGGGGGCAGCGGGGGAGCCAGACACGCACATGGCATGCACGGCATGCCACGCCCAGCACAATCTGAGCGCCATCTCACTACCGCCTAAAGTCTTCGCGAAACTTGAGCACCCTCGCAGTCGCTGCGCGGGCCCTGTTTGTCGTCCAAGCAATCAAAATTTGCATCTTCCCCTACAGCATGAGCCGCTCAAACCTTGCAGCCGTGGCCTCTAGCGCCCAGACAGGTTTGCCGTACGTTTGCTCGCACTGCCAGGGTCGGCACCTAGGGACACTGCAACAGCGTGTCGTTCGTACAAAAGGCGAGGCAATGCTCTACTGGCTTGGCTGGTCGCTTGGGAAGGCGCGCTCATGTTGTGGCCGGCCTTGCCCAGTCCCGCGCTCTTGGGCGTACACAGTTCCCTGGCAGCACAACCTCCTGTAAGCCCCACGTCCATCGCCCTTAAGCGAGTGGCGCGGGGGCGCTGCGGAGCCCGAGGGGGGCGCATTCCTGTGGTGAGGGTGTGTGCTGGTACCGTGCCCGCAGGGGGAAGGCAAGGGTTTTCCCCACCCCGCCTCCAGCCCCTGTCATGCTCCCCCCCATATGCACAGGGACTCTGTAAGCTTGCTTGGTGCGCGGGGGGGACTGCGGGGGGTAAGCTTTCTTAGGGGCGGCATGGGCGCTGCGGCATGGGGTAGGCACGGTCGGTGGACCCCGGCACGCCATCAGAGCGCGCCGTCTCGCTGTCGGCCCTAAGGCTTCCATCCACTCCGCGGCACCTCGCTCACACAAGCTTACCTTCCTACTCAATAGAAGACAGTGGTGTTCAGCCCTCAAGCTACAGCGCATTTTAAGCACGTGCGCCGCCGAGCAGACGGTCGAGCCCGCAAAGCCAAGTTTTCCGACGACTTTTAGGAGGTCAGTGAGGCCGAGCGGCCCCCGTCACGGTTTCGCAGCAAAAGCTTCGCTAGATCGAAGCCCGTAAGCTCGCAGGCTACGTCTCAGTGACATCAACTCGCTTGTGCGTCCTCCGGCAGGCCGCGGAGGGTCTTGTCGGTAAGGCTCTGAGCCGGCGCCAGCTTTAGCGCAATCGAGGATGGCGTGCGCGGACTGGCTTCTGGATAAAGCTGGCGGACCTGGGTCCACCGCTTATGTTATGGACTACAGGTGTGTGCAGATAAGCGCATAGCATCGGTTAGAAGAGGCTTGACGCGGCGCCCATCACCGCGACCGTTCGGCACGCGGGGCCCCCGCCTCCCCCCCCGCGTCCGCACTCCCCCCGACTCCCGCACAACGGAATCGCGCATCCGCTATCCAGGGGGATCAGCCCCCGACTTCGCCACCAGCAGCAATATCGTATAAGCAGTCGTGACACGCGTTTCCCCTGCTAACCCCCTCGTCACGGCTTCAGACACGTCCATCCCACGCGGGCCGACATGCCAGACAAGCCCCCCTTGCCTCAATCTGAGGCGGTGCCCCGCCTGGCTCCACCGAAATAATACAAACGTTATAAGCATGATAGGTAGTTAAACCTGATGCGTGCTTGCTCAGCTGCTCCAGCGTCCTGTGCCCCCTGTACACCTTCCTGGCCCATGCTTTCCCTTGCTCGACTCTTCCCTCTCTCCCTCGACTATCCCTCCCTCCCTCCCTCCCTGTCCCCTCCCGCGCGCCGCCTCTCGCCGAGGAGGCCCGCTCCAGCGCGCAGGGCCCGCGGTCAGCCGAAGGCTTCGTCCTCGCCGGGCAAAACCCATCACTGCGACTTGATGATGCCGGCAGCACCTCCAGAAAGAGCCGGTGGTAGTCTTGCGAACCAGTCATTCGTGGCTCACATTGCCGGGCCCCAACAGCGCCCTCAGCTCCGGTGGTGGGATGCTCTGTGGGGGGGGGATGCGAAAGTGGAGGCCAGACCCGACAGCTGAGGCTTGCTGCCCCATGCCCCTTCTGCTTCTCCACCCGCCCTGACCAGCCCCCTCTTGCCTCGCTGCAGCTGTCCAGGAGATCCTTGAACTCGGGGACCGCCAGCATCGCCTCCTTGCTGGGCGCCTTGTCGAGCACCATTGCTAGTGCGAGCAGGGCTTTCGCTCCGGCACCTTCCGTGGGGGCCCCAGAGCGTGGCGCGTCCTGGACCCCAGATGCCCCTCCGTTGGGCTCCAGCCGCGCAGCCCAGCGCCGGCACAGCTCTTCCGGCTTCTTGGTGGCTCCACGTCTGGGTTCACCGCCAGCCACTCCCCCAGCAGCCGTGCTGCTTCGGGACCCCACTCTGAGTTGGGATGGGTGGCCTCGGCCGTATGCGCAGCTTTAACAGCCGCCAGACGCAGGCGGTGCTTGACAGCTGTCTATCACGCTTGGCTGCCGCCTCGGCCCCAGCTCGTCCTTGTCCCGCTTGGGGCCGCGGTGCCGCCTCTTTTTAGCAGCCGGCGCCGCGGCCCCCTCTCCAGGGGCGTGTCCACCTCACCCCCAGACTCCACGGCCTCTGCCTCATCCCCCTCCGTGCCCGCACCCTCGTCGGCCTGCTGTGCAACCCAGCTGCCCCCCCGCGCTGCTGGCTGCCTGCTCGCCTGATAACGCCTGATCCCGAGCGTGTTTCACCATCTGCGGGGGAAGGGGGATAAGGGGGGATCATTGCAGGGCAGCGAAACACACACGAGGTGGTTGTAACCGTTGTACGAGCACGGTTATGACAGGTACAACTGTCAACCAAGCTTGGGTTGTTTAGCGTTTGTAGAGTTTGTTGCTGGTGCTGGCTGGGGGGCTGGAGGGGGTGCGGGGGCCAGGGGCAGGCGGGGAGCCAGACACGCACATGGCATGCACGGCATGCCACGCCCAGCACAATCTGAGCGCCATCTCACTACCGCCTAAAAGTCTTCGGAAACTTGAGCACCCTCGCAGTCGCTGCGCGGGCCCCGTTTGTCTTCCAAGCATCAAAATTGCATCTTCCCTACAGCATGAGCCGCTCAAACCTTGCAGCCGTGGCCTCTAGCGCCCAGACAGGTTTGCCGTACGTTTGCTCGCACAGCCAGGGTCGGCACCTAGGGATGCACAGCGTGTCGTTCGTACAAAAGGCGAGGCAATGCTCTACTGGCTTGGGCTGGTCGCTTGGGAAGGCGCGCTCACGGTGTGGCCGGCCTTGCCCAGTCCCGCGCTCTTGGGGGCGTACACAGTTCCCTGGCAGCACAACCTCTGTAAGCCCACGTCCATCGCCCTTAAGCGAGTGGCCGCGGGGGCGCTGCGGAGCCCGAGGGGGCGCATCCTGTGGGTGAGGGTGTGTGCTGGTACCGTGCCCGCAGGGGGAAGGCAAGGGTTTTCCCCACCCCGCCTCCAGCCCCTGTCATGCTCCCCCCATATGCACAGGGACTCTGTAAGCTTGCTTGGTGCGCGGGGGGGACTGCGGGGGGTAAGCATCTTAGGGGCGGCATGGGCGCTGCGGCATGGGGTAGGCACGTTGGTGGACCCCGGCACGCATCAGAGCGCGCCGTCTCGCTGTCGGCCTAAGGCTTCCACTCCGCGCACTCGCTCACACAAGCTTACCTTCCTACTCAATAGAAGACGTGGTGTTCAGCCCTCAAGCTACAGCGCATTTTAAGCACGGCGCCGCGACAGACGGCTCGAGCCGCAAAGCCAAGTTTCCGACGACTTTTAGGAGGCAGTGAGGCCGAGCGGCCCCGTCACGGTTTCGCAGCAAAAAGCTTCGCTAGATCGAAGCCCGTAAGCTCGCTGGCTACGTCTCAGTGACACCAACTCGCTTGTGCGTCTCCGGCAGCGCGGAGGGGCTTGTCGGAAGGCTCTGAGCTGGCGCCAGCTTAGCGCAATCGAGGATGGCGTTGCGCGGAGGGCTCTGGATAAAGCTGGCGACCTGGGTCCACGCTCTGTTATGACTACAGGTGTGTGCAGATAAGCACATAGCATCGGTTAGAAGCGGCTTGACGCGGCGACCATCACCGCGACCGTTCGGCACGCGGGGCCCCGCCTCCCCCCGCGTCCCGCACTCCCCCGACTCCCGCACAACGGAATCGCGCATCCGCTATCCAGGGGGATCAGCCCCCGACTTCGCCACCAGCAGCAATATCGTATAAGCAGTCGTGACACGCGTTTCCCCTGCTAACCCCCTCGTCACGGCTTCGGACATGTCCATCCCACGCGGGCAACATGCCAGACAAGCCCCCCTTGCCTCACTCTGAGGCGGGGCCCCGCCTGGCTCCACCGCAATAATACAAACGGTATAAGCATGATAGGTAGTTAACCTGATGCGTGCTTGCTCAGCTGCCCAGCGTCCTGTGCCCCCTGTACACCTTCCTGGCCCATGCTTTCCCTTGCTCGACTCTTCCCTCTCTCCCCTCGACTATCCCTCCCTCCCTCCCTCCCTGTCCCCTCCCGCGCGCCGCCTCTCGCCCGCAGGCCCGCCTCCAGCTCGCAGGGCCCGCTCAGCGCGCTTCGTCCTGGGTCGTTGACCCTCACCGCTTGATGATTGCCGGCAGCACCGCCAGAATCAGCCTCTGGTTTCAGCGGTTGCGAACCCAGCAATTCTTGATCAGCCTTGCCACACCCTCGAAGGCCGCCCTCAGGCTCACGGGGTTGGGGATCTCTGTGGGAACCGGGTGCGGACCGGGGCTTCAGGCCAGATGACAGTGAGGCTTGCTGCCCCATGCCCCCTTCTGCTTCTCCACCCGCCCTGACCAGCCCCTCTTGCCTCGCTGCAGCTGTCCAGGAGATCCTTGAACTCGGGGACCGCCAGCATCGCCTCCTTGGCTGGGCGCCTTGTCGAGCACCATTGCTAGTGCGAGCAGGGCTTTCGCCTCCGGCACCTTCGTGGGGCCCCAGAGCGTGGCGCGTCCTGGACCCCAGATGCCCCTCCGTTGGGCTCCAGCCGCGCAGCCCAGCGCCGGCACAGCTCTTCCGGCTTCTTTGGTGGCTCCAAGTCTGGGTTCACCGCCAGCCACTCCCCCAGCAGCCGTGCTGCTTCGGGACCCCACTCTGAGTTGGGATGGGTGGGCCTCGGCCGTATGCGCAGCTTTAACAGCCGCCAGACGCAGGCGGTGCTTGACAGCTGTTCTATCACGCTTGGCTGCCGCCTCGGCCCTCAGCTCGTCCTTGTCCCCGCTTGGGGCCGCGGTGCCGCCTCTCTTTAGCAGCCGGCGCCGCGGCCCCCTCTCCCGGGGGCGTGTCCACCTCACCCCCAGACTCCACGGCCTCTGCCTCATCCCCCTCCGTGCCCGCACCCTCGTCGGCCTGCTGTGCAACCCCAGCTGCCCCCCCCGCGCGCTGGCTGCCTGCTCGCCTGATAACGCCTGATCCCGAGCGTGTTTCACCATCTGCGGGGGGAAGGGGGGGGGAGAAGGGGGGATCATTGCAGGGCAGCGAAACACACACGAGGTGGTTGTAACCGTTGTACGAGCACGGTTATGACAGGTACAACTGTCAACCAAGCTTGGGTTGTTTAGCGTTTGTAGAGTTTGTTGCTGGTGCTGGCTGGGGGGCTGGAGGGGGTGCGGGGGCCAGGGGCAGGCGGGGAGCCAGACACGCACATGGCATGCACGGCATGCCACGCCCAGCACAATCTGAGCGCCATCTCTGAGGCCGAGCGGCCCCCGTCACGGTTTTCGCAGCCAAAAGCTTCGCTAGATCGAGCCGCTAGCTCGCGGCTACGTCTCAGTGACATCAACTCGCTTGTGCGTCTCCGGCAGCGCGGAGGGGCTTTGTCGGAAGCTTGAGCCGGCGCCCGCTTAGCGCAAATCGAGGATGGCGTCTTGCGCGGAGGGCTGGGATAAAGCTGGCGACCTGGGTCCACGCTCTGTTATGACTACAGGTGTGTGCAGGATAAGCTGCATAGCATCGGTTAGAAGCGGCTTGACGCGGCGACCATCACCGCGACGTTCGCACGCGGGGCCCCCCGCCTCCCCCGCGTCCCGCACTCCCCGACTCCCGCACAACGGAATCGCGCATCCGCTATCCAGGGGGATCAGCCCCCGACTTCGCCACCAGCAGCAATATCGTATAAGCAGTCGTGACACGCGTTTCCCCTGCTAACCCCCTCGTCACGGCTTCAGACATGTCCATCCCACGCGGGCCGACATGCCAGACAAGCCCCCTTGCCTCACTCTGAGGCGGGGCCCCGCCTGGCTCCACCGCAAAATACAAACGTTATAAGCATGATAGGTAGTTAACTGATGCGTGCTTGCTCAGCTGCCCCAGCGTCCTGTGCCCCCTGTACACCTTCCTGGCCCATGCTTTCCCTTGCTCGACTCTTCCTCTCTCCCTCGACTATCCCTCCCTCCCTCCCTCCCGTCCCTCCCGCGCGCCGCCTCTCGCCCGGAGGCCAGCCTCCAGCTCGCAGGCCCGCCTCAGCGCAGCTTCTTCTCTGGGTAGCTGCCCTCCGCCTTTGATGATTGCCTGGCTAGCCACCTCCAGAAAGACCCGGTGGGAGTCTTGCGAACCCCAGGTTCATTCGTGATGACCTTGCCCAGGGCCCCAGAGCGCCGCAGCTCCGTGGTGCGGGATGCTCAGCTGGTCACCGGTGCCGCGACCGGTGGTTGCAGATGACAGCTGAGGCTTGCTGCCCATGCCCCCTTCTGCTTCTCCACCCGCCCTGACCAGCCCCTCTGCTCGCGGCAGCTGTCCAGGAGATCCTTGAACTCGGGGACCGCCAGCATCGCCTCCTTGCTGCTGGGCGCCTTGTCGAGCACCATTGCTAGTGCGAGCAGGGCTTTCGCCTCCGGCACCTTCCGTGGGGCCCCAGAGCGTGGCGCGTCCTGGACCCAGATGCCCCTCCGTTGGGCTCCAGCCGCGCAGCCCAGCGCCGGCACAGCTCTTCCGGCTTCTTTGGTGGCTCCACGTTGGGTTCACCGCCAGCCACTCCCCAGCAGCCGTGCTGCTTCGGGACCCCACTCTGAGTTGGATGGGTGGCCTCGCCGTATGCGCGGCTTTAACAGCCGCCAGACGCAGGCGGTGCTTGACAGCTGTTCTGTCACGCTTGGCTGCCGCTCGGCCTCAGCTCGTCCTTGTCCCGCTTGGGGCCGCGGTGCCGCCTCTCTTTAGCAGCCGGCGCCGCGGCCCCCTCTCCAGGGGGCGTGTCCACCTCACCCACAGACTCACGGCTCTGCCTCATCCCCTCCGTGCCCGCACCCTCGTCGGCCTGCTGTGCAACCCAGCTGCCTCCCCGCGCGCGCTGGCTGCCTGCTCGCCTGATAACGCCTGATCCCGAGCGTGTTTCACCATCTGCGGGGGGAAGGGGGAAGGGGGAAGGGGGGATCATTGCAGGGCAGCGAAAACACACACGAGGTGGTTGTAACCGTTGTACGAGCACGGTTATGACAGGTACAACTGTCAACCAAGCTTGGGTTGTTTAGCGTTGTAGAGTTTGTTGCTGGTGCTGGCTGGGGGGCTGGAGGGGGTGCGGGGGCCAGGGGCAGGCGGGGGAGCCAGACACGCACATGGCATGCACGGCATGCCACGCCCAGCACAATCTGAGCGCCATCTCACTACCGCCTAAAAGTCTTCGGAACTTGAGCACACTGCAGGTCGTTGCGCGGGCCCTGGTCTTCAGCATCAAAATTTGCTTTTCCCTACAGCAGCGGCGCTCAAACCTTGCAGCCGTGGCCTCTAGCGCCCAGACAGGTTTGCCGTACGTTTGCTCGCACAGCAGGGTCGGCACCTAGGGACTCGCACAGCGTGTCGTTCGTACAAAGGCGAGGCAATGCTCTACTGCTTGGGCTGGCGCTTGGGAAGGCGCGCTCATGAGGGTGGCCGCCTTGCCCAGTCCCGGCTCTTGGGCGTACACAGTTTCCCTGGCAGCACAAACCTCCTGTAAGACCCACGTCCATCGCCCTTAAGCGAGTGGCGCGGGGGGCGCTGCGGAGCCCGAGGGGGCGCATCCTGTGGTGAGGGTGTGTGCTGGTACCGTGGCCCGCAGGGGGAAGGCAAAGGGTTTTCCCCACCCCGCCTCCAGCCCCTG